>JANVYF010000010.1:1218421-1827632 GCA_027406105.1 Colletotrichum endophyticum | reverse complement strand
TGAAGAAGGAGAATGAGAAGTTGAAGGGTTACATCCGGCTCATGAAGAAGGACGCCATGTATGCCATGTCGGCTATCAAGGTTTCCGAGGAGGGAGGCGTCTCTGAGGATGCGCTCAACGAGCTGGAAGCGATTCCGCAGTGATGTATCAGCGACGACTTGGGGACGGGCTTTTGATACCCAACAGCCGTTGCATATGGAAGGAATCCGGCTTTTGATCGGAACGAGTGGAGTTCAGGTTTGTCCTGTGGTTCGAGCTATCAAATGTCAATGGTTCAAGCCTGGAGTAACATGAATGGTCCTACCCATCGGGAACATACCTACACATCCAAATGTTTTTGCCCACACACCGTGCGATGTGAAAGCCGAACCTCTCTCAGAGGCTTCGGTATTGGTGCTGATCATGTGTCCCTGACCTTCCATTTGCCATGTCCCATTGCAACTATCCGAGATATGAGGGCCCTTTGTGATCTAGTTAAAAAGTGCGGCTCTCCCACACGCAAATCCCTCCGAGATTGTGGCAATGAAGAAGTGTTAGCTGGCTATGACAGATAAATGCAAGCCCTCGAATGTGAACAATGGCATTCATCCTTTATCTCCAATGCCGAAGTATCTCATGACGATTGGCTCACCACAAGCCTTTGAACAGCACCGCCGTACCCACAGCAGCAGTACTCAAGTCTGAAACCATGCTGCATTTAGCACATGGTTGGTCAAACGGTTTAACTACCTGGATTTGACACTTCAGCCCGGGTAACCCCCGAGGATCAAGTTCGAATTATGGCTATTAGGCCGACGGCCGGTGCGCGGAAATCCGTCATTTGGAGAGCTTGATCCTACTTTTTGAAGTGATCTGCATTTGTGAATGACGTTTTTGTCACATTTTCCAACTGCACCCCCTATCGCGTCAGCACTGAACAGAAACGGCTCAGCCTATCCCCAACCTGCTCAAGCTTACTGAGTTCGGATTTACGCATATTGTGTGGTTGTATAAGAGGCGGCTGCCCCAGTCACCTTCTCATGCACCAAACGCTTGTAGTAGGCTTCGAAGGCACTGTGTGTTTCATTTTACTAGTACCATTGCGATTTTCTGAGATATTCCATCTACCCATTTGTGAACCCAGAGACTGCCACGTTCTCAAATGAAGGCATTCCTCCGCAGCCAGCATGGCTGCCAGTATTGGCTATCTCAACCCGGGAATCAGTTATGCTCATGGAGTAATCTCTCTTGGCCTTATTCCTCCGCCAAAGTTTTCATTCCTCTTTCACCCCGGTAGCAGGACGCTATGAAAACATTCTCAATCAACCCATCCAATCTCTCGTCTTTCACCTCGAATTTATCTTTTGCCGATTCCCAGAGGCTGGATCGAGGAAGCCTCTCTAGCAATAGAACTCTTTGAACCATTAGCTTCGTGCCACTGGAAGACTTGTTGGTACACTCAACTGTGTTTGCGAGAGACAACTTATTTAGCTGGAATCGGCATCGTTGACGCATGGCGCATTGTTGACCGCACGATCATGGGTGGTCAGGGCTGCCTTATCTTGCAGAATCTGGGGTGCATCACGATTGCCGTTCCGGAGCTTTCGGCGGTTTCGTCTCTGGGTGCGCAGATGAGGTTTGTCCAATTTCTCAAGTTCGTCCAAGTGACCCAAAAGGGTGTAGTCAGGTTGAGAATTGTCTTCATCCATGTGTAGGTGAACGTAACTCCTCCGAGCCTTTCGGTAGGTGTTGACAATCCGAAAGATAGCATTCTTGACGCTCCTGCCATGCTTTGAAACTTCGTTCGATACAACAATCATCTCGAACGAAATGCTGCCAAGACACCTGTCGAGAACCTTGGACCAGAAGGGATGGGAGTTGAATTCGATATCTTTCTCGTCATTGGCGGCTTGCGTGGTGTGAACCAGGATTCGCCACAAGTTGAACTCAAATTCCTTATATTCTGGCTTGGGACAGAGTTCGGAAGGTTCCAAACGAAGAATGCGCATGGCCATGTGCGCGATCTTGTCTGAACCTAGACAGGGTCCGGGAGGAAAGTGAACACCCTTGCCATCTAGACGGAGAAGCTTCTCGCTGCGCTCTTGGTCTCGTCTCTGGGCTCGCGAGTAGGTCATTGCTGCTGTTTCCGTTGACAGTTAGAGGGATTTGCGTCGCACACAATGTCAATAAAAATAGGTCAACATACGAGGGTGGGTATTCCCAGATGGCTGAGTGAGAACGGTGGAAGACGGTTTGGGCGACTGTATGCAGTGGCGGAGGTTGTAGTCGATGAAGTGTGATCGGGAGTTTGAGTGTCAAGGAACATCCGCGTCAGATGAGATTTACCGAAGAGGCTTGCGGCGGTGATCCTGGCGGTGAAGAAGGCAGAAAGTGGACTAGGGTGCGAAAGAAGTGGAAGGCGCAGCTCTTGCCTACCTCAGTTGGGTACCTACTTAGATGCCCTGATTGCAACTTGCATGTCGAGGCCGCCTAAAGGCCTAAGGCAGAAAACCCGTCAGATTCTGGAAGGCAGGTGCTCGCCAATCATCCAGTGATCAACAGGGGGCAAAAGACACAGCACGCGGGCAACCTATTTATCAAAGGCATCAAGTGTTATGATGCCAAGACCATGGCTTACTCATTGCACTTGTCATCCTATTCCACTACGTAGCTTCGAACCCAATTTTCATACTTTGAACTTCAGCTTTCCAGCCCATCTTCAATCCATAAGTCTTTCCCATCAGCCATGTACCTCCATATCAATTCGGAGTTCAGCCCCAAACAGCTGGCGGCAATGGCATCCAACGACATCATCTCTGTGACATACTGAATGTGTAGGAAGTAGAAAGCCAAAGTCTCCCTAATGCATCTCGCATAGCCAGTTTCTTTCTCGTGCAATTCTTTGTCCAGCGCAATGGCAGGAATGCCGAATTTCTTTGTGTTGGTGCTGCCTCGTTGGGAAAGGCCTGTGTCATTCATAATCAGTCTTTGACCCTCTCTTTTCCGTTTGGAGTGGCAACTTACCTTCAATCTTGATCAATGCAAATCGCCTCCGCCACTGTGCTACCACTTGGGCTGGTGAGAGCACGTGCTCTCTTCACCGCGGCAGCGCGTGCGTAGGGGAGCTCAATGCCTCTGAGGGCAGCTTCTCGGGTGACGGCAGTAACCTTTGCCTGCTCCTTCTTGATCGCTGCCTCAAGCTCTTTGACCCTGCCCAGATTCTCGCGGTTCATGTCGAGTACATCCTGCATCTGTTGGTTCAGAATCTTGCGGGCTGACTTGTCACCCTGCCGGTAGCCTCTGGCATGTGCCTTCTCATGATCTCGCTCATGAGCCTTCTTCTGCACGCGGAGGATGGCGACACAATGCTTCTTGATCATGGCTTTGTCCTCATCTGAGACATCAAGCTTGTTGACATATTGCTCTGCCTCGCGGATGGTGGCAGGCTTGGCCCTGTGTAGCTTTCGCATGGCAGGACTCATGTGAATTTCGTCATCGTCATCAGTCTCATCGTCATCAGTAGACTCATCCGTGTCGGTGTTATTGTGGGTGGACGAGGGAGAAGGTAGACCAACGTCAGCTTGGGCAGAAGCCATGTTCATTTGCCGCACGATCTCCTAGTCGTGCATAGCTTGGTGGAGCTGATGGATATCCTTCGCCTCAGACGAGTAATCGAGAGGGGCTTCAAGCAAGGCTGCAGCTTCGTTGGGGTGGGTGCTTCTGTACTGCTCCCAGCCTCGCTGGTAGGTGTCGATGAGGTATGCGAGACGAACCAGGACTTTAGGGTCGGCGTCAGACATAGCAAGATCATCGCGAAGGTTCTCCTTGGCCTTCTCCCAAAACTTGACGGTGTGGAGGCTCAGAGTGGGTTCATCGCAAGCAAGTTGAGTAACGACGTCAACTATCATGGTGAGACGGAACGCGAAAGCGCCGATGGTTGTGTGAGTGTCGAGATGCAAAATGGGGAGCAACTCATCGCCGTCGTAGAAGAATGTCAGTTTGAACGAACCGTCGAGGCTGAAGCCGGGGAGATCGGCGGGAGCGGATGACAGAGCCATCACTTCGAGCTGGGTGGGCCTTCGTCTGGTCCAGACCGTGGCGAGTAACGGCTGTGGCCAAGGTGCGATTGAAGATTGATGGCGATGGTGAGTTTTCAGTCAAGGCTGAGATGGAAGTTGGGAAGGAGAAGATGGATCAGGACGGTCCGACGAAGGGGATGTGAAGGCATGCGGTTAGATGGACTAAGGTAGGGTACCTTACCTAGGTACCTTAATTGGGATGTGGGTCCCAGTTCGGACCCACAAGCGCATTACACAGTGTAGTGTCACGGTGCATCTTGCCCAAGCTTGAGGTGGTCGCGACTCCAGGTTGTTCGTTTTCTTGCGCTGTTAATTGCCACCTAACGTCGAGGGTCGCGGCGATGAAAATGCCACAATGACTTGATACTTGATCTCTATTCTACAAGCTCATGTGATGCAATGCAACCCTTCCATGATGACTACTTTCCCATTCTGGGCAGGCACAAAGAGTCCAATGCTAACCTTCCTTCAACATTTCAGACTCGTACTAACCTCCTTCTAGTAGAGAACTGACGAGTCTAAATAGGAAAGCACGTCTCGAGTCATCGATATGTTGGATATCGTTCAATCATCAGTCAGGTCGATAACCTCAGTCTCGTCTCGAACCGACTTGGAGTCGTTGGACTCGTCCTTGTCGGTGTCCTTGTCAGTGTCCTTGTCGGCGTCCTTCGTCTCGGGGCTCTTCTGGGCAATACTGTGGTGGTGGTATGCAGTGCTCTCGGTCTTGATGGTGACATCATCATCGTCGGTGTGGCCCTCACCGGTCTGGAGCTGTCTCTTAGCGACGGTGACCGCCGATTCCTTGGCGAGGCTGTCATCGTCGAGAACAGCAGCACCGGCGTCCTCATTCGCTGAAATCGCCTCGTACTTGACAAGACGGGCCTTGAGCTCATTAATCTCTCTCTCCATGTCTCTGATCTGACGGTCACGGCCAATGTTGTCCATGGCGGAGCGACGCATCATCTCCCGCTCCTGCTGCAAGACATTCTCAGATCGGCTCATCATCATCTGGATGCACATGTCCCAGCCGGAGCTCCATTTGGCAAGAGAAGCGTTCTTGAACTTCTTGTCGCCCTCTAGCTGAGCGTAGTATTGGGCAGCAGCGGCCTTGTGCTCGCGCTCCTCGAGAATCTCGAAGCCTCTCATGTCGACCGTGGCGCGGAAATCGCCGCCCATGACGGCATTCCAGTCAGCTATGGCAAGATGGAGATCCCAAAAGACATAGTTGGTGCCAACGGGACTGGCCACAAAGCCCTTGGTGCTGTGGTGGTGGTCCTTGGCATACTTCAGCCAGGCAGCGTAGTAAAGCTCGACAAGATACTTCCACTCCCGAGTCTCTTCATTGGTGGCAGACGCAAAGATCGAGTCATTGGTCAGCAGCTTTCGAGCCATGGGCCAGAATCCGGGCTTCTCCACGTCCTTGGGCTCCAGACCGTATGCGTGGATGTTCGTCAGAGCCGCTCGGATGATGCTGGTAAGTCTGGCAGCAAACTTCTCCTTCCTGGTATGGAACGGGCGATGGTCGGGGTCGAGGAAGACGAATCGGAACACAGCCCGATGTCCGGTATCGATGAGATGCTTGGCCAAGTTCTTGTGCTTAGTCTCGAGATGGATTGTGAAGGCGAAACCATCAATCATCATGGACTTCTCCATCAAGGAGAGGTTGCCCGGGTTGAGGTTGGACTGCGACATATTGATGTGAGGGATATCAATGTGAACTGAGTAGAAGGTTAGCGGGCTTGCATTTTGAGGCTCACGAGTATCAAAAATTACCTTTGTGAAGTTGCTTGGAGGTAATAGACTTCGCGATAGGGCGAAGGAACCTGAATAATGGTGACTGGGACAAAATGGCAGTCGTTGCAGTCGAGCGTGCTGGAAGAATGCGAATGAAAATCAGGTCGAAAGGACGAAGAGGAAGACTAGAGATGACGGCGGGAGAAACCAAAGACGACAACGTTGGAAGTGGACGAAGTTGAGATCGTGCACTTACGCGGTGGGTGTGGAGGAAAAACAGCCGTTGACGCTTGGGTGAGTTGAATGAGAAGATATTTTTCCGGCGAAGGGCTGCGGCGAGGCCGACCCAGGAGGTAGGAACATCAAAGCAGCCCAAGTATGCGCCTTCTGGAACTGAGAGAAACTCGAAGCACACGCGGCACCGGGTGAGGTGAAGTGAAGTGGGGCATCCTGCCGCTCAAAGGTCCCCCATAGGGCGGCACCACCTTGTGGTATGGTATATCAGTTGGGTACGTTCTGGAATCTGTCACCAAATCGGGGCTTCGCCAGCCACTGGGACACTTGGCCTAGTTGGTTGTGCTGTTGCTGCCACGGGTAGCTCGGGCTCACTCGACACATGTGAATGAGGTATCTTGCCTGGCGGGGTACTAACATTCGAAAGTCGTACTGACCTGCCTACTCAATTTGGTATTTCTTTTTTGCAACTTCGTTTTTTGTTTTCTAATAGAAAAAGGGGCAGAATTTGTGTTTTTGCTTCTGTGTCTGCCATCGTTTTGTTCATCTTTACGTGGAGGATTCGCGGTTGGGTGCTCCACCCTGAAGCTCAAGTGCATTTTGACCGGCCACATCCAGTACGCCCGAGTAACTTTAGCCGTCACCCGACCCCAATAGGTAGGTAATCTCGACAGACACCGGCATCAACGTTCTTCCGTACTGCGATTGGAACTCGCGTACCTTAGGTACCTATTGATGGACGCGAAGCAGACTCTTCACATGCCACGCTCCCCGGAAAGGTAGTGGTCTCCATCTTTGCTTCTCCAGCCATACTTCAGCGACCCAGCGACCGTCGCTGTGTCTCTACCATGGCGTCTGAGCCGAAGAATCCCTGCGAAAAGGCTCCATCTTCTCGTCTCCTCCAGTACGTTCAATATCTTGGAACAAGGTTTCATGCTGATAAACTCACCTCGGACACTAGAGACACCGCTAAGAACATGCAAGAGCGACGAACGCAAGGCCTGGACGCTACGGAACCCAATGACGTACGAACCAGTTTTTCTGTATTGAGAATGACCGTCACGGAACTCGAGATCGAAGCCAACGCCTACCAGGAGGCCATCAAGAAACAAGATCTCCTTATCGGAGAAGCTTTCAACATCTTGCAGGACTCATCATCGGGCCATCCAATGCGACAGACCCCTTCCAACATAGCCAAAAGCCCAATAAAGTCCTGGGCGGCCTCATTGGAGCACGTTTGGGACCTCTACACGGAGCGCGCAGCTCTCAGAACCAAGCTTATGAAGATTACCGAGGACAAGAAGACGGCGGAGCGTTCAGTGCAGGCGGTCAAGAACCTCACAATCACCAAAGCCAGCAAGAAAGCCGAAACGCCTACGGGAGATGCTGTCACGACACTGGAGTCTGCCATGGGGGATCTTACTCTCCAACCCGTAACAGCACCTAAGATTGAGGAAGCACAGAAGAAGCCGTCTGGTTTCAAGCAGCAGAGCAATCAGATCACGCGTTCCAATTGCGGGGATCTTGGAAGGCCTGAAGCGAAGCTTCGTCAGACGACAGAGCTGTCATCCGAGAAGAGGCGAGCTCCCCATGGAAGGTATTCTATTTGCATTGTCGAGGATAATGAGCCCTGGAAGACATACGGCTACCGGGGTGACAACTTTTACGATCACTACGACCGTATACGTGCGCTGGCTCGGAAGCGATGAGCTCACGGGCGGTCGAAACTTACAGAAGCCATCACGCCCGTCAACAACAACGGAAACACGGTCACGTGGGCGAAATTACACGTGAATCCCACTCTTCATGAGTAGCAGTCATTTATGCTCTTCATGAGCCATGATCATCAGTACTCTTCATGAGTAGCCCTCTGAGAACTGGGAGGACAGAGGTAGCAGTTTAGATTCATCGACGTAACTTTCAAAGAAAACAAACAGTGCCACCTGTTTTGTGACCTTTCCTGCTACCAAAACGTCTAAACAATGCCCGAAGTCATTGGCTGTACCCCCGTGGAAAACATCGAGTCACGGAGGTCCTCTTCACCGCTCCCCAGACGCCCCTAACAATCAAGCCGACTGACTAAAGGCCCTTGTGCGAGTACGTATTCGCATCATTGGCTTCAGCTTTGACTAAGCTACGTAACTAGATGATGAACCTGTGCTTGGTTCTCGAGTCTGCCTCCCTTTGGGCAAGAAGGCTCCGATGGGTCTTGGCATACTCGTCAGGCTCAAAGAGTCCCTGCTACGGGAGAAAAGGATCATCATTACTATGTTCGGGAGGGGACTAAACAATGTTGTGTTTTGCGCGTTCTCCTACCCCGATACGCCCCTTGCTTCCGCTCTTCAATGCTTCATCTTGTTCTCGCTCTGTGGCCAATCGGGGCCTAGCTGGCAAGGCCGTTTGCGGTGCAGAGATCCTGAAACAGGGCGCTAATGTATGGTCTGTGGTGATCTGGCTGGTGATTCAAGCAAGCGAGAGTGACGATGCCTTCTTTGCTATGCACTGGGATATCGATAGTGCTGCAGGTTCCTCGCAATACCGTCGGAATTGTCGGCTTGGTTGGCAATAACATTGCTCGCATTGACCTTGCCCACATCGTTGCTGGACTTGAAAGGCGCCTTGATACTGTTGCATCGGCCATTGGTCTAGTCTGTGACGAGTGTGTTGTTCAAAGACTCCCGAGCTGCGGGACCCCGAGCTGTCGGACGTTTGGAAGAAGTGTGATCTTGACCGCAGACTTCTAGGCACCCATTGGAGTCGTCTTGAGACTGGCAGAGGCTCTATTGCACCTTACAGCACTTCGCATAGCAATCCATGAAGATCGCTGAAGAATGAGACGAAAAACGAATCATTTCGAGTGAAGGCGATGAACATATCTGGAGCGTTAAGGCGTCAGTGTGAGAGACGACAGTCCGACAGTCGGCTCGGGAAAACCGGAGGTGTCGACGGCATTGTGGGCCACTCTGGATCATTCGCTGAGGTTTGCTACTATAACAGATTCCCCCGGCTGACCGGTCGACGTGGCGCTGTCGAACCCTCATCATCTGTGCCGGACTTATCGTCGATCTTATTCTCATCTGCACGAGGAGAAGCCTGGTGAGAAATGGGAGACTCGTGGGCTTATCCACGAGCCTACCCGGAGATGATACGAGAGAAACACAATAATGGATGAAGAAGGTTGACGCCATGATGCGCGGTCTCCTGGCCTTTTGAACGGCCTTGCGGTCTTGATCGATCCACATAAAGCTTTATTGTGACGAGACCAGAACCTGACCGCAGGCAATAGTCTCTTGTTCCCTCGCAACTACCATAGAGACTTGGACAATCATTTCTTCTCTCTCACACAACCCCCTCTGCGCTGAGGTCAGCTCTTTGCCGGATAGAGTGGTGAAGACAAGGTCCTGCGTTGTCCCAACAATGTCGTTACGACGGCGCGTAATGAGAGTTCCCAGAGATGGGATGTTGAATCTCAAGACAAGAGATCGACAAGGACCCCCTCGTGATTGTATGTATCGGGAGCAGATATGCTCGCACGTCTCAAGGCCTCATCCCGCTCCTCGACCAATGTGGTGATCTCCTCCGCATGGGATTGCATTTCGTAGTCCAACTCCTGCTTCAACGCTTTCTTCTCCTTCTCTGACTCGTGCAGAGCAATCTTGCCCTCGTGGACGTCGCGAACAAGGATCTCAAAGGCGTGCTGCATAGGGTAGTCGGGTCTGACCGGGTTGGCCAGTTTCTCGACGCCGAGACCCATGTCGTTGGCCAGGTTAGCAAGTGCGCCCCGTTCGTCCGTCGCGAAGCTGATCTTGGCCGTCGTAGCTTGAATTTCATTGTGGAGCTTCAACACAACTGCCTTCAGGCGCTTGATCTCGGATTGAAGACTGGCCGAACTAGCGCCGCTTAGCCGTGTGGCAATTTATTCGATGGCGTGAAGGGTCGTCTGCGTTTCATCATGAAGTGTGAGAGTCTTCTTGAGGGTCCACTCAAGGTCTTTGATCTTGCAGCCGAGATGATGAACATAGATCAAATCCCTGCTGGCAAAGAACTTCGAGAAGTGAACTGTCTTCTCCATCTTGGACAAACCACGATCGTCGCTGCTGATCTCGATGCTAGGCCTGAAGCTTTTAGTTCCACGCATCTAAGGGAAGGAAGGGCGACGAGAGACATACTTGGACACCAAGGGACAGTCGCCATTAGATCTCCCCGGGGGATAATCCCATTCTATGGTGTTCTCAGCAGCGCCGATGGTGCCGAAGATCTCGGTAGCTTGGCTGGACATGGTGTATCAGGAGAGAAATTCCCGTTGTTGTCTGCTGCTGAAACAGCATCAGAGAATGAAAAACACAAAGAAAAGTAGAAGCGAGGCAAGTGCATACTGATTTGGCAGAATCGATATGGTGTTTTCACCGGCCTCAATCTCTTATTAGCGGTAAATGGCTCCTTATCAGTTGATTGCAAAGCCCGGCAGGGCGAGAGCATCGTATCTCGGGCTGCCAGGACGTCTTCGCTCACCGCCTCGGCAAGCCTCTTTTCTGCCGGTGGGGCCTCGATTGTCCATCACCAGCCACACTGGGCCTTTGATGTGATCGTAAACACTCATTTTGTTTTGCGCAAATTCAGCTGCTTCAGGATTTCAACAGCTGATAAGCTGACTGACACTTTGATACGACCTTGCCACGGGGATTTGCGTCGCAACCGCACTGTTTCCCAATCTTCCCCCAAAACCAGCTGCAACCCACCGCATCTTAGCGCAGAGCCACAGTGCTGCTTTCGGTACAGTCGCAGTGCATGATTGGCACGCGACATGGGTGGCGCCGAAACCTTGCCCTTGGCGTGTTTGGCTCCACCACCTTGATTCAACGACAACGCCATCTGGAATTGAAATTTGGCGATACCGCGTAGTAGGCGCGTGCCGTCTAGCAACTGGTCTGTGAAGAAAATAAGGGTCCTATACCCGACGATAGCGAAGCTTGCGAAAAGACAGCGAACACTGGGGCTATTCTAGCCACAGTAGACAAAGACACCAAGTGGCTGGGCGATGCAAGCTAAGCATTTGAGCGCCTGAGTCTATGCGAGCAGCAGCATCAAGCCTTCGCTCTGGTAGGGCAATTGCCAAATCATACCTATATACCAACGAACAATATACTGAAAACGAACTAGTTAAACACAAGTTGCATCATCAGCAGCGACAAAACTTGAAAAAGGAAGACAAAAAAAGAGTCAAAAAATGGAGTTGAACCCTTGCTCTCTGGTGGACCAGAGTGGTACTAATGAACCGGCGCGGCATGACCTGCAAGCCGGGGCCCTACGACTGCACCACCCGACTCAAACCAGCTCTTTTCCCCTAGGGTTGGGAATTCCGGGTCGTTTCTTGCCTAAGACCCTTTGTCCGCTACTATGCCACCGGAGCGACCCACTCAATTTCACCTTTGACTTGACTCAACCTATCAGAGCACAGTTCAACGAACCGGTCAGTATCATCACTGAATCCCAAATGGTGAGCTCGTTTGCGCGCATGCCCTTTGTCGGACTCCGCGACAACGACGATGATGCAGACGTTTCACGAAAGGAAAATGTCCACGGAATTTCAAAATGCGCAGAACAACGCTCTTGAGAAAGAACGTGGAATCAACATGTAACATGGTGGTATTGACTTCTATAATCTCGCCCGAATGATTCTAATTCAGCTTCAAAACCCATTCAATCCGACCTTCTGCATTTCAATGCCCCTGAACAATTTCGACGAAGCTCAACGTCTTAGACGCATGAGATGAGAAGTTTTAGAGCTCTCCTTACACCCAAGGGTGATGTTTAGACGGGATACGGGCACTCTTGCAGAAACTCATCCAGATCCTCCTCCTTCCAAATACGCTTCTCAAAGATAGTCTCTCGTCGATTGAAGCCAGGGAGGATGCGAGACCATAGCCAGCGAAGTACAGCACGCGAGACGGGGGCCTCGTCATCGGGAGCGGCTGGGGCGTTGCCGGGAGCCGTGGCGCTGGCGGAGAGTAGGCTGTCGACGAGGGGGTTCGGGTCGGGCTCGGACGGGCTCAGCGGAGGGGCGCAGACGGTGACCTCCGATTCAAGGACAGTGAACTTGTTCATGTCCGCTGTTGTTGTAGAGCCACGCTGATCAGCCTCATCGGCGGGGCTGTCGAGAAGCAGGGGCCGAACGTTGCTGGCGGGGTCGGTGGGAGCGACGAAGAGACGGGCGAAATCATGCTTGGACGCGTTCTACTGATCCAAGGCATCTAGGAGCGTCTGGTAAGTCTCGTGGCCCTCTACAGAGCTCTGAGGGTGCATGACGAGGTAGTTGGCGCGAGCATCTGCGAAGCGATTGATGAGCTCCTCCTCGCGCTCTCCCGTGGGGTTGTAGACCTCCCAGCTGCGCTTGACACGGAGAGTCAAGAAGACGCGCTGCTAGAACGTCTTCCGACGAATGTGCGGCAAGTTGCTGCGTAATTCCTCAATGCCGTCGTGGACCAGCTTGACGTGGTTCAGAGCGTCGGTGATCATGGAAGCCAGGCGGGTTCGGAGCTTTTCGAGGTAGACGTTGCGCTCGAAGTTGCGGTTCTTGTTGGCAAGGCGGCGGCTCAGAAGTATGCAACAGGCGAGGTCGTCGCCCAGCAGGAAGTCGGCTCGAGTAGTCCAAGTGAGGCCTGGGATATGGCGGAGAACGTCGTGGTTGACCCGGCGCGCGGCGGGATTGGTGTTGGCCGTGAACGACATCGTTGCGCGAAGGTACGCGAAGCCTGATTTGAGCGTCAGATAATGCTTGGGACGGTGTTCTTTATGATAGAATGGTCTTACCTGGCCAGCTGCGTCGAATAGGGGCCGCGGCCTGGCTTGATGAGTATAATGCGTTGAGGAAGAAGAAAAACAAGAGGATGAAAATTCGCGAAGGAGATTCAGATGGAGGTAAAGTGGGGCGCGGGTTGCTAGCGTCTGTCTCCGCGAAAGGAACTCCCTACCTTAGGTACCTAGGCCATGCGGAACCACGCCAGCCTTCCAAGTGGCTGACCGAGAAGTGAGATACGAATGATATCTGCGATTATCTTACTGGCTCATTGCAAAATGGATCAAAGCTGAAGCTCCCACTGGCCTGAGGCGTCCACAGCCTGCCGCAATAGTGAACCCAGGGTGCACGTCAAGGTGAGAGAGAGTACTGGTGAATAGTCAACTCATGGCATAATTGAACCGATGACCCGGCCTTTCGACCACCGGGTTTAAGTACGGATTGGGATCTGAGCCTCACGCCACTGGATGCGAAGCCTTGGTGGGCAGGTTAGAGTCATGTGTCGGAGTCTGTAGGGCCCCAGCTCCAATCGGTGGCGCCGAGCCTGCCAAGTGCTCGTGGTTCAAAACCACCCGGTGGCTTCTTTTTCGCTTTTTGCCTCCCATACTACCAATGCATGTTGACTGGCGGTTAATCGATGACAGGACAGGTTTCATTTTGCATGGCAATTTTATTATGACAGAACTAAATTTTGTACACCCCGAAGCGCTGTGATGGATTGTATTGTTGATGAAAGAACCATCATATGAACATAGATGCCAGATAATTTGCTTGAATATGCATGAATTGAGGTAGTAAATCAACCACGCAAAAGAGTAGACATAGACTGGTATAATGATGATAACTGATGCAGCATGAAATCGTCCATCCATCCCCGTTCGAAGACCTTTGCCGTTTGCCGTTATCTAAATTGACATTGGCAGGTGTCGTGACCACGTAATCATTCTTCAAGACGTTTGCCGGTCTAGAGCCGAGGATTATCGCGAATCATGATGTTCGCGTTGATGATCTGAAGTCGTAGTTCTTTGAGACGCGGCATCAGGGCCACTCGACAACGTGTAGTTCTTTTGTGGGCTTTGCGAAGCTCGAGTGCGCATATTGGACAGCTCAACCGCTGGACCGGATCTCGGGTAGGGTTTACGAGATGAACAGCCGCTCGAGCTGGCCAAGGGTCTCGGCGAGAGCATCGATTGCTGTTCGTTGACGACCTTTTCAAGAAATGTTGCTTTGAATCCTTGTCAGCCTTCACGTATTACTTGAGTCTGATCATGTAGAAGTTGAAACGCACCCATTTCATGGATCCAGCTGGATGGAGAGGGTTGGATATTGCAAGGTCTTGGCCTCGACATCGTGGTTGACTCTTGGGCGGGTGATATGTCGGTGTCAGAGGCTGTTGCTGTGATCAAGGACAAGCGATTCTGAAGAGATCTTTGACAGATAATCGTCGGTGCCATTCCCAAAGAAGATTGAAAGAGACTGATATTGTTCGCGGGCTTCCCCAACAAGGCCTGAAAGCCGTGATGGAAGACAAGGTGGACAAGGTGGACGTCGTGGCTAGACCTTTGGGCCAATCTTTGTTGCTGAAAAAGGTCGCTATTAGCGACGTTTCCTTTGCGCATACAATTCCAGATTAGGAGCCTTAACTGGGTCTGCGGCAATGAGCCTCTCCGTTTGTCCGTCTCAATCGTGTAAATGCAGATGGGAACTCGAGATTTGACAAGAAAGATCTGCCGCAAAGCATCCAAGGTGTCAAAGACGCCATCTCATCTTCGCAGTCGGCGACCTTGATCCTTCAAAAAGGGAAAACGGCATGCTACGCCACGCCAAGACGCGCTGTCCGCCCATTTGTCCGCCGCCCTTCATCGTGATCGCGTCAAAGGTCGCCGACCAGTCGGCACCGTTCCCATCAACCACGCAAACCCAGTCTAACCAGATGTCAACCCATCAGCCGAAGTGAAAAGACGACGGCGAGAAACCGGCGGCAGCGATGAAATCACCTCCCGCGGCGTCCCGTCCGCTCAAAAGTGGTTCCGATAACGAGAAGGCTCTTTTGACCTCGCTGAGCCCCCGCGGTGTGGGATGCGTCGGCACTTCGCCGCCGCCGCCCGGCGTCTCCGGCCGAGTGGCGGACATCGGAGGAATGGTGCCGCGGGAACGAGTCCGTCATGTTTTCGTATGTGGGATAATGGGTAGCCTGCTTCGGGGTCAACGGCGTACCGCCGAAACGTCGCCAAGCCAACCCAGAGTCAGGTGAAGCCCGACGTATCTCCATTCGCACGTCTCCCGGCTGCCCGCCGCGGCGGCCAGAAGGGGGGCGAGCGCTGCGGGGCGGGAGGCGTTGGCGCCGAGAGAGATGAGCAAACACCCAAGAAACTCCCAAGAGGTGCTACGAAGCTTAGCCTTTGCAGATCCTCCTTCCGGAGGGGCTTGGCGGGTTTCTTGGTGTGACGATGGCACGTGGGGCGGCTGGCTTGCTGGTTTGGTCATGGGAGAAGAGGGAGTATGTGGCTGGGCTGTGGTTGGTTCAAGCTTGCCCGCGGCGCAAGCAGCAAGCTTGGCCTTTGACGATGTCTCGGGTCGCCGAGTGGACGGTTCCTGGCTGGCGAGCCGGGGTGACCCCGACGCAAGAGTTGAAACATGAAACAGGAGTCCCCTCGAGTCAAGTATGGGAAATTTGAGAAACGTTTTCTTGTTGGTAGGAGGAGGCGAAAATCAGGGGCTGCTTTCGTAACCAGCGGGGTGAGAATCCGATGGATTGGACCGAGGAGAAACTCCGACTGGATGGTCGCTCAAGGACGCAGTGGCGTTTGGCGATTGTTGAAGGTTCTTGGAATACGTCGTATCTCGAGGCAAGAGTAGGAAATTTGCCCGCATGCTCTGCCGAGTGATGGTTCTGGCATCGGTTGCATCGTCCAATCTCTGAATGGCTGCTGCTTTGGCCCGTCGAGGTCTGAGTTGCCACGCTTCACACGCGTCCCACGGAGGCGCTCACCTGCCCGAGAAAGATGCTGATGAGGTTCAAAGAATGCGCACGTCGACGACATAGAGTCAACATGCAGCGCACGCACTCTGTTCCTACTCAGAGAACGGTCAGCCATGGATATGCGATGGAGAGATGCAGCGGGCTCGGGAGCGGATACGGGATGTGGGACACCGCCCTAGGGAGGCCCCAAGACCTGGAGGTTGACGTTGGCTGGTGCTGCAGGTGCTGCCCGGGCTGCCTGGTGCTGCACCACCGTTTGGGTGACGGGCCAGCGGGCTCCAGCGGGCGAGCGGGATTCGTCCAGTGCTGGGGGGGCTACCCGCTGAATAGACTTCCAGCGGCTGCAGCGGCCCCGCTAGCTTCTTTTCCTTTAGCGTCCACTTAGCACTCGCTTAAGCCCCACCCAACCAGCTGCTGCCCTGCACCTTTTCAGGAACAAAACCTCGAGCTTGTTGGGAGGCACCAAGGTTGAGTTCACGCCCATACCCCATTGGCGCTTGCTGTGCGAAAGACTGGCTGAAGCATATCGCGAGGGGAGGACGGAGATTGGGCTGGACTGGCTTCGATTGTTTCGTTTGTTCGGCGTCGATTGAGGGTCCCCACTCTAATCGTCAGCCATCGGAACTCTTTTTGGTCGTCTTTTGTCGTCGGAGATTGGCTGAGAGTGGCGGACTTTATTGGACTCATTGAACAGAAGCGGGAAGGACGACTCTTTTCTGTGTGGAAGCCGCGGGTTCAGCTGATGGGCGGTTCGACGATGGATTACGTGGGCTTTTCTGACATAGCGCTGTCAGCTGGGTCACGGTGTTGGCTTGGCGATGTTTTGCGCTCATGTTGCGTCTGGCTAGCGGTGACAGCGTTTTAGGATGCGAGATGGGTCTGTGGGATCAACGGATTGTGGTGAGAAAGGAAATCTTCATGTTTTGTCATTACTTCGTATGCTGGTTTGATGCCATCGTTTGCGGACACCCTGTAATGTGCTATGTACTGAAGTCAAGAATGACTTGGTCTTTGTTACTGAAAGAATCGCCCAACACAATTCCTGTGATCCAAAGTCAAGGCTTTGTGCCGAGCCATGTTTGCGGGTGCCGCTCGTGGCTTCGCCTCATATGCGGTTCTCCATCATCTCCTTGATTGCCACCTTGCTTTCCCTGTCCAGCTTCGTGCTTACACGTTTTGGTTTCGTTTTTGATTCGTACTTTTCAATAGCCTCAAGCTCCAGCCCGAGGACCTCCTCGATATCCTTCATTTTGAAATCCGCTTGCCTAGGTGTTGGGTCATTCCGCCAAGTTGATGCTTCGCTGTCCCACGAGCCGCCGTGCATGTCGTCCTTTCTCCTCCGGAAACAACACGGGAAGTGTCTGCTTGTCCAGATAATCACGCGGTTGTATGTCTCTTCTACCAGCGGCCTGATTCCCGGGATAGAGAGGGCTATTAGTGTTGCACCAATCTCAGCTACCTCAATCGCTAGCAAAGGGCTGTAAATCCATGACTGGTCGGGTTGCCATTGGCCATTGATGACCAGTATGAGACGGACAACAGAGATGGCGACGACACTGCTCACGTCAGTTGTTGCTCTTCTCGTGGGCAGAGGTTTCTGACTCACAGGATACCGGGAAGCAAGATGCAGGCCAGTTGGATCTTGCGCTTCCTCGTCATTTCCAGCATCCTCAACATGGCAATCGGGATTCCGAACAACACAAAGTCGCACAGTAACGATACCGCGGAGTTGATTCCGTACACAAAGCCCCAAGGCAAGCATTTGAACTGGTTGAACTGCGTTTGCCACTCGTACGGCCAGATGGCTGTTACCGGTAGACAGTGGAAGACAATGAGTAGCATCTGCGTCAGCCACCCGACGAAGAGAAAGCCTGCGAGGCCCTTAATCGATCGGAGGAAACCATTGTGAATTCCGCACACGCGATAGTAAAACGCCAGTCCAGAGTACCGACAGAAAAGCAACGCCGTCGAATAAATAAGATGCGCCGTAAAGTCGAGAATTTCCGTTTCTTCCAGGGTATCCTGCGTCATGACATACTGGATATATTCAAAGTGCCGACCTGATCCGATGTTGATGAGAATAATACATAGAGGCACAAACGCAATGAACATCGCCTGGTCACCATCATATTAGCGCTATTACTCAGTCACCATCTTGAATTTGTCCTCACCATTCCGATAACAGCAAGCGCATCATCAACACCAAAGCTTTTCCTCAGGAAAAATCTCGAAAAGGCGCGGCCGTTGACAACCACCAGGGTCAACACGAACATGGCGATGGACGCCGCCATCGATGGCGTATCCCGATCCTCATCGAGGTACGCGACGCTGATCTCCTGCGGTATGCGACCGGCCTGGAAGGCATCTGCGACTGCAGCGTCGCCGCCGGTCATGGCGACGGTTATCGTTGTGCTGTTGACGGACCAATATAATGTGGTAACATTTCCCGTGGCGTCTAGCAAAAGAGAGCGCGCACCTCATTCCCTCACGAGCGTCTGCGACGGGACGATATACGAGAAGAATGCGCACCCCCTCAACAACTTATGTATATTGCAACCCTTCTATTACCCGCTCCTCTTGGATGTGCCCTCCCACCCTTCTAGCGGGATAATGCGTTCTCCCCTGCATTCTGAGTTCGGATCCGATCGGATGACACAGATTCGCCAACTCTAACGATGGTTGGCATGGATGGGTGGGTTCGCTCTAGAGCTCGCATGGCTTGGCTTCCATGCCTAACAGAGTGAGGCTGCCAAGAAGGTTAGCGCTTGTGTCTGGACTGATATAAAGCTTGGAAAAGCTTACCTCTCCAGCCTTTTTTGGGGGAGGATGTCCGTGCCATCGGCAGTTGGCGAAGGCTGCACTCCCTCGTGTCGCCGCCGCCGTTGACAGATTCATGTCAAACTGATGGGCACAATCAACGATAATTATCCCCTTTTCCCTGTGAATCGAATTGTTCTGATAGGTGCGTCTTTTCGAGGATACTGATTACCCGCGGGAGAGGGGCGCGTAGATGGTGTTGCGGTTCACGCCGTGGGTTAAGGTCGAGCGTTGAAGCTCTGTTCACCCGCTGTCTGGCACCCATCCCTGCTTAGCGTGCGGCTTGTGGGGGAACGGCGGAAGCCAATCGTGATCAGAAAATGAACTGCTCGGAGAGTCCGTTCTGCGGGGGGATGCTATCCAAACATATTTGGCAAATCCCAGCGATTGCAGTGGAGCCTGCGAAGTTGGGTTTGGCTAGGGGCCCATCTCTCGTTCCGGGCGAGGAGCATTTGTGTGGTTCGTGATATGAACCAGGGTGGTTAAACGAACTTGCGGCATAGGGCAGACAAAACGTTGGCGTCCCGGAAGCACTGGCGGATGTTTCTGCGGAGAGCCCAGCTCCGCAACAGAATGACTCGTCCTGGCGGCTGGAGGACGACTCGCACTCGGTGTCTTGGGGCTGCTTTGCTCGTGGGCGTTTGCGATTGCACGATCGTGGGGGAGAGATCAGACGGCGAAACATGATTCGACCGTCTCAGATGAACAAAAGGTCCGAAAGTAGCACGGGTGCCTGAGAGAAGTCAGGTTCCATGGAATATTCTCCCATCGTCAGTCCATTCGCGCGACTTGGCCAGTCGTTTTTCCTCGTTTGGGGATGGCGTATCTTGCGGCCTGATGCGAGTGCACATCAATGCTGCCATGGTTGAATTTGAGGCGAACCATTTTGCAGGGCACATCGTCGATTGATAGTTCAGCCTCAATTCGGAGAGTTTGTTCAAGTTCCTTGGTTGTTTGCGATGGTCGATGAAGGGTCCATTTTAAATGTCAATGTTGTCCCGCCAGACAATTGGAAATAGTTATGATATCGTGCCAACTTGACGATCGGCCCCCTGTCGTTCAACCCGAGCTCAGCGCACTGTCGGGTATCCTCATCATGGTCCAGTAAGGCCTGACATTGACCATCTCGGAGCTCGGTGGTAATGTCTTCTTTTTGATTGATCGTCTCTGTCTGGAGCTTGAGCTGTGCATCATGCTTCGAAGTCGAAGCGGGGTTTTCTCGAACCATGGCGCATCGTCCACCCATGGATGGTGGTTGATGAATGCTTCCGTGCCACGACAGACATCGGGGAGAGCACATAAGTGGACTCTGTCGGAGGACATTCATGTCATGCTGCGATCCGTCAAAATCATGTCGATATGCTACACATACACGACGAGAGGTCCATCCTCGCAACCCGACGAATCCGCGGGATGGGGCATGAACGGTCACCTGACAATCTTGCGATGTGAGATGCTGCTGAGAGTATCGTAGAAGGTTGATTGATGCAACGATGGACTACAGATCAAATCATCATCGAGTCGCTTTGGATCTATGTATGTGTTGTGA
This sequence comes from Colletotrichum endophyticum, assembly GCA_027406105.1. Classification (NCBI taxonomy): domain Eukaryota; kingdom Fungi; phylum Ascomycota; class Sordariomycetes; order Glomerellales; family Glomerellaceae; genus Colletotrichum; species Colletotrichum endophyticum. The sequence continues at coordinate 1,807,461 of JANVYF010000010.1, read as the reverse complement.
GTTGGGAAGAAAACCAGACTGCCTGGTGGTTGGCCAGAATCTAAGGCAGGTGCCAATGAAGTCAGGTAGCTGCCCTAAACAGTTCGACGTTCTCCCGGTGATAGCTGAGGTCAGAGACGAGGTAAGTGGATGGCCAATGGCATCCTCCTGTGTGGGGCGCCACGCTCTCGCCGACGGCACTGGAACCACACTCGGCCCTGGGCACTGTATTTGTCGCGCTTCTTTTATCCTTTTCGAAAGTAACCACCTCCAAGCCATAACCAACAATCAGATATGAACATCGGCCTTTTTGGGTTCCTTTTGTTTTCTTTTCCAATTGTTACCAAAGACATCTTTCAAACGACACAAATTGCTCGAAAGCATTTGTTATCACCAGATTTTGCTCCTTTCTTGCTCATTAGCACCCACAAACGAGTCTTTGTCTGTTCCACGAGGTTTGCTGGTAAGTTATAGCTCCATTGCCTGCCTTGGGTCTGTCGGAAAGAATCTGACCCAGGGCAGATGGCTTCATCTCGTGCCGACGGCGAAGATGGGGGATGTAGTCCCAACACGTCGTCTTCTATCATCGGCCAGAACTCTTCGCGAAACTTCCAAACGGGCCCCGCAGTATGAACCTACTGCCCTTTTGCCCCATTTACCTTGTCGCTCTACCTGCTAATGATATTATAGTCCTCTGAGACAGGGCCATCAACTCCGGCATTCCCAGCCATTGGGGGCGTGATCACCAACGGTCAGCTTATTCGCATCCGACGGCACTTGAGTCATCCCGGACTTGACCTCCCAGCGGACGTCATAACACACAGGAATGCCAACTTAGCCATTGCTCTGGGCGCCTGTGATGACAACTTGGATCCGAAGGGCCCCGATGTTCGCGTGCCGAAGGACCAGATGCCCCGCCACGTGTCTGGCCACGTCGAGGGGGTTTTTTCCGCAGAGTTCAGTGTACTGTACAACCAAAAGGACATGGACCAAACGATGCCGTTGATGTGGCAGCAGGTTCAGATGATTCTCGGAAAAGCCACACCCATCTAGAAGACGAAAGTTATGCCTGAGCAGATCCGTGAGCTTGTGGACATTTACGTGGCCGCCCGCGAAAGACATCTCGGCGACCCAACAGAGACGAATGGCGATCACAGCCAGAGGAGGTTCCTCGAAACTGTTGACAAGTGGATTGCGATAACGAGGAATCGAGGTGCGTTTTCGGATGAGCTTACGCTCCCAGCCAAGACACGATGGGCTATCGCAAGCGATCCGCTCCATTCACGCTGGAAAGAATCGACAAAAAGACAGTTGGTTGAGGAAAGCAGGGAGGAAGACCGGACGTGGAAAGCGCAGAAGCAGACGGAACGGAAGGAGAGGGAGCTCGAAAGGAAGAGACAAAAGTTAGAGAGAGAGCAGAGGGAGTGGGAGCAGAAGCAGAAGGAGTTCAAGGAGATAAAAGAACAACTGCAAAAGTCGCGGAGAGCGCAGAGGAAGTGGGAGGAAAAGGCAAAACAACGGATAGAGAGGGAAGAGGAACAGCATAGAATAGAAAAGATACGAGAAGAGAGAGAGCGGAAGGAGCGGGAGCAGAAAGAGAAACAACAGAAGATAGAGAAAGCACGGAAGGAGAGAGAGCAGAGGAATAAAGAGCGTGAGGAGAGGAAGCAGAAAGAGAAATTAGATAAGTTAGAGAGAGCGCGGAAGAAGAGGGAGCAGAAGGAAGAGGATCAGGAGCAGATGCTACAGAACAAAAGGAATAAGCAGGAAAGGGAATATAAGGAGAGAGAACAGAGGGAGATAGAGCAAAAGGAGAAAAGGCAGAAGGAGACGGAGCAGAAGGAGAGAGAGCGGAAGCAGAGAGGGTTGAATGAGGATATCGCAAAAGATCGGACAGAAAGGGAGTGGGAGGCGAGAGAGTGGAAGAAGAGGAAGAGAGACTCCAACGGCCAGGCTCCTGGTGTGGCTATGCGACCAGAAAGCCGTCCATCAAATGCTCCCGAGGACGTGGAAGGCGTTCGACGAAGCCGCCAACCACACATACGCCCTCGAAACGGCGACCGAGAGCATAGAAGGCGGTGAGCGATTTGTCACAGAGTAACATCCCGCGAAAGGTGACACAGTGCATGCCAAATGGCTGGATGTCATTCACTCAGCATGTAAGGCACTTGGAGCGATGTTGGATTGGAAATGAATCACGGCCCATTAGAGAGGAACCACTCTGCGGTGAACCGATGGAATGATAGTTTAGGAGTATAAATATCTCGTGGGAAGCCCAAGTCAAGCAGTTTCTTTCCTCAAACAAACACCTACAACACAAGCCAAGCATCATAATATTCAAGCAGAAAACAGACTTTTGACAGCCCAGACTCTCGACAACATGGCAAACTCTCCCTCTCTCGCAGCACCCTTCCTTCCTAAGCCTGCACCCAAGCCTGGCCCGCCTCCCAAGCCGACTCCCCAGCCTCTGCCTCCTACCAAGTAAAACCCCGTCATGTTTGGCCTGGGAAAGTGGTAACGAACGAAGTCTCGACATGGCGTAAGACATGAGAAATAGACAGTCTTCGGTAGTTTCATAGTATTCAATTGATCAGTTCAGTTATTTTTAATGCGTCTTCAGACATTTATTGCATGGAATGCAGCTGCTTGCCTTTGATGCGTTGTGTCGTGGGCAAGCCGGAGCCGGGAGCCGGCGTGACGGAGTTGCCGGCGATGCTGCTCCATGCGCGATGTTTGACGCAACGGCTTCAAAGCAAACTCCCTGCTAACGGCCATTTAAGCCGGAAGTTGGGCTGATGGTTGCTCGGTGCCGCAGGCGGCGGTATTTAAGGGGGTTTTCCGGTCGATTTACCACGACACAATTGAGAGAAGAGGAATGGCTCCGTAGATAGCTGACGGATGGCGCGCCCACCTCGGTAATGATATCTCATCGTACCCTCGGGGGAAATCGCCCTGCTAAGTGTAGGGAGGTCAGGGTTCCGTAATGGTGGCAATACCTCTGTTTGTTGTCTCTCATTTTCGAGCCTCAGTCTTTTTTTATCACATGCGTACGAACAGCTCAACATCTTCCATAATAAGCCTGCCACAGCTTCCTCTTGGTTCTGCTCAATCACGAGTCGCCCCTTGCTAGGGCGCAGAATCTTCTTGTCATCTCGGTTTTACTTCCAGCTTCATATCGCCACCATGAAACACTGCCAGAATTGTCTCGCAGCCGAACATAGCTTTGACATAGAAGGAGTGCTTCGAGACCTTATGTTCTAAATGAGACTGTTCAACCCAAGTCAACAATCATTCCAGTACAGTCGTTTCCCGCGATCGTTCCTCCTGTAGTCTTCCTCGCTGTTGTTGCGTACCTCCACTCCCTCCACGTAGGTCGAGGCGAGGGGTTTGGAAACGCCATAGCGTGATGATATCTAAGACTGCCGTCCCAGTGTAAGTCTCATGAGAATTTTCACAAATAAGCAAGCTGAAGGGTATCCCCGGGACGCCCAACCGCAGCCTGAAATTTGTAACTTATGCAGCTCTATGAAAGAACATGAAGATCAACTCTAATGACTATGGGCAGGGCAGAAGTAATACATTTTGACAAGACTTCTCAGTCAACCTACTTTGCCAGCATCAAATTACCGATCTACGCGACAGACTGATAGAACTGCTCATTTGGGAGCAAAGTCTTGGAGACTTCAGATGCATGTTGGCATTAGTACCTCAGAAGCAAGGCCCACATTGCAGTCGGAAGTGCTGCTGGTGATTGGGTGGTTGCATAAGTTGCACGCGATTGGGAAATTCACCTCAAAGCGCTTGTCGTGGCTGGGTGCCTTGCGCCCCAGGCAACAGCCTACTTAAGGGGGTTGGCTGCCCAGATTCGCAACCCAATGTGAGAGGACGAGGTATCGCGCCGTAGGTTTCTGAGTGGTTGCGCGCCCACGACGTACATAACCCGATCGGGCCCTCAAAATCTCCCCTCGCTAAGAGCGAGAAGGCCAGGGTTCAACTCCGGGTAGTGGCGATACCCAAACCTTTTTTTTTTAATCTTTTCAGCCTTGCCTCTCTGTACCTTTCGGATAAATGGTGTGGTCTTTATGAAGTACAGATGTGACTGCTGTACTGTAGGTTTTAATCAAATCCCCTGTTTTCCCTACGCTAGAGCAACTACCCTGCCTGTGTGCTCGCTATTATGGTTGTCGTCCATCGTTACAAGGCATCTCCGGGTGGTCTTGTCCATTGTCGTCGTTCATCGCCGTCGTTCATCGTCGTCGTCCATCGGCAAAGTCCCTAAGTACACATGAAATGCAGAAAGCTTTCGGCCACGGCAAGGGTCCTCTTGATCACGAAATCTTTTGTACTAAAGGACCATTCCGTGGACTTTGCTTGGATAACGGCTGTCTCTGTCTGGAGCTTGTGACCATCTCACCTTCTGGTTAGCGCTGGTTTGTGCTTCACCGACACTCACCTTGACCGAAGTAACTCTCACCTTTCCCTGCCCCTTCAGCTCGCGCGCTCAATGTGATCTGCCTCTCGCGAGATAGTGCCCCACTTATTTCTCTCTCACCCGCCTCAGCCCAGGCCACACAGAAAGCTCACTTGGCCGAACCTCTTCCCACAAACCCCTCGTCAAACCTTCACCGGACGAAAATTCCGTTGGGGAGGAAATCTGCGACAGAAGCATCTTGTCAGCAGCTTCGTTCTTCTGGGTAAGTAAGTTCTCCTCGTCGTGATTGTCATTTCTTACTTCTTCGTCGCTGACGGAAGGAATACAGGAAGTCCACAAGATGGCCCCTCTAGTGACGGCCAAGCCGGGCCCTTCCTTCCGAGACGCCACTCGAGTCGCCATTTGCTCTGATCAGGAGGCTCTTGTGAAGATACCGTTCCTCGAGTTCCATGTCGGCACCAATGGAATCGTCATCGTCAACAAGAAGACGCCGAGCCTGCCCCTCTTCACCCGACCGTACAAAACCGATGTCACCGGCAACCCTACCAAGACCATTGCTCGCCGGGCTTCTGAGCTACTGGAAGCGTATTTCGCGATTCTCGATATAGCCGAGCAGAGAGGTCTCCAGGCAGCGCAACAACCGATGAAGGCCTGGGGTCTCGCTTTGCAGTACCTGCACAAGAAGGAGCGCTGGCCTCCCTATTCTGTCACCGACGAAAAGATGCAATTGGTGATGGTCGCCTTTGCCGATGCCCGCAATCGGTATCTCAACAACGGGGGTGCGAAGCAGAATGTCCCTTTGAAGTCCGCCTTCTTCAAACATCTCGCCGACCAGCTGGATGAGTTCAACGAGATGCGCAGCCCTCCTGCTCTGCCCGCCAAGCTGGAGACCTCCGAAGACGCCTCGTCTTCGACTGCGCCGCTCACTTCGACCGACTATTCCTCACGTCAATCCGCCCCCGACAACACCGCACTCACGCTCTTTGTCAGCAGCCCTGCACCTGCGCCCGGCAATGGCACCGTTGCTTCTGGCTCTCGTCCTCTCCAGCCTGGTGACGGTCTGGCGTTCTCTCTTTTTGAAGAGCTTCAGAAGGTCAAGGACGAGTTGGAGGAGGCCAAGGGCACCAATGCCGAGCTGAAGAAGGAGAGACAGATGGATATGGAGACAAGACTGTTTTGGAGAGAGAGATTCACAAAGCGCATGGTCTGGCGCGCTGTGCTTCCTGCGATGAACGAGCTCCAGGAGCTGAAAGGTCTGCCGGTCTAGGGACCCGACGACTACGACAAGTTTCTCGTGGGCAAGTTTTGAGATGATTGTTGGTTTAAGTGTCTGCGAAGTTTAACTTCACATGTCTTGGGGATACGCAGGAATAATCAGAAGACAAGAATAAGGACTACGGTGATGTCAGAGGCAGAGGAAAAGCCGAACGATAAATAGAACCTGTTTAGTGCAGCAAACAATCTTTTGAAGGCCGACTCGCTTGAAATTCTGCCTGACCTCCATGCACACACCTGATCGAGCGGACGCTGTTCTGTAGTCACACCAAATGTCGTTGCTTGCCGCCCCGCCATCGATGCTTGGAACATACTCTCCTACCCAGTTCAGAGGCTTTCCATTTGAAATGACGCTCGTCTCACAGAGTCTGGAAACCTGATTAAATCAGCCCATGCGCGCTGATTCCAATGAGCCTTGACAGATCAGATAAGCATCAGCGCGCCTTCCGTTGTTCAAGTGTCTAAGAAGGCGGCAGGAGAGGTGAAGTTGAATAAAGTGGGTCTTGAACAACAGCTGCCGGTCTGAGCCAATGAAAGCCACCGCGATGGTGATGTAGCCTGGGAGGTGAGATCGAGGACCCACACCACCACGACCGCTCGCTCCGGCGCAGCAGGTGTTATCTATCGAAATCGTACGTCTTGCTTCCGTCGATGTTGGTGGTCGAACGGTTTACTGTTCGTCTTCCTTCGGAAGCTATCCGGCCTTCTCGGGGTGGGACTTTCAATACTCCTAAATGCTGGTTTCACTTGGGTCTAATGCCTTGAGTCGCTCGTTTTGACTTTTGCATTTTCTGATTTTTGCTTCTAGAGGTACTTTTTTGTTGTTTCTTCAAAGTTTTGTAGGGTTTGGTCGGGTTGAAATATGTGTGTATATTCAGCTTTCTTGCACAGCATACTCAGCTACTTTGTGGCTTGCTGCGGGGAGCTGAGTGGTTAATGTCAAACCAGACCGAGTATGGGAGAAAGCCAGGCCGTGCCTTCATTGTTAACTATGCATGGTCTGAGCCATCGACACGCAATACACGATGGGGCCGGCGTTTATCTCATAATATTATGGAAAATCCTCTTACTGGATGGTCTCCTGCCCTTCGTACGTGTCGAAGGCTCAAGACCCTTGCAGATGCGAACACGTCACAACGAAAGTGTCTGAGGCTGTTCAGTCTGTCAATACTTGCGAGATCGCAACGTCACTGCACCGGTGCAAAGTGGGCCTTTCACCTGGTACAATTAGGGGCACGGGGACTGTTCTCATTGTTCGAAACTACGACAGGAATAACTCAAAGATACCTGCCTATCTGACCAGCCAATAGCTATAGTAGCTCTCGAAAACATCCAACCCTCAATGTAATCACATGACCTCTTAACGGCAGTCGAACGCGTCACGTGTGGTTGCCGACAAAAAGCCTCACTCTGGTCATTGTCGCCGTTCTTGCCGTCCTTGCCATCATGATCCCTGCTCTAGATCGACTCGTGCTTCTCGGCTCGGCAAGCCAGACTGGCGGCAAAGAAGCCTTCCTCGTAGCCCTCGGCAAAGCCTTGGGAGAAGGCCTCCACCATGGCGCGCTCGTGCTTCTTGTTCTTAGCGCGAAGGAAAGCTCGCAGGTGCTTCTTCACGTGCTGAATGTTGACAGCGGTGTCGTTGTCACCACTGCAATTGCCACTTCGAATGTAGTTGTCGATCTCGCGGTCGATCTTAGACTTGCGGCTGGCTTGCTCCTTCTCCATCGGGACAGGGACACCCTTCACATTGTCGATCGCGATCTCCTAATCAGCGACTGCCATGTAAAGACGGTGCAAAAGGTTGGCCTCCGGAGTGTCCATGAGGGGCTTGGACAGGAGAGCTTCGGCGACCTGGGAGTCTTGTCGGCCGAACTCATTCCAGGCAGAGTGGTACTTGGCGATGATGACGGGGCCAGCGGCCAGAAGAGACGGGTCGGCGTTCTTGAAAGTCAAGTCGTCATTGAGGCCGTTGGTCTTGACAAGATCCCAGAACTCGGGAGACTGAGTACCTATTCCGGGGTTCTCGGAAGCCACTTGATGGGCAGCTTCAAAGATCATGGAGAGTCTGAGGGCGACGTTCTTCTTTGACGCATCGTACGGGCGCTCGCGAGGATCAAGATGAAGAAGACGAAGAGCGGCATGCTCATGATCGGCAAAGACAAGTTCGTCGTCGAAGGTAAAGCCGTCTTGGCGCAGGGATGAATCGATCTCGGTGAGGGCGGCGGCTGAAAGGTTGGGCCGGGAGCGCGGGTGGTCAGCGTCGCTGGGCTGACGCTTGTGCTTCGACATCGTGACGGCGCTTGGATATCGATGAAAACAATGGTCTGTATTTTATTAGCGCAAGAACTTTCATTTGGCAGTCTTTGCCGACCTTTCAAGACAAGCGGGAGTCGGGATGGATTGGGAGCGAACACCAGACGATCGGTTTGTGTGTCGCGACGGTGTTGAAGGACTGAGAGATGGAGGTGTGAGGCGCCTGAGACGGGGTGGGAAAAGTAGAGCCCCGACTGGGTCACGTGAGAGGTGAGAATGGAATTTCTCACTACACCGCTTTTGTAATTATTTTCACTTCCTATGGTGGCCATCCGAAACCTGAAGAACGATGGGTGAGAGACTGAACGTCTGCTCATTCACCGGGACTCATGTGGGTCCATTGGCCTCGTTGGCGTTCACCTCCACGACTTGGTGAGGCCCGTGTCCCCACCCCCACTGCCTCAACCATCTACGGACAACAATTCAAAGACATTCAAGGACCGGGAGAGCTTGGTTTTGAAGTAAGGCAATGCATTGCTCTGTTTGGTCTACTGAGCGCTCCCTAGCCGTAACTCAACCGTGGTGTCTAAAATCATATCTACGAACAAACCGAAATCAAATGTAAATACACAGCAAAGTTGACCACAATTTGCGAATCCAACAATGCCACCGAACTGGCTTTCCGTCAACCTGTTTCCGTTGTTGCGGCAGTGCTTCAGTCATAGTGAACTGTGTACTTCCAGAGCTCCATGCGAACCGGTCCATTGGCACTACCGGTATTGATCTCAAGTGCAGCGCAAATTCGCCGCACGTCGTTGTCTGCGAGTCATTAGCCTTTGCGAAGGCGAACTTAAAGGAGTGGATTCTTACGGCTCATGGACCAAAACGCAGCAGCCGTGGCAGGAAAATTATGGATGGGGTCGCCAGTCTCAAGATTGCGCATCGGACGCAGTTGAGCCGACGGGTTCGCCTCAAGAGATGCTTGGTTCTCTCGTGCAAGCTCGGCATTGAGAATACTAAAAGGTCAGCTTGATATCCGGCAAGGGCTTCTTCTACAGCAACAAACCTTGCAGCAATGGTACGCCGAAGCAGTTTGATTTGATTCTCGACGGCGCCGACTCTGAGAACAAGAAGTTTGTAGTGGGGGAGTGGAACGAGGCATCTGACAACGGTGTCCTTGGCCTTTGCAATGGATTTGAGAGTGTTCAAGAGCTCGTCAGAGATGGATCTGGAGTCTGTGTCGGAAACCATGACGATCTGTGCGGCTTGGCCGGCTGCTGCCTTGGTTGCGAGATAATCAGCAAGTTTGAATAAGTCTCCGTGTCTGGGGTTGGATCTTTCGGCTTGGAGGTTGACTGCGCTTGTCATGTCGAGGCTGTGGATTGTGAAGCAAGAAACGACACTGTCTGCGGAGACTGCGTTCGCCTTTATAGAAGTCAGAAGAGGTTCAATAATCTTGCGTTCAAGCAGCTACTACGGCACTTCGAATTTCTAGACATTTTTAGAAAACCATGGTTCTCTTCTGTCAACTCAGTATCAGACTTGTCATACTGCAGCGCGTAAACCGGCGTCTGCAGACCAAACACCTCAGGAGTCTAAGCTTCAGAAAGTCTCGGAGTTCAGCGAGAAGACGACGTTTGACGATGATTTGTCTCAAATTATTGCCCGTTACGTCTTTTCAACCGACTTGGAGGGGGTGACCAACATATAAACAAACGAGAACAAAGACTTGTTCTCACGTCACCAAAGGCATCCGATTCTGGAAAGTAGCAAGCAACGTCAGGGGAAATGACAACTCATAAATATCACATGAACTTCACAGTCGCGTCGCAGTCACTCGTTCCAACCCAACACACGAACATAGCAAAATAGTTGCCTCTGACTGGCATCAGCTCAGACCCGAACGCCAGCATGGAAAACACGTCCAAGGATCAAGGAATTCCGACCCGACGTTCTTTGGCTTGCAAGTCAATACCAAGACGCTCCAAGAAACATTGGGACGTATTGGTCTTGAAATAACGCAATGAATTTCACTGAACAGCAAGAGTCCTCTAGAAGGTGTTGTTGAGATGCGATGCAGACCGTGTCCCCGCAGTTCTGACATGATGTTGACGGGATGTCGTCGGAAAAAGGCGAATACGTCCGGCGGTCATTTGCCGATTCCCGCTAGAGGCTGTTGCCTGCCCATGGCTCCACTCGCCGTTGAAGACCCCGGTCTTGGCGTGCGGCTGCCGCTCGCGTCTCAACCAGCTAACTGCCGACCTGTGTTCGTTCCTGCGCAAGCACGTTGAACTTGAACTTCGCATCGACTTCACACCTTAATTCGGACAAAGTCATCGCGACCACGCCATGATACCCTTCAACTGCCTGCCTCTCTTGACCACTTCTTCAACATCCGAACCGAGCAGTCAGCAACAGTGGGCCCACGAACATGGGTATATCGACCAATGCAACCCCATCTCCGCCCCTTGAAGGCTGATCGCGCCAGGAACGAAAAATCACTGGACCCGAGCAATCTGCAGAATGGAGTTTGTCAACAGGGATCGCCCGCCCGCACCCGACCCGATCGAACGGTTGATTCGCCCACCACCGAGCCTCGCGAGGATTTAAACAAGAGTCGAGTCCCGCGCAACTGCGCCTGTCACCTATCCGCCCGGTCATCCCCCTCGCGCCTGACACCACTGCCGCCAAGATGGTCCGCTTGTCCCTCACCACCATCCTCGCCGCCGCCGGCATGGCCCAGGCCCTCGCCTCGGGCAACTGCACCGGCGTGAACGCCATCAGCACCAAGTGCGCCTCCAAGGAGACCGCGCACACCCGCGACTTCTTCTATGTCGGCGGCCGCTACATCCAGACTGCCACTGGTAACGTCACGGTCGACCAGCTCTACGTCGAGAAGCTTGTCCCCGTCTCCGCTGGACGAGCGCGCCGTCGCGGTGTCGCTGCCGCCAAGCCCATGGTTTTCTTCCACGGTGGAGGTACTTCTGGCGTCACCTGGCTCAACACCCCCGACAACCGCCCCGGCTGGGCCTCGTACTTTCTGCAGCAGGGACACACCGTTTATCTCGTCGACGTTGCTGCGGTCGGTCGCTCCTCTGAGAACAACCTGGACAACTTCACGATGATCGCGGGCACTGCGGCTGAAGGCATTCAGAGAGGTTTCACGGTCCCGGAGGTGTACAACACCTACCCGCAGGCCTACCTGCATACTCAGTGGCCCGGTACGGGCCTGAAGGGCGATCCGACATTCGAGCAGTTCGCCAAGACCATCATTCCTTTGACGAGAAGCTGGGAGCCCCAGGAGTATGCCCTTCGCGCCTCCGGATGCGAGCTGCTGTCGCTGTTGGGCGAGAAGGCGTACCTCGTATCTCACTCCATTGGAGCCCGCGCGCCGATTCTGCTGTCCAACGACTGCCCGCAGTACATCGCCGCTAACATCAACCTGGAGGGCACTACGATCCCGTTCTGGTCCTACAACATCACCCTGGGCGGCACGCCCACGAATCCTTGGGGCTTGACCAACACCCCCATCGATTACGACCCTCCCGTGGCCAGCGCCGATGAACTCGAGACCGTCGTCGTTGGCAACGAGACCCTAGCCCTGAGGAGCTGCCACATGCAGAAGGAGCCCGCGCGGAAGTTGCCCAAGATCGCCAGCGTGCCCTACTTGATGGTTACCGGCGAGGCGAGTGTTCACATTACGTACGATCACTGCCTGGTCAACTATCTTAAGCAGGTTGGTGGTAGCCCGGAATGGATCAAGCTTGGAGAGATTGGAATCAAGGGCAACGGGCACTTCATGCATATCGAGAAGAACAGCCTGGAGATTGCCGAGGTTGTGAATGATTGGATCTTGGAGAAGGAGAGCCAGTAAGAAGTAATAGTAATACATCTCGGTCCATTGTTCAGCCACGGATATGTTTACTAAACCCTTTGTCTTTTGGCAGAAATTTCCCTGGTTTTGTTGCCTGACCACACCACAAAAGAGTATTCCAAAGTTGACGGACGGGTACACAGGAGTATAGTTGTTTCGAATCAATCGTGCAGTTTCGAGCTTGTAACTCGGAAGTCCCGGCTTGTTCTGCTGAGGACTGCTTACTTGAAGTGGATTTGAAGTGCGATGGTACTGCTTATGCCCAAGCCCCAGAATATCCCCCGTGAGGACAAAGAATATACGAGAAAAGGCGACAACAATAAAAAATCCTGATGTCTAAGAAAGCTGTGCATCAGAAATTTGCGCTTGCAGCGTAACTTGGATGCTTCCTTAATTGCGTTTGCTGGTGTTCCTGTTGCCGGGGATCTCAAGTAAGGGGCAAGATTTGGCGCTCGCCAATGCATTGTAGTATTGCGGCGAATAAAAGGAAGATTTTCATGGCCACAAAAGCCAAGTAACGCTGCAAATCTCATCGATGTCACCTCATGACAATTATTAAGTTAAATCAAAGGTTGATTACGCTAGCTTGAAAGTCTCACAGTCCCGATTCACACGACCCGCATGCCATTGCTGTCTGGTGGGAGACTTCACAATCCACTATCGGTCACGGCCCTTTTATTTGCTCGCCGAAATACCTCTCCTGCCCTCCGCGGCTGCCTTTTGAAACGCCGGTTGCCAGGCATATATAAACGGAGATCTACGGGCATAAAACGACAAATGGAATAATTTGAATAGAAGTCGCCGTTCATTATCTCTGGGATGAAGGCTCATACGATGACTTAGGCTTTTGGATTCCGTGTATCAACATAGCCATCGGGCGCCTTACGCGTAAAGTCCGAAGGGCCCCTATTGGTTGCGACCTCCGACGCAAAACCGTCGCTCTGTATGGTGTCTGAATATTTACCGAATAGCATTCGGCTGGTGAAGGAAACCGGAGACACACCAGTACCAACTTGTTCTGGGGCACATCATTTGCACCCATAGTAGTAAGAAACACAGTCACCCATCCCTCTCTCATTCGCCATCTCTCCTCATGCACGGTGTGAGCCAAGCGTCTTCATCGCTTTTCAGCGAATTCTCATTGGTTGGCCTATTTGCTTACCTCGGGAACAATGCAACTGTTAAATACCAAGGTTCCAGCACAGAGTTCGACATGCGATAAGATTGAATTTCGATGACGGTGAATTACTCGCCAGACCAACGGCAAGAGAAAGTCTTGCTGCGCGAACTGCCCCGTTTCACAGCCCATACCTTGGAGCGCGGCGACGAAATCAAGGCACTTTAAAACACAAAGATAAACGTGCATGAGGAACCCGAACTGATTTCGCCTTGCTTCGCGAGTTCAGCATAGTCTGCCTTGGAACACTATACCTTAACTACACATGTATGGAATGTCAGAATCATCAGCGGTTCTATCCTTCTATTATCCTAAACGAATAGCCCCGTATCTATGATGAAGCCCAAAGGTAACATGTTTGGAATTTAGTGAATGTTCTGTCGGTACATGGGGCAATACATTGCGCATTTGACCGGCATTGTAACAGCGCGCATGTGGACAACACCGATTTGGCCGCCTCTGTATCCTGACACGACCCCAACGTGGTTTAAAATATATGTCGCCAATCCGCCATGATATTCTCAAAGAATAGATCGTGTCTTCTGTGTCTTCATCATTCTTTGAGCTGTTCTTAGACGAAAGCCGCCAAACCCCTGTACTAAATGCAGCTTACCAAACACACTCGTCAGATCTTGGTTGTCAATATTTGCCCGAATAACATGCAGCTGATGACGAATAATGTAGACGACGGTTAGCGGAGGTCGTGGTGACTCCGGAGCTACTACCCCACCGTCCCAGCCGCTACCCGCATCCCTCCGAGGCGTAGGTCTCATTGTATAAGCCACATCATCCTCAAATATTGAGCAATTGGTGGAGGGCGCCTATTGTGTCTATGTTCTGGGCTCTGAAGACTGTCAGTTAGCCCCTATTTATACCGGCAAGGTACTACCCGTCTCCATGTTCAAGCATTCTATGGTACCTGAAGAATGAAGCCCTCGCAACTGTCGTCCATATTATTTGGTTTTTAATCAAAAAGGCATGGCATACCTGGCTACCAATGGTAAAGCGTGGAACATTAAGGACCCTTACAGGCAGCCTCAATACATTCCGGGTCAATAGATCTCGCAAAGTGACTACAAAGAGACCGAATGAGTTTTGATTTGTCTTGAATAATCTACGAGCAACGGAGAATGGAGACAGTGGTGGTGATGGGGGGAGGGTATCATATGCTCGAAGGTCGGATCACGAGCACTTACGCGAAGGTAATGGACGGATATGACACATTTTCTCTTGCTCAGTTAACCCGATAGCTGTGGGGGAGCCTTTATAAGTCTTGATCTCTTCTATTGCGCTGTAGAAAGCAAGAGGCAGAAAAGAATTGGCAATTTTGAGATGACGAACACCAGCCACCGGCGTCGGAAAGTGGTAACAAAGTCTAATGATGATCATCGCGTCACATGCGATACAAGTGAAGTTTATGATTCATACCACAAAGAAAATCTCGATTCAAGTCCATCGCGCCAGGGATATCATCGCTAAATCAGAAGATATGATACAAAACTTCGTGTTCAATTTTCACCAAACCACCTCAATACCCTTTTCCTCATGCCTGCGCCAGCGATGTCTGCGACCACACAGGTAGTAGCACAAACAGCAAGCTGCACAGACTGGCGAAGACAGCACCACCAACCATGGCCTGTGTGACAATCTTGTGTTGCAGCCTCCTGAGGTGGACGTCCTTGACACGAATCTTGCGGTCGAAAATCATCATCCGAGAAACAAACTTCATGAAGCCAGACTTCTGAGAAAGGAGGGATGCGCTGTCGTCAAATCTTTCCCATGGCAGTGGTTGACGTCGAGTGAAGAGCAGAAGGAAGAAGCAGCTACCCCTGAGACCGGAAAGAATGAGAGACATGCCGACGAACCACATGGGCCAGGGGGCAAAGGCGTTGTAACGGCTGTGTGATCCCATGAATGGGACGAAAGCTCGGAGGAGGACACAGAGGAAGCCAGCGACAGTCAGAACAATGCCCATGCTCGTTGCCATGCAGAGTGTCTCAAAGGTGCCGTTGGAAACACCGAGTCTAACGAAGTTGCGGTGCGAGCAGTTCTTGAGCAGACCGTAAACGTGCTGAGCGATAGGGCGGAGATGCGAAGGGTCGGAAGAATGTTGGAGGTCGAGAAGAGCCTGGTCGCGAAGGGCGGGCGGGATGTTAAGTTCCTTCTCGGAGCCAGGCAGGAGGAAGGTCTTGACGACGGCGTTGAGCTCGACTCGGTAGGCGGAGTTGGGTGCGATGCGGGCAGGGACGACGTTGGCCACGTTGTTCGAGCAGATAGGCTTAGCGCAGGCGTTGGCCCATGACTTGATGCGATCGCGGCCGTTGGGTCCGATCTTGCTGTTTGGCCTGCATGCGGCTTCAGGGGCGATGAGCTGGACGATGTTGGTCATAGTCTCATTGGCTGAGAGGCGTTAGTCGGGATGCAAGTAGATGGCGTGGCACGACTGACCTGCTTCAGGATCGCACTCAAACTCTGACATCTTCAGTGATGGGAGTTTGTGCTCGATAGAGTCCATCGCGCTGTCGATGGCACTGTCCCGGGATGACGATGCATCGCTCTCTTTCTCGGCCATAGGAAAGTTGTTGAGGCTTCCTGTTTTGGCGTAGGCCGTTTCATAGTTGCGGAACCTGGTAGGATGTTAGACATAATGCAGAGATCAGGTGAAGATAAGGACGAACATACCAGACGTAGAATTCCAGGTTTTCCGGGGAAAACTCAATGTATTTGAGGTACATGTAAAAGTCATATAAAGACATTGGCGAGCCTAATTGGAGAAAGTCAGCAAATATTCTTGGTTGATTCCTCGGTGACGACATTTTTTTCGAGGTGCGTTGCGTGGTCGAGATGGGATGCTCACAGGTCTCGTTGGCCAAAACCTTCTCCAAACTCAAGCGGGCCGGGATGGGACTCTTGTCTCGCCCGTCCCTGCTCAAGGGTCTCCTTCCAGTCCGAATGGCCGTGGCATACTCGCGAAAGTCTCTGTATTCGGGCTTCTTGTACCAGACCATCCAGTCGGGGAAGCTGAACCTTGATTTCTTCTCCTCGATCCTGGCGGATGTCGTCACGGGCGCCGTTGTGGCCGCCGTCGTAGTCTGAACCTCCTCTTTCTCCATCTTGGGTTGACTATCCTGCATCGTGTGATTTGTGTTATCCAATGTCGTGTAACCGTCGTTGAATGTGAATGGCACAATCCGGATGAAGGGGCAGAAACAAAAGGCCGGTTTGGAGACGCATCCGGGAGACGCTGGAGTGATATACGAATCCTGTCTCTCGTTAGTGTCATTTCATGTGCTGCGGCGCCCATGACCCCGTCATATCAGTCCGCAGACAAGGACTAGGCCTCGACGAGGCCGAGTGGGTGCCGCTGCCGCTGCAGACAAACCGCGCACAACCGCACGGGCCAAAGCAGCGGCCACCAGACGAACAAACGAACTCGAAGGGGTATGGGGCTGTTGCGATGAATCGGTCAGTGGCAGCTCCTGGCCAGTCGGCACCCTTCCCCCCTCTCTGTATCGGCCAAGGGCTCCCCCTCTCTACTGCCACAGTCCATGACCAATGGCGGTGTTCGCGGGGGAGAAGCCACGTCTGATGGGAGGCGTGCGCCAGTATGCCATTTTGGGCGGGAAAGAGGGAACGAAACTCGAATTGCGTAGCTCGATGTTGGAGACTGGAGACTGGAGTTTGGAGCCGGCGAGTACTTCGGACGACCGGCGAGCCAGCCGAATGTAGGTAGAGTGGACGAGTCGAACGAGTCAAAGCGGCGGCGGTAGTGCTCGAGGTTTAGCCCATGTTGGAGGGTCCTTTTTTAGCTCGTCAGTTAGTGTATTGCACTATTTCTGACTCTGCATGAGGAAACACCTGATTCTGTCCCGTAGATTCCAGTTGGCGCCGATTGACCCCGTGCCTTATCGAGTCGTCCTCATGGCAATGGTGGTGCAAAAATGTCCTAGGGCGCCGTCCCAGGTCCTGGCGTTGGGACCATTCCCGGGTGTTACGAGACAGAAAAGGTGTGTAGCGTCAGGTCCGTCTCGCCCTTTGGAGCTGAACTTGTGCAGGGCTTATGCAAGAGTGTTGGCGGAGCCTGAGGCGATCAGAATCTTGTTTGTCTCGCGTTCTGACATTGAACAAAGGAACCATTCATCCTGCTTGGCCGTACCTCGGTCTCGTGTTGGATCACATTTTGCCCCCAATCTCCCCGGATGACTGTCGCTATATTTGGCCGCGCAAATGCAGGACTGTGCCGGACCGCCGCTGGGTGATGTAGTCAGAGTTTGGGGTGCCCTGGAATCGCCGAGAGCCGAGAAGGATTTGGAGGCGGAGGGAAATCGGTCTTTTGTTCCCATTGTTCGTTGGAGGTCTCGCAGATGAATCGGAGGACGGCTCCCGCGAGAATTCCAACGGCGCCGGTATTTGCTGAGTGTGCAATGAATGGCCAAATGACGACGACGACGACGACGAGAAGGATGCTGGCTGCAGATCGAACTGCAGAGCGGCAGAGAAGAAGGTTTCCCCTCTGGCTGGAACACTGACGATCGCCCCCCCTCGTGGGAATTCTCGGCAACCGGCGATGGTGCTCCCTTGCCTTAGCCTGCGTGAGGTAATCGACAAGGCGGAGAAGGTAAGGTAGATAGACGCAAGATCGGTGCAGCGATCCTCACCACGTGGAAAAGGACCGCGCAGGTCGCAGGGCAGAGCCCAGGGCCAAAGCTAAGGCAGGCCGTGGATGCTGCAGGGGGCACCCACCCACGTCCACGTCCACGTCCACTGAGAAGAGGTGGCCCCTGCCTCTCTACTTCCTTGGGACGAACCTGCGCAGGGGCCCTGGGCCGAACCTTAGCGTTTGCCCACCTCACCTCAGTTTCTCTCTCCTTCCCTGCATTTGCATTTGCATTTGCATTTGGTCCTCCCTTTTTTTGGTCTTCCTCAAGTCGCACCTCCGTATCCCATTTCCATTGTCTGAGCGACTGGAAACGCCGTTGCGGTTTGCCATCCGTGCTCTGCTTTTCTCTTGCATGTGCTTCTGCAATTTCGACAATGCTTCTGGACCATTCTCAAACCGAGCTGAATGCATGGAAAACACATTGCAAACACACACGCAAACACGCGTACAAAAATGTTGCCGGCGCTGCCATGCACCACCACCACCACCAACATCTGCACCAAGCCGTCCGGAGGCTGGCATGATTCAGGCACAACCATCCGAAGAACGTTTGTGGCCCTGAGAGTGGTAGCGCCTGTCCGCCGATCAAAGATTCAATCAAGATTAGCGCCGGGGTTGGGAGCATGCATTTGTCGTACGAGTGAGACATTCACGCGGAATTATTGATTGCGAAAAAGATGATTGGGGGGCCGAGTGTTTGGGCGAGACAGTTGCAAGTCGAAACTCTTTCTTCTCGTTTGTTTGCCCTTTTCCCCTCCCCTCCCCAAGATGGGAAAATGCTCGCTGGTGTCTGACTCTGCTTTCTCAAAGGATCAACCCATGTCCCATGATCGAACCCCTGCCGCTGCTGCTGTCAACTCCGCAGCCCCCATCCTGTCAAGCTGGGCCGCCCCTCTTCCATCGAGCTTCCATCCATAGACCATGAAAATCAAAAACCCCTTGCCTTGAAATGACTCGAAGCTAAATTGTCAGTAGCCAGGCACATCTCACCTGAGGTCGCACACCATCTTCACGGCATGTTCATCAGATATTCAACCGCCTCCCTCCCTCAAGAAGCGGCCCGAGTGTCAACACCAACTCGATAGCTCCAGAAACCAGCAAAACTCTCTTCAACGCTCCAATGTCACCTCCCCCTCGGTCCGTCGTCTCCCCCTCCAGACAATCGGCCCCAGAAAGACCCGTTCCTCCGTCCCTGGGCACGCGTCCGCGTCGCGGTGTCAGCATTTAATCTGCCAAAGTCCGGCTTCCGGTACCACGTCCCACCGCGCCTCTAGCGCAGGCCTGACTTGTGTGAACCACAACTGCACGGTCCAGTGGCGCTTGCTCGAAGGTTGCAGCATGTACATGAGAGAAGGAGGAGGCTTATCCTTCTTGTCTCTTCCGCCTATCGCCGGGAATGGCGGTATGGCGTCCAATCTGTCTGCGTTGGCAGTGGCTGCGCGTTGAAACAACGTCCAAATATCGACACTGATCTGTCATGTCTGGCTGCATGCGGCAAGGCGCCGTCGGTGTTTGAAGGTGGGAGTAAATAGTAATCATGACGTTTGGCACCATTCCTTTCATTTGTCTACTCAAACTCAAATGTCGCCCCCTCGGAAGTCGTCCAGATCCGTCGTCAGATCGAACAAGGGGGGAGAGGAGCCAATGACAATTCTCGGTGGTCTCGCCGCGGAAGCGCGTAAGCAGAGCACAGTCAGGATTTCCAAGCCACGTTCCCTATGAATTTTGTCAACGATGAAAGGTCTTCACGAGATCGACGTTGAACTCTTTGTTTGTCTGAGGAAGTTCAACACGCATCAGTAATCATATGACTGTGAAACTGTCGGACTCTAGGTCTTTTCTCTCCGACTCTCCCGTGTCAGCATCTCCTCTGATTTCCATCTCACAAATGAGAATTTAGCTACCATGCAGAAGCTCCGGTGCCTCCGGACTCAAGCCATTTGATCGACCCAGTGTCTCATGAATCGCGTTCCACTCCGTCGCGCGTAGCAGTCCACCTAACATGAGCGTTAAAATTTCGTTGAGGAAGCGGCGGTTGAGTAGACGCATGCGTCCGCCAAGACGGGAGCCATGACATGAAGGGCATGGTAGTCCAGTGTGTTGGAATGCTATTCCAGCTCGAAGCTTGTCCATGAAACTCAGTGATCTGCGATTCCGTCTACGCAGCTCGGAAAGCTCTGGCGTGAACCTTTGCAACGGATGCAAAGCCTAAACGACTTTGTTGATCTGGCTGACCAATCGTATGCGAAGAGCTGCTTCCGAGTCGATTCTACTATGCGTATGGCCATTCTGAAGTTCTCTCTTGATGGTAATGTCTTCAAACAATGCAACGGTGATCCAAGCATCAAGCCTTGTTCTTCAATTACTCGCTCCTTCCCAATTCCCATGTCCCTGCGAGTTCTCAGGATGGTCTTCACATATTCTCTTCCTCCTCGTGCTGCTCAACGTATCGCAAGAATTTGGCCATTGCTTGAAGTCCAAAAACGGCCTTTCCCTCTTGATGTTGCTGCTCATTGTACCGTTGAAGTACCTGGGTCCATCCTCTAATGCGTGCTTCGCGGATCGACACAAGCTTTGCCCGAAGACATTTCAGCCGTGGGTGCAGGGCATCGATCTCAGTTTCGAGCTGATTGATACGTTGAACAATCTCGGAATTCTCTCGTGCAACTGTGTCCTAGGCGTCAGCATGGAGCGATTCGTAAATCGAGGCGAAATCAAAATCGTTTGACTCGTTGGCGACTTTGATGCCTTGCTGGTCTCGAGCCTCAGCCCCGCTGGAGAGCGTCGAGACTGTCGTCGGGACAGGATTTGGGTCAAGATCAGCGAGGGAATTTTCTCGCGCAAAGATGTCCCAAGTGTCGGCTTGGAGCGACTCATGGAGTGAAGTCAAGTCAAAGACGTCTGAGTCGATGACGACGTTGATGTTTTGCTGATCTTGGAAACCAGCACCGTCGGCGAATGTCGGTACTGGCGTCGTCACAGGAGCTGCATCGAGATCAGCAACGTGAATCAAAGTGCCGTTGTCGAGATCTAGGACCGGGTTTCCGTCTGTCGTCAATTCAAGCCACCAGTCGATGAGGTACCAGAGCCGAGTGAAGGTAGGGCCGTCATCGCCCAGGCTCCCGATCTGCGTGGGACAGGCGAGATACGCCTTCCGGGCCTCATCGTACTTGTCAATGCCGTAGGTAACGTTGTTTTCGTGAGTGTTCTCTCGGAGAGTAGCCCACGCCACGTCTTTGGCGACAAGGTGGTCACGGATCGCTTTGAAAAGATCTGGAGTCAACAAGTCAGCCCGGACAACTGTGCCGCTGACACGGCCGAGAGAACCCTTCACACGGAGCTCTGCCAGTGCAGCTTCATATACGTCGCCGAGCCGCTCTGCTACCATCACGCGACTGGCTTCCTTGAGATGATATGTTCCATAGCGCTTATCGGCATGACAGGGATTCGCCTAAAGAGGTCTCCACCAAGGCCAAGTTTCGGTGTCCAGGTCGTCGTCGGGGAAGGTAAATCCAGGCAGGCGGAGGTTTTCATCTATTCTGTCGCGGTTTTCATACCACGCGGTTGCGTCGTCTGGTTCAAAACCCCCGTTGTCGAAAGTGGAAGGCTCAAGGTGCTTTGGTCCAGCCATCGCTAGATATGGTAATCGAACAAAGACAATTGATATATCGCGAATGGCTCTGGTTTGAGTAATGATGTGAAAGCGGATTGTTCGTATAGTGTAATATCCTGTCTTTGGTGTGGTAGTTGATGTTGTTTAGCTTGGGTGGCGCTGTGGAAGGGTCCAGGGGAAATGGCGGTCCAAAGGGCGAGCCCTGTCATACGATGGACGTGGCTTCCAATAGATCTTCTGATTGTGATGCGCGCTCAGGTGAGCGGGTGGTGACATCCGAGGCGGTTCCAAGAAGGTGGGAGGGGGGCGTTGCTTTCCTTCTGTTGCGCAGGAAAGACTTGCAACCGCTGAAGGCAAGACCAGATGCAAGTATCTTCACGCTACTGTCGCCCTTCATACTGTATATTGCTTACGCAAGATCCCGGACCACTTGAAAGTTCACTTCATGAGCTTGTGGTTTTGGACATTTTCGGGTCGGCGTTGCGGTGGAACTATTGCTTGAGAAGAAAGATATGAAATGAAAACAAGAACTGGGGCCTGGAACCTGTGACACCAAGGCCGGGTTGATTGTGACTGTTATCAAACCAACCTTTTCATAGTCAAGCACATATCTTCCAGTGAGCCGTGGCTGGCTTTGCACAGCTACTGGCTTCGACCGGCCATATGACCAACCTCAGTAGCTCATATGTGTTGCCATTAAGCCTTGGTCTTGCCCGGTCTATACGACAGGCTTCTGGACATGTTCTAAGCCTAGACAGCTTCCACTGACAAGCTTGAAAGAAGTTACCCGATGAGCTCGCTTCATCCTGACACCAACTTGTACAGGAATTCGCCATTGTAGAACACTCATCGGAGTTTTGTTACGACACGGTTCATTCGCTTCATCCCTTGATTTCTTGAAAGATTCCTAGTGGTGGGGTTCGCCAACAAAAACCCAAATAAGCCTTAATTTGCCCATGGTCAAGTAATCGAGGCCACCTTGGAGTAAGTCTTATCACATCCTCTACGACAACGTGTCCATGTTCAGGTGTTTGGTTCTTTATGACTTCTTAACACACGCCTAAAGAAACGCGTTGAGAATTGGACTTGTAGTGTCTGTCCTTGAGCGCGGTTGATTTAAACATCTGCATGGGGGCCACCGCGCCGGGTGGACCCTTGCAGAACTCTGCCGCGACCAGCAAACCATCGGGGCTGACAAACATTAACTTTACAGCGAGACGTCGGAAACAAATGTAGAAATACCTAGGACAAAAGGCTGCCGATAGCGGGCAAAACCTTGGTCATGTTGACAATGTACGGTCGGCTCAGGTTCTCGGCAGGGGAAACACATTCCCTTTGCGGCAAGGTCGCAATCTGGCAATACGAGCTTCTCTTGGCGTTTGGCGTGACGAACCCATCACGACAGCCACCTTCCTGTTTAGATCATTACTGCTGCATATCAATGCTATGTATAAGAGACCTAGCACCGTACCTCAATAAACCGAGTTTTTGCACATCCCGAACTTCTCAGTGAATACCTCCTCACTGCAGACATCATGAAGCTAAAGACCCTGTTCGCCGACTCGATTGCGCTGGCGACCATCGCACATGTGACGGCCCAAGAAAAATGCGGGTCTAATTTTCCGGAGCCAGAAGCAGTCCAAGCTGCATCTTCTCTCCGTTCAGCACATCGAGTAGAGGGCTTTGCCAGCAGCTTCCTCGGTAAGAGGGCCGAGGGCTTGCTGATCCCGACGTATCTTCACGTGGTTGAGGATGAGGCGCACGCAGGGTTCGTCACAGACAAGATGATCAACGACCAGGCATGATCCTACCCTTCGCGACCAGGGAAATTCACGCCGCTAACGAATTCTTAAGATGAGAGTCCTCAACGAGACATTTGCTCCGCACAACATCCAATTCGTTGTCAGGAACACGTCGCACACCGTCAATGACGCCTGGACCCGCCAAGCCCGTATCAGGGAGAAGGCCGAAGCTCTTCGCCAAGGCGGCTACGATGAGCTCAATATCTACTTCGAGACGGGCATGATGACAAATGCCGGTTCCGCGACGGGAATTTGCAGCTTTCCGGTGGAAGATCCTTGGAACACCGGAATCAACGGGACTTCGTGGTACACTTACGACGGCTGCCATGTGAGTGTTGGCACCATGCCCGGGGGACCAGGCGTGCCTTGGGATCCGGAAGACAATAAGGGAAAGACGGCAACTCACGAGGTGGGGCACTGGTTTGGGCTCTTCCATGTTTTCGATGGTTTCGACTGCAACGGCGAGGGTGATTACATTGACGACACCCCGGCGACTCAGGTTGCGACGGTTGGGTGTCCTGTTGAGCAAGATTCCTGCCCGGATCAACCTGGAATCGACCCCGTCCACAATTATATGGACTACTCGAAGCATGACTGGTAGGTTTGAAAAGATTCTGGGTCAGCACGATGGGGCTCGCTGACGTTTTTGATAGTCTCTCGGAGTTCACTCCCCTGCAGGAGGAACGAATGTACCGATCTTTCAACACTCTCAGGTTAGGGCGGTAAGGCGGGAGCTCTGGCCTGCTTTCATTTTTCCCGATGATGTTGCTATTTGAAAGATATGCCAGCAGTTGTATGCTTCCTCTATGACTTTCAAAGTCCTAGAGGCGAAGGTGAATCATTAGACTACAGACTACGACGGGGAGATTTCTGGTTTCTCTAATCATTTTTGCCCCTCGAAATGCTGAATCAAGATTCGTTTATACCTCCGAATAGGATGCTGACCCTTGTTGTTGTTCACCTGGAGTACAACATGCCAAGACCTTCCCTCGAGTTGAGAGATGCTGGGCACATTGTTCACGATCTGGACCCTCGGCCCAATCGTGACGTTCCTGAATCCTGCATTATTAACCTCAAGATACCCATCTGTACCGGTTGGCGGTGAAAGCGGACGTATCTCAATGAGTCCCTCGAGATATGCACTGGCCCAAGCAATAGAGGCTGTGTTATAAGCATACCATTCGTACTCGAGGTGAGTCGAGTCTTCTGGGTGATCAGGATCGTAGGTGTCACTGGCATCCAGCACAACGGAACCTTTGTACGGGACAAAGATCTCCATGGCATCGAGACTGATGGAGCCGTTGACATTGATATTGGGTGGGTGAGTTGCGTCCTCGAATTTATCCGTAACGCTCCACTGCATTCGTGCCGCAAAGTCGTCTTGGTAGGCATCGCGCCATCGCCAAACAGTGGCATACTGGCTTTGGTGATCCACGCCTGTCACAGAAACGGCTGTGTCCATGGATGTTCCGTATTCGTTGATGTCTTCGGCCTCCGTAACTCGGGTGTACCGACCACCCCAGCTACCCCAGTCCGGACGCCTGGCACTGTTAAGGCCGTTTTGGATAAGCCACATGAAGCTGGGTGAATCACCCTCCATTCCATAGAGAATCTTGGGATACACCGCACCCAGAGGACCGATCCGGATATTTGGTGTCAGCCAATCATCTTGTACTTTCGTCACGTTAGCAGCACCGTTGTCTGCGCCGTTTATACCGGCCCACGTGGATGATTGGTATTCTCTGAAGCCGTGAACATTGACGATGTAAATAATATCTGGCCATTTGACCCGGATCCACGGCCCAGCATCGTCCTGATCCGAGATCGAGTAAACGCGGAGCCTAGACCGAAGCTCAGCTGCTTCATTCGGAGTTCTCTCTGTGCTGATGAACTGCAGCGCCTGCGCCAGGGTGTTGGCTCCGCCCCAAATGGAGACGAATAACGGGTCTGAGCCCGCCTCAAGCGTTTCGACCAGCAATTTGGCACCGTTGCTCAGCGACTCGTTGGGAGCTTGTCGCCCGTAAACCTGGGGAAAATGATTGATTAGAAGCCATTTATAGCCACCAGGAAGGGGGCAAGTCGC
Organism: Colletotrichum endophyticum; assembly: GCA_027406105.1. Classification (NCBI taxonomy): domain Eukaryota; kingdom Fungi; phylum Ascomycota; class Sordariomycetes; order Glomerellales; family Glomerellaceae; genus Colletotrichum; species Colletotrichum endophyticum. The sequence goes on along the minus strand of JANVYF010000010.1, from coordinate 1,782,313 downwards.
TCACAACTGGGCCTGACCTCACGGTTTTCAAGAGGTCCTCGGCAGGGCTGAACGTTGCGTTGGGGTGCACATGCTTGTTCAGATTATGAACAACTTCGCCATAGGCTCTAATAATAAGCTCTATAGCCTCTGGGTGCGTTTCGTTTGGCAAGCTGATGGAGGTCGTAGCAACAAGGCCCTTGGTATCGAACTCATTTGAGTATGTCAGATAGCGTACCATTGACATTTGGTCGTCGGGCTCATTGAGGATGTCCGTCAGAATGAACGTCCTGGGCTTGTGGGGAAACTGAGGCAACTTTGTCAAGTCATTGGCGGTAATCTCTTGAGATCGAGCATATCCTGAGATAAGAGGGATGAATGCGAGGTAAAAGAGCTGAAAACGAGCCATCTGCATGTTGTCTATGTGGGCAATGAATCCTGGCTGCGGGCTTGAAATGTACAACTATCGTTGTGATGGGAGCGATTTTATACATCCCATCCTGACAGCTCGTACGACAAGCGCTTAAAATGTCTGAACAGAGAAAGTAGACGTAAGGGGTAATTCAAACCACCTGTCATTGAATTTGATGATGATCGAAGACATGGTTATGGAAATCCCGGTGTCCTTCGACTGGACCTCTGATGCAGGCAGGGGTCATACCCCGCATCCCCAGAATCAAATTTCGGGTTGGATCGCCAAGTGCAACATCTTTACGCGGGAACTAATACGAAGATGGCACTGAGCAAGAAGCGGAAGGAAACATGCACCGGGCGTCGGGAGAAACATTCTGGACATCAGGTAGGTTACAGTTGACCAGAGAGGCATCACGACTCTCACGAGATTAGCACCACGGAAGCTGACGAGTGCTTAATGACAGCATAATCGTATTCAGTGTTGTTAATTGACGAATCGCTGGATTTTCGCACCTATGGTATGATCCACAGGACTAAACTAGGTGAAAATAACCGCTATGGTACCTGTACTGCCTTTCTGTTGAGAAAGGTTATGTAGAATATGTAGGCGTACACCACGTCGACGGAACCCGCCCGATTTCGCCGTACCGACGCCCACGCTGCAGCGTCTACTTCACTGACCCGAACTCACGGCCGATAGATTTCACTCTCCTGCCCTTCCTTGATATAGTAGTAAAGCGAGCCATCGGTGGCATACCTTAGCCAAAGGCCCCTACCATCGCCCCACTCGTCTCCTCGCTGCTCCTGTTCGAGGCCGAGGCCTTTTCTGTGGCCGATGCCTCTGATGTCGCGAAACACGTTCGACGGCAGCTCCACCACGATGTACTTTTCCTGATGCGGTGCGAGGTGCGCAAACGCAACAGCAAGCGGCCGTAGCAGCAAGCGGTCGATCTCGGGAAGGCGAGCGTCCGGGTCCGCGTGCCGTTCATTGTCGAGAATATTCGGGAAAGTGACGACGAGAGATCGCAGGTTCGGGAAAGGGACCGCCAGGCCGGCTAGGTCCGGGAGCAACCGCATTCTTTCTTTGTCGCTGGCGCGCGCAATGAACGGCAGTGTGAAATCCCCAAAGAGCAGGAACTCGCACCGCAGCTCGAGTGACCGTATCTGGGCCAGGCGATGCGGGAGAAACAGGCGCCGGCCGTCGTCCGGGGGGCAGAGCAGCGCTTCCAGCAGGTCCCGGCTCTGGATGAAGAACGTATTGGTCGCGTAGAGCACCTCGACGCCCTCGACGTAGGCCTGCCGGCATGCGCGCAGCCAGTCCAGGGCGCCGACCGCGCCGTCGCAGGTGCCCCTTTCTGGGAACGCCATGCCGTCTACGGCGGGCCCTCGCGGCCACAGCTCGCACATCATGGCGTCACCCTCGAGGCAGCCGTCACGGTGCGGCCAGACATATGGATCGCGGCCACGGGCTCTGATGAGGCGGTCCACGGGCGACCCGCGGGGGATCACACGGTGACACACGCAGCCGTACCAGCGCCACTCCCACTCCCACTCCGGCCCTGTCTTCTTCCTGGTCTTGTAGCCCCCAGACAACGACGAGGCGGTCGTTGCCGGCGTCTCGCCCGCAACTGCTGGGGGCACGACAATGCGGGACCAGCTGAGGGGCGCCGCCCCGCGGCCGTGCTCGTGCGCGACTCCGTGGGCCGTCGGGAGGCTCGGCTGTTGCCCGCGCGGGGCCGGCCGCAAGTCTAGGTGTAGTGTGCGCTCGCCGAAGGCGGCCACGAGCATGCGCCGGCGCAGCTCCGGCGACAGTCGGGCGAAGGTGCCGAGCGCGGCGACGAGGTTGTCAGCAGTAGCGGTGGTGTTCGTCGGGGGAGGCGTGATTGGCCGGGGCCGCTGAGCAGGAAGAAGAGGGAGAGGTGCTGGTGCCCGCTCTGAATAGTCAATTTCCTCATCGCTGCGCGGCTGCTTCCGACCTCGAACTGCGTCTAGCAAGCGACGCATGCTCGCTCCACTTGCTTGTTGATGATGAATGGAACCTAACTGATTGTTTGTTCGGTATGTATGCAGTGTGATGAAACCGCATGGTGTGCTGGAAGCTGATTAGGTGAGAGGCGGTGTGGTCTCGTGTCGCAGCAACGGCGAAGTAGCGTTTGTTGACAAGGGTTATATTCCTATACTGACGATGACTCGCTTCCGCAAGAACCCATTTACAGACGGCTCCTATGCCATGCATCTGCGTCTCATAGTTGTATCTAGGACAGTGATGTATCCGCGTAACTCACGCGGAGATGGCTTCAAAAGGTCTGCAGCCATGAAAAAGCATACGTTGAAGCTCATGCCGTTGGCATTTTCTTTGAACCCCGAAGGTCGGTCGACAGTCCAAGCACTCCTCAAAAACTCAGAACTATGGTCTGGAGTCTCACGCAAACCTCCCAGGGATGCCGCTCTCAAAACCCAATCTTCATCACTGTTTTTGGGTTGCTGAAAACTCAAAAGATTCGATGGCATTTCATTGGAAGCACTGCGTACAGCTAAGGGAAGGTACCAACCTCGGTCCTTCTGCGTTCGTTTCTGGGGAGTGGAACCACCCACGATCCCTCGGAACATCGCGACAGAAGGAGCCAGATAACTCACGACTTCCTCTCCTTTCCAGTGACACCGGAACGCTTCATTCCTTCCACTTGACCACAGACATGCTCCTCATAAGTGATAATCTTGCGAGAAATTCCCAACACAGTATGCGTCCCCGGTGAAGAGATCGATCCAGTCGGCTGCTGGCAATCTGATCCTTGATAAGATCAAGCGTCTGAGGGGACATTCGCTTTTGGGGAAAACGAGACGGGTCGGGGCTTTTGTACTTTTTCTGGGATTTTTCCAGACGCCACTTATGGGGTCGATGTTAGTACCAAAAGGTGGAGCTGAGTTTTGACTTCATGCAAAGCTTGGTTGACTGGTGTGTGCGGGTGGCCCATATATGGCAAAACAGGATCAAATGTTTTACACCATGGATGCTTCGAACCCGAACATCATAAATTGCACTCTAACCAGCTCGACGGAAAGCTCTCGCACGGTGGCAGAGACAGGAAGGGAATGCAGTCTGCATTTGCGTGGCAGGAGTGTCAGTCGGCGCTGCTTCTCACGAAGAGTCTGTGATGGATATAGTAGGTCCACAACACGCCTTCCGGCGGGCGGTGATGATCCAAGTAGCATATCTGGAAGGAATTCGGAAGACTTCCGTCCGAGTACAACCCAGAGTCCCTGGTAAGTCCAGTGTCCCACTGGGTTTCCTGCAGCTTCCGTGGGAATGTTCTGTCGCGCTTGCTGCCGTCGGTGCAAATTCCTTCGGGAAAGACATGAACACCCCGATGGCCACCTGCCCATGTGTCTCTGCTTTTCTTCCTGCCGCATACAAGTAAGGACCAGACGACCAGTGCGCCCCCTCCCCCAGCTCACCTCGCGCACCTCTACACCCAGGATCGCGCGCAACAGAGTGGGTTCAAACTACTGTGAAGTCTTGTGTTCTTATTCGCTAGGTAGCAACGGCTGAGATGCAGCCACCCGACTGAGACATGCCCCTTACTGACAGCTGAGCTCGTGTTCGGAGAGATCATTCGCCATCTTACTTCTGATGTTGCATCAGTTAAAAATACTAGACAACTGGAACCAACATGCTCAAATCGAAGCTAAATCACCGGAGAGGCATCCAAGTACATAAACAATGATGTTTATCTCCATATTTCTCATACCCCCAACCATAGACCTTCTTTGTCATTAACAAAACAATCAAGTGTTAACCTTTCTGGGGCTGCCATGTACGTCTCACGATCTGTGGCCATCGCACTGAGCGTCCTCGCTTTGGGTTGCAGAGCTGCGACCACATTGGCCAAGTGTAATGCCGACAAGTAAGTGAAGTGCTTCGCAACTCGATTGGTTACTGATACGCTTTCTCGTTTGAAGTTGCTATCGAGCTTTGTTCCCTTGTCCATCTCCGACAGCCGTTTCTTCTGCCTCGGCATTCTGTGCCACAATAACAGCCAACGGAATCACTGCCACCAACTTCCCGACTCGCGCAACGTCAGCTTGCGGCACGGGACTCGCTCGTTACATCTCCGCCTGTGCATGCGGCCCCACATGTTCCGTTCAGACGCCGACGTCCACTCCTTGTGCGGCCTATGGCGGTCTGTTGACCAACGGCGACTTTGAGTGCGGCATTGCCCCGTGGACGATCGAGGTTCTTGACCCAAATGTCAAGGCTGGTCTCACCTCAGCGTCGGCCCACTCCGGAACAACTTCATTTGAATCGAAGCTACTGGCAGACAGGCCTCTCCAGGAACCCGTCACCAGTACCAGGATCAAAAGCCCGCGGGTTTCCGTGCAGAGAAACGTCCCTTGCAGACTGAGCTTCTGGGTCTGGTTCGACAATATGGACGCTGGCTTTATCGGGGTCATGATCGATGGACAGCCCAAGAGGACAATCGATGCACGGGACGGCCCTGGATGGGGAGTTTGGAAGGAAGTCACCGTGGACTACACCCCTCAGAATAACCACGTCCAAGTCACTTTTGAGTTTCTCTACGGGAGGGTTGCTAGCGTGGCTAGGCTCGACAGTGTTGTCCTCGAATATTTACATTGACGGACAAAGATATTGATTCGATGTCATTGGGTTTTATTCGGGAGTTGCTTTTCTTGGAACCACACTCCTTTGATCTAGGAACATTCTTACAGACGCTCATTGGAACACACCCAGGCTTGCATTGGCGAGCAAGACAGGCCTCTCGAAGACTTAACCCATCCTGTACTTGTTGTTTCTCTTCCGAAGTTTCAAAAGATAGAAAATGCCAAGTCTTGAGAAACTCTCACTCCTTACTCATTACTCATTCAGTCTCTCCTGCCGCAAAAGTAGAGGAAACAAAAGCCGACCACGCTATGTCCGAAGTATATCTTATCGCCGAAGCGGAAAAGGCCCCGAGTTTCTTCGAGTCAATGACAGCACGGACCAGGAACCGGGCCGCCTCCGGTCCATAGCCGCCGAAACCGGCCGGAAAGACATGGAAATTACCGTCACAGTCGCAAAGTCGCGTCTGTTCGGCGTTGGTCTCCGAAGCTAACACCTCAGAGCCGCTTGGCGTTGCGCAAACAATCCGTAGAATGGTAGCACATGATGTCCTGCAAGTGCTGGGTGAATGCGATCATATAACGAAGAGGGCTCGTCATATGACATCCGCAGGGCGTGTTCCGCGTGTTTGTTCAGGGGTGCTTGACGGATAAAAGCAGAAACCCTCCGGTCCAGACTACCGGAGCCGTCCAGGTTGCCCAGCATGAAGGGGAAACTCGACAAGACCAATGAGAAGAATCCATTACACATCGATCCGCGGCATCTGTATCCGGTCTAGCCCACAGTTGCATCCCCCATCACCGTCAATCTCGCCTTTTTCTCTAGACACCGCGCCGAGTTGTCCCCACACTATTCCCGGCGCAAACAAAAAAAATCCAAAACGCGCCTCGGGTCGGGAACTGGCGTCGAAAACTCGCTTCGTCAAAATTGATCCCCCGCGAATGCCTACTGTATACGGCTACCCAAGTACTGTATACGGCTTGCCGAGTCCGACCTCGTGCCGAATTCTCAGTCTATTTTGCTTTGTCACCAACACCCTGACGTCCTGAGTCAATCGACGCGGCCCTGCTCTCCGCCTCCCACAACTTGCCCGTCGCATTTCCTCTCCTAGAGAGAAGAGAGCGTTTTGACAACAAGCGGTCTGGTTGTTTGTCGCTGCCCGGTATGCCTTCTCGATCTGAACCCCCAAGTATTCAGGACAACGACCACGGCGGCATGGTGCAGATGCCTGACAGCGTTTCCAGGGCAGCGGAGAGTGAGAAGCGAAATGACACTTCGCCGAGCCAGACCAGCAGCCCGCGCACAAGCGAAGAGGTAGAATTCAAAGAAGGCGGCTATGGATGGTAAGTCTCAACACCGTAGCGCCCTCTCAATGAATGACGCTGACATAAAAATAGGGTCGTAGTCGCCTGCGTCTTTCTCATCAATGCACACACTTGGGGTCTGAACTCAGTCAGTTTGGCTCCCGCCCGATGACTCGACTCTCATATAGCTAACAAGCCACAGTCATATGCGGTCTTCCTCGCCTACTATCTCAATTCCGGGGCCTTCCCCGGCGCCAGCCCGATCACTCTGGCCTTCGTCGGCGGCCTGTCCTTCTCCGTCGGTGAGTCGAATCTCACACCGACCCCGCGTCCGCGCCGAGCCGCTTACTGACATCCGGCCCACAGCCCTTCTTGTCGCCCCCATTGTGACCTGGTTTATCCCACGAATCGGAACGAGACCGACGGTCGCGATCGGTGTTACGGTTCAATCGTAGGTGCTCTGTATCCTCACCGTCCGTCATCAACTTTAACTTGACTTCAGCGCCGCCCTCATCGGCGCATCCTTCACGACGCAAATATGGCATCTCCTGTTGTCGCAAGGTATCGGCTTCGGCGTCGGTATGGGTTTCACCTTCAATGCGACCGTTGGCGTCATCCCTCAATGGTTCATCGTTCGCCGGTCATTCGCATCCGCCATCGGTAGTGCCGGCTCGGGCCTCGGCGGGTTGATTTACTCCCTGTCGTCCACTGCCATGATCCATAACATCGGTCTGCCGTGGGCGTTCCGCATCCTCGCCATTCTGTCTTTTGTTGTCAATGGCATATGCTGCGTTCTGATGCGGGACCGTAACAAGGCCCTCGGAAGTGTTCATGCAGCCTTTCACAAAGATCTGTTCAAGAGGACTGAGTTCTGGCTGTTCATGTCGTGGGGTTTCTTCTCCCTGTTCGCATACGTCATTGTCGTCTTCTCTTTGGCCGATTTCGCTGAGACGGTTGGGTTCACTGCGAGCCAAGGATCGATCGCCTCGGCCATGTTCCAACGTAAGTCAAGTATAAATACAACATCCCGGCAATGATACTAACGCGAAGCAGTGTCACAAGGCATTGGTCGCCCCATCATCGGCCTCATTAGCGATCGCGTAGGGCGCATCAACGTTGCTGGCTTGGGCACCCTTGTCGCCGGGCTAGCGACTCTGTTCGTCTGGATCTTCGCCGGGAGGTATTTCGCAGGCACCATCGTTTACGCACTCTTCGGTGCCTTCGCTGGATGCATCTGGGCGACGGTCACCCCTGTCGGTGCCGAAGTGGTGGGAATACAGCTCCTGCCTTCCGGTAAGCAGCCAACGCGTGACATCTTCTCCGGTTGGCAAAACTGACATTTTGATTCTCAGCACTCTCCATCTTTTGGATGATCCTTGTCCTCCCAGCCACCTTTGCAGAGCCTATCGCTCTTACCATCAAGGGCTCGGGCATCGATGCTTACCTCGGAGTCGAGATCTTTGTTGGTTTCATGTACATTGCCGCCTTTATCTCACGTAAGTTGTAGACCACTCTGAGCATTACGTAGGCTTTCATTGCTAACTTCAGAAAAGTCTGGTCTCTCCGCGTATGGAAGATACGTGAACTAGAAAGCCTAGACCTACCCGAGCATGAGCGAGCTGACGCCCTGCGCAACAACGATGCCCTCTCCCTTAGTACATCGCGGCGCACCGGACCGAAGCCGAGTCTTGTCCACTCACTTTTCAAGGGAGCTCTGGCTGTGCAACGTGTCTAAAAGGATACCCAGGAACATAAATGATCGTTTCATACCTCATCTATTGGAGCATATGTACAAAATAATAGCATCAACAATGGAAACAAAAGTCAGCGACAGGCTAATTTACACTTGCTTGCCCGCATATTTCCCTAGCCAAACACCTTGTTGAACAGCGCTTTGATGAACAAGAATCCAGGCATAAAGCTCGCAAGCAATCCTATCACCATACGCGACAAGACCTCTGGCCCGTACCTGCGAAATCCTTCTTTTGATCTTTCTGACCAAACCCCGATTGCCTTGAGTTCCCGGTACCGGTCTTCCGTGGCCAGCTCCGCGAAGCCCGCGCCAAGGTCGGCGTACGACACCGTCATGCCAATCGACTCGACGCCGATGTGGTGCCCGCTTCCGTCCTCTTCGATGATGGCTGGCGGCTGCACCAACAACAATGACAGTGCGTCTTCCTTCTCTGCCTCTTTGAACGTCCTGTGCGCATTGAGAAGATCCTGGTACGGGTAGTAGAACGCATTCTTGACAAGCCAGCTAATCAGCGCCGGCTGCTGCGCCTCAAAGCGCTCGTTCCACGTCGCTGACGATAGCAGCAACACGCGCGGCTTCTTCCATGCTGACGAACCGGACCCGTCCTTCAGCTGCTTGAGTGCGGTGACGATAGTGCGCGACGCATCGGTGAGCACGCGGATTCCAGGCCTGTTTTCATTCTCGCCGAGGGCGCAAATGATCGTGTCGGCGCCGTCTAGAAATCCCTTCACGCGAGAGACGTCGGTGACTTGGCCTTCGACTATTTCTACGCTGTGGTCTGTCTTGAAGGAAGGAAACATGGAAACCAGCTTATCCTTGGAGCGGATATAGACTTTGAGGTCGAACGGGTTGGAGGGGTTCGCGAGGAGGGCCTTCAGGGATTCGCTGCCCGTGCGGCCGGTTGCGCCGAAAATGGCCAGGGTTCTTTTGTGGGAATTTGTGTTCGATGTCATGTTGAAGCTTTTTGTGCGTTATTCGTCAGTCAGTATTGGTACGAACTTAAGCAGTCACTTCTTGCACCTTCATCAACAGTGAGAATCTCAACAGTTTTGTAAACATTTATTGTTACCGTCATTCCATTCTCAGAAGATTGACCGTGTCGTATCTCCGTGGTCGAGCTCCGGACAATTGAAAATCTTCGGACAACTTAGAGTTGCCAATTGTCCGCGCCGACTGGCTGGACCGACCGCCAAAACACCGGTGCGGTGAAACGAGAACGCCGTCATAGACTTGGGGCGCCCCGCCACGCGAGTCCGCCGAAGTGCCGATTCGGCAATCGCTCTCAACTCACATAACCCAGATCCACCACTGCAGGTCCAGATTGTGGATTCCGGTATGCCTGGCATGGCAGAACCGTGGGGGTCTGGCGTCGGTGACCGGTGGTTGTGGCGTCCGTTTTGGCCGGTCGGATGAACCCGCGCAGCGTGGACAGTTTTCCGCCGATGCAGGGTTCATGTGCTGGTGCGATGGTGTCATTGTGTGATGCAAGCCTTATCTGAGACAAAACAATTCCTCGTTCAACAATTGAACGAGATGGCTGCTCATGATAAGGTCAAGCATCATTGAATCGTTGGGTTTCAGATACTTATCTGGCTTTCCTAAGCGGCCCTCGTGATTCTCGGAGTCCTGTACGAGGTCAGAAGTCCGCTTGTAATCCACAATTCTAGAGGAGACTGCCTATTTTTCCTGTGCTAGAGCGACTACTTTTCCCGTGGTCATATAACGCCTTGCACCGCTCTGCTATCGTCGCTGTCGTTACTACTCCCGTCGTTATTACTATTAGCGTTGTTATCGTCGTCGTCGTAGTCGCCGTTATCGTCAGTATCATTATCATTACTATTATCGTCGTGGTTCATAACACAAGTATACAGTTACACAGGAAATATGGCAGCCGTTATACTCTTCCGTAAGTATCGCCCCGCTGGTTTGCTTAAACCCCAAGCAACAGATTGGAAGGCCGTTGTGGGAGTTTGCACACAGCCTCGCAGCGAGCTTGGCCACACAGCCTTCTTTGGGCAATATTACCTCCTCCAGCATCACTCAAGGAGAACGATTTTTCATTAAGGGTTCTCTCATTTACATTGTTTAGCGTTATGAGAAAACGGATGAAATTGAAACAGTTTCAAAGGTAGGCTTTGGCCCACAGGTTTGTAGCCCGAGATCTGACTTCATCTATTGTGCTAATGAGAGTATGCGTTGATGCTGCTCCATTTTATCATGCCCAATTTGGCTGCCTTGTATTATCATGTGATTATGGACTTCAACCGCGAATGGTACATCAAATGTTATGTTAAGTGCTTCAAAAAGTTCAGAATCAATTGCTGCCATTTAATTGAACCCTGATCTTAAGTCCCAACCCTAATTGAAAGCTTGCTACTATTGTCATCTGTCATGACAGTCCAGTTGACGAAGTCTTCTAATACAAGAGTCAGCCATAGTACTAAAGGAATAGAGCGGCAAATTTCTTCGCTTTTTCAGGGTGGCCAAACTCACATTGTGTGATGCCTCATGGGCAAAGTCGCCCACTGCAAATCCATTCATTGCCAACCTTCTTGCAGGAACACTGCCGAGCTACGAGCTCGCCATCTCTCTTGACCATGGCCGGTTCGGGCACAAAGTCCTTTGGGCATAGCCGTCCGCTGCAGATCCACTCGTTGCCGACCTTGTGGCAAGAGCACTGTCTAGCAACAAGTTCGCCGGGAGCAGCGGTGGCGAAGGCGAGAGTTGCCACGAGCGTGAGGATGGAAAACTTCATGATGCCGTCTGCGAGGTGATTTCAATTGCTTTTTGGAGGTGTTTTATGTGGTTAATGATGTTGTGATTATCTGGAGAAATGGCAACAAGAGCGGGCCATTATTTATGTTTGTTTCTGACGGGCCCCTTGTTCCCCAACGGTCAAAGTAACTGGTGCTCATTGCTGGATATTGGCACCAAGCAGAGGCTTAGCCGTTGCTTGGCCATCTGAGGCGACACCGCGAGCTTCCTCTTCAAGACTTACGATGCACCAGAAGTATGGTTCTATATTGCCCGAGATTTCAGGGCGAGTCTTCATTGGATAATCCAAGACTTGAAGCACTGCAAGTCAGCCTTGATTGGCATACAAATCTGTGAGATGGCTGAAGGATTGGGTACTTTTGTTAATATCTCAGCCGCAGCGACGCGAGGCCATGCCCGATTAAGAAGGTATTGATGGATTATGACCTATCCAGGGCGCGTAGTCAGAAATCGTATAACCTGACATAAGCGTTGTGACTGTTAAGGTTGCCACCATGCTTAAGTAGGATTGCACTAGGATACCGACTCCCCCGCTTTCTCTGTGCGTGAACAGGCAAGTTTCCTGCCAATTCAGAGTCTCTTTACGGAAACTCGTGATCTCTAAGCCGGCAAATGGCCTTTCATCGCGCCCGGCCAGATAAGCGCCCAGCTAGATGGTTGTTTCAACACATTCTGGCCGCCTAAATGTCTTGGCACGCCCGCTCTTGAGGGGGCTTTTGTAGTCAAAATAATGGCTAGATCAAGTGGAAGCCCGCCACTGACCGCGAAGTACTCAACACGGCCTAGTTGGACCTCAAATCTGAGGACAGGATTGCCCGCTTTCCCGCGGTTGTCTCAAGTCTACCTCAATTGATAGATTGAAGAAAACTAGGATGTCGATGCCAGCTTATTTCTGAGCTTCTTAGCCCACTTGGACGATGATTCTTGCCGAAATATTGCAGAACCATAACTCCTCGCCAGAGACGTGGGAGACAACCTCCATTCATTAGAATGCTAATGAGGCTGCAGAGATCTATCAGGCCAGAATCCAGCCGGCCATGAGCTCACTGGGTATCTTGGAAACTCATTGCTGACAATCATTCTTGTTTTTCTTCTTTCACACCTCTGATTTCTCTCCACCTCGCCCCCTGAACCTTCTCAGCCTCTACACCTCTCCATCTCCTTCCATCCAAGTGTTTCAAACACAGTTGTTTCCCTTCGTCGGGGTAATACAGCCAGCAAGCCCATTTGGCCCACATACTCTGCTCTTTCATCTGTGTTCTTGCACGTTGCCCGATAACATCTTCGATGAACGCGCCCTTCGGGATCGCCAGTCTTGTTGGAAATACCCGGGAGAGATAATGCTTGGTGGATGCGATATGTGGCTTATCATGCCAAAAGAACATTGGTGTCAGCGGCACGGTGCAATTTTGATGTGACGGGTGGGTGAAGTCCCGCTTGAGCTTCTTCGTCAACGCTCTCAGGGCGGGGTAGTCATGAGCATGGGCTGAGTTGGCGTACTCCAGCATTCGCACTGAGGCGAGGCAGATGTACTTCACCGGCGCCTCCTCGTCCTCGTCAGTAGCCTTCATGACGTCCAACATCGGCGCGACCGGGATGTCTGCCACCAGCGTCCAGTCATGTTGGTGAACCCAGACGTACGGCGTTGTGGTGATCCTGAGGGCTGTTCGCACAGCAAGACCGAAGCCGAGTCTCTCCGCGGGTTCGACGAATGCGACCTTGTCATCTTTTGTGCTGTTGACTGTGAATGGTGTGAGGTTCAGAGCTGCTCTCCCGTCGAATCCGTACTCCGCCTCCCCTTGCTCCTGCGCCAGCTTTTCATCCGACGAGTGTCCGTAGGCTCCAAGAACGAGGGTCTTGACATTCTTTTTGTAGGCATCATACTGCTGTGCGCCCTCTTCTGTCACCACGCCCTTCTTCAGTCTGGATACTGGGCCAATGCGGTCATACGTATCAAACACGACGATGATGCGACAAGACAGGAGGTCCGCGCAGTGTTGGCGAACAGACTGAAAGACAGTGTCGAGAAGTTCTGTCGAGGGGGCAGATGGCGTCGGTGATGTTGTGATAATGAGAGTGAGGTCCGCACATATCGACGCCGAGGGGGGCGGCGGAGGAGTGGAGGACATGGCTCCTCGCCCGGGTGAGTTGTTGGCGACTGAGCTGAAGTGAAATCCGGCTGCCTGGAGTTGTCCTGGAGTCGTTCGGTACGTACCTTTTCGGTGAAATTTTTTCGGTTTGCACCACGCCGAATATGTGGGTCCTCGGAGCCGATGATGCCGGATCTCTTGAAAGTGTTCATCTCATGTTGCTGGTCTATGTTGAGGCGATCATTGCCGTGAGATTCAAATCATGAAGGAGGCTTTATGAAAACTGGGAAGTTCATAAATCAACCGTGTTACGAATGACCGAGGGGCATCATATCACTACGAACCAGAGGGATGTAAGTGCAATAAGATAGCTCTCGTCGAAATACGCCTGCTATGCTGAAGAAACCACGGACCAGATATCCGGGTAACCCTGTCAGAAAAGCCTGCGCCTAGATCCCAGCGCCTCCAAAGAGAACTTGCGCCTTTTCGCAGAAAAGCAATTCTGGCAACATGTTAAAAGCCAGCTATCCCGGGCCGGAGGACCGACTAAGGACCAATGCCCTGGCCCCGGGACCCATTTGGGTCGGACCCGCACGCAACAAACTCTTTCCGCACCAAAAATAGCCATCAGGATCAAAAATATGACCAGCCTGGGGGTCGAACCCAGAATCTCCTGATTTCACGATGAATCGTAGTCAGACGCCTTGCCATTGGGCCAACCGGCCATGGTTGTTGGTATCCATTGCTGGATGTTGGAAAAGATGCCGTTGTTTGTGATCAAGACCCTCGGCCCACCTCTCGCCCCCATTACTCAATTCCCTCCGCTATGAACATCGCCGACGGCGTCTTGTGAGACAGCAACTATGATTATCTCTTGGAGATATTTGTATTTCTCTGATAATTCTGATTCATCCAATGGGTATCCCAAATGACAAAGAAACATCCTGAACTCCAGGCCATGCTGATGAAGCGCATCAGGCACAGATCATGCCCCCTGGCCTTTCTCCATGTTCAAAGTGCCCATCCTGATACGCTTTGGGGGCCTCATGAACTCTTCTTCTTCCAGGCGCTGAGAAAATAGTAGCCTCCGCAGATTTCCGAGTTCGGTGCGCCGGCGCAATGCATATCGCAATTCCATGCCGGAGCAGCTGTCTTGGGTGGCGTCTTCGAGCAGTAACACTGGTCCCCGTACTGAGTCCCAAAGTAGTCAAAGCCATCGCAGGCCAACGCGCACAGCTTATTTGTTTGGTTTTGGATGACGCTTATGTTTCCAGAAAACACGCGCTCGTCGCCGTCCTCATAGCAACCGATAAAATCCCAATCGGCAACCGTGACCCATGTCGTTGTTGCCGCTGCGGCGGTAGCGGTCAATGAACCGTTCGCGTCGGGATCGCTTGTTCTGGGCATCGTTGTGTCAGTGCATCTTCTCTTGCTATATCCTGGAAGGGCTGTGCAACAAACTTTGTTGGCGATGTGCTCTTCAGATCAAGAATCTCGGCGGATTGCTTCGCAAGCATGCTCCCGAAGACACCGGCGACCACGACCAGAATCGCAATGAAGAAGGCCAGAAGACACAGCAAGATGAAAACACCACTGCTGATGCCGCATATCCTCTTCTTTGTGGGCCGAGATGCGTCGATCGGAGCTACATAGCCTTGGTCCGCTGATAAAGGTACCGGCTTGTATTGGTCGTATGAGACGTAGTGGGAATTGTTGACGATCTTTTCGGTATGCTCGACGGGATGCAGACCATTCTCGACGTATGCGCCATCGCTCTCGTGTGGTTGGCTGTAGTTGGGGGCTGGGGAACTCCCGTGCGATGAATCCATTTCGCAATCGCTATTGAGATGTCCTTGTCGACGACTCAAATGTGTCTCCGTCCGATGATCATTGACAGTTTACGAGCACTGCACCGGCAATATGAAAGATCAGATGCGTCTGATGTACCAATCCAGGAACACAGAAAGATGAAAGGTCTCACTCGAAAAGGGACGAGACACCCAAATAAGAGAGCGAAGCATCCGTGGGATGGCGGGCGCTAGGCAGCCACAAAGCAGAGGATCGCTATGCCAGCGCCGAATTAGGGATTGGGAAACCAGCTCCCCTGCGCCACAATTTAGAGTCTGGAATCCTTCAACTCCACTAGAGCGAACAAGCTCCTTGCTCCGGTGGCCAATGATAGCAACATGGAGCGGGCTGGCAATGCATGTCAGACAAGGCCCGCTCGGCCATGCGATAAACGGCGGCTTTTGCAAGCGTGAAGTCCCTGAAACAACATCGCGCAGGAGTCCAAAGTGGTTGAGAATAGCGTCAATGTTGCCAACCTTTCCAAAATCAGCCTTACGGGGGCCCTTGGCAACTGGGGCTGCTGACTGTAGCTAAGCTGGATTCGGTGGTGCTCATTTCCTAAAAAGGCGCCAAGATCGGCTCCCACCTTCGCTTCTCTTAAAGCCGTTGCTTTTTCTCCCTTATTCCGTTGCAAGGCTCCAGGCAGCCGTTAGTTGACCGCTTTCCCGTCCTTTGCGGGGGAAGTGGTCGAGATCATGTATTCCTGTGAGATGTCAACTCAGGCAGCTCTTTCAACAAGATAATGTTTCAGTGGACAAGGATATCAATTCCTCAAGGCCCTGTTGAGTCATGAGACCCAGTCGAAATTTTATATATTTGTTGGCTTTGCAGTGAAGGCTTCGGCAGTTCGTCGCTCTCAACTCGGGCCTTGCTTTAACTTCAAGAAAGCGCGCGCCAATCAAATGGCTGCTGCGCAAACGCACAGCTGCCCGAGCTGAACGTCGGTCAGCATTCACTGGATCTTTTTCAAGAAATTGTCCACCAAAACACCGCTGACGTAATTCTTGCATGGCTAGAGTCAATCTGAATTGAGGGGAAATTAGGTAGATAGGTTGTACTTTCGCCTTCCGTTCCCTCAGTTTTCTTTGTCATTCGCTAGTGTCTTGTCGCGGCTCAAAATGTCTGAGAGGACTGATATTGACGACGAGGAGAAGATCAACTACTTCACACGGCACCTCGTCGACCCAACTGAGATCGCACAAGAGCGGTTTCTGTGCCTCGTCGTCGAGCGCGTTCGCGAGACTGCTGTGAGTCTGGCGGTCCTTGGTCTGGTGACTGAAGGCACACGTCTGCTTGAGATTCTGCATGCCCATGGGATTCCGCCATTCGACCTCTACGAACTTGGCCCCGAAAAGCGTTCCGAAGACTACGACAAGTCGTGCTATCTTGCCAAGGGTGATACAGAGAAGTACGTAATCAGTGTCTCCCCGCCACGACCGGACCCGTTCACACGAGCTGTGTTCGCATTCGCTTGGAAGAAAACCGGCTCCTGGCCGGCATGGGCGTCTCCAGGGCCCGAACCGCTGGAAAGTGACGATTCAGATGTGAGTCCAGACGGGGAAGAAACAACTCTGGATGCCTTGGAGCGGTATGCGCGTCTATGCGTCTGCAATAGGTTCGGCCATACGTGGCGTGAGGACGACGAGACGCTTCAACTTGTTTCTGAAATGGGCAGTAAGGGTATGAACAGGGCGAACCCCCATGGGCCAATTTCGCATCGCTTGAGACAGTTTTGGCTGCTCTGGGAGCGGATGTTGGCGTCGTGGTCGATGAACCAGGTTGTCAAGTCCACAGGGCGCGCTTTGACTCTTGATCTTGCCGTGCGGCTCACTTTTCCACGACATCGACAAGACCAGGACGGCGCAAGACAAGAGAATGATGGAGGGGAGCAAATTCCAGAAGACAACGAGGAGAAACAGGATGAAGATGAAGTGGTTGATGAGTTTTTCCTGAATGATGATGATGTAGGCGAAGATATCTCGAGCAAGGAAATCAAAAATCCAAAAGATGTGCACGCGTACAATCTCAACTACATCAACTCGTGGGGCAAGGCCATTGCTGAGAACCATTATGCACAGGACCAGTTGCCCATGCTCGGCTGCATGAGACGGCTGTGGCAGAGGGGCTGGTTCGAGCACAACGCTACCACCAACAACACCCTCGTCAAAGAACTCGACCTCGATGTCGACCACATCCGCAGAGTGGCCCAGACGGGCTGCGACATGCTCACCAAAAGACTCGAGACCGGCCCGACCCGACCATACGCCGGCGCCACCGTTGCAGAGCTTGTGCGGGCAATCGACGAGAATACGAGGGCGAACGCGCCGTACTGGCCCGAGCACAACTCGGAGGAGAGAATCGCCGCCGAAGCGGGCGCGATGGAGAGGGACGAGGACAAGATCACAAGGCCAGAGACGCTGCTGCGGCGTCCCGTCCCGTCTCACCAGGACATCGCGGACCTTGAACAAAAGTTTGAGCTCACGGCCTGTCGGCAACGCCAGCCCATCGCAGCGTTAATCGAGCTGGGCGCGCCTTACGTAATCAACGATTACGTAAGGCGCCAGCCTCCGCGATCAACGCTGCAATCGCAGCTGCTACCTCTAACGTAGTTAACCTCATATATATTACTACTAATATAGTTAATATAATATAATATTTACTACCTATAATACCCTACTAGCTAGCTAGTCCTATAAAATTAATACTAATTAGTAGTTAACTTTATAGTTACTACTATATAATATATTAATTAACTATAAATTAATAAAGCTTTAGAAAAAGTAGTCTTATTAATATTTATTTAGATCTATTCTACTTAGAAATATTTAATTAATTAATTTATACTATAGAAGTAATTATAATTTTAAAAAAGATAGTTTATTTTACTTAAACTACTTTAAACTTACCCTCCTCTAATCTCTAAAAAGAATATATTAATATTAATATTATTAGTATTAATAAAATTAAGTAATATCTCCCTATAATATTAATAATAGTAAGATTATAATAATAGCCTCTTATAACCTCTAATCCTATATTTAATAAAAATAGTTATAATATAACTTAAGAAATAGTTTATTTTATTTAGAATATTTTTAGTAATTACTCCTATTTCTTATTTAAAGAGTATCTATTATATGTTTAACCCTTAACGTTAATATTAACCTATTAATTTATAATTAATAGTAAAGTTAACTACTTACCTTACTTTTAACTATTTTGCTTAGCCTCCTACCCCTTATAAATAGAGTTTTTATACTAAATAAATAAATAAGAGATTATTTTATATTTAATAGCTTTTAACTACCTTTTTTTTTACTAAATTAATATTAATAGTAAATAGCTACTTTAAGCCTATTTAATAATAACTACCTATATATATAATATATAATATACCTTACTATAAGATTTTCCTATTATTTAACTACTAAATACTAACTACTAACTATTAGCTATAAGAGAATTTTTTACTATTTTTTACTCTTAATAACTTATACTTCTTCTATAATATTATTATATAGCTTTTCTATTTCTCTTATAATACTATTTTACTATTTCTTTATCCTTAAGATTTTATTACTTTATTAATAATATTACTTATTAAGCTTACTTACCTTTATATTAATATTTACTTTTAGTATTCTCTTTTATATAAGTAACTAACTTTTATTTTATTATAAAGATCTTTTCTAACTTTTATACTTCTATTTTTAATTACTATTAAGTTATATTAAGTTAAGTAAAAGTAATAGAATAATAAATTATCTACTAAATAAATAAACTTTAGCTACTATAATATTTAATAAGCTTTTTATAACTATAGTGTAGTAATTTTTACCTATAATTTAACTTAGTACTTTACTTTATTAGAAAATATTAATATTTACCCCTCTATATTTTTAATAACTTATATAACTTCTCTAATAACTATTATTAGTTTATTATAGCCTTATTAATATTACTTTTAAATATACTTATAGTTATTAAAAACCTCTCTAACTATATCTAACTTAGCTATTTTAGCCCCTCTAAGAAACCCTCTAAGTAACTTTCTAGCTCTTTTAGCCTCTCTAGTACTTCTAGCTAATAACTACTTTATCTTTATCCTTATTAGAGTTTATAATATAATTAACTATAATATTTAAAATAAGCTTAGTAATATTAATATAAAATTAAATACTACTATTTAAAGTTAGATAGCTTTATACTTCTTATTTAATATAAAGTACTACTAACTTAATAACTTTATTAGTTCTACCCTCTAAGGTTAAACTTTTACTAATTTTAAAGATATACTAAAATCTACTTTTAATTACTATAATAAAGCTACTATAAAAGAATTTAAAAACTTCTTTATTACTAATAAAGTCTATATTATATAAAATAGTAAATCTATTACTTCTAATATCTATACTACCCTTTATTAAAACTTCTACTATTAGTCTAATAAGGATATTAATAATAAAATAGCTAAGTTTCCCTCTCTTAAGAAAGCTATTAAAGATATTAACTTCTTTAATAATATTAAAAGTATTAAGCTAAAACTACTAGCTTCTTCTAACTATACTCCTTTATATATAGCTTTATTTTTTAAGTTAGTTTAGTATAAATTAAATACTTCTAAAGTCTACTAATTAACTACTTTTATTCCTCTAAGAGGCCTTAATATTAGCTTTAATAAAAGTAATATACTTAACCTTATTATACTTAATTAATTATCCCTTTAATAACTTATAGATCTTATAAAGTTATATAATAATAGTATATAATTTAGAAGTAATATATATAATATTTTTAACTTTAAGCTTCTTATCTTTAAAAATTATTATATTAAAATTAGTATTAACTAGTTCTAAACTTTAAGTATTTTCTCTATTATACTTAAAAGTAAAGTACTTAACTATTATTATAATAAGCTTTATAGTAATAATATATCTATTAACCTTATTAAATTAGTTATTAAAATTAAAGCCTACTTTAAGACTAAAGAGTCTTATTAAATATATCTCTCTAAGTAGTATAATACTACTTTTAACTATATAATCCTAGAGAACTTTAGTAAGACTAAAATAAAGTACTTTAAAATAATATTTAATAAACTTATTACTATTTAATATACCTTCTTAACTATCTACTACTCTAATAATACCTTTTATAACTAAGTCCTTAGTACTTACTAAAATATACTTAAGTATAACTATACTTTTATAAGCTTTACTAAGGATTATAAAAGCATTACTAACTAGCTTTAATTATCTATTAATATTATAATATAAAACTAAGCTTATAAGTACTTTATAATAAATCTAGCTCTTATTAATAATTAATACTAGACTAATTATTAATATAATAGCTATAGCTATAGCTCTTAATTTAGCTATTACTTATATATACTTTATAGTTAATATTACTTTTAACTTATACTTCTTAAATCTAAAAAGAAGTATTATATTTATAATAAAATAAGCTACTAATTAATAAAACACCTTACTAAAGATTACTATAAAACTTTTAACTACTTTAAGTAAATATATATTAATAAAAATACCTCTACCCCTACTTTTAATTACTTTCTAATATAATATAAAGGCATTAAAAGTATTAATAACCTTCCTAGTAATAGCTATAATAAAGATATATTAAACTACTTTAGTACTCTTAATATTAATAACTCTAACGCTAAAAATAGCTAATATAGGTTAGATAGCTTAGATAATAAAAATTAATAATTTCTTACTCCTCACTTTATTAGTATTACTTTTAATAGCTTTAAAGTTATTAATATATTAAGTAATAATACTACTTTTTATATTATTACTAAATAGGATTTATATGCTATAATTAAGCCTAAAGAATATATTTTATAGTTCTCTCTTAAGGGAAAGTATAAATTAATAATCTTCTAAGATATCCTACCTAATACTAATACCTCTAAATATTTAATAGTAAACTAATCCTAAGTCCTTATATTTTAATAATTAATATTAAACCTTAAAGTTAACGCTATAAGAGTAACTACTATTAAATTTAGCCTTAGTAACCTTATTTATTTACTAAAATCTATTAAAATCTCTATACTACTTAGTCCTATTACTTTCTATATTATACTAATAAATATACCCTTCTTATACTATCTTTATAATATAGATAAAATAGAAGTTATATTTAATAACTTTAATAATATTATAAAGTAGAAAGACTTTAAAGTTCTAGTTATCTATAAATAAAGGTATCTTTAAATACTTCTCTAATAGGAATAATTAGTTACTTATTACTACTTTAGTAAAGTTAAACTTTAATAACTCTATTACTACTTTAGCTACCTATTAGTTATTAGACTTTAATATATCTTTACTAAAGCTAAGTATAAGGTTAATAAAAAGCTTCTTACCTATCTAACTAAGGTTTACTAATACTATTAACTCTATATTAGTTAACCTAAAAAGTTTAGATTTACTTTTTATAATAACTATAAGTTTAACTATAAAATCTTTATAAATATTATATATCTTAATAGTAATAAGCTAATACTTTATATTATTAATAATACTACTAGCTTTAATATAACTTATTTTCTTAAAGATCTATTAGCTTAATATACTTAGGAAGCTCTATATATATATTAGATTAATATATACTAAAGCCCTCTAAACTTTATTATTATAAATATTAGTACTAACTTCTATAGCTATAAATTTAAGTATACTACTTATACCTTAGTAATTACTATTAAAGAAGTCTCTATTAAAGCTTACTATAGTATTAATAAGATTAAATATTATTATACTACTTTATACTATACCTATAATATTATTTATATTAAAACCCCTTCTATTCTTTATAAATAAGCCTTATAGATAACTATTAAGACTATTAATAATACTATTAAGCTTAATAGTTTAATCTTAACCTTATTTATTTTTAGTATTTACTTTTAAGTAACTAAAGATTTAATACTATCTCTAAGTATTACTAAATATTAAAAAGCTATATAAAAAGCTATTAATAAACTCTATTATATATATATTAAGCGTTAAGTTTTAAATACTTTTACTTTCTATAATAGCCTAAATATATTATTAATACTAGCCCTCTTACTATAGTTAGATATTCTTATATAGTATAAAAATAAAAGCTAAGCTAGCCTATATAAACTTCTCTCTATTAATAGAGAGGATTATATACTTAACTTACCCTATAAGCTAAAAACGTTTTAATTAACTTATATTAAGCCTTTTTATAATAACTTAAAAGAAAATATTATTAATACTAACTTTCTATTAAATAGCTTTAAAGTATTAGTAATATTAATAAAAAAAAACTAAAAAGGATTACTAGTACTACTATTACTACTATACTAATATAGCTAGCCTCATAAAAGAGAAGAATACCTAAGACTACCTCTAAGTAAGCTATACTAAAGTTTATAAAAATAGATACTTATAGTAAAAATAGTTAATATTAACCTTACTTTTAGTATTAATTTCACACTAGAAGTTAATAATATTAATATTACTACTACGTTCTTTACTACTAATAAAGTCTTTTTAACTAATAAGGAATATATTAACCTTAACTTAGCTATATAGCTCTATAAGATAGATAAGATTAATACGCTTAGCTACCCCTTTAAATAATCTAATAAAGCTAAAATTAAGAGACTTATTAATCTAAGTATTTTTAAAATAGTTATATATAACCTTATTAAGTATATAAATATCTATATCTTCTAATTATAAATAATTAATAAGATTAAAAGTAAGAATATTAATAAGCTTTATAAGAAGTCTTACCTTATTATCTAAAGATATACTAATAATAATAAAGAAGTAATTTTAATATAATCTCTAATAATATAATATATAAGCTAACACTTTATCCTCACTATTATACTATAATTACTACTTTCTAATAAGATCCTCTAGCTTTATAATATAATATAAGTATATATCTAATTAATAATAAAGCTTAATAGAATAATCCTCACGTACTTACCTATTTAGATTTATAACTAATACTTAGAAAGTACTATTATAAAAGTTATTAAGCTACTCTATAGTATTACTAAAGCTAGCACCTACTAGTAAGCTATATATAGCTATTACTATAAAGAAGTTCTCTAGATAGTTACTTTAAACTATAATCCCTACCTTCTAATCCCTTCTACTATTAACCTTAACTTTATAATTATTAGTATATAAACTAATAATACTTTAAGCTTTACTAATATTAATTTCTTAGCTTATAAGGATAAAGCTCTAACTAAAGCTTTATTTATAATAAAAGCTAAGTAATAACTTACTATTAACTAACTACTAATATTTAATAGTAGTATTATTAATATTAATAAGTTAGAAACTATTATTCTCTATTAGAAAGACTAAAGTAAGAAGCTTACCCTTATTAATATTAATACTACCCTTAATACTATTAAGAAGTAATATATTAAGTAATATATATATAAGGTATATATTATATTAATCTATTAACTTAAAGTATACTATAATCTATTAACTACTACTTAGTATTAAAACCTCTCGCTTAATAATATTAAGGTTTTTAATATATAACTATAATAGTAGATAGCTTTACTAATATAAAGGTTAATATTTATACTTATTAACTTATTAACTACTAAGCTCTTTATCTTTATTAATAACTTATTTACTAATAATACTAACTTAATATTATAGCTTAGCTTTACTATTATTCTTATTAATAAGACCCCTTTTAATAAAAATAAATTTATAATTAATAATAATATTATCTATTTTAGTTTAATAAAAAGTAAGTAAGTTACTTAAAGTATACTAACTTCTAAAGTTTATAGTATAGTTACTAGTATTAATATAACCTATACTATCTCTATAACCCTCTAAATAATTACTAATTAGCTTAGTTTATTTTTAATACTTATTATTATTTATACTAACTTATACTTACTATATAAATACTTTATTAAGTTAGATATTATAAAAGAGAAATATTTAATAATTAATATTATAGCTTTATAGTAATTATATAAACGCTATAAACTATATAAAATATAATAAATTAATAGTAATAATAACTTTATTAACGCTTTTACTAAAGTAAAGCTTAACTAATACTTTATATACTTCTTTAATATAAACTTAGTAATAATATAGATAGAAGGATAAATTATATAAGCTTAAGTAATACTAATTACTAGTACTAGCTTAAAATAGGATTAAATAATAGTTATAAAGTAACTACTATAATAGGGGATATAGGTAATTATTAAGTAATTACTATAATTACTAGTAATTACTATTTTTTATATTATATATTATTTAATAACTTCTTTTTAAATTATACTATAGTTACTATTAACTATATTAACGTTAGTAAAAAGAGAAAGTTACTAATATTAATAATACTAGCCTATTATAGCGTTAATTAAGCTAGGCGTACTTTATATAATTAATAATTATATAAGGCGCTAGCCTCTATAATCAACGCTATAATCATAGCCGCTACCTCTAACGCAGTTAACCTCATACATATCACTACTAACGTAGTTAATATAATACGATATTTGCTGCCCACAGTGCCCTACCAGCTAGCTGGTCCTGTGAGACCAACACAGCCCCTTTGCCGGAGCAGTACAAAGCCTTCCTGCGGGCCACGAACGGCATGGGTCCGATTTGGTGGAACGAGACACAGCTGATCCGGCTTTTGTGCCCGATCGCCGATGTTGGGCTCGCTGATAGCTCCTACTGGCCTGTTCCCATCCAGCTTGAGCTCCTCCCTGACCACCACTGGCTCCATCCTTCCATTGAATGGCCCATGATCCGTCGCTCAGTTAGGATAAGTCAGGACACAAGCCACGATGGGTGTGTTTTGTTGGTTGAGCCGAAGTTTGTCGCCGAGGCCAAGGCAGCCTTCTTCGAGGTTTATGACCCTCTGCCGGAGGGAGAGAAAGGCATGCTCCGCCGGGTCGTCGAAGAGGTGTACGGCAGCGTCGACGCTTTTCGCAAGCTTGAGTGGGGAGTTGTTCTGTGGACTGCTTGGTTTGCCGAGATGATGCCCTACCGCGACTTTGCGGCGTTGCTAGAAGATTTCGCGGTGGGAAGTCAACGCAAGATGAGGCCTTGGTCGCGGTACTGGTATCCGGGGATTCGGAAGCTGGATTCTTACTACTATTTGCCACAAAACGAGTGCGAAGAAGACGGCGAAGAAGGTACCGTCGACGTTGGAAAGGGCAACTTGGTTGTTCATGAGGATGGCACGATGTCCATGGGCGAGAACGTCTATCCGGATAACGAATTCACGAGGCCTGAAGTGTTTCACTAAAGCTGTTCGCCTGGAGATAATGGCATCAAAGAATTCCCCTAAACCCAACCCTCAAACGGCATAGACCATAGTGGGTCATCCTCTGCACCTCGACACTACTGGCTTCCCGATGCAGTGTTGCACCCATGAGAGAAATTTAGAAGCCTCCACTTAACGATTGAGTGCTTTCATATCATCGAGCCATCCGACGCCCTAATGCCGTGCAATTTGGATTAGCGGAAAGACGCGGGCTTGGCTATGCGAGTGTCATCGAAACAGGAAGTAGGAAACTAAAGTGTGTCTCAGCGATGCAGAACCACTAGCTACAGATGGAATCAGGACGGCAGACGATATGTTGGCTTTACGCTTCCGAGAGTGGCTCTGTGTTCGTTCCACGACGCGTAGCTAACGTAACGAACGGCCGAAAGGTCTATCTGTGCTCCACCGCCCCATGTGAGGCTCCCGAAGCAAGGGACGAACGACTCGAATACATATACGACATACGATGCTCATGTGTGCTTTCATCTTTCCTGTCAGAGATTACTCGGGCCCAGTGCGGAAACATGACTGAAGAAATGTCACAAGTCGAAAGAGTTGTCCAATCAGACAAAGGTATGATCCCCTGTCCAAGCCATGAGCCTCACCCCGCTGACTCCATCTTAGTCTGGGCTAGTCTCATCACAAACATGAGCTACCTCCCCGGGCTCCTCACCTTGCACTATTCCCTCGTCTCCTCAAACACAATCTACCCCTTCATCGCCCTGCACACAGACTCCTTCCCGGAGGAGGGCCGCGCCGCCCTCGCCGCACGCGGCATCCCCCTCCACCGGGTCCCGCGCCTCCGCCCCGCGGGCACGAGAGCCTGCACGCGCGAGCCGCGCTTCGAAGACACCTGGACCAAACTAACCGTCTTCTCCCTCACCGCGTACGCCCGCGTCGTCCTCCTCGACTGCGACATGCTCGTGCGCAGGAACATGGACGAGCTGATGACACACCCGCCCCTAAACCCCGCCGGCACAAAGGTCTTCGCCGCCGGCCACGCGTGCACCTGCAACCCGCTCAAAAAGCCGCACTACCCGCCGACCTGGGTCCCGGCCAGCTGCCCGTTCACGGCGCACCACGCGGACCCCGCCGCGGCGCAGATCGACGGCGCGGACCGCGCCCCGCGGCCGCTCGGCCTGCTGAACAGCGGCCTCCTCGTCGTGGTCCCCTCTGCGGCGCACTTCGGCGCGATAGCGGCGCGCGTCGAGAACGCGCCTGCGGAGTGGGTGTTTCCCGACCAGGACCTGCTGGCGGAGCTGTTCCGGGGCCGGTGGGTCGGGTTGCCGTATGTGTATAATGCGCTGAAGACGCTGCGGTGGCGGGGCGTGCACGACGTCATCTGGAGGGACGAGGAAGTCAAGAACGTCCATTACATTCTCAGCCCCAAGCCCTGGGATTGTTGTGAAGACGAGGGTGTGGAGGGCCATGACGAGTCGCATCGGTGGTGGTGGGCGGCGAACGGGGATCGCAGGGCTCGGGAGGAAGCTGATGGGATTGCGGACGGGTACTGATACATGCGGAAAATAAGTCGCATTGTTGCGCAAGGAATACCACCACACGTTATTAGTCTAGCTTCGTGATATGTACTTCGCCCTGGAGGAATGCAGCAAGATGTATCGAATGCAGCCTAAACAAAAGTGGACCACATGAATACTGTATGTTTGCACATCCCCAACTCTATCTCCTGTTCTGTGAAATCATGTGTAAGTATCTGAGAGTGCTCAAGTCGCAAGCCCGGCCGCTGGAGGGATTGGATCTCGTGAATCGAAATTCAACCACAAGATGGTTTTGGGCGATCTCATACTAGTGCACCCCACCGCAAATGAGAGATCGTCATTGTGTGAAGCAAGAACTCCGCTGAGTTGACGGCGTCAGATTGTGTACAACGGAAGTTCAGCCTTGGTAGGCAGACGGTGCATCAGAGGTCCCTGTGACTAGACGGGTGAGCCAGTGGTTGGTAGTTCAAAGTGGTTAACAAATCTGCGGCCGGCAAGCCGCTGAAGTGTCATTAACTTCATATTATGTTTGGTAAACTTATGAAAGTAAGCGAAAACCAGACCGTCCTCTGAGCGCATTACAGTGGTATCTTTGCCAAAGTCATGGATCCCATCCGCCTCCTCATCCCTCCTTCATCCCCCCCTATTTTCATCGTAATCATCCCCCAGACAATCATCGCGTAGATATTATATATAGCAAATAGACGAATCGCGTCTTTAAACGGCGCCGGTACCTCTCTTCTCGGTCTCGTGAGCGACATCCTCTGTCTCGATGGCGCCGTGGGGGCGGGCGACCTTGAGGTTTCCGGTGGCGATCTCGTTCTCGAGCTCGTCGAGGCGGGACTTCTTCTTGTGGGTCTTCCAGGCGGGGAGGCCGGAGTTGAAGACGTCGTCCATCTCCTCGAGGGTGAAGCCCTGTTTGAGCTGTTAGCGTCCAGTAGATCGAATTGCGAACAAGCATACGAACCTTGGTCTCGGGAGCGAAGAAGGCAGTGTGGAGGAAGGCGCAGGCATTGAAGGTGGCGAAGATGTAATACATCTTGTAGTTCTGTGCAGATGGGTTAGCATTCGTCTTCCGGATAGCTTTTACCGTGAACTTACAATGTTCCACAACAGAGGTGGCACGGCAAACGCCAAGACCATGTTCCAGAACCAGTTAGTGGAGGTCGCAAGAGAGACGGCCTTGGCGCGAATCTTGCTGGGGAAAATCTCGGCCGGGTAAGTCCATGAAACGGGACCCCAGGTGGTGGCGAACGTGGCAACGAAGAGGTACGAGCAGGAGACGACGGCGGCTGAGACGGAGTGGTTGTCGACAATGATCCAGGATACAGACTCGTTCTCGGTGGTGACCAGGTCGCCAACGTTGGCCTGGCCGTAGTACTGCTGCAGCGCGCCTGAGATGAACAACCAGGTCATCATCATGAAAGCTCCGCCAACGAGGAGCGGACGACGGCCAATCCTGTCCATGAAGAGGATGGCCGGTAGGGTGAGGGCGACGTTGATGACGTATTGGATGGAGGCGGTCATGAGCGGGTTACCCATGTTGGCGCCTTGCATGATGTAGACGATATAGTCTATTGGAGGTCAGTTTCTCATCTTCCTACTTGGAAGCAGCGACTGTCAACTTACACATCATGATGTTCATTCCGCTCAATTGGGACCACATCTGGATGCTCATGCCCAAGAGCACACGCTTGTACATGCGGGGGGCTACAAGCGCCTTGAAGCTGTTGATCTTCTCCTCGCGCTCGAAGCGGAGGGCCTCCTCAATTTCTTGGTACTGAGCGAGGACCTTGGGGTGGTTCACGTCGCCATGTCCGTGGAGGCTCGCGAGGACTTTAATCGCCTCGTCCCAGCGGTCGTGAGCGGCGAGCCAACGAGGACTGTAGGGGCAGAAAAAGAGACCAAAGAACAGGATGACGGCAGGCACCATTTGCACGCCCCAAGGAATGCGGAAAGCTGCGGTTGGCTGATCTGGGTCATTGGGGCCTCCTCCGATACCCGAGGCAGCACCGTATTGGATGAAGTACTGAATGAGGATACCCCAAGTGATGGCCCATTGTTGCAAACTCACGACCTAGAGAAGTATTAGCATGGCAACGGTTAGAAGAGAAACCTCGTCAAGAACTTACGCGACCACTGCAAGTTCGTTAGCGTGACATCCCTCAAGTTCCCAGTGGTTTTGGGGGCTTACCGGATCTCCTTGGGAGCAATCTCTGACTGATACACGGGCACGATGGATGAGGCAATACCAACGCACATTCCAGCAATGACACGGCCGACGCAGAGCATGGCGACGTTGACAGAAGCGCACTGGAGAATGGCGCCAAGGATCCAGAGTAAGCAGGAGAATTGCAGCGCGATCTTTCTGGAGTACTTGTCGGCGATGAAGGAGGAGACGAGAGAGCCGACGAGAGAGCCGGCGGGCATGGCGGCGGTGATACCACCCTGGGCGTATTCCTTGGGGTCATTGAAGTATCGCTTGTATGCCTGGGTCCCGAGAACACCACTCATGGAGCTGATATCGAAGCCGAAGAGTCCGCCACCTGGGCATGGTTAGAATTGGCAGAAGTGAGAACGAGGTTGGAGCGTACCAATGGCGGCAAAACCGCAAATGGCGTAGACGTTGGTAAACTTCCACATATTCACGGCCGCGCGTGGCGAGTCTGTGTGAGGTGTATCCGGCTGTATTCTATTCGGAGTACCAGTCTGTGTAGGACAGGTTGCGGGATGTGTGATGAGATGGACTGGGTTGATGAAGGGAACCCTCGTGGCTTCCTTCCAGAGGGCTCGCAGGTGGGCGCGTTCGAAAGTTAAAGTAGCAGTCTGGAAGCAGGGCAGGGCAGGACAAGGCAGAGACGGGACGGTGCAGATGTCTCATGTAATGAGCTCCGAGTCACAAGCTGGAAAGGACGCGACCCCCGTCGCACCGGGATGCGGCGTCGACTGACATTGGACTGAACGGTCTCGGCAGAGGAGAAACCCCTGGGCGATGGATTGGACGGACCGAATGCAAAAGTTGGCGCATGGGGTTGACAAGGTTGGTGTGGAGGATTGGCCGTCCCGTGGTATACGATCGGTCAAGGGTGGATGGGACGCAGGCGTGGAGGAAGCGAGGGGGTGATGATCAATCCTTGGAGTCGGGCGAGGAGGTTCGAGAAGGATGGTCCAACACGGCGGGGAACAGCCAACACTGGCAGTGTCCGTCGTGGGGAATCAGGAGTTCCCGTCTCGTCACCTCTGATCCCCCCAAAGTGCCATCCATTGATGATCCGGGGACTGGGATTGGGTGTGGGAGGCAAAGTGCGGAGAAGGGCAGCAGCGTCAGAGTCGCAAACCTAAGTGGGAGAGGAGCAGAGGGCTGGCGGTAAGGGGCTGCGAGTGGCCGAAGACATGGGACGATTGGCGATGGTGCCGCCAAGCAAGAACAAGGCCAAGGGCGTGAGCTTGCAGCGACATTGCAGCGAGACGAAAAGCTCGGCCAGATCCAATGCCACACGGGCGGTGTTGGTTGCCTTGAACCGTGAGTTTTGGGGGCTGTTGGATCCTGAATGTCTCATGCTGTGCTCGTGTTGGTGGTGCTGCAAAGATGCGTACCGCCGTTCATCGTACGTACGGATCCATAGGGTAGGTAGGATAGACAGCCTGGTCTGCCTTGTGTGGTCTGTCCGGTGTCGTTCGTCGTGGTCAGTCTGGCTGTTAGTGATGTCGCCAAAACATTGAGCCCCGCAGAAAAGACAGTGGAGTGGGGACGTGGAGAGGGCTCAAGTCACCTCAGTCGGTGCAGGCATTGGATCCTTCAGTGTTCAATATCAGGTACGTACCTCCGCAGACACCACACTCACCCTCCCTCGTGCGACGGGCCAATCCTCACGGCCGCTTTTCCCCGCACCCGAAGGAAACGTGAACAGCCACAAAAAAAGACACACATGCTACCAATAAGGTAAGGCACCTAGTAAGGCAAGTTAAGGTACCGTAGATAAGTCAAACCAAACGACCGCACAGACTGACTGACAGGCAGCTAGCTCTTTGGCAAATGATACCCGGACGGGAAAGACACGAGGAAAAGACGCCGTCCAAAGTGAAGTGCCCTGCCCTGCGGTGACAGGCCGGGCCAAAGACGGGCAGATGTCGTACCACCGTCGGCGCGTCCTTCCTTCGCCTTCGTTTCGCTGCGTCTTGTCCCGTGATCTGCAGAATTGGACAGAAGAGCCAGCCTCTTGGCGAAAAAACGCAGCAGTGCTCCACGCATGGCTCCTGCTTCCCCGTTCCTCACCTCTCTCGTCTTTGCGGGCATGTAACCATTCACTATTCCCACACTGTGACTCGACATTCCCCCCTCCCCATTCGCTCCCTTCACAAGCCACCGGCCTCATCTTACATCCTCCCAAGACATCCCCCAAAGCGGTATCAACAGTAGGCGACCAGCGCCAGCCCGCCCGCCTCTCTGCCGCCGTTATGCCGCAGCTAATACTGCACATCAAACGCCCTCCTGCAAGCCACCCACCCGCTGTGCCGCGATCGAATCGAAGCCCTCCGCCCCCGGCCAAGATCGCAAAACCTGTACCGCAGACCGCACACCGCGCCCAATCCACCGAGAACACGACCGCGTCCATACCTCGTGACTCCTGTGCCACACGCTCGCAGAGGACAAATCCATCATTTCCTCACAAATCCATTGCCTGACGGAGAGTCACCAAACATGTCGTGCCACCACCCAAGGTATTGCACAAAAGGAATACCTACACAAGGTACCTCTCTGCTTGATGGAGCACATGCGGGGGAATGCCCCCCGAGCTCGACCGGGAGGCCCACAAACGTCTGCCTCCCGTCCTTGTTTTGCGGGCCATTTGTCGGACCACATCTCCGAGACGGGTCCTCCATACCATGTACATCAACCCAGACTTTTCTTCCGAGATACCCATTGGCTGTCGTCGCTTCAGGCTCCATTACCTAAACTGAGCCCACTGAAAGCTCGCCTGCCTCTCGCACCTTGAATGGACCGCTTGCGAAGAAATCATTCAACCCGTCGCAGCTGCCCATGCCCACGCTTTTCCGTGCAGAATTCATCTGGTCAACGGGAGAGAAAAAATTTGCATCGTCCTTCTTGGCAGACATGGTGAGAGATCCGGAATCCCAGAACACTCCCTACCATCGCGCCGAAGAAGACGATTTTGCCCTGGCATCGGCCGAGGCACGCCGCAGACGACCCGAAGTACGGCCCACCACCCGATGGCCCCCCATCACCAACCTGTCTGCTGAAGATCGATAAGTCGTCTACACTACTGCACCTCACGACCCCGACTCATTTCACAAAGTTCTTCTCGTCACTCTGCGCAGGAAAAACTGAAGACCTTTGCGGTGGCCTGCCCACGCTTCGGTGACTTGCGCGCCCTCTCATACTTGGAGGAATCCGCGCTGCAACGTTACCCCGAAGTCTGAGTTACGTGCTCCAAGTATCTCCGTCTTGGTCGCTATCAAGCTACAGGACATCCTCATTCCGTGCATTCTCGCGCCGATTCGGTGCGACGCCCATGCCCCGGCACGACAGGGCCAACCTCAAGCAACACGAAAGCGAGAAGCTTTCGACAATGTAACCCCCCCCGTCGGCCTGTCGCCGGGACCCCGATCTGTCAAATGCTGCCATGCACGCCCGCCAACGGTCCCAAGCAAACGGTCCATCTGCTTCGTCTCCATCTTGCTTGGTCAACTAGCCGCAACCACTTCGACGTGATCTCGGCGCTGCTTCGCTCCGATTGCAGGCTCTGCGAACCTCCCCGCTTGCTGTCCCTTGCCTTCGCGGGGAAAGCTGATGGTCAAGGTACAGCCTCGCAGCTGCCTGACCAACGAAGTCAGCCAGTGAAAGCCGAGGTCGAAGATGTCCTGCCTGAGCTCGTTACCCTGACAAGCTCCCAGTCGGGAATCAGTGGCAGCGAACTCGGCGGACAAGGGACACCCGGCTCCTCCTCATGTCAGCACTCCTCTTACTCGTCTCGGTTGCGGCTTGGCTGTCGTCAGCGCCATCCCAGGGCTGAGCGGCAGACAGTCTGCTCATTTCGCCTGCCCGTGAATAGCCCGCTAACAAGTTCTGCGACGAGATGGCACCGGTGCAGGGGTCGGTGTCTGGCAAAACGTGACTTGTCTCCATGTCGCAAGACTTATACGGGAAAGTCCAATACTCGACTGGCCTGATGGACAGCCAAATAACATGCCTGAGCCTCATCGCGACGGTCGTTCATTATCGCTCAACCAGGTCTTCCATGGCCGCCCATTCATGTCATGCACCACACATTCCACTAGGTCCAGAGACCATTTCCTCTCCACATCCGTGCACAAGGCAGCAGAGTGCAGTGAGAAAAGCGGCGGCGCCCCGAAAGGACGCTGCCAGGTTTGCAACTCATCACCGGACCGGATCCCCGTCGCCAGGGATCCAGGCCGCCTCATCGCGAAGAGCCCGCGCAAGCTTCCGAAGAAGCTGCGAGAACAGTCCTGTGAATCGTCAGCACAAAATAGGGAGCGCAGGCGTTGGCGTTCTACCGCTCCCGCGATGGGGACCGGTAACGCTGCATCGGTTAGCTTTCTAATGTAGAATGTCCTTTCTTTGATTCAATGCCCACTAGGGCTGGCCCGTGCCGTGAAGAGTTGGCGGCCCGTACCAGAGGACGTAGAGAGACCCGGGCCTGTAAAGTCAATCCATGCCGCCAACTTCCCCGTTATCATACAACTCGTTTCGTCAAAATGAAACTGCAAAAACCTCTGAAAGTCTCTAGCCCGGCGCTGATCGGTCGGGCTGAGGGTAACGGGGGTATCGATGAAAACAGCCGCCTCTCCTGACTCCATCTCCGTACTACTTTCTGTACGGAGGCCTTGTCCGTACCCCGTGTAAGCAACGCAGTGTGTATAGCAAATGTTCCTGTAGCCTGAGAAGTCCTCCCCACAACATTCGAAGAAGCCCGCCGAATTTGAACAACATCACATGTCGAACCATCGTTCACGTCTCTCGATCGCGCCATCATCTTCAGTCACTGGTCGTGAAGTCTGCGAAGGTGTGCGCGCTGGTTACGGAACGATGAGTAGTTGCCGGCGTAGATCGCCTCCAGGATGCTGGTCGGCTGGCTGGCGCGGGAGCCAAGCTGCGACAGCTCCGCCATTCTCTTCTGTAGCCTCTGGTACGCGTAACGGAACTCTCCCAAGATGCGGCCGGCGTTGCTAGAGCCGCCCGAAATGTCGTTGGCAGGGTTGTTAGGGTCAATCACAGAGAGTCGGTCGCGATTCTTGTAGACGACATCGGGAACTTTGGTCTGATGGGGGTGTTAGGACCATGCCAACGCATCGGACGGGGGACGTACCTTGTGCATGTAACCGGGAGGGTTCAGACGGATAGCCGTGTTCGTATAGTCGAATCTGTTTCCGTAAAGATCGAAGAATTCCATGAGCATTTCACCAAGGTGATGCTCAGGGACGAGGTTTCGGCTTTGAACCTGGGGCATGAGCTGAAGCATGCTGACGACCATGCAAGTGACGGTGAAACTGCCGATGCCTCCGTTGACAGGCTCGTTGAGACCACGCATGACGAGGAAGTGCTTGATCATGGTGACGAGAATAGGCATTGCCGGGTACTGTTCCTTCCACGCAGCAAATGTCTTGATGGCTTGGGGACCATCAAGACGGTCAAATGAGATGTCGACTCTCAACCCGGTCTGGGTGTCAATGTACTTGACCAAGGGCACCTTCGCGTGACCAATGAACTCCATGGTGCTGTAGTTGGAAATTCTACAGCTTGACAGGAACTTGCCAAAGTTTCTGAGGGGCTTCATACCAAAGAACTCCGAAGGACCGCCGTTAATCCAGCGCTTAGCACAGACGACCAAGTCCATGTCGGCCGTGGGAAGATACAAACCTGACATGAACGATCCAAACGGCTCGAGATCGTGGTCTCTGTAGTTGCGGCTCGTTCTCAAGGCCCTGCGAAGCTTTTCGACGAGTCGGCTGCGCATGGCATGCTCAAATTCACGAGGCCTGACCATTTCGTAGAAATCCACAACTTCCTTGTGCAGCCTTAGACAGGTCAGTATGGGGCTGTCGGGATGGACTGTCAAACTCACCAAACGCTCATGTCTGACGACTTGGAATGGTCTGCCTTGATCCAGGGCGTAGGGTCCTCGTGCCTGGTGACTTGCCATTCGGGAAGTATGTCACCACCGACGGGCATCTTGTTCACCTTCCTCAGAGGGCCGTAGGTGGGTGGCTTGATCTGGTCATCTACAGTGCGCTTGCGCGAGCCAAGTGCGTCGTCGGCCACGACTGGCTTCGGAGGGAGGGCCGGTCGGTTGCTGGCGGAGGTGGATGGCGCCGTAGAAGCGGCAGAAGCGTTGAAGTGACCGTTGGAGACCTGATCGTGGCGGGGAGCAGTAGGCGGCTCTCTGAACATAGCAGCGGCAGGCAGGGAAGGAGGGGGGGGAGGAGGAGCAGGAAGGGACGGCGGGGGCGGGGGAGGAGTCGGCGATTTGGAAGGAGGCAGAATGATTTCCTCCTCCTCGCCATCGTCGCCACCATCCATGTCAAAGGAAATGAACTCCTCGGCCTCGGTGCTCGCAGCTAGCTTGTCGGCAGCAGAGTCGTCGACGCGAGCTTTGCGAATCATCTTGACCATGTCCTTCTTCTTGCGCTCCTTGTCGGCGTCGGGCGGGGGAAGTGCGGTGTACGGATCTGGGTTGGACCACTTGGGCACGCTGTTGCCGCTTTCGTCGTTGTCGTCGCGGCGGACGCGCTTGTTGGAAGGCTCGCCCGAGTCGTCGTCAGAGTTGTCCGAGATGTCCATGTCGGCCTCTTCGTCGTCCGAAAGCTCGTCTATGTCGCGATACTTGGCGCCGCCATCGGCGTCATTGACGAGATTCTCATCGACGCCGTCGCGGTGAGACTTCAGAAGCTCGCGCTCAGCCGGAATGATTTTCTGATATCCACCACGACCTCTGCCATAGGGACCTCCGCGGCCGCGACCACGACCGTTTCGTCGCGCATTACCTTGTCCAGGGCGGTAGGAGTCGCCGATGTCGCCCACACCGGAGGGCTTGTCCATGCGGAAAGTGAAGTCGCCCTGAGGGGGTCGCGAGTCGGGTCTGTAGCCATCATAGCCACCGGATCTTCGGCCTGTGTCGCCTCCTCTGTAAGAATCATAGTGGCCGGAGTGCCTCGGTGGTGATCGAGATCGGGAACGGCGGCGATACTCACGGTCCTCTGGCCAGGGATTGCGCCAGCTATCACCAGCCCCGGGAGGACCCTGGTGGCTTTGGCGGGAATCGTAGCGATCACGACCATGGTTGCGATTGCTGTCGCGATTACCTCTCCGAGGTGGGTATGATGGTCTGTATGAGCTCATCGTGTACGCGTTGTGGTGTGGATACTGGTGTTGACGCGTTGAACTTTGAGCAACAGCACCCGGCACTGAAACAAATTTCGGGAGGGCGACGTCAAGATGGGACCCAGTACGAGAATTCAAGTGCCCTAAGATAGCCGTATCGATAACACCACGTGATCGCCAATGGCCTTATCTAAGGTGAGGTGGGTGCCTTATCTAAGTGGGGTCGTGCGCAAAGCCTGTCACCGACCTTTGTCTCAACGCTGAGTTCCGTTTTCAATTCTTCACGGGCAACACTGAAGAAGCAGGCAGGTGTCAAACTAGACAAAGGCTGGTTGTGCTCAGGCAGAACTCAGCAGAACATGGTGCAACTTGCAGTCAGAGATTGCATGTACACAGTCAGACAGCATTTACTTTCTCAGGGTGACTGCCAGGACACAAATAATTGGTTCTGTTTGCTTGATTTCTCTGATCCTACAAGAGCTCAGATGAGCCCAAGATCTTTTGTTTGTCATCTGCCTACTTGGTATCCATACAATTGGGTTCAAGGCTTTATTTGAGAAAAAGCGGGGAATATGAAGTATTCTATTCAAATCGAATGCACCTCTGTCTACCTATTTATCCAAGTCCAGATCTTGCCCTCTTTTGACCCATCTACAGACCCTGCTCTAGAACACAACACCTCCGCCGTCAACCACCAGATCACTTCCGTTGAAATAGCTCCCTGCCTTTGAGCACAGCATCACGACAACCCCGGCGACCTCTTCCGGCATGCCCATCCTGCCGGCTGGGTTCCTCTCTGCCCACATTCTTCTCGCCTCGGCCAGTCCCTCGCCCTCGTTCAGCACGGTGTCCATGTATCCCGGACTGATGCTGTTCACGTTGATCCCGTAGCCGGCCCACTCGGCCGCAAGACTGCTCTTCAGCATCAACAACGCCCCCTTGCTCGTGTTGTATGCCGACTGCGGCTGCGGGAAATTGACCCGGTGCGCCGAGATACTCGCCGTGAACACGATCCTTCCGCCGCGCCCCTGCCGGACCATGATCCTCGCAGCGGCCTGCGCGCAAATGAATGCGCCCGTCGTGTTGATGTCCAAAATCTTGCGGAACTGCGCGGCGGGCATCTCCAGCGCGTGCACGCAGCCCACGACACCGGCGAAGCACACCAGGTAATCGACCCCGCCCAGCGCCTCGGCGGCGCGCTCCATGGCCTTGCCGACGCCCTCTTCGTCCGTGACATCGACGGACAGGGCCTCGATCTTGGCGTCGGGGAAGGACTCGCGCAAGGACGCGATTGACTTGACTGCGTCTGCGGATGTGACGTTTAGATCGAGGAGCATGAGGCCGGTGAGCCCGTGTTGGAGCATTGCCCGCACGACGGAGAGGGCGATGGCACCGGTGCCGCCTGTGACGACTGCTGTCCCGGGGAGGGCGAAGCGGGAGATGGCGTCGTCCGAGACGGATGCTGTGCGAGTTTTTGCGCCGGGAAGACCTTCCAGGCCGTTGGCAAGGGTCATGAAGGGGATTGCCCGCTTCGAGAGCTGGTCGCGGGGCGTGGGATCGCCCATTGTGACAGTGGGTTGATTGCAAGGATCTCGCTAAATCAAGTGCCTTGGTGAAGCAGAGAGACGTGTGAAGTGAAAAGCGAAGCTTTGGATGAAAGATCAAGTTGACGACAGGGT
Organism: Colletotrichum endophyticum; assembly: GCA_027406105.1. Classification (NCBI taxonomy): domain Eukaryota; kingdom Fungi; phylum Ascomycota; class Sordariomycetes; order Glomerellales; family Glomerellaceae; genus Colletotrichum; species Colletotrichum endophyticum. The sequence goes on along the minus strand of JANVYF010000010.1, from coordinate 1,744,658 downwards.
GAGGTTAAAATGCCGGGACGCTTCGGGGCGCTGGAAACCGGCCTCGATATGTCACTGTCATGCAAGGGGGTGACAGGATGCCGGAGACGGCGGGGTCGCGGAGGACAGTCGCCCGATGCGGGTCGTGCTGCCGGCGGCGGGTTTCCGACGGCGGGGTCGTCCCATACGTCACGGCGCTGGGGTTGTTCAATTCAGTATCAGCATCTCTGTGGGTGAAAGGGCACTTTATTCTCCACTCGGCCTTTGCAGCTTAAAGCTCCTCGGATGCCTATTCAAGGTCTGTTGAAACCGCGTAATCGAATCCTTGCTGCTCAGACTGTTGAGCCACACGCTCGGACGCTTGCGAAATCATCGTCCACCAAGTTGCGGTGCCCATACTAGGGATTCTTTCAGCTTGCAACCAAAAGCAGATCTCTCATGCTTTAATGCTCCGCCTTCTCTTTCCCCAGCGGTTCATCACAGTACTCGTCCTGAGGTGGACTCGTTGCAATTTTGCATCGAATTCCTGAGGCCTGCCGCGTTTCGATCCAGCCGTTGAAATTCCAACCTTTGGATCTATGACATATACCACTTCATACTTGAGAAGATGGGGCCGAAGTGTCATAATGGTTCTACCCTTTTTTAGCCATCTTTATTTTCACCAATCTTTGGGGCTTCTTTGGGGCTCCCAAATCAATGTCTAGACAGGCCCATGAGAAAGAAGGGCGACAGCTCAGACATAGCTTGGCTAGACAAGTCGTCACGGGCGCAAAGGCTACATTCTTTAAATATGATTGATGACCAGAATAAGGACCTGACCAATCCTCAATACCGCAAGGGGTTTGGGCCCCGAAAAGTCTGCTCTTGGAAAGCGAGCCTTGAGGCTGGTGCGAACGATTCCTCCTCTGGCCGCGATTTGGTCAAGTCGACAAGCACCCAGGATTAAGCATCTCAGGATTCAACAGCTAATAAAGTCTAGGCTACCATCAATTTGCCTGGGGTTGACTTAGGTTTTGCTAGAAAAGAGTCCATCGTAAGCTGACATCCTACGACCCATTCCCCCAATCAATCCGCAACTCTATTTCCGTTCTTCTAACTGTCGATAGACGGACGCTGCAAAGTGCGTGAGAAGAGACCTCGCTATCGTGTAGGCTAAGAGCCCACGTCCAGACCGCGTTTGTCACGTTTCGTCCATTCCGTCGAGTGAAGCACACTGCGCGCCTCATAACGAGTTACGGAAAGAGGGCGAATCTTCAGATCAATTGCACCTGTCGAAGACTCCATGGACAAACCTTCAAGATTTTGGAACCCGGCTTTGTAACCTTGACGAGGCAGCGGTTGGAAAGGCACACTGGTTTTTAACGTGGTTTCTATTAGTACCTACTCAAAGAACCCAATAATATCTTTCTCTTCTCGTATAGTGAATAGATGTGTCGAAAACACCTGAGCGTGTTCAAATTGTCGCAATAACCCCGGCACACCCAGCTCCTTGGTCTCTAAAAAGCAGCAGGGTCTATTGGGACGTTCGTATCGAATGTGTTGTCGCAGAGGAGCTGTAGATATTTCGGCGACGGCGGATCGGGGTCGAAACGTACGTGGAACCCCCGTTTCCAGCGTTGGTCCCAATCACTCATTGTCCAGTCTTTCCTGTCTTCAACTGCTTTCTCCACATCCCATATCTCGCCCATATCGAAGTTGCACTTGACAATAGATTTACCCGCCACAATGTCTTGCACCGCTTGAGGGAAGCCTTCAAGAACGTGCCACTTGCTGTCCCTTGCCGTGTGATGAGCCCATCCGTCTCGTCTCCTCGCCACCCACGACAGTGGAGGGAGAATCTGCCTTTCCAGAGATAGGTCGACTGCGGCTTGCCATGCAGCGTCGCGTTGTACGACTGTGCGGAAAATCTCTGAGCACTTTTGGTCTCCCTCGAAGGTTAACGTGAAGGCGCCAGGCGGCATTCCGGCGGGTTCGAGTTCCAGGGCTTCCAGGATCCAGACTGCCACAGGACGAGAGATTTTGTCCGCCCAAGCGCCATCGTTGAAATCGTATGGTATTGCGTATTGGGCTTGGCCATCGACCTGAGTCTGGAAGACTGTCCTCCACATGCTGACGCGGCGTTCCACGCGAAGACGCGGGTTTTCCTGGCAGTATGGAATAAGACCCAGGCCGTGCGCTTCAGGGAATGCAACAGCTGCTCGATCTTCGTTGAGAATGATTTTTCGTATGCTTAGCCGAGAGTCCCTGCGCAAAGAGCATAAAAATCGTATGGCAGCAGCCGCAGCTGAGTAGTGATGTTTGACAAGCTTTTGATCGAACCCATCGTTAGGAGATTCCCATTTTTTTGAGATTTCTGCAGCAGCGAAGGGACACATATCGCGCAAATACCGACTAAGACTCTGCAATGTCGGGATCTCCCATGCATCAGGGTTGACGCTGACGATGCCTGCAAGCTCGGTCTCATGCCAGCGGAGCATCCCCCTTTCAAATTGACGGAACTCTTCCGGTTCGAATCGATCCTTATTTGCCAAAAGTACTTGCAGCGCAGAACGAGCAAATTTGCGGAAGACGGACGGCGTCTCTCCACAGGTTCCAGGCCAGCCAATCTCTGGTCTCTCAATGATAGTTGGCATCATGTGGCTTGCGCCATCCATATCGCGCCAGCCATTGGGTCTGCGCTGAAGGAGTTCGACGTATGGGGCTAGCTTCGGTTCGATTTCCGAGATATCCCTCCATATGTCATCGGGGATGTTCAGAGTATCCGGGTAGATCTGGTGCAGCTTGTGGCTTCGCCTCTGACTGAGCGTTGTCAGGGCTAGACCGAAGCGACCAGCTACCGCACGATGCTCCTGCTCACTGGGGCAGACTGCTACGAAGTTCAGAATGTTCGATGAAAGTGCCAGTCCCCTGGTTTCATTTGCAATCTTCTTGCAAGTGAGCATGAACGCCAGGTCAATGCGCTTGCCGTCTGCACATCTCAGCCTGTTGCTGTTGAAGTCCAAGATGTAGCCGCCCTCAGCCAAGACGCATTGGAGATAAATCAAATCCCGCACCTCGCGCGGAATATCAAATATATGAACCATAACGATAGATGGTAGAGAAGTGTTGGGAAAGGATTTAGCGGTGATGAAAATGATGCAGTTGGTGGATGACAGGAGAGGTGAGGATTGGGGGCTAAGCTCGACTGAGGAAAGGCACTAAGCTTATATTGGATTGGGCGTCGGACACACATTGACTGTCCTGTTTCCGGCTGCAGCTCCAGTACCTACAGTGGAGACGGCGCGAACTTTCCGGCGTGGCCTGAATGGTCAGAAATCCTCAAGGTTACGCCCTCGCCCTCCAAACAAGGAGTCATTGGTCACAGCTATCTCCAGGGTGACTCACGGGCTCCGGCCAGGTCGTAAGCCAGACGCTCTACTCGACACTTACTCTCAATTTCTCACCAAGGTGCGGCCTGTGGATCTTGAGGCCAGGCAGGAAACATGGTTTGAGGCAAGACATCATTCACATACAGGAGGGAGGCATTTCTTAGCGGGTCAAACGCTTTTATTGAGTTTGTAGTTACGACGCAGCCCCCCCGCAAAAAGACTACGGCAAAATTCACCCTATACGCGGGCACAATTCTGGAAACACTATATGGGCACTTTGACCTGTGCCCTCTACCAATTAAGGAAAACAGTACAGAAACCCCATACGTTCCTGCTGGCAGGCAAACCCTCTGAACATCACCTACAGTTCTAGTTAGACTCAGGTATACCAAGAAACAACGATCTTACCGCACAAAGTCGAACGCGCGCCCTAGCCGAATAGACCGGCGGAACAGCAACGGCGCCGGCCGCGCGGCGCGGGGCCGGCGGCGCCGCACGTAGCGGGCCCGATCACATCGGGGCCGAAGGGGTCACTGAGGCTCTCATGGCCTGGCCTGGCAGAGATTAGCATACGCTCGTGACCGCGAATTGGCTGAAACCAACTGACGACAGCTTCGCTGAACCTTCCAGCGAGGTGCTGCGCTGACTCGGATCAGCCCAGATCTAAGATACAGAAGGAACTTTGACTCACAACGCCACCAAACGGAGATGACTCCTCAACCAAAGAGGTCGTCGCAAGAGGTTCTCACAGCCAGAAGCATAAAAACTCTGCTGCTTAGAGAACACATTAGCAATGAGCAAGAAGTATAGGGATTGATGCAATACCTGCGCGCAGGGCCTCATGCCCTTCCCTCTTCCTCTTCCTCACCCTCAAACCCATGTTAACAACCTGTCCTCATCTGAGAAGGAGTGTGAACTGAGGAGCATCACACGAAGCACAGGGCATACCTACAACCCACAACAAATCCTAAAGCATCTTCAATTAGTAAGACCCATAAGATTCCAGAGAAAACATACCTTCACGATGTCCGCACCACGCAAGGAATATAAGAACACCAACCCCTGAGGTAAAGTATTAGTCTCTAGAGAAGGTATAGAACATGACAGGGACATACCCCGCGAGGCACGCCCTTCTGCGAGGGAACAGCTGAGGGCATCGCTACGCAGAACAACATCCATACGATAAACGAAGCCCTCGAATTCGGCGAGCACTCTTTCGCCGATCAGCAGCCTGTTTTAAGTCACATTACTATATATACTCAATAGATTCAGAGGTCTTTCTTACGTATCGTTAGGGTAGCCATAGCTAGAGCCCTCATGAATACCCCTAGAGGGGACCCTCTCTACGCTGCGATCGAGGCGATGAACACCCCTAACGGCCTCAGGGCAGAGGCTACGCGCGTCTCTGGCCATCCTGAGGAGTGGCCCTTCTTCGCGCAAGCCCTCCGCAATGCTAAGGCAGAGGCAGCCTAGGCCCAGGCCCAGTAGGGCTTCTGAGTAGTGAGCTAATGTCAAATACTCCTTGGGGAAACAACATACGAACATCGGTGAGTGCCCCTTGCGCCGACTGCTTGTGAAACTGTTAGTCAAACTCGCCTCTGAGGTTTAGAATCGTGACTCACTTACACAGAGAGAGCGTTGCTGACGACGGCACAGCTGCTGCTGGGCTTGTCAGCTCAGCGTACCACTTTGTTCGCGGACGACGCAAGGCATACCGAAGGCGTCAGCCGGCCCGATCGAACAAGAAGACTGCTTGAACCACTCAAGTCAACAATGTACCAGACGGCCGACACATGGGGCGCTACTCACTAACGACAGTGACGACTTGCTTCCAAAGAAGCCACTCTGGTAAGCAGGGTTCAGTGGTGCAGCAGCTATGACGAAAGGAGTGTGTCCCGACTTACATGGCGGACGGCGAAGCAGTGATGGGGACGGTGTTCTGATCGATCGTCAGCGGTACGGTCGGCACGCTGTGCGCCGGAGGTGGGCTCACTGACGGCGGCGCGGGTGATGCGCGAGAGAGAGGATAGGTCGACAGTTCAGTAGTCTGCTTATGAAAGTGTCAGCAGGGGGACGTTCCTTGAGAGCCGGGCAAACGGTCGACGCACCAGTAATTGAGTAATTGAGTAATCACAAACCACATCGTTGCCGAAGTGAAGTTGAAGATGGTGAAGTTGTCTGGTGCTTGGAGACGGGTCAGCACGGTTGGACGAAACGCGGAGAGCAAGGAGAGAACGCGCTGACTGACGTGCACATGTAAGTGCGGCTGAGGTTGGGAGAGCTGCGTGAGACAGAAATGGTCAGCCAGCTTCTCGTTGCTGAGGCGATGGGTAGGACGAACGGACGTGGTCGGAGACTTGGGAGGTCGTCAGGCTGGTCCAACTCGAACGTCAAGATGATTCAATGATCGGAGGGGGGAAGACTTACTTACGATCACGTGACCGAAGGCTGTGTGTATTGTCAGGAGGCGCGGAGTTAGGAGGTCTGTCGCTCTAAGCAGGTAAAAATCACAGTGAACGGCCAGAGGCCTGCGGTTGAAACATTTGGATTGATGGAAGCTGTCTACTCTATCTAGCTTTCGGCCTGATGGACAGCGATGTTGTTCCCCCCGCCCCAGCGTAAGACCCCCCCGTTGGCAGGTTGCCAAAGTCAGGGTTCGCGAGGCGTTTTGCCGTCCATGCGAACTGCTCGAGCGAAAAGTATCGGATCGCGAAGTTGGCAGCTAGCTCGGGGTAGTCGGTGACCAGGACGTGGAAACAGAAGACATGCATGGCGGCCCTCAGATGCTTCCTCGGAGCGGCCAACAAGGGACATTCCATGAAGAGGTGCCTGGCGTCGTGAGGACGGGCTCCGCAGGGGCAGGCCGAGCTGGGGGCCAGCTGAGATGTGTGAGTCAGTCGAGTTTTGGCGACAGGACTTGGGCTTGAGAGCGTGGAGGGGAAAAAGAACAGAGGTGTGCAGAAAAGTCGATGAGAGGCGACGACGCCCGGGTTTGGGAACGTGGGGGGACGAGAACAGAGTTAAGACGAAAGTTCGATGACGTCCGATAGCGAAGAGAACGGTCGAGCAGACAGAAAGCTGACTGACAACGCCGAACCGCGGTGAAAACTCTGAACTTGTCCCGCCAGGGCCACGCAACCCGTGTGGGCTCATCGGCTGTGCAAGACACTTGTGACAGGATGTGCCCACAAAGAATGGCGCCAGAGGCGTGGCGAGCGGAACATCGGGAGAGGCGTGTGATAAAGGCCAGTGGGAGAGGTGTGTGAGAGAGACAGGGGGTGCGGGAGAAGGGTGTAAGCCGTGGAGCGGTGCCCTCAGCGGTGTGAACAGATTTCCACAGTCTCGTCCCGCAGATGGATGTGGATGGATCGAGGGTGGAGAGCCAGGTAGTGAGGGAATTAAGAAGAGGCGGGGGGACGTTGGAGGGAAGGGGGGGAGAGGGAAGAGGGGAGGGAAGGGGGGAAGAGGGAAGGGGGGAGAGAGAGGGGGTGAGAGAGAAGGGGGGAAGAGGGAAGGGGGGAGAGAAGAAGGGGGGAGAGAAGAAGGGGGGAAGGAAGCACAGCACGTACCTTGAAAGACATGAAATTCAAGCATGCGTTGAGGCCATTGACACCCGTCCGGCAATGCAGCAGGATAGTGCTCTGAGCCTTGAGCAAGTCTTCGTAGATCTTGAAGTTATGTTTCCCCCACGTCCCTCTGAGGGCTGGAGGGAGCTTGTTGAAGTACCGATTCTCGCAGCTGCGTATGTCGACAAACACGCCCCAATCCGTCTGCATCTGGTCTGTGACGAGGTCGTCTGCGATGGACTTGATGAGTCGTCTGAGCTTCCTGTACCTGGCACCCTCGTCGACCGGCTTTTCCAGATCGAGCCGTTCTTTTGCCGGTTGCAAAACCTTGCTGTGAGCATCAGTTGCGGCAAGCACATAAGGGTGTTGGTCCGGGTAATCCCCACTGGGCTTCAGCAACTTGCCCTCGTACCGCGTCTCCAGGACCTGAGCCCAGTAGGTTCGCACAAGCCTGGTGAGGTAAACAGCAATCGTTGGCACTGCGAGCTCCTTGAGGAGGATGAAGCCGGTGGTCATGGCATAAGCCCCAGACAGTTGCTTCAAGAAGTAGTTGTGCTCGCTCTCGAGCCTGTTGACAAGCTTGGCACTGATCGAGAGCCGGCACCTGGCACCCGGCGGTTTCCCAGATTCGGTGTACTTCCTCTCGTCTCGTCATACCCCGCGAACCAAACAGGACATGCGTAGCTGATGATGGGGAGAATAGCGCTAGTGTATCTGGCCAGAAGCTTCTTGAGTCCTGGGCCAAAAGTTGACCCAGCAATGCGACGTAGGTTGAACATTTTCAGCCGGGCCTTGTTCACAATCTTTCGAGGCAGGGTCAGTCTCAAGACAGACGGTGCTCATCGGCAGGCTCGCTTACCTTTGTCACGTGCGTTTCCCACGTCAGACGGTAGTCCAGCCAGAGCCCGAGAATCTTGATGGCCTTTTCTGCCTTCGGAGGAGCATCTTTGATCTTAGGCATGCTGTCGTTGAACTTCTGGCCTGCCCTACAGAGGTGTATCACTTTTGTCTTATCAGCGGAGAATGTGGTGCCATCCCTTTTTGCAAAGTCAACCAAGGCGTTGTACAACTTTTCTGCGGCCTTGTTGTTCTTCTCGACGGAGTCGGAGACGATTAAGAAGGTGATATCGTCAACAAATGCGGCAATCAGAAAACGCTTCAGTTGGTACAGAACAGCGTTTTCGTTAGAGACCAATCCTTTATCCCTTATGAGCTTGTTGAGCAGAGGGATCGAGAAGAAGAGAAAGAGAATGGGGGACAGAGGGCTTCCTTGCGGGATGCCGATGTTCACCCAAAACTTCTTCGACACTGCTCCCTGCATGCGGACGGTTGTGCTTCGGTCAGACAAAAACGACCAGACGAACATGATCATCCAGTCCGGAACGCCATGCTCCCTCAGGATCCGTAGCAAGTGCGCACGGCGAACGCGGTCGAACGCGCCCTTGATGTCAAGGGCGTAAATGGACACATAGCGATCCTTGTCGCCATCAGTCCAGCTGTTGTAAGCAGCGTTGATGAGTGACTCGAGAGCTTGGGTGGTGTTTCTCCCTTGGCACCCATACTGTTCGAAGGGAAGTACGCCGGAGTTCAGCAGCCAACGCGTGAGTCTGACTGCGAACAGCTTTTCCAAAATCTTGGCTATGGGGCAGAGCAGGGCGATGGGCCGATAGCTTGTCGGAAGTTTCGGGTCCTTGTGAGACTTTGCGATCATGACCGTAATCGCTTCCTTGAACCTGTTTAAGTGATAGCATAACTTGAGACAGGCTTGCAGAGGCCGCTCAAAGACATTCGTCAGGAGGTCTTCGTCGTCATCTTTCGAGGGCAGCAGCATCTTCAATGCGTCGATAGATATACCGGACTTTCCCTCGGCCTTATGAGCAGGCATACGGCGGACCGTGCCGGCCAGCTCTCCAGGCTTGAGATTCATGAGCGCCGTGTCTTCACTGTTGATCTCACCTGAAAGATCAGGAAGTTCCAGTGCGGGTGGCTGCCCGGTGGCTTCACTGGAATCAGGCCAAAGCTTGCGCACCAGCAGCTCAGCCTTCTCGTCAACCGTCTGGTAATACTTTTCGTCTTCCACAAAGTCAGGAATGTCCGTCTTGGGAGATGCCTCCGCCAGTCGAATGGCCAGGCAGGCCAGCTTGTGAATACACTTTTTCCGATCAGCCAAATACATGCGCCAGTTCTTGGTCCGCTGGTGGCGCGTCTCTGTGGGCGAGCTTTCCGGGTTATTTGGTGCACTCTGAGGCGTAGCGGCCGCGCCTGGCGCCTTGTTCTTGCGGGAGGAGGCCTCTCGATTGTCGTTGCGGTTCTCTTGATCCTGGAACTTGTTTGTCTTGCCCGGAGCTCGATCTGCAGGATCAGAAGGCCTGACTCTGGTGCTGATGTCGGGAGGCCTGCTCTTAGGAACGAGCTTGTCTCTCCCATTTTGGAGAATCTTGTCTGCCTCGGCGAAAAATCGGTCGAGGTCGGTCTCGGTGTTCAACGGAAGCGACTCGATTCCCTTCAGCTTTGGCCCGACTTCAGCGCGCCAGGCCGCACGCGCCACCTCCTGCCAGCGATGGCGGCTTTCGGACGGGCGAATAAGCCGCACTCTGAGGATCGTCTCCAAGATGCTCTGCGCTGAAGACGTTGCCATTGGGTTGCACTGTGGGGGGGACCCTAGTTGGGAAGGTGCGGCACGGCCCGTCCCGCTCGCGCAGCCCATCCGACGGTTCCAGGTTCCGTCTGAATGAGGCGCACGCGTGTGGAATTTAGCTCCACGGCGGGCCTGACTTCTGTCTCGTCAAGGGGAGTGCGACGAGGGCGAACCTTAACAGCGTGGCGCAGACACATGCGACGAACATGAAAGACGCCAAGAAACCCTCAAACTCGTTCAAATCCTCTCAAATTGCTTTTTTCGGGCTTCGGGGCGTCAAAATGCCCGTTGACGTCGATCCCTTCCTCCAATATCAACAATTCAGGTGCTCTCAAAAACCGAGGTGAGCTCAGACTTTTCATTCCCCCCACTGTCCTCTGAAGCCCTCTAACCCCTAAACCCCCCGCCAACCCTTCTGAAGCCCTCTGAAACTTTTGCAAAGCCCTCTGAAGACTTCCGAAACCCTCTGAAGCCCTCCCTGAGCCCAACCCAACCCATTCTGTCCTCTCTCCCATCTCGCTAGAATTGAAAATCACTTCAGCTCACAGAACGTATGCTGATTATGCAGTGGAGGCCTTGGCTACGGTGCACAATTCGAGCTTCCGATACTGCCGGTCACGAGATTGGCTCGCGAGTCAGGATTCTCCCGGTTCTAAGAACTACCCAACTTATCATACTGAAACTTTCTATAATTACCGCCCACTCAATCTCCAATAAATCTGAATCTAAATAAGGTTTCTTATGACTCGCAGTCAACGCCAGCTTGCAACTCCGGCGGCTCCATTTGCAACTACAGACAGCCCACAAGATACCTTACAAAGACTATTAAAGGAATGACTATGTCTCGTCATCTCTATGGAGGAACCGCAATCCTCACCCGATCGTCTTCAGTTAAAACGATACATCTCATACAATGCTTTCTCTTTCTATCATTCTCGCCGCTGTAGCTGCGATAGCCCAGCCTGCCCTAGGGCTACCTACTGAGCAGCTTGAAGCCCGGCAAACTGTATGCTCATTAAACGAGAACACATGGACTGCTACTATGACTGGAACCTGCTCTATTGACGGAGGCCCTGCTATGACTTGCGATATGAGAACCGATCTCAAGAATCTCGTCATACAGAAGAACACTATGCTAAGCGCCACAGGCCTGGGCAATAACAAGTTCGATTGCAAAGGATATCAGCAAGTAAGTGCATACACAGATGCCGCCCTTGTTCCACGTCATCGGCTTACACAGTCACCTAGTGGCAATGCTGCTCTTCTTAGAGTATTGGATACCTTAGCACTCAGCCTGAACACGATATTGGAGGTCGGGTGATCGTCACTAGTTCCTATAGATCGAAGGGAGTAAATCGAGTTTTAAAGATGATTTAACTTCAATAGAATACCCGCCTCTGTTGGGCACCAGACGCATGCCGAAGTTGTCGTTCAGGTCATCGTGTGTAACTGGTTGTGCTTGAAGTTCAGACTTATTCCATCTGAATCAATCGTCAGGTTGTCATACGCTGTCGCAATTTTCATGCGGAAGGCGATCGTCTTTGTGGTTCTCCTCGACTGCCCGCCGACTTTCACAGTCTTCCAAGGATCATACTCAGTGGCCTGGAAAGATTTGGCTCTTTGGCAAACTTCAACTCGCCGTTGCAAAGGTGTTAGGTGGTTGGCAAGTCATGGCTCCCGTTACAGCTCAGAGGGTCCCGGACGACATGGCCGGCCACAACCGCGATGTCGCGGATCTGTGGAAAGATTTGCTGAAGACTTTCAAGGGCATTGTGGGTTTCGACCTGGAGCACAAGTTCGAGAACGTAGAGGCCATGATCACCCAGGTCACCAAGGAGATGCAGAACTTCCATAAGTTCCGCCACGACGACACGTAGGTCGACAAGTTGCGCGGGCTCTTCTCGGCAAACCTGGACTACATTGAGAAGGGCACTCAACAGCTCGGAGGGGCTCGAAAGAAGATGGATCTGCGGATCTGACGCCTTCAAGAAGCGACTGAATTCGCCATACTGGGCAACACCGAAGAGATCCAGAAGATGACCTCGGAGTTGCTCAAGAACTAGCACTCCCACACGACGATGCTCGAGGAGCAGATGCAGGTTATGAGCGTCGTCCGGGACACGACCGAGAACATCCACGAGGACATGGCCAAGCTCCTCAGGGCCTTTGACGACCAGAAGCGGGAGCAGAGCAAACCACGCGGCAGCGGCGAGTAGAAGGTTAAGCCCTTTGCTGCAGAGTATAGTAAGTATCCCTCAGCGAAGGGCATTTGGAACATACTGATGGGAGTTGAAGGCGAGGACTATGAGTATTATGTGTTGCAGGAGACGATTGTTCCTGATACGTGCGCCTGGGTGTTTTGGGAGCCTAAGTGGGAAAGATGGCTGAACTAGTAAGATCCGCTGGATACTGTCCTCGCTATCACCGGAAGCCTAGGCATGGGCAAGAGCTATCTCGCGTTCTCTGTCTACCTAGCCCTTAAGAGCGAAGAGGCGACTAAAGACTCGTTTAGGCGTATGTGCGTATCTTAGTTCTACTTTTGCGAGCAGAATGAAAGCCTCTCGTCCTTCACTAATGGTGTCATCAGCGTTATCGATCAAGTTGCTGAACAGATCCTAGAGCTTTGCGAGGCCATGTAGGTAGAGATCGTCCGTCATGAGTCTCAGATCAACCAAGGAAGCTCCGATGACCTCTTACGCAAGCTCCTAGGCGTTGCTTTTGGCCAAGATTCAAACGGCCGCTTGTTCTTGGTGTTTGATGGAATCGATGAGATTGCTGCCAACGACCTTGCCCTCTTTGAGCAGTTCAGCAAGACTATCGAGGAAAGCGCTTTGAGGATCTGGTTGGAGTCTACAGCTAGATCTGATATCTGCATTCAGGAGTCATCCTTGAACCCACCTTTGAAGATTGAAATGCCGAGGGAGAAGCAGATGGACGACCTTAGAACCATCATCTGGGTTAGCATAGACTCCCTGAGCTCTCTCAGAAAGTTCAGCCGCTAAGTTCAGCAGCGCGTTGCTGACAAGACAGAGGGGATTGCACCTAGTAAGATCAGATCTGCCGGCCCTCGTCTCCCCCATCCCTCGCTATGCCAGAGCTAATTATACGCAATAGACATACTCTATGCCGAACACTTGCTAGCAAGACTCAACACTCTTGAACGCGAAGGCGCCGTCCTGCGCAGTCTCGAGAAGCCTCTTCCCCGCACCCTCTACCAGCTGTACGAAGTGACGACTGCAGAGTGCTTCCGTTGGACCGAATCCAGTCACCGTGAGCTTGTATCCAAGCTCTTGCAATGGATTGCGTATTCGCTCAGGCCCATGAACTTGAACGAAGGCCTGTCCCTGCTGCGGCTCTGGTCCAATGAAAGTGACTTCAATCTTGAACAGATACCGGAGCCCTTTCCCAAGCTCCTTCGGATCTGCGGTCCGGACTCGGGCGCCGAAACACGGACAAAGACCTAGTCGCTTGGGGGCTAGGGGACCGCCGTAGATAAGCTGGAAAAGGTCCAGAAGACATCCCAGCCGGACGATCTCTACCAAGACGGGAAACTTCCCATCAAGTTCAGAGAACGCTCTATACGCGGATTCTTCCGGTAAGAGCTTGTCGCTCCCAACGATGACCACCTCCCACGGAAATCGGAAGCATACGGACAAATGTTTCTCACCTGTTGTAATTTCATCCAACCAGAGCACCCCAGCATCATGAGCACCGATCAAGGTGTTCGGGAGTACGCGTTCAACTACGTCCTTCACCACTGGCGCAACATCAAAGCGGAACACTTGAACTTCGAACAACAGACTGAAGTGATGGAAACGTTCGCCTCGCTGATGCTGGACAAGAGCTCGTTCAAGAGGATCCAGGAGGAGGAGCTGAAGATCACCTTCTACAACGATGAGAATTTTGACGACTCATTCTTCGAAAAACTCCTCTCATGGGCTGGCCTCCTTCCTGATGTAGAGGTGGCTCTCAGCACGGAGGCTACCGAGTGGTGGACTCTCGTTGCGGAACGCCCCAGAGAATGCCTACTCGAACTTGCTAATTCGCAAGTCCGCAGGCTGCATGATGCGGTCGATATGAACACGGCCGAAGCCTCATTCTCAGCAGCCAACGGGGCTTTGAGGATTGTGAGTTTTGACAAAGATTCCTTCTAGAATGATGCTAAATCTTCGTAGTGCGGCAAAGGAATGACTCTTGAGAAACATGCGAGAGAAAATTTTGCCTCTGCGATTGGCGACGTTTCGGGGGCTCTGTCGACCAAATAGGTAGTGCTCGGTCTAGATGGTCTCTTTGGAGACATCGATCTGGGCTCTAGTGGCTACCACTGACTTGCGGCCCTTCAATTCCTGTACAAACAGGTTCAACCTGCAGAGAGTGCCTGTCTCAAGGCCATGACTTATTCACAAACGTCACTCGAGCGCGTACAGTTGCTCGAGATGCTCTCTCTAACTCGTACCAAAGACAATCCGCAAGCGGCCTACGAAGACATACAGGCTTGCCTGCGCCAAGTACATGATGGGTCGGTCCCGCTCCCGCTGCGTCGCTCGGTATACACCACCAAAGCCCAGATCGAAACCAAGCTCGGGAGGCGTCAGAACGCTGCTGCATCGTACGAGTTGGCGGGATCGATCGACCCGAGCAACCTCGTGACGGGGGACGCTCTCCGAGCCCAGATGAAGCTCTTCGAGAACGAACCCGGCAAGCAGGAGTTCATCAGAACGCTCAAGACGTGGTCCCCCCTCGAAAGGCTGGCATACCTCTGCTGGAACACCTGGGACTCGGTCTACCAGGCCGTGATTCATGCGGCAGTCGAGTCCCGAGAGGTGGCCTTTGTCGTCCAGATGTACCAGGACTCGATCAGGCTGCTGGTACACGTCAACGCGTCCGGCCCCTTACTCGTCGAGCTCGGTTTTCTCCACATCAACGCGACAAGAGATCTCGAAGCCGCGAGGACCGTCTTCGACCAGGCCTTGGACAGCGGGTCCACTGGCTGACTGTACGCCGTGACGGGCGAGGCGCCCGAAGCCACGCTGGACACCGCCAACACCTTCCAGAGCGAGGTCCTGCACCGCCTCTTCCGTGAGTCTGCAGACGTGAAGCGCAAGCAGGAGCTTCTGGGCGAGGTCGAGGGGCTCCTGACGCGGACCCTCGCGCTGGACGTGCCGCCGATCTCAAGCACTGCTCTGTTGTATCGCCAGATTGTCCTCGCTAGGATATATCTCAAACTGGAGCCGGCCGAGACGTTTCACCATACGCTGCAGGGTGTTGTCGATTCCTGCGTGGCGGTCCTCAGTGACAACGTGGGCTGGAATTACCGTGACAACCTGGTCTATTGGGCGATGTCGCTGGGCATTCTCGGCGGGACCGTCAAGGACGGCCAGGGGCTCAAGACAACAGCGCAGATTCTCCTATCTGCGCAAAGTCTCGTCTGGACCCCAACTTGAAGGACGAGAACGCGATGTATGATGAGGAAGAACGTAGTGACGACGGTTCCGATGACGGCGGCGATGAGGATTCTGCGCGACCCAAGAGCGACGAAGGCGACCTCGATGACGAAGTCGTGTTGTTCTGCGACGGGGGCTGCATGCCCACGGCCAAGTTCGCTTCCTGGGCGAGACGCGTTTCTTACCTCTGCCGCGTCTGTTATGAATGTTTTCTGTGCTACAAGATGAGAGGCCAAGATGATCAACAAGGTTTTAGTAGACCCCGGTACATGCCGCAGTGTCCGCCGGATCATGAGTACATCGAGGCACCCATCAAGGGATGGAAAGGTGTCGTGAACGGGAGGATTCGGCTCGAGGGTGAAGAGCCAGTCGCATTCAGAGACTATCTACAGCAAATCCGCGAAGAGCTATGCAAGGAAGCGTGGGAATCGTTTTGGAGGCAGTAGATATTAGGTGGTAATGTTGAGCGACAGTTGAAAGAGTCCGCGGCATTTGCCATGTCCGTTTATCTTGCCGCAAGTCTTTTAAATCAAGGGAACACTAGATCTGCCGATAATCCCAGACAACACCGCTAGTCTGCATCACCGGATCAATCCTCCAGACGAGATGTGTCAACAGCCGCACGACGAAGTTCAAGATGAAACATTGTCAAGCGCCTGCTCTATGAACTAATAATTTGAAAACAGTCCCCTTTCCTGAGCGCCCCCATCGGCCGAGACTACGCAACAGCTAGCACCAAGAAACACGCCCCTCCATTGTGTCGACTCGTCACCTTCGTATCTGACCCCACGTCGACTAATAGAAGCGCAGCGTAGATGAAGGACACGGTGGCTCTCGTCATGAGCAAGGCTTGCTTTCATGTGTTCGAGTCTCGACGTCAAATGTGGCAAAGAAACGACGTTCTGGCCCATATAACGTGTTTCTTGAGAAGTCTCGGATCTCCTTTGAAAGGCCTATCAGTGCAACACCCTTATTCCACTGGCCACGAATCAAGACGCGCCACATCGTTTTGATTGCACTGTCGACGATCACAGGGTTCGATGATTACAATGATGACCATGTACGCTCGTGTACCTGTGTAGAAGACAAGACCTTTTCCCCCAGCATGACGGGCTTTCGTCCCAGTATACTCCTGAGAAAGTAAATGCCCGAGAGCATGGGAACGACCGAACGAACAAAAGTTCATTGAGAACAACTTGCATGTTCAATCTCCGATTCACGACGTCTGTCCTGGCTCGGCGACCACGAGTTCGAAGGTGCAGCTTGACAGGAAGAGACCTGCGTTTTAGCCTTGCCCATCTCGCGCCGGACAGAACAAGTGGCAGACAGTTGTGAACTACTAGAAAAACGCCTACTTGCACATGATGATCATGCATGCTCTCATGGACTTGCAGGCCGACATTCTCGAACACAGAGCCATCCTCAGGTTCATACAATCTCTCCACATCTATTAAATTACGTAAAAGCTCTATGCTATGATGATGGTCGGCACCCAAAGGTACCAGACAGGTTGGGGGAAAAGGCGTGATGTTCCCATGCAAGGCCATGCTGCGCGCCCAATGAAGGCGTTCTCTAATCTTCTTCTCATCTTTCCCATCTTCTCGTCAAAAACAAAACACATTCTCTCTTTCTCTTTTAATTCGCCCAAGACTCCAATTTGATGGTATCTGCAAATGCCAGTGGTTTTGCCTCACAAGAAAACGTTTGTGTGGCGGATGGAAGAACGTGCATGTCAACGTGCGCGTTTCATTTCCATGCAACATACGAAAAAGGAAAATAATGTACGGGTTGGGGGAGGAAGGGGGGTTTATCTGCGGTTGAAGTTCAAGAACTTGCTCTGTTAAGAGTGTTAGTAATTATTCGGCAAAAAGATTGGGGGTGCATCAACTTACAGCAGCAAAGAGGATGATCAGGTTGCTTCCCACAAACGCGATGAAGATGCCCAGGTCCCTCCAGCGGTTGTCGAACGTCAGGCCGAGGGGCGTGTAGAACTCGTCGCCGATCTTGTAGGCGCAGTACTCGCAGTCCTGGGTGTTGTTGTTGGCCAGGTAGCCAGGTCCGCCGCGATCGAAGAAGGGCTGCATATACTCTCCGCAGGTCTGGCCGTCGGGAGCCTTGAAGGGGTTGAACTCGGCGGAGGTGCAGGCGACCTTGAGGTCGTGCAGAGCGGTGACGACCATGCCGCCAATGAGGCGAGTGAAGGGGTCGAGCTGGTATAGCCAGGCGCGCCAGAAGCCGGGCATCTGCGGGGCGGGGATGGTGACGCCGCAGAAGAGGGCGAAGGTGATCATGAGGAAGGGGTCGAACTGGGAGGAGATGAAGGGCGTCGGGGTGAGGGAGGCGAGGGCCTGGCCGAGGGAGACGGAAAAGAGCTCGGTGATCAGGATCATGAAGAACTGGTAGCCGGCGCGGGAGGGAGTGTACTGGAAGCCGGGCATGAAGTAGAGCGGCAAAAAGAATGCGACGGAGCAGAGGATGGAGTAGGGCAGCTCGGCAATGGTGATGGCGCTTGCGAAAGTGATGGGGTTGTACATCTTGGAGGAGGCCTCGCGGAAGAATAGGGAGCGCTTGATGTGGAACATGACCTCGACCTGGGAGATGATGAGGGCCGGGAGGACGGTGACCTGGAACATGACGAAGACCTTGTACTGCAGCGAGGAGCGGCTGTCGTCGAGGTTGAGGTAGGTCAGACCGGTGATGAGTGCGACGATGACATGGTTGAAGAGGCGGGTGAAGAGGTAGTTGGGGCTGCGCCAGAAGGAGAGGTTCATGCGGCGGACGACGACCTTGAGCTGGTGCATCTGCGGGGAAGCGTACTCCTTCTCGAGATCGGCGCTGACGGTGCGACCAGCAGCCATGCGCTGCTCCTTCAGCTGAGAAATTGTGTCCTTGACGTTAGCGAGCTCGGCACTGTCGTCCCAGATGTCGGCCCAGTCGCGGTTGCCTACGCGCGGTGCGGAGCCAGCGCCGATGGCCTCGAGCATGTACTCGGCGACGTTGTCGGTGGGCTTGGCTACGGCGCCGTGGCGCTTCAGGTAGTCGCGGAGAACGACGGCGTCCTGGCCGATGTCACCAAAGTAAACGGTGCGGCCACCACGCTGAAGGAGTAGGAGGCGGTCAAAGTTCTCAAAGAGGGCGGCGTTCGGCTGGTGGATGGTGCACAGGATGGCCTGGCCAGCGGCGGCGAGCTTCTTGAGGAAACGAACAATATTGAAGGCGCTCTGAGAGTCAAGACCGGAGGTGGGTTCGTCGAGGAAGAGGAGGAGCTCAGGCTTCGCGGCGAGCTCGACGCCGATGGTGACGCGCTTGCGCTGTTCGACGGTCAGGCCGAATTCTGGGCTGCCGATGATGCAGTCTGCAATGTGCTCCATCTCGAGAAGGGCGATAATTTCCTCTACGTAGGCGAACCGCTCAGCTTCGGGCGTCTCAAAAGGCTGGCGCAGAAGAGCGGAGAAGCGGAGGGCTTCGCGGACGGTCTGAGTAGGGTCGTGGAGATCAAGCTGCTCGGCGTAGGAAGTTGAGCGCTGGAACTGCTTGCCGGGCTTCACGCCGTCGACAAGTACGTCGCCGCCGATAACACCAATGTTCTTGCGGGAAGCGAGGACATCCAGGAGGGTCGTCTTGCCGGCACCGGAGGCACCCATGAGAGCCGTAAGCTGGCCGGGCTTGACGTATCCGAAGACGCTGTTGAGGAGTCTGCGAGTGCCACCAGGGACGGGGACGTCGTAGTTGAGGTTCTCCCAGGTGAGAACGCTAACGGAGTTGATGGTGAGATCGGAGCCCTGGTCGGTGTTATCGCCGCGACGCTTAGCGGCCCTCTTCTCCATGAGAGCGTCGTTGAGCTTCTTGCGCTCCTCGTTGGGCTTCTGGTACACCTTCGCGTTATTGCCGCCGCCTGCGAAGTTGATCAACTCGCCAAGAGTGACGTTCATAATGAGGAAGAAGACAATCAAGGCGAAGATGATACCCCAGTTGCGCCACAGGTCGCCCTTGAAGTAGGAGAAGGCATTGGCGATGTAGGCGGAGCCATCAACCTCAGTCGTGCCTGAGACAGATCCCGCGAGCGTGCAAACTTGATGGTTGATGTCGGTATAACCCGGTCCTGAAGGTATGAGAGACTCATCGGAACATGTCAGCTTCAGGCGCGAGAACTCATTCTCCATCATAGCGCTGAAAGCAAGACCCAGAGCATTGACCCAGTAGATCCAGCGGATCCACTTGTGCTCGGACTGGTACTGAATGAGGTAGCCAGACGTCACGACAAAAAATGTGATCAAGACGACGGCAAATTTGATGGCATAATCAAAATCGGGACTGATACAGCCAATAATTCTGAAGAAAAGAGTCATTGCGATATTGCCAGACAAGATCATGAGGTAGAAAGTGAAGAAGGCGCCGGCATCGCGGACCAATCCGGACATAAAATAGACGATAATCGAGAACACCAAGATCTGAGTCGCCGCGAAGGCCTGATCGACGATGATCTGGGCAATCCAGAGAGCCGAGGGACGATGGAAAGCGTACGCCTTGTGCTTGTTGACGATTGAACGACCCATCATTGTACCTCCCAGCTCCGAGAAGGCCTGGAAAGCGTTGAACAAGAGGGAGATGAACATGAGACCACCCTTGCTGAAGGCGCTAGCGGAAGTGGAGCCGAGACGGAAGAAGAGGGTACCGAGGACGATGGCGATGACGATGGAACGGAGCCAGGAGAGGAACAGGGAGAGGCGGTCTTGGAGCTTCAGAACAAACTGGCGCTTCATGAGGGCCCAGACTTGAAGGTGGAAGCCGACGGCGTAAACGGAGCGGTGGGACGAGCCGCGCTTGGCCTCGCGAACAGCAACTTGGAAGTCCTCGTGCTTTTCAGTCTCCTGGGCAAGGCGGGCCTTGTACTCCTCCATCTCGCTGTCGAGCTGCTTCTGGAACTTAGACGTCTTGAAGGCCTCGGCGAGGGAGTCAGGGTCGTGGGGAGCGTTCTCCGGGGAACGGCCAGCAGCATACTCGCGCTCGAACTCGTCGGTGCAGCCGGTCACGTAGTCGGGGGTCGTTTGTCTCGGGCGGGGAGCGAAACCGAGACCCTCAAAGTATGCGCGGGCTTCCTTCGTGGGGCCGAGGTAGACCTGCTTTCCGGCGTCGATGACCATGACCTTATCGAAGAGGTTGTAGATGTTCTCGGAGGCCTGGTACAGGGAGACGAAGGTGGTGGTCTGGTAGAGGTTCGTCTGGACGCGGAGAGACTTGACGAAGTCGAGGGCGGTGGAGGCGTCGAGACCGCGGGTGCTGTTGTCCCAGGACAGAACGCAGGCGTTGGTGATCATCATCTCTGCGATGGATACACGCTTGCGCTCACCACCGGATACACCTCTCACGAAAGCGTCACCGACGACGGTGTGGCGGGTGTGCTCGATATTAAACATCTTCAGGAGAGTTGTGATGACCTGCTGCTTGAAGTCGTTCTTGGACATGCCAGCGGGGCGCTTGGCGGGAACCTTGGTGTCGAGGGCGAAGCCGAGTGTCTGCTCGACGGTGAGAGTAGAGTGGTGGATGTC
Organism: Colletotrichum endophyticum; assembly: GCA_027406105.1. Taxonomy (NCBI): domain Eukaryota; kingdom Fungi; phylum Ascomycota; class Sordariomycetes; order Glomerellales; family Glomerellaceae; genus Colletotrichum; species Colletotrichum endophyticum. The sequence goes on along the minus strand of JANVYF010000010.1, from coordinate 1,724,114 downwards.
GTCCTCCTGGTTGTACACAGCTTCACCGCGATATCTCTTGAACTCGTCAGCAGTGAAAGGTCCGTACCGAACATCGCCAGTGACGCTGGTGAAGCCGGCGCGCTGGTTGGCAATGGTCTTGAGGAAGGTGGTGCATCCTGAGCCAGGCTTACCCAGCACCAGGACCATCTCACCAGGCTTGCAAACACCCTTGAAGTGGTCCAGCAGAGTAGCTTCCACACCCTTCTTACCCAAGCCCAACATCTTCATGACGGGAGTCACATAGTCGAAGAAATCGACGAAGGCATCGGGGAAGGTTTTGACGTAGTTGGTGGTGCCGCCGATGCCCGTTACAGTAAGCCCGTCCCAGTAAGCACCAATGTGCTTGGGTCTAATACCGGCCTCACGCTCGGCCTCGACGCCACCGCGCAGGACGGCTTCCAAGTCAAACTGCTCGCCGTCCGTGTCGGAGGACGGGGTGGCTGAGTTGACGTTTGCGACGGTCTTTTCGACATCTTCCGACTTCCTACGGCTGTTGCGACTGTTCACTCTGCTTGCGCGCGACAAGCCAGACAGCTCGCGCTGGAGCTCCGCAAAATCAGCTTCGGCCTGGTGCACAGAAATGCCGCCGTGGATGGCAGAGAAGCCATCGGGGTTGTTGGCGCGGGCCTCCTCCCTCTGCTGCTCAGCGTCGGCGGCGGTCGAGGTTGAAGACGAGGATCGCGGGGCAGGCGCAATCTCGGTGTTGGTGTTGATCTTCTCGTTGGGGCTGCCAGCGGCGGCAGCCTCCTGGTGCTTCTCGATATCCCGGTCCGCCATTGGGACCGTTGGGATGAGGTGGCGTTCGCGATCGGGTTCGTGGTTCACTGCGAGGCAGTTCGTATGTGGGATCGAAAAGGAAGGGTGTTCTGAAAATCGGCGCGGGTGAGAACTCAAATAGAGGATTGAGCGACGATGGCGATCCTAGGCTACCGGAAAGTGGCGGTTGCTGGTCCGTGCCGGTGAGACGAATGTGGTGGAGTGTGCCTTGCCTGAGTTGATGTACCGTGGGGATGGATGATCGAGAAAAGCGAGGGACGAACGATGTCTGGCATGAAATAGTGAAAAGGTTGGAGGGGTGGAAGTATCGTTGTACCCAATGGGTCTTTGGTTGAGGGAGTGTGTGAGTCTTTCGGCGGAGGAAAGGAGCAAGAAACAAACAAGCAACCGCCGTCGACCCGAGACGCAGACCGAGATGACGGAGGAGAGAAAGGTCTGGAGGAGGAAGCTTATGAGAGCAGAAAGCAGACTAAAATTTAGGAGAAGGAAAGGGAAAAAAAAATAAAGTGTCCGCACTAAGGACGACAGGCTGGAGGAGTTGGAGCTGGTGCTGGGCTGGACTGGTTGGCCGGGCTGGGCAACGCTGGGTCTGGGTCTGTCTCTGTCGGATCGACTTCGGGACCCCCCCAAGCAACAAAAATATTACCAATCAAGGATCAATGACAATTTCAGCCGGAGTCGGGGCCCGGAAGTAGGACGTCTTAAGCCCGTTGGTGGGTACCCGGCAGCTGGTTGTGTTGTGAGGAAAAGCTCCAGCTCCGTGCCTCTGTGTCTCTCGTTGGGCGGTAGGGCGTGAGGCAACTTCACAGGAGTTACCTGTCTACCGAGCTTTGGCAGTTAGGATATGTAGGTACCGTATCTGGAGCTGCTAAGCACCACCGCCCGGGCACCCAAGGCCTGCACCCTCCGTACACAATGTACTTTTTTTCTGGGTCCTCGAGTGCGAGTTGCCAGGGCTTCCACAAGATGCGACTGCATCTGACAAGGTGGAGGGCGGCGGAGAGGGGCCCACTGCTAATCAAATGTCGGGGGAGACCCAGGCGACCTGCCGACCCCCCGGTTGCCATGTACGGCTTAGGAACTTGGGAACTCTTCCAATTAGGGGCAAGACGCAGAGGTGGGGGTACGGCTATGTGGATCATCCTTCTCTTGGCTTGGCGCGAGATGAGTTCCACGGGGTGGTGCATGTACTCGATGAGCCATCTTGAGCCATCGTGATACTGTTGCGGTCACAGACCAGACGGCTGGGAGTGTGGGAGTCAGACGGCGTGCTGGGCGCCTGTAGTGGGAAAGGTGTGGTGGGAAAGTTAGGCATGGCAGCCACATTGTGACAGAGAGGGTGTTGTTCCGATGTTTTGAGGGAAAGGCGGTCAGCGATGGGATGAGATGGGACGAAGAGGGCGATCGGCTGCAGGCTGTCCGTGTGCCTACCGAGGCGTCATCGGGAAAGAACTGCATCGCTGCTGACAGCTGCTTCGCGTGTAGGTCAGTGTACAAGTATCTGCTTTTAGAGTGCAGGTGCGCAGCAAGGCGGATGCGGCTATAGCCAGCTCCGGGAGCCAAGATGAACGGCAACTCATCAGAGTTGAGTTGGCGATGTGCGGTTCTCAGAGGAGCAGAGATACTCTGTACTTGCTGTACGGATACTAGTTATCTGACAGCAGGCGCTGCACGGCGTATCACCTGCCAGTCAAGGATGCATTTGGCAGATCTCTTGATCGGAACACGTCCCGATGTCAATTGGCAGCCTGCCGTGCAGGCGCAGACCGCAGACGTGGAGGGCAGACTGCTGTAGGGATAATCTGCATACCTCAGAGCCCAGATACTACAATTGCAACGCAAGTATCCAGGCCAATGGAAATGGCATCGTCGTTGTCCTAACTCCGGTCGCAAAACGCAAACACTAAAAAGCAAATCACCGTTGGGTGCAGTAGCTGCTCCACCGATACTGCCAAGGGAACCCAAGGGGCGATGCACGTTGTGTTGTCTGCAGACGGCGTAAAAAAAGAAAAGATAATGGATGGGTAAAAGAGTGGAGAGAAGAACCAGTCGCCATTGCCAGTGCCAACTGATGCGAGGTGGGAGCCGGACGCTGCCTTCTTGTCTGCAGAGCTGCAAAACACTGAACAATGTGAAGTCGCAGTACCCACCCCTGAAGGATGGATACCTTACTGAATCTTCGAATGCCTGCGCCTTCCATTGAAGTTCCACGTCTTTCGGCCCCTGCCCGGCTGGATGCCGTACCTACGCAGGAAGGCACCTAAGGTAGCGGTGGCGCTGCTGCCGGACGTGACCCTTGCCTGCCGTGGTTTCTTTCGTGGCTTCAGGTCCGTCGTTGGAAAGCACGTTTGACCATTGCCCAATCACCTCCTTCTACCTAGATCACGACTTGTCAGGTTTGTGGGGCACCACAATCGGTTTCGAGTCATCCGCCAGATGTGGGGTCCTGCTGTGCGACCTCCTCTTTCGGAACCTCCGCTTACTCAGCGGCAATGAGTGGCCAATCAGAGACGCCAGCTGCCAATGTTTGGAGGGTCTCCCATCAGCAAGCCACCTTCTGCGCGCCTCCAACACGGCAAACTCCCAACATGTCTCTGCACTTCAGCCATCAGCATCCCGGTCGAGGCTCCTTGAATTTACGGATTCAGATCTGGCTATCGTATCTTGCTGCTGTCGCCGCGTGCGTGCCCACAGACCAGAGTTTCCGCCATCTGCCCTTCCCGCAGTCTTCCCGCCAAACTCCCGCTCTTCCTCCACCAGCTAAAAGAAGCATATCTCGACCTTTGCTCTCCTCCGGATGTCTTCCGCCGCCCGCCTTCCACCTCCCACTGGCATCTCACAAACGGCCCGCAGATCTGATAAGAGGGTCCAACGCCTTTCCCCTTTGCGGGTAATACATCCACGGGTACCTGTGGTACGCAGCATGGCCCCCATGCGAGAGATTGCGCTGCGAATTGCGAATGGCGATGCGCTCCAGGTGGGCTCTCCGCCGTCTGTCGTTGCCCCTTACCTAAGCCACTACGCAGGTCCGCCCGTCAGACGGCAAGACATGAGCAGAAAAAAAGATTCAAGTGGAGGGACGAGGAAAAAATGAGAAAGTCCCCTGTGGAGCACCAGGCACTGTCCAATGGGTACCGCGCCCCGCGGGGCCCATGTTCCAAAATCCGAGCAGCAGGATCAGGCTCCTCAGCACCAGCAGCTTCTTCCTCGTCGTTCGTCCGCCGTCGCGGCGGTCACAACCTCTTGGCAACGCCGGGCCTTGACTCCGGAAGCGAAAATCTCACTCGTGCCGCCTTGTTTGCTGTCCACTCGAAGCTAATCACGGCTTATCAAGCACTCGGAGCAACCCTGGACTTTTGCCATATTGCCAAGCCCGTTTCCGACTGACTCACCGACGACTGCAAGAAGACCAGGCTCTAGAAAGATCAACATCAACGAGGCGAATGTGCGGGCCACTGCGGTTGAGGTGCGGTTGCGTTGCATGCGACGGTGCGACGAAGATGATTACAACGACGGGGGCCACGAGTACTATGGTAGTACATATTGCAGCAACGGCGGCGCCGTGCCACGCAAGACCTGACGCGACTCGAGAGTCACGGCCGGCGCCCTGTCGGGGACTTTTCCCTGACAACCTTCCGCAGCGTGGCCGCTAATCACAGCCCCTGCCGCCATGCCTTCCCGCTCGCCCTCCCGCCGCAGGTCACCCGTGAACGGATAGCTCTTCTAGTCTTCCGTGTCTCTCGGCCTTCATCGGCCGAAAGGCTCGGCGACGATTCCTAATCTTCATTCCTATTCTCCAAACAAACCACCGCCGGCCGTCGCTCGTTATCGTCATTCCTGACAAAAGTCCTGTTGATGAGAAATAAGGAATTGCTTACGTCGCAGTCCCAGTCCGCTGCAAGACATTGTGTCGTGGTCAAATTGCCAAGCTCCGCTAAAATTCACCCATCCGCACAACTTGACAAAAAGTCCGTCCGTCTCATCGCAGCTAACACTGGCGAGCCGAGGAACGGCGTGACGCATCGCGCGCATCGCGGTCAGCACGCCAGCGCATGGCCTGCTGCTTCCGCCTCTGCTCTCCTGTCCGCTGGCTGCTTGCCAGTTTATTGCCTGCCGCCGCACAGTACTCCGCGAATCGTCTCGGCTTCAAGTGCCGCGACCCAGGACACGAAACAAGGACGCGAAAGCCAACCGGCAAGTGCACTGTGGTCACTCGCTCGCCTTCACTCGCCCCAACACCCGGTGCGCCATGCAGCACGCACGACTCTAAGCTTATGCATCCTTCCCACCATCCACCACCACCTCCTCATCCCACCCGAGCGAACGACGTCAATTCGCTCGCCGTTGCCATTATCCGAGCGGCCCACGTCGCTGGCAGACTGTCGCCCTTCAAAGTTCAGACTTTCGTGCCGAAAAAGGAAAAAAGGAACAGTCGACTTGTCATCGTTCGAACGAAAACTGTTTGCCGTCTTCGAACCCGATCCGATGCAGGGAGCAATGCTGTCCCTTTGCTTTCTTCTGTCAGCAGGGCACGCGTTCAAGATAGAGTTTTTCCATCTGCGACTCTCTTCTGCAAGCTCGTTCTAGCGAGGCCTCGATTTGACAGGGTCACCACAACTGACACTTCAGAAACAAGTAATCCGCGGCTCTTTCTCGGGTAACTCCTGTTTTAGCTTCTGTTCGGGGCCGATTCGGTCATCGTGCAATGTCCTCCAGAAGACAACGAGCGGGCCCCATACCATCTACACCATCGACCCGGCCTTCGAGGACTTGGTGATAGAAATGCAACACGCAATCTTGCACGCATCGTCCCAACTCAACAGATGTGCTCATGATGCACCTCCGCAGAGACCACCCCCTCCAAGCCCTCATTGCTCGAGCGCATGATCTCATGTTTCCCTAATCAGTAACCTATGTACCACCGTGGCACCTGACAGCTGGACACCAATTTCGCAACGACAGACATGCTCCAACTGGCAACACCATCGCAGGGCGCTGAGTAACCGAACGGCAACACTCGAAACGAAATGGGGCCAATCAGCCCAACTGTCGTGAACCGGGCTTTCGGATTCTTGAGAGCTCCGTCGTTGCAGTGATCGGAAGGTTCATGACATCGGACGTTTCTCGTGGCAGGTGAGAGCCTGGATATGTGCGACGTGAGGGGTTGGGGATGGCCCCTGGACAGTTGCATCGGATAAGTAGCCCCTCTGTCCTGGGTGCTTTGAGAGAGTTGTGCGACGAGTGAATCCGAATTTTCTGGAACCAGATGGAGCCACTGGCTTACAGTGATGATCACTTGATTATCAGAATTCGAAAACATCTCCTAGGGGATCTGGCTGTAGGTTTTGTTGTTAGGTTTGAAGGCCCGAGGGGGTCGGGATGACGTGCCTTTGATTGGGGTCGTCGCGCGAAAGTTTCTGATCTGCTCGGGGTAGGTTTATACCTTTGACTAAGTCTTGTGAAGAGATGTTCTAGACCGCTCCGAAACGGAGTCCCTTGAGGTCGACCTTCCCGCCGGCGTCCGGCGTTTAGATGGCCCCACTTCCGGGGTCGGGTCCGGGACTCCGCCGGCGACCGCAATCCGGGACTGTCGCCGTGTACTGTTAATGGGAGGTGGTATATGTAGGTTGTATCTAGTGACAATTTTGAAAGGGTCATTCGGTTATGGGCCCCGAAATCCAAGTCTTTGGACAGCGTCCTGAATTCGCGGGTTGGAGGTTGAGAGTGGTCTACGGCGAGGGGCGGATCTCGTCTCTGATCAACGTGAACAATGGCGCAGCGGGTCAAGATCAGATCTACGATATTTGAGACCATGGATATGCGCCTTAATTGAGCTGTGTGGCTGCCATCACAGTCGGCATCATGGATCATCACCAGCAAGCTCTGTGGGTAAAAAAATGCAGCAAGCATCTCCCTTCGATAGGCTTTTGATCCAATGAGATGCAATAGCAAACCTACTGCTTTCCAATGACTAGCGTGCTCTCTGAGCTTCCGTGTTGGTTGGACAGCCAGGAACATTCTCATTCTTCTCTATTCGTAGTCCAAAGCTTACTTAGCTTAGGCTCTTGCGAGGTATTCGGGCAGGATACACCTCGGATAGCGTCAGTGGAAGACGAAAGAGTTGACAAAGCTGCGTCTGCAGCTTTTCTTGGTCTTTCTTGGTAGTTTCGAGCTGACAACTGGACAATGTGTGTCTCATGTCTCTTTTCAATTTAAACAAAGGCCCTACGGGAACGCCAGGAGGTTTTCTTCCAGCAACGGGAGTTCTCCGCAGTTTGCGTGTGCGAACTGTATAAGAATGACCTTCAGGGAGGACGAGATCGAGCTTGACCCTTCTCTTTTCACTCGCACTACCGGAGTCAGATCTGACTCTCTCTCGACCGAGGACACCATTCTACTGATGGATGATTTGCGTCTAAATACTCACGTCACCCACTCGTAAAAGGCTTGCCTGCGACTGCCCATCGAACACAGCGGCCTGCTTCTGTGATGTGTTTTTCATTATTATGAAGACGGACTCGCAATGTGTGTCGTTTTGTGTTTATACCGTCCACGATGCTCTTTGTCTACTCGGTGTCAATCGCGCTTCTTGATGAAGACCTTGGATGCAAGCTAGATCTTTATCAATACAACCGCGCAGGTTCCTGAAAACTCTCATTTTCGCTTACTCCTCTACTGCAAAACTACTACTGAAACTCATGTCTTTCTCTTTGCCCTACTGCCTATGACTTTTGATGCATAGCTCTGTGACGACATACGAGCCTCGTACTGCCTGCTCTCATCATCCATATCATATTTACCACAGCTGGCAGTATCACGGTATTCGATGACGTCTTGACGTCACATGTCAATGGATGCCGATCCTGTGCATGAGCATGTAAGGCTGTTCTCAGCAATCTCTTCATCGTCCGACGAGACTTCTTCCGTAAAGCTGTCAAGATAACATGGTTTTCTCTTCCTGTTTGTCTCTTCTAGAATGTGTGGATTGGCCGCAGATTTCGAGCCCTCGCAACACTCACTCGATTTTACGTTCTATCAAACGTTCCATAATACCACATTTTTTGCAAGTAGAGGCAGAGTAGGAAAAAAGCAGATTGCACCACAATACTAAACCAAGGTACTTACCTATTGCATGCAAAAAGTAGCCATAGCCTTTCGCGCAGGAGCCAGAAGCTCAAGAGACTTTCCGAATCTGGAGTACAAAAGCTTCTGCGCGTTTTATGAGATGGTGCGGACATCACAGCACCGAGCCCCGATCCGTCTCGCGAGTCTGCTTCCGCCAGTTTGCCCCCCCCCCCCCCCCCCCCCCCTGCCGGTATCCATTTGACGATGCAAGGGGCTTAATATATGTCGCTTACGCTCTAGGCTCTAGGCATCGAAACGCCACAATGAAGAACCTGCAAGATTGTTTGTGAACGCTAGCTTGGAATGGCCAGAATGTGCGCAAACTACCTCACAACACCCGCAGAGCCGCTGCTGTCTTCCCACCAATTCCGCCTCAGCCCATTTCTTCCTGTAATGGAAAAAAGAACCAACGAGAGTGCGAACTACATAAGAGATACTTATACTGAAGATAAAGCCATGATTGCCACTGGAAAGTACCATCATTTTGTGTTGAGCCTCGTGAACTGTCTTTATCTTGCCATCATGTCGGTTCAGGCATGTTCATCGGCGACCTTCAGCGACATCGCCTTGTTTGGAGCCGACATACTCTCAGTACAGGCAAACCTCGTCACCAAACACGGCATTTCGGTCCCTTCAGCGGTACGGTTTACCCAGCCGTCAGTCGAAGTGAACAACGCCAGCTTCTGCAACGTCACGGTAGCTTATACGCATCCTGGACAGGACGATAGCATCGTGGTCGAGGCTTGGCTCCCGGCAGACGGATGGAATGGACGTCTTCAAGCCGTTGGGGGCGGCGGATGGGTCGCCGGCCGTTCTGCCCCCTTCTACACTGCCATGAGCGGCGCAGTGTGGGACGGCTACGCGACCATCACGACGGATGCCGGGCTTGGCAATGCCGAGGATGCCAGCCCCTGGGCTCTTCTTAGCCCAGGCAACGTGAACCTGTACGCTTTGCAGAATCTTGCGTCGGTGTCGCTGGACGATGGGGTAAGAATATTTCAATGTTTTGGGCTTAGAAGTCTAGCTCACCGCTGCTTTAGGCCGTCGTTGGAAAGTCACTCATCAAGTCGTACTACGGGCGCGGGCCGGAATACTCGTACTGGAACGGCTGCTCGCAGGGCGGCCGACAGGGACTCATGCTGGCGCAGAGATATCCAACGCAGTACGACGGCATCGCAGCGGGAGCTCCCGGGATCCAGTGGACCGACTTCTTCCCCAGTCTGCTGTGGCCGCAGCAGTTCATGAACATGCTCGGTAAGTACCCTGCGCCCTGCGAGCTGCAGGCGATCACGGCAGCCGCAGTCTCGGCCTGCGATGGGCTGGATGGCCTCGAGGACGGAATCATCATTGACGCCGACGGGTGTCTGGGCAGTTTTGATCCGTTCAAGCTGGTGGGCAGAGCTATCAACTGCTCCGAATCAGCTACTATCAGCTCGGCGGCAGCGGCTGTCGTGAATGCGACGTGGCAGGGCTTGCGGAACGCGCAGGGGGAACAGACGTGGTTTGGCCTGAACCCGGGCACCGATATCACGGCCGGCGTTGCGGTGACCAACTGCACGGGGTCATCTTGCGTGGGCGTTCCGCTGGCCATTGCAACGCAGTGGCTGTCCCTCTTCGTGGCGAGGGGCGCGGAGCTGGACCTGTCTAACATAAGTCATGCGGAGTTCGACTGGTTGGCGCACCAGGGCCGCCAGCGATACAACTCCATCATCGGCACCGATGATCCCGACTTGACTGCTTTTCGTGAATCCGGTGGCAAGATTGTCACTTTCCACGGTCTGGTGAGTCTTCGTTCCTTGAAGGTGCGCTCTCTGTGCACACACTGACGGCCCCGCAGATCGACGAGCTCCTCCCTTCTAAAGGCACGACCAAGTACTACAACAAAGTCTCGGCACTTATTCCGGAGGTCCATGACTTCTACCGTCACTTTGAGGTGCCAGGCATGGGCCACTGCGCCGGAGGAGCGAGCGGAAACCCGGTTGGTCTATTCAACCAGCTGCGTGCGTGGGTTGAGAACGGAACGGCACCAGACCAAACCCCGGTAAAGGTCACGGATCTGAAGGGGACCGAGACAGACCGCATCCTGTGCCCATACCCGAAAGTGGCTGCCCTGGGCAAGAACTGTAGTCTCGAATCTGACATTGATATGGATTGTTGGTTGTGCAGCAGTTAGAACAAGAGCGGTCACATAGTTGCAACTCCTTTGAACTTCATTCCTCTGACAACAGTATTTGTTTGGCAATCGCAATCATTGACAACGTGATTATGATCTCGTGCGAGGGGGAGAGTCAAACGTGCCCCATTGCGACAGCAGGAATTATACTGCCGGCCCCAACGTCATTATGCATTGAAATCAGCCCGTGTCCATTCAGCCCGATCAAAAGCAAGCTGACGACTTCTGAGTTGGCCCTACGGCCAACTCAGATGAGACAAATGGTGGCCCGCGGATTGGAAAAGCCATAAATGTGCACATGCAGGTGAGATGTTGAGTAGTTTCTTTCCTCTGGCGCTAGGCAGACTCGATCATCAGAGAAAGCCATTGGCGCGATGATATTCTTGTGAGAAATGGCAGAGATCTTGCCTGACAGGCCAGTTCTCCGCAAGATGCGAGCGACCTATTCATTAGTCCTTGGAAGTGGCGCTGCGCGCATAGAAGGAGCATCTTGTGCCGCATTTTTCTCACCCTTGGCAATGATCCCATGCGCAGTGACGCACGGCACAGCTGCTTTTCCAACCCACCATCATTCCCAGCCTCATGGTTGTCATTGGCTCAAGAGTCTGCGCCTCAACGGCATGAGGTCAAAAGCCCATGTCATTGGCACGCTCAAAGGATTCGCACTTTCGAGATCTTCACGAAGAGACAGAAGGCTGAATCTAACAGGTGCGGTCGCATGCAATTGCGAGACGGAAGGTTGGTGTGGGTGGCACTGGCGGCCCTCCAAATGGGCACCTTGCCGTAGTGCCTGTCCTAGCACCAGCCCGCAGCCTCAGAGGCAGCGGGCTGGATAAATAGGTAAGCCCCATCCTTGGCAATGAATGCCGATTCTGTTCATCATCTATCGCCAAACGTTGTCCTTCAACGATGAACGCCGAGAACGACAACAATACTGTCAATGGGGGAGGGCCAGATCGGAGTTCGGTCAATGCATATCACATGGCTACGATTGAGCACAATGAGAGCCAACCACCAGAAGAACCCCTCCTCGGTGTGCAAAACCAAAGTCTGCACAACTCTGAGGCATTCTCCCCGATGACCTATGAGGAGGGCCATCAAGACAGCGACTCTGAAACCACTGATGTGTCGCAGCAGCGTCCTGGCTCAATGATAAGCCTCGAGGCTATCAAGATCAAACAATCCACCAACAAGAGAAATTCCTCAACGCGAAGTAAAGCCTCACTTGCATCCTGGTGGGAGGAGATGCTCTGCTGCGGTATCAGCGTTGTCGCACTCATTGCCTTGATCGTTGTTTTAAGGGCTTTCGATGGACAACCACTTCCCAAGTGGCCCTCAGGCATCACGCTCAATACTGTCGTTGCTTTGTTATCAACAGTCTCGCGGACTGCTTTCCTGATTCCGGTTGCGGAGGGTCTCTCTCAGTCAAAATGGAATTGGTTCAAAAAGAGACCTCGGCCAATCCAAGATTTTGATGTGTTTGATCACGCCTCGCGGGGACCATGGGGCGGATTGGTCCTCCTTTTCCGGACGAAGGGCTGGTGAGTTCACATCCCCTTACCGCAATCACTTGAGATATTGCATGTAGTAAGGACCGATACTGACGCCAATGTAGGCTAGTGGGGATTTTGTCGGCAACACTACTTGTTACGGGCATTGCCACATCCACTCTGACACAATCCGCAGTAACCTATCCCTCGAGACTCACCGAAGTCCCGGGAGGCATGGCATCTGCTTGGAGAGCAGACAGCTACATTTCACTTAGTTCAGGAGTGCGCATGGGGAGTATGTGTCTGCTGTCACCGTGGAGTCCACCAGTTTATACTTTATCCTACCCGTCATGCACAGGTGTTGCCTCAGTGGGCGTCGCTAACTTAATCACGCGTAGGTAACACTATGGGACCGGATGTCCAGAAGATCTTCCAAGGACTTTCCACACCCGTGACTGAGGTCTTGCCGATAAAAAAGCCAGAATGTACCACAAACCATTGCACATGGCCAAAGTTCAGCACACTTGCTATTTGTTGCAACCTGACCGGTACGTATTTATTTTCCCTCCTTGCCCTTGAAAGTATGAAGAGACGCAAAGACAAAGTGCCTCGCTTTTCTACATCAAGCATAGTTAGACTGGCCAGGTCGGCGTGTCTTGCGACACAATCGGAATATGTATGATATTGTATAATCTAATAGATAGACACAGACGTCACAAGCTTCATCACCAGTAATACAACAGAAGTAAGGCAGGGTTCGAATCTCTCACTGCCAAACGGCATAGACATGACGATCCAGCACATCGATGGGTTGATGTATGCTCTGTCTTGGTCTAGCGCTGTCACAGGTTCCGGAACCAGTCTCGTCTACAATGACACAACGATCATGGACGCAAAGTTTTACGACTACTTCGCAATTTATAATATGAACACACGACCTCTGAGTTGGGGCCCCGCCGCGGTTGAAATTTTGTTTCACTGGTGCGTGAATACTTACGAAGCTGAGATTAAAGACAACATTCTTTCGATGCGAGAAGTTCAGTCGCATACAGAACCACATTTCGGCAAAGTTCAATCGCCACCCCATGCTTTAATAAATATCTCAAATACGAATGTTTCATACTTTACATCACCAGCCGATTTAGGGTTCAAGTATCCAATATCTGGTGTTGAAAAAAGTTCAATGGAGGCGTCTTTCAACCACACTTGGAGCGGTTTCACAGCTGGCTCAGATACGAATTACTATGAGACCGGCAGTGACATCCTACTAAGTGCTTCTGACAACACATTGAAGCAGCTTCAAGAGGCTGCAAAAGAGGATAACGTTACTCTCTCAGATAACGAAATAAGAGAGGCCTGGCTTTCAACAATGCACAGAATAGCTCAAAATACTGCCACTGGACTAACTAACTTGTAAGTAACAAGTACTGCATCCTCTTAGTCTGTTATTAATAAAATTCCATGACTAGTCTTATAGCTCGAGCTGCGACTGAGCCTAACGTCCGAGGTACGGTTTGGGAAACCGAAGTTTACATCCAAGTACGATGGCCATGGTTGGCTTTCATAGGGGCTCAAGTCGTCATGTCCATCATTTGCCTGATGCTGGTTATCGGGGAGACAGCTCGAGCGGATATAGACGTTGTCAAGAGTTCCACTATAGCGGCGCTTTTTACCATTAGTGCCCAGGAGAAAGACGAAGTTACCAGGCGTCTGCTGGAGGCAGAAGGAGGAAGCACAGCGAGCAGCGGAGAGGATCGCCGCTTAGCTCCTCCAAGTATCGCCGGCAAGTTGCGAAGAAGAGGCAGCAAGTGGACTCTAGGAGACGCTTAAAGGGCAATTCTTGGCACTACTATCCCACTAGCAGTCCATGTCGCTTAGAACTTCATGATCAGGAGACTTGATCTTCAAAGTGCAGGTAAATCATGCCCAAGGCTACACACGCGTCTTTGCTCAACTGATCATGGATCCAGAATCGCGTGCGGTAACCTGGAACTTGCACAACGCGGTCTTGCTTGTAAATCACCATAGGGGCGAGACGTTGATATATCTTGCAGCAAGGTTGTTCTTTCCAGTTCCGATTGATCACGTGGAAATTATGGCTGCAACCAACATATTTGGGAAGGTTCCGAAGGGTGGTTGGGGGGTTGCGTTTGGCGATTTAACTTCAATTTTGATCCAGATAGGTTGACAAGAGATGCAGTTCGAAGCTGCCAACGCTACAATGGGAGAATACCGTTTCCGTTGTATCAATGGATTGCTATTTTGATGTCGTCGCGTAAGGCAGTCTGAGTGACAAGATCACGTTGGAGATGCAACTAGAAGAGGCCAGCAACTGACGCAGTGCTGACCAACTTTAGTCGTCCCAAAAAGGCAGATGGAACCACAATCCAAAGTCTAGGCCACGGTCATCCCAAGAGACATCGGCAATTCTTCATTACTCGCGCAGTTGTCATGCAATTGCAGATGGGCTGACAGGCCACGAAAAATGGGCCGACCCGGAACCCGCCTCCGTCTTAGAAATTGAAAGCCTCCCATTGGTCGAAAAGATCTACAGCCAATAGCGGGCAAGTTGATGACCGCATGCAGGGGCCGTCCGCGGTGTCATTCAGGAACCGTGACGTCGGTTCTCGGCCGCTCCTTCCCTGCAGCAGCACTTGCTTAAAAGGACCCTTTTCTCGACCGTCTTCATGAGATTATACTCCCAAGACATCAGTCATCACTCAAGCTCTACTTCACACCACCACATCCAGCTCAATTACCTTTTGTCTCACGACACAGCAAACAACAGACATCTCCACCAACTTCACTCCAACAACCACCACCAAAATGACCGTCGACAAGGCCACTACCTGCTGCGGCAAGAGCGCCGAGTGCGTCTGCGGTACGTTCCCTCCCACGTTTCCCCTCCCCCACGCCGTGGTCCCCTCCACACATGCCCACCCCCGCCGCCAGAACCAACAAAGCTGACCTTGTTTCGACCTTCCAGCCCAGCAAGCCAAGTGCTCCTGCGGAAAGGAGTCCGCCCTCCACTGCTCCTGCAGCAAGGCCTCTACCGAGAACGCCGTCTCCGGACCCCGCTGCTCGTGCCGCGCCCGCCCCGCCGGCGAGTGCACCTGCGACCGCGCCGGCACCGAGAACGTCAAGCCTGCCGGCGCGACTTGCTCCTGCGGTGTCAGACCTGCCGGTATGTAGTCCTCCTCCGCCGCATCACTTCTGGATCATGTTTGCTGACGATGTGGTAGACGCCTGCACGTGTGACAAGGCCTCTGATGGCTCGTTCAACCCCAGCGAGCACGAGATTGACTTCACCACTCGCCGCTAAGCGGACTTTGAGACATTATGCATTTGTGGCGTTTCATGCATTTTCGGACTGGCGTTGAGTTGGGATTGATGGTGGGCAGGAGTCGGCACGGGCGGTTTCTGAGTGACAAACAAAATGGTGGCGTTGGGGTGTGAGAAGTTGCCTGCTTACAATAGCATCGGCATTGAGCAAGTACAACCAATAAGAACGTTCTTCAAAACTCTTCGCATTGTGCTCTAGAATTGTCCAACTGTCGGTCTTCATTGTTCGAAATGTTTTCTGACCATTATTCTTCTGATTGACGTCCTACTGGCCTAGTTTGGACTTTCTTTGATGTTTTTTGTTGAACCAAGTTTGTCAAGCTATCCGAGGCACCGGGAACAACTGTTGGGGATAATGAGCCGCTTCACTTTGATAAAGGGTTGTCTACAAATACGTTTGAGCCTTTGGCTGCTACAAAGGACCAACAGGTCGGAATCAGCATCCGGCCTCGCTTGAGGGCAGGGCATTCAGGGTCCTGTCTGTGCTTCAATCGACCCACTCGTCTTCATCGTAATCATTATGAAGACTTTATGTTCTGCAGAAAGCGACATGATGCTAGGGGAGATTGTTGCGGAGATGGTCAGGACCGGGACTGGTGGGTGCTTCGCGGGGGCGCCGGACCGTTCGGGGCCCTGTCACCAATAAGGGGCTCGGAAAGTCAACGTCTTGCGGCTGCCCACGACCAATGAAGAAAAACAAAACAAAACAGAACCAACCACGATGGACGGCACTCAGGCAACGACAAACCAACGAATAAAGTTTCTGGGGATACTGATATGCATGGAACATTCGCTGCAGGATTCCACAGAATTGGCGCGGACCAATGGTTTTAACCGGGCTCTTTGTCATCAGAGGTCTCTCTTCAGGCTCCTCGGGCTGGCGACCTGCATACGGCCAGCATGCAGCCCGAATGACACGCCATCCAGGCCTGATGCAGCTTCATTCAAGTCGGATCGCCAGCCAAGGGGGACAACGTTTCATAGAAGCACCGAAACCAGGTGACAGCTGGAGTGACAGCTGGAAGGGTGACCTGATGCCCGTCGGCTGAAGAGCGGCAAGCGAGATCGATCGTTGGGATGAACGGCCGGGTAGTTCATTTATCGAGATTGCAGCTGAGGCGAAGTCGTGTTAGTAAAATAAGACCACTGTTGCAGGTGCTGCTGACATGAGCGAGGCGGCCAGTTCTCGCCACGACACTTGAATATTCGCTGAGCTTTCGGGCCTGTGAAGAACATGTAGAAGTGCCTGGAAAAAGAAGCTGGGGCCACTCGATTTTCATCGTCATTTTGTGGTTAAAAATGCAAAGCTCCGGTCTCGTCGTGGCGTGGGTCGCGCCTTCCTCTGGGGGCATCGGCAGACGATGCGAACGTTCCCCGACTCACCGGAAGCTCCACTATAAATATTTTGCAACGACTTTTCTGCCGCATGGAACGGGCAGGTGCAGACGGGCGGTCAGGAGCTTCCCAAGGAAAGAGCTCTGCAGTTCGACGCAATTGGCCCTGGAGCTCGGGCCACCGCGGCACAAAACAGCCCAGAAGCACTGCGAAGGTGCCGCGCCGGACCACTGGACAGGGACACTGGGACCCTGTGGTGGGCACCCGAGCACTCTGGAGCCCACCCGCCGCAGGCCATGGACGGCTTTGGGCCACAAAGCGCCACCCCTGCTTTTGGCAAGAATTCCTGGACCCAGGAAAATACAAAGCTGCTCCTCCGGTCGCGTCACCTTCCTCGGAACACCTTTTTGTTTCTCTTTCACTTTTTCACAATACATCAATCCCTCCCGATTCTGGTCTGTTTTGTTTCCAGAACATCGTAAAAACACGGCAATTCGCATCGCAGACGTCCATTACAGCGATTGCCATCTCTTGTTTACCCAGTTTCCTCCTGTTTTTAACACATTTCATACGCGTCTTCTCCGAACCACCCAACACAGATCTCACCTGACGGACAATGCCTCCTAAGGCTGCTACCAACAAGGGCGTCGCGCCCAAGGGCGGCGTCACGAAGAAGACGGCCGCTGCTACCACTGCCGCGACGAAGAAGGCGGCTGCTGCCAAGAAGACCGAGAAGCCTGCCGCGAAGCCCGCTGCGAAGAAGGCGGCTGCCACCAATGGCGCGACTGCCGCCTCCAAGAAGCGCAAGCTCGAGGAGGACGAGGAGCCCGAGGAGGAGTCCGCCGCTGAGTCCGCCGACGATAGCAAGCTGAGCAACGCAAAGACAACCAAAGCTACCAAGCCCGTCAAGAAGGCTGCTGCGCCCAAGAAGACCGCTGCTGCCGCAAAGAAGGCTGCTGAGACGGATGACGAGTCCAAGACCAAGAAGGCCGCCCCCAAGAAGGCTGCCGCGAAGAAGGAAGATACCAAGAAGACCGCTGCACCCAAGGCGAAGGCTGGTCCCGCCGCTAAGAAGCGCAAGGTCAGCGACGACGAGACTGAGGACGAGAAGCCCACGGCCAAGAAGTCAAAGGAAGCCGAGTCCACCGAGGTCGACAGCCAGGCCACCGAGTCTGCCAAGTCTGATGAGGAGACCGAGGTTGTCAAGCCAGTGAAGGCCACCAAGAAGACCGCCACTGCTGCTCCCAAGCCCCATCCCCACAAGATTGGCGCCAAGATCAACTCTGCTCCCACACAGATTCTCGACATCTACGTCTTTGGCGAGGGCAGCTCCGGCGAGCTCGGTCTCGGCAGCAAGCACAAGCCCAAGAAGGTTACTGATGTCAAGCGTCCCCGCCTGAACCCCTTCCTCGATGCCAAGGATGTTGGTGTCGTTCAGATTGCCTGCGGTGGCATGCATGCTGCCGCCCTTACCAAGGACAACAAGATCCTGACATGGGGCGTCAACGACCAGGGCGCTCTTGGTCGCGAGACCACCTGGGAGGGCGGCGTCCGTGACGTCGATGACGAGGAAGATGAGGAGAATGACGAGGACAGCGGTGTCAACCCCCGCGAGAGCACGCCTACTGCTGTTGACTCTACCCACTTCGCTCCCGAGGCCAAGTTCACCCAGGTCGTTGCTAGTGACAGCGCCACCTTTGCGCTGACTGAGGATGGCAGAGTCTATGGCTGGGGTACCTTCAGAGTAAGTTCTCTCTCCTCTTGAACATTGCAAACATGCTAACCGAAAGCAGTCGAGCGATGGTATCCTTGGTTTCACCGACAAGATCAGCATTCAGATGACCCCAATGTTCATTTCTTCTCTTAAGAACATCACAGCTCTCGCTGCCGGTTCCAACCACATTCTTGCCCTGGACAACAAGGGCACCGTCCTCGCATGGGGTTGCGGTCAGCAGAACCAGCTCGGTCGCCGCGTTATTGAGCGCAACAAGCTTGCCTCCCTGGTCCCCCAGAGCATGGGTCTTCCCAAGAACCGCATCAACCGCATTGCTTGCGGATCCTACCACAGCTTCGCCATGGACAAGGACGGTGTCGTGTGGGCCTGGGGTCTGAACAACTTTGCCGAGACTGGTATCTCCAGCGGTGCCGGTGAGGACGATGCTGTCATCCTCCGCCCGACCATTGTCGAGTCCCTCAAGGACTACAAGATTAAGCACATTGCCGGCGGCGAGCACCACTCTTTGGCCTGCACAGAGAAGGGCCAGCTCCTGACCTGGGGTCGTCTTGATGGTCACCAGGTTGGCATTCCCATCGAGGAGCTTGATGCCGAGAACGTCATCAAGGATGAGAGCCAAAACCCTCGCATCCTGTCCAAGCCTACCATCGTTGAGGGTACGTGAGTCCATTTGCATGCGTTGAATGTTGCTAACTAGTCTCAGATGTCGCGAACTGCGTGTTCGTCGCTGCTGGTGTTGACAACAACATCGCAGTTGACTCCAAGGGCGTTGCTCACTCATGGGGCTTCTCCGCCAACTACCAGACTGGCCAGGGTACAACCGATGACATCGAGACTCCTACAACGATTGACAATAGTGCTGTCAAGGACAAGAAGATTATCTTTGCCGGCGCTGGAGGCCAGTACTCCGTTCTCGGCGGTGTCGCCGATGTCCCCAAGACCAACGGCATGGTCTTCACCTCGAACGGCCAGCCAGCTACCGGAGGCTTCAGGCCCGTTTTCTGAGCAATGGAGTGCGAGAAGCCTCACCCGTGGGGCATGTATCGAAACGAGCGCATGACGACTGCAGATCCAACAGATCACGCATAATGAATGAGTTTGAGGGCCGTCAATAGAAGGGGAAACAGATGGACTTGACGCAAGGTTCAAGTCATGGACATATTTCCAGGGTTCCGATATCTTGTTGCTCGCCTCTATGGCAAGAGCGTCTTTTTTTGCGCAAACGCATGAAATATTTTGGATTTTTGGTCGTCCGGCGAACGGGCTTATAGACATTTCTTCTTATGAGAGCTTCAGTGGGCTCCGGCAAGGCATGGAACGGATGGGAACATAATGAACGGCCTCAAGGAAGTCATTTCATGATACCAAGGGCGACTCAGTTCATCAAAGCCCCGTTTGTTTGGCCTGCGGGAGATGAATTCTCACTGCGTGGCTCTTGTTTGCGAGGCTGAAGAAAAGTCTCTCATTGTAATATTAGGATGGCCCCGCTTTTTCCACACCTTCGACGCTGTTATCATTCGAAGGTATCACGAGGGCTACACAGCATTGACGCATTTTCAAGCACCGGAAGGGGGAGGCAGGGCATTGGACTATCAAAATTTTATTCTGGCTTCGTCTGAACATGATTATGCTATTGTACAGTGACGTGAATGAAGCGTCTCGCCTGCTGAGCCTCTGATGGCTGACATGCCTCACGCTGTTGTCTTCTGTCTATCCATCCATGACTCCTTTTGGACACCTATGGACTCCTTCGCCCGTTTTGAACATCCCCACTAGAGTTGCAAGGCACCGCTCCCGCATCTGCGCCTCATTCAACAACTTGAGTTTTGTATATGCAGCCCCCCATCCCTTTCTGCTCTCACGCCTTCACCCCAGCAGCCGCCTTGATCAGCGCCCCGCTGCCTCTCGAGCTGAAGATGCCCATGATACCAAAGCCGACGTAGAAGAGCGCGAGCGGGTAGGCCACGAGCCCGCGCATGCCCCTCATCCGGCCGACGGCGCAGAACATGCCGCTGGCGGAGTAGGTGCTCCACAAAATGGCCATGGTGGTCAGGACGATGCCAAGCGGGGTGTCCATGGGCATGGCGATGCCGACGAGGCTGGTGGCGACCATGGGCAGCAGGCAGTAGCCCAGGACGGAGCTGGAGCGGGCGAAGGTGAGGGTGCTGGAGAAGTGGCCGGTGCGCGCGGCGGCGGCCGGGTGGTCGTGGGAGTCGACGGCGCCGGGGTAGCCTGCGCCGCCGTATTGAGGCGCGCCGACGCCGCCTGGGACGGAGGAGGTTGCGGAGGGGTGGACGTCGGTCGGGGTCATGAGGGAGAGGATTACGTGCAGGGAGGTGCTGCCGAGGAGGGCGAGGCCGTAGATGTAGCCGAAGTGGACTTTGCCGGAGAAGAGGAGGAAGGTGCCGAATAGTCTGCGAGGTGAGGTGTGTCAGTTGGCTCGTCGGATGGGAAGGGGGATGGGATTGTGGTAGGGGAGGTGTAGTTACAGGAAGAAGAGGATTGGACCGGCGAGGTCTGAGTCGTCCATTAGGTGTTGGTCGATGCGGCGGAAGGGGTTCAGGACTGCGAGTGTCTACAAGAGGTCATTAGCATTTTCGGGAATTGCAACCACGCAGGGCGAGCGTTTCGAACCTTTGCCTGGATGTGCCCAAAGTTCACGCCCAGCTCCTCCAGCAGGGGCGGCTCCCCGTCGTATCCCTCCGTCGAGAAGGCCGCGAGCCAGCCCGTCCGCAGACCGCCCTGCTCTCCCATGCGCCCGGAGACGCCCGCCGCGCCGCCGAACGCGGCCGCACCACCAAAACCGCCTGCGCCGCCAGCGCCGAACTGCGAGCCGGAGGGCTGGGCTCCGTAACCGTAGGAGGCCTGTTGTGGGGTTGCGTGGCCGGAGACCTGGGCGGGGGAGTAGGAGGAGGGGTAGAACTGGAGGTTCTGGGCGCCCTGGCCAGGCCCTGGGCCGTAGGATGGTTGTTGGTAGTAGTTTGACATTGTCTTCGTTTTATGTTGTCGTCAAGTTGCGAATAATGATGCTTTTCCCACCCCCTGTCGATGTCGTCTCGCGAGGCTCTCGTGCGGGTTTACTGCCCGTGGGTCAGGTTGAAATCGTCTTCGAAAGGGTTTTTGTAGTGGTTTTGGAAGTGGTCGCAAAGGTGGCTGGCTCGAGAGCCTCGTCGCGCCGGAGTGGTGGGCGGTTTTTGCGTGGAGAGGACAGTTTGACACCCGAGCTTGGGGCGGCGGTCGGTGTTGGAGATGTAGCTTCTTTGGAGGTTCAACACACGTCAGGCAGGGCCCAGCTCTGGAGCCAGTAGGTGCCTGGTATGTTAGGCCACAGCGCAGCTTTAGTCAGGCACAGAGCTAGGACCGTATCGATAGTGTTATCGGATGGCGTTATCGATAAAGCTATCTAATCAGCAATCGGGTTCGCGCGAAGAACATCCGATTTTCAGCATCCCCCTGATGCGCCGAGACCTTGAGATGAACTGCTCATGAACGCTGCTCGTGTCACCTCAACAACCGATGCTTGTTTCCCCCTATTTTTGTTTCTAGAAAGGGTCGACGTCACACAACATTATCCAGTTTTCCTGTCACCAACGTTGGTACCGACAACAGACGAAATACCAGAGGGCGCCCAGAGTCTGGGTTGTTCGAATTAGCGTCCCTTCTGCCGTGTGGTTCGCCGTCTAGAACAGGCAAGTGCCTCGTTACAGGGAGGAGTCTGGACTCGAGCCACCCAGCGCATCCCGCAATTCCAATTCCCGAGATTCTGCGGCAGTTTTCTGCTTCCCCAAGCACTCGGATATGGGGCCCCCTTTCCTACCCATCCCGCCGGGCCTTGCAATGAGCAGAGAGTCTGCCACGGCATTGCACACAAATACCGGCAGTGGACTGAGTCTGTCTCCACAGCCCAATGCGGCTTTTCCAAACAAACATCGTGAGATCTGAACCTGGTCCTCCTGCGCAGAAGTCTCGCGGTTCGCCTCAATCGGTCAATCTCCTCCGTCCTCGCAATAAAAGATGCAATCAACACCTTCGGGCACGTTTCCATCGAAAAGACCGACATGGCCCGGCGGCTTTGCTGAATCGCGTGCCTGCTTAATGCGAATAAAGCCCTGGTCGACGTTCCATCGAGTCCGTGTCCGGATGCTCTCCGAGATGGAGGGGACGTGAGATCCTCCAGGCGAGCACAATACTTTCGCGTATTGTGCTTCGTGGGGACGGCCCGACTGGTTGAAGGTCTTTTTTCGTAAAGGCCTCGCGACTTTTCCGCCTTACGAACCCAGGGGATCCCTCCATCCCGGGCACTCCTCGAATCTCTCGATTGCCGGGATTTCTCTCCCACGGAGATGTCGATGGATCCGCCCTTCTGTGGTTTTTTCCTTGCGCGGCCAAGCACTCCATCAATGAGGTGCCCTACGGTTGTGGAGTTTTGTTTCCACCAACGGGAGCTCGAGATGTTGTTCTTCAACCCCAAATCAAAGACAGGGGGTCCTTCAATGGTGGCCGCAGATAGACTGGCAATGGCCCTTGGGTGCCCTGGGTCCTTGACTTCTGGATAATGAAGCTTGCTCGCTTTAAGGTACAAGCCGAGAGCTGTCAAGACGAAGGGGCCTCCCTGTTGGCTTCCCGAAGCTTTGTATTTAAGCTTGATGGCAGCCGGCTAACACGGCATGTTTGCTGATCCTTCTTGATAGTCACTCACAGCTGCAGTCTCTCCTTCGCCTACCCTTTAGTCTCTTTCACAGCAAACATGGGTCTCTTCAAGTTCCTTCTGGCCATCTTGCCGGTCGTGTTGGCCGCGGACATCTATGTCTCGCCCACCGGCTCCGACTCCGCGGCCGGCACCCTCGCGGCGCCCCTGAAGTCGATCCAGAGCGCCGTCGACAAGGCCGTCGCTGGTGACACCATCTACCTCCGTGGCGGCACATACTCGCCCACGACCAACATCAAGATCGCCAAGAGCGGTACATCCGCCAAGCCTTACACCATGACGGCGTACAACGACGAGGCCGTGATCCTTGACGGTGAGGCCCTTCCCGGCACACCCGCCGCGCTGGACGCCTCCCTCGCCAACGCCGACCGCGGCGTGCTGCACATCGAGAAGGCCAACTACTGGAAGTTCTACAAGTTGACCATCATCAACGGCCCGTACGGCGTGTACCTCCGCGACGGCTCCAACAACTACTTTGAGCGCATCGTCACTCACGACAACTACGAGACCGGCTTCCAGATGCAGGGCTCCCTCAGCAACAATCAGGTTGTCTACCTCGACTCCTACCGCAACCGCGACCCCCGCAAGAACGGCGAGAGCGCCGACGGCTTCGCCTGCAAGGAGGGCTCCGGTACGGGCAACATCCTCAAGGGTGCCCGTCTCTGGGAGAACGTCGACGACGGTCTCGATCTCTGGTAAGACAAAGCCTCCTCTGATACCTTCCTGGCACGACTAACATGGCACAACAGGGAATTCAAGTCCCCCGTCACGATCATGGACACCCTCTCCTGGGGCAACGGCGTCAACCGCTGGGGCTTCACCGACTTCCAGGGCGACGGCAACGGCTTCAAGCTGGGCGGCGGCGACGCGGCGGACATTGGCTCGGCGGACCACGTCATCACCAACTGCATCGCCTTCCAGAACGCGGCCAAGGGCTTCACGGACAACAAGAACCCAGGCAACTTCCAGTTCTCGCGCAACACGGCGTGGAACAATGGCGAGGTCGGCTTCCAGACCATCACGACCAAGTCGACGCTCAAGAGCAACATCGCGAGCGGCAACTCCAAGACGACGGCCAAGAGCGGGCAGACGTCGCTCGTCAGCGGGACGACCAGCAGCGGCAACTCGTGGGACGGCAGCGCGACGTGGTCCGACGCCAGCTTCAAGAGCGTCGACGTCAGCCTCGTCAAGGGCGCGCGCCAGGCGAACGGCAAGATCGCCGCGAGCAACTTCTTGATTCCCACCTCCGGCGCTGCAATCGGTGCTACCACCACCTGGTCTTAAATCCGTGTCCTCGGTCACCGTGATCACTGGCGCGATGCTTTAGAACAGTTCTCTTCTGCACATACTTATTTTGCTGTAAATACTTAGCTAGACTGCCGTTGTGCAGAGTACATAAATCCACCGGTACATACTCTCTGAAAGTCAGTCGCATCAGTGCTGGGTTGAAGTGGTACGATTGCCACTGTGCATGAATCGTAGTTTGCCATCAAAGCCGGTAGCCTTAGTCACAGAATTTTGCCGTATATTGAGCTGAGCGCATGGGTAGTCGATGGCCAAGAGACTGGCATTCGTGTTCAACTTCCCAGAGCTCGGCATGGGACCATGCGTTCATTTGCGTGCCAAAGTTTCTCGGCCGACTTATTGCGTATCGACAGCAGCAGCTGACATGAAGTGAGAATAAGCTCATCAGGGCGATATCAAGCCCGTTATCGTAGAAAAGGGGCACGAGCGCAGCGGAGCTTTTTGGTGATGGTCGCAAACTCAAATTTCAGAATCATGTTTATCCACCAGGGCCACCCATCTTGGCCGAGGGCGTTCCCGCCTGCTGGCACCAGCTGGCGAGAAACCGCCGCAGTTGTGCAGAATTGTGAAGAACCAAGCACAGACGCAGAGGTAAGGGAAAAAAAAAAGAAAAGAAAAAAAGAAAAAAAAAGGCTCGGAACGGCGAAACACGCACCCGGAGAGCTCGGAATTTCTCGTCGGCAATTTCCATATCGTGATGGATTTTTCTGGCATCAGCGACGCCGTCAAACCCCCACGCCCAGCAGCTCTGCCTCGCGACGACTGCCCCGTCCGACCGCACCACATCCGCACTCGCTGAAACGTGCGCGATTTGACATTCCGATTCGCTACAACCTCTTCAATCTACGATTTCTACCGCAGAACCTGCTGCGACTAATACGTCAAGATGGTGAGTCTCCATTTGCCGCCCCCTCCCCTCCGATGCGCCACCGCATCTTCCGCCTCCACCCCGAACCCGCCGGAACCCCCAGAAACACCGCTCCAAAACATCGCAGAACATCGCAGAAGCTATACCAATGTGCTAATAAGTCTTGCTTGTAATCAGGCCTACCGCCTCGTGACCCAAGTCCTCTTCGTCGGCACCCGCATCGTCGGCCGCTCCTTCGCCGCGGCCTACAAGCAGGCGCAGGCCTCGTCCGAGTACGCGCGCGCGCAGGCCAAGAACGGCAACGGCGGCGGCGTGGCGGCCAAGGCGAGCGGCGCGGGCGGCATGACGCTCGACGAGGCGTGCAAGATCCTCAACGTCGACGCGCCCAAGGAGGGTGCAAACAACGCGGGCGAGGTCATGGAGCGCTTCAAGCGGCTGTTCGACGCCAACGACCCGAAGAAGGGCGGCAGCTTCTACCTGCAGAGCAAGATCCTGCGCGCGCGGGAGAGGCTGGAGAGCGAGATTGGACCGCTGGTGGAGAAGGAGGAGGCCGAGGCCGAGGTGAAGGAGGGGTTTAAGCCCAAGATTTACAAGGACCGGTGAGCGGTTGAGGGGTTGAACCTGGGGGTTTGCCTCGGTTCCGGGGAGGGACGATCGACGATGGAATGAGGCCGGGAGGGCTGAGAGTCTTTTTTGCGACAAGGCTTGAGAGGGCCCTCCTGGATCAGGGAACTATATTGGAACAACTTCACTCGACTCCGCATGGCATGGCGTTTTGGGCAGGGTGGATTTGTGGCGCGGCACCGCCTGCATTGGCATGGTTAGACGATAAAAAAAGGGTTGCGCATGTGTTAATACTGTACTATAAGAGAAGACAACCGCCGAGGTGAGGGGTTTGGACCGATCAGAGGTCATTAGAGAATGCAGACGTTGTGTTCTACTCATTGATGGATTGAGGTTACATGTTCTGCGTAGCATGCCACGCGGAGGTCATCCTTCGCTTGTCTTTGCCAAAGCCGTTCCGGAACATAGGCAAGGGTAGAAAGGCAAAGAACAAAGACGTTCGACGGCCAATACTTTTCTCCGGAACAGAAGTAATGGTTGGTTTGGTTCCAGATGACGTGGGAGGACTTTGTGATACATCCTTCAACCAATCTTTGAGTTTCAAGCGTGGCCAGTTTCCGTCTCCGTTGTGCTAGCAGCCTTGTGTCTCTCTGCTGGGCAATGTCTCGTATCGCAGGTTGCCGGATACCAGCTCAATCAACATACCTCTAAGCCATACATCCTTCCTCTTGAAGTGCCAACCTCGAGTCTTGCAAAGAGCATCCCTCGTCTCCAAAGCATCTTTTTCCTCCCATTCTTTATCATCCCGGAAGGAACAGCTTCATCGTCGTTGTCATCCGGTTCATCTTCTGGAGTTCTCACATAGCTTCTCCCGTATATCATGTCAAACATGCTATAAGCAATGACACCCGATAGATCTGTGTTTGCGATGATTCGAACCCAGCTGATTACGCTCTCTTGTATGATGATGCGTAGCTAGGCGGCGCAAAACGAAGGCAAAGGCACTGTCCAAATAGTGCAGGGAAGCGACTCATCAGCTGGTGCGACGATAGATAGCTCGTCTCGTTCAATGCGCTTCAGGAGAGCAGCGCGAGGATGAATCGACTCTCTGGGTTACCATATGCATAGTCAGTGCCTTGCTTCGCGTGCTCGGTAAGGCACAATTTGGAAAAGTCGTCGTCTTCAGTGAGATGTAAGCCACTGGCTACGGCGATGTTGTTCGCTAGCTGGATCTGGTCATCGGATACCAGGTAAATCGGGTCCTGGGCTTGTAGTCAGTGAAAGGTTCTTGAGTAGGTCGGGATATTGGTGGCTTACCGTTCGAGTCACAAGCGGATAGGCCAAACGGATGAGTATAGGTGTCTCCCATTCCACAATGGTGATCTTGGATTCTTCAAACTTCTTTAGCGTTTTGAACAACCGAGAATCCATTGCAGGCGGCATGTGGATGTGAAGTGCTCTCGGCGAAGAAGAAAGGGAGAAGAAAACGAACGTTAATTTAGACACTCGAGATTTTATGCAGGTCAAGGCCTTGGGAACGTCTCAAGTAAAGATTGGCTCTGGTTTAGTTCAGGGTGGGGAGGACGGCCCTTCTCAAGCACAACGCAATGGGTGCCGCAGCTTCCAACTGCAGGAGAGAGTCAGTTTTGGCAGGAGAGAGCCCCGCAGAGCCCATTTAAGGTAGCTCCAGATCAATCCTCATCCGCTGTGACAACGAGTAGAGGTAGGAATCGACCGGCCATGAAGCTGTCTATTGCTGGCGGGACGGAGTGGGCCGGAGTGGACACAGACGCATCGTCGGCCACCGCCGAGAGTTGCCAGACCCGAGAAATGATACCGAGAAGCATCACACGAGCCATTTCGCGTTTTGAAGAAATATGTGAAGACCCTTGCCAAGCGTCAGCGGCCTTGAGGGGGTCCATCGTGTCGCAAAGAAGCCGGTGCGAGGTAGCGAGTCTGTTGAAACTCGGATGTTAGCGGGAGTACAGCGACAAGTTGCCTACCCTGGCCACTTACTATACACATCAGGATCCAGGCAATAACAGTCATTGCTGGAGGTAAGAGCGCAGCCTTCCGCATAAAAGAGGGAGGCAACAACCCTAGAAGATCCATCATGCCGAGAAACGGGTAGAAAATAACAAAGAAGCTAGCCAACTTTGCGAAAAAGCAGGCTTCCATCCCTTGTAAGCGACTGGGCCCCGGCGAAAAGAAGCCCAGATGCGGTGGAATGTGCAGATAAGTCGTTTGAATCGTGAAGCATCGCTCGCCGATAGAACGAAACAGTGGCTTATCGCAGTCTCGACAAGGATCGATGTCAAAAACCCAGCTATAAATATTATACCCGGCGTCTGCCAAGATTGCTAGGGTCGCCTCGTCCATTGGAAGTCGTCTCAGCTAAAGGTTTGTCTGCATAGCAGGTCAAATTAAGAGAAGGAAAGAAAACAAAAGCAGTAGGAAGAAAAAGAGGTACGTGCCCTTTCCCCCCTTCTGACTTATCCTCTATGAGTTCGTATAGCGGGTCATCGGCTGCACGCCTTGTGAACTGCCGTACAAGAAAGTCACCCACCTTGTTGCTGATAGCGGATCAAGATGCTCCTCTACTGGTTGGTTGGGGTAGAGGATTGGATAGCACTATGACGGGAAAACCCTCCTGTTATTCAGAAACAGTGACGTGAACTTGAATGGCGCATGCTTCGGGATTATTAAGGAAAAAAACATCAATTCCCAGGAAGAATGCTTCTATTTCATTTCCCTGACCTATCATGTACAAAACCTTGATGGGCTGTCTATCAAGCGTTTGATGAAATAGTTGGTTCCAGACTTTAGAAACAAACGAAGATGAAATCACAACTTCTTCAACCTCAATCCCAGGCGAGCCCCACAAAATGTACCGCAAACTCACAATCCAGGACGACGAAAAGCAAAAGGCTAAGATCTCACGATCTAATCATTGCTCAGAGGCGGATTCGAACCGCCGTCAACACGGAGCGCTGTGTGAAGAAGACCACAACGTATCATCCTAACCAACTAGACGATCTGAGCGAATGTTTTTGTGCTTCCTTGGAAGCGTTGACGGGCCCGCAGTGGAATGGGTCCATCATGCTAGGGCTTCCTGGAGTGGAGCAAGCGATGAGGTCTGCTTGGATATATCTTCTTTCAAGGGGTTTCTGGATCCGCATTTGAAAGAAGCAGCGTGGGTTGTATAGCTGGCGGGCCAAGATAGTTTCGAACATCATGCTGTTGGAGATACTGAAATTTTGAGTGATGCTACTCGTGCTGAAGCTTGGAAATACCTGCGGTCAATGAGTCACTGTGTTGCTGGAACAAGTGGAGTTTCAACACATGATGGAATACCGGGCGATGTAGCTGAATGAAGAAAGCCGGTAAGACTTTAAGACCGGTGAAACGTTTTGGATTCTATCATTATAGATATTGCTCATTGCGAGACGACTAACATCCTAAGGTGGGGACCAAGTAGCATCATCAATGTTTTTTTGCGGAGTTTTGGGTTAAGAACACACTTGAGGACGAGCTTTAATGTTCAGACAAGGTTTAAGGGCGATTCTCACTTCGTCTTAAGTCGCTGGTGTGATTTGCAAATGTCATTTTCTTTATCAAGAAACGAGCAATGCCAGATAATTGAGATTAGCTCCATTTGTCGGCTAACAGCAAAAAGGCCGCTACAACAGAGTGCGGACTGGTGGAGTCTAAATTTGTCGACATGAGAGCTCCTTTCCATGTGTCTAGCCCATTCCTTGTCCCGTGAAAGCGTGTCGGAAGACATTGGAACCGTATAATAGAACAGCACTTGTAATCAACCCGCGAATGCTGCCAAGGCGCAGTATCCTGTTGAAGATTCCCTCCAGCCGTGTAATAGACAACTACGTCCAAAAGCGTGACCAACATGGGCCCATGGAACCACTTAACACAATTGTTTTTGCATCATTTTCATCACTCAATTGTCTTCTCGCAGGTATCTACAGCATGCCTCGTCCATGAAGTTGAGGAAGTCCACCCCCGGCAAGACAAGATGTTCAATTTATCTTCCCCCTTGTACAAGCGAGCGACCCAATAAAAAGCAGCGACGCAATTCGCGACCTCGGACTTGCAGCAGAACTTTCTTTTTCTGCAACGATCAGTGGCGAAAAAAAACAGATCCCTTCCCCTGCTAGCGGCCATTGCAATTCATCAAGATGGCTGGGGGTCTCGTAGTTCCTCTCTATCTCGCGTTTTCCCGCCCAGCACACCCAATGGGAAGCTGGACATTGCCCTGCACGGCACTGGGGCCGATGTGTCTCAGGGTCGCATCGCACATCGCACCACGTACCGAGCATCTCAAGGAGGATTGGCGCGATAGAGGTGCAGCGGCCAGATCGTCTAGTTGTCTTGGCATTGTTCATGACCCGGTCGTGTTACCGAAGACTTTTCTAGGCAGCGATTCCCCCTCTTGACAGGATTTTCCCCATTGTCCTCAATATTTGTATGGCGATTGTAAGTGACGTGTCTTCGTGAGAGTCGACAATATGGCACAGGCCGACTTTATCGAGATGCAGCAGCCCAAGGGCGAGTACGCTGCGGTGAACACTACTAGCTCTTCTGAGAAGACGAGTGGCAGCGCCCACGCGCAGGTCGACGACAATGTCGGTTCATCGCTTAGGGTGAGTAACGAACTCCAATTCGATATGAAGCGCGAGTGGACGTATGGTTCTCTAGAGTCTGACATCGCACGCAGAGACTATTCTCATTTTGGCAACTTTTGGCGTTCGCCCTGATTTTCATGTCATCGTGGGAGGTCATGGCGATGGACATGGGAGCAACCTTTTACAACGGCGGACCGCAGACGCTTGCTTGGGGCATCATTCTCGTTGTCGTGGGAGCGATGGCCCAGGCACTCTCGACGGCGGAACTCGCAACCATCCAACCGATTGCTGGAGCACAGTATCACTGGACTCATTTCCTCGCTCCCGAGAAGCACCGCAGATTCATCACGGTAAACCTCATCCAAGTGTCCAAACCAAAGCAGAAAGATAACGCTGACATGATTCTGACTGCTGTCAGTGGATGCAAGGCTGGGTCACCTGGTTCGCCTGGGTCTCGGCGCTCGCCGGCTCCGCCGCCTCGGAAGCCAACATCATCATGGGCCTCGTCGTCACCAACTACCCCTCCTACTCCTTCCAGCCGTGGCACCTGACGCTCGTCATCGTCGCGCAGCTCGTCGCGTGCGGGCTCATCAACATGTACGCCTTCCGCACGATCCCGTGGATGGAGCTGCTCGCGGGCGTGCTGCACGTCGTGCTCTGGGTCGTCATCGTCGTCGTGCTGCTCGCTCTCGCGCCGCGCGCTAGCGCCGACTTCGTCTTCTTCGAGCGCACCGTGAGCTCCGGCTGGACGAACGGGTTCGTGTCGTGGAATATTGGCATGCTGGTGCCGGCGTGGGGGTTCATTGGGTTCGACGGCGTGGTGCACATGTCGGAGGAGGTGCGGCGGGCGAAGCAGGCTGTGCCGAGGGCGATGCTGTGGACGATCGTGCTGAACGGGATCATGTCGTATGGGATCATCTTGGCGATTCTGTTTGCGATGGGCGAGCCGGATGATGTTTTGGCGTCTGATTATCCCATCATCCCGCTGCTGTTCAACGCCGCTGGCGCGAAGGCAGGGACGGCGATGGTGTGCGGGCTATTGATTATCACGTTCTGCGTGGTTGCTGCTTCGCTGGCGTCGGTGTCGAGAATTACGTGGGCGTGGGCTCGAGATGGAGGGCTGCCGCGGTACTTTGCCAAGATCCATCCCAAGTACCGGGTCCCGGTCAGGTCTGTCTGGCTGCCCTGTGTCATCGTCACCCTGCTCTCGCTGTTTACGGTTGGCAACAACGCCACGGCAACCATCTTCTCGGCGTTCACGGCTCTGTCCTCTCTGGGCCTGTACAGTTCGTACATCATAGCCATATCCTGCATGCTTCATGCCAGGATGACGGGACGTATCGGTCACGGTCCGGAGTACGAGGTGCAGTACGGAGGATGGTCGTTGCCGAAGGGCTGGGGCACGCCGATCAACATTTACGCGCTGCTTTGGTCGATGTATCTGAGCATCTGGCTGCCGTTCCCGCAGACCGTCCCCGTCACGGGTACGGAGATGAACTATGCTGGCCCGGTGTATGTTGTCGTTGTCGTTGGTGCGGTGAGCTTCTGGTACACTTGGGGTAAGAAGCACTGGCCTGGGTTGAACGAGACTGCCATCGAAAACGTCGAAGCGCATGATTAGTCTACTGAAGCTTAGACGGATATTGTACATGGAAAAAGTGCTTTGTAATTTGCGAGGTATTCTATTCAACGGATAGAGTGGTGCTATCAGACACTTAGACTAGAGTTCAGAACTAAACCTAATTCAACACGAACATACACGGGCTATGGCACAGTCTGTACCTGGATACAGAATGACTTCTTATTGCTAGAAGATTGAGTTTCGCTTATTGCAGTAAAAGTCTCAACCTAAATGCAACTCCTACTTTGGTGTCATGGCGAATGAGAATATCTTCAGCCAGGGACTTGGAGCTGACCTGCTCTTTCTAGTTGCTCCAGGAATGCCTTTTGCTGCAGGGCAAGTCTGTGATAAGATTTGATGCGGGCTACACTTGAGGGATTGAGTTGTCGGAATGCGAATAAGACGGAAGCTGAGAAACGACGGCAGAGTTTTCTGCTCTCTCAAGACACGATTCATATTGAGTAGAGCCATGCTGTTCTTTACAGAATCATGTGCTGCCTATTGGTAAGCCTACGTGGCTGTTCAACGTGTTCTTGTTGCCTGCCTAGCATAAAAGATGAGTTTACACAGACTGTAGCCTGAACTTTCAGTTTCCTCTCGACAGTTCGTTGGCTACCTATCCCGAAAATTTCTTTGACGGCCTCACTGGCATGTCTGAAAGGGGCATTCCGGAGGGGTATGTTGGGGCCCTGGCCAGGGTGCGGGACCGACAGGCGCTAACAGCATCACATGCCGCTTGGATACGGGGGAGACCTGGGGGTAAAACATGGTTCCTGTCGGGTAAGATGGGCATTTGACTTCGTCAATGGACGCGTACTCGCAGTTCTGGCTGGTCCAGGCAACCGTCAACCAAAGACAGGTGTTTGTTTCTCTGGCAGACTCAGGCACGAACCTTAGCGTTGCCAGATATACATCTTTTGTCAAAGACTAGGTGTTCATTAAGGGGTCTCTCGTGGTATGAAAGACGGCATCGTGCCTCGGTGAGCCCTGCAACAGCCCACGGACCGAGATGAGATGAAAACATGAGTTGTCGAGTCGTCCCTGCCAGGTCCGGTTTCAGCATTGCTTAAGTGATCCTTATCGGCTTATCGGACGCCCCTCAATGACGTCGGCCAATCCAGGTGCAGCAGGCACGCACTAGGATCTCATCCAGGCCCCTCCCTCCCTCGTCGCGACGCCCCTCCGATCAACCGCAAGTGCGCGGCTTCTAGCGGGTAAGGTGCGCCCCCAAAACGATCCCCGGTGCGCCCCCCTCCCCCCTCCAGTGTCCCCGCCACGAGTGTCCCCTCAGCTCGCCCCGCTGCATCCGCCAAGGTGAGTGTGAGAGCTCACTTGACCTGGAGAGAAAGTGCCTGCACCGTGACCTGCTCTGTCCGCGTGCTCAGGACCCCCATTCCCCACCCTGTCACTCACCTCACCTCTCTCGTCCTCCGAGCGCCGACACTGGTTGCTGCTGCTGCCACTACTGCCACTACTGCGCCTACACCTGCACCGGCTGCTTGCATCTGCACCTCCTCCCACCTCTACTGGTTGCTGTCGTACAAGTGCTATCCCGCCTGCCTCACCTTAAGACCGACCGACTTTCCGTCTTACACAGCGCCCTGACGGGATCATCTGGGACGTGGGATCTGGAACCCTTCGAACGCAGGCCCCCAACTCTTACTTGAACCTTCACCTCGACTCGGTCCGGCCAGGCCATCCCGTCTGCGCAACCCCTCGCCTGACGTCGGCTGTGCTGCCCTGCTGAGCTTCTTCCATCAGGTTCCCGCTGCCGCTGCGCGTGCGCTGACCGATCCGTGTGCAAGGCTGCCGCCATCCATCTCTTCTTCGCTGATACAACATCTCTTTCTCTCTCACACACCTTCTCGACCTTTTCCCTACCTGCTGCTTCCCTTATCGATACTCCCACCCGAAGCGCAAACATGTTCGACATATTCGCCCATCTCTTATCGTGAGTACAGCCCGCGCGGGGCACCCTGCCGCCCCTCCGGTCCCGTTCTCCCCAATGCTCTCCCCCATACTTCTTTCTGCGGGAAGCCTCCGCCGATTCCGGACTACTCACTGACTTCGCGACACCGCATCGCAGTTCCATCGCATCCTTCCTCTTCCCCCTCTTCGCCTCTTACAAGGCCCTCAAGACCTCCGACCCCGCCCAGCTGACGCCATGGCTCATGTACTGGGTCGTCCTCGCCTGCGCGCTCCTCGTCGAGTCCTGGACTGAATGGATTCTCGTCTGGTATGTCGCAACTACTTCCCCTCTGCAACTGCGTCGGCTAACACCACTAGGATTCCCTTCTACGCCTACATTCGCCTTTTCTTCCTCCTCTACCTCGTCCTCCCCCAGACCCAGGGCGCCCGCATCATCTACCAGACCCACGTACACCCATTCCTCCAAGACAACGAAGCCCAAATCGAAGAATTCATCTCGGAAGCCCACGATCGCCTCAAGGCCGCTGGCATCGCCTACCTCAAGCGCGCCATTGAGCTCATCAAGACCAACGTTCTTGGCCTGCCCCCAGGCGAGCCTGAACCAGCCGCTACTCCGCCCCCGGCTTCTCAGTCCTACACCCAGTCGCTGCTCGCCCGGTTTAGCGTCCCTGCCGCGCGCTGGGCACCCGCCGGTCACACCGGCACCGACTTCTACAACCTCCTCGCCGGCGCCGTCTCTGCAGCTACCGGTGGCGGCGTGACCGGCCATCCGCACCAGGACCTCTCCAAGTCTGGCAACCTCATCCCGCCGGAGCTGCAGGGCGGCGAGCGCACGAGCTTCATCGCCGCGCAGCGCGAGCGCCTGGCATTCCTCCTCAAAGTTCTGGAGCGCGAGGCTGCTGTCACCGAGGGTCAGGTGCCTGGCAGGGCGGGAAGCATGCAGCTGGACGGGGCAGACGATGACGAGCCTACGCAGAGGCCAATGAGCGCGCACAGCGGGCTGAGCAAGTCGCGCAGCGAGACCGACTTTGAAAAGATTGATGCTGAGAGCGGGGCCGAGGATCAAGACGGCGAAGGGACCGTGAGGCGGAGACAGGGCGGGGGATCGTCGTGGATGCCGTTCGGATGGGGCTCCACGCCGACGGCTGAGAATCCCGACGGTGGGTCTAGCTCTGGCGTGCAGAAGTAGTGTCTCGCTTCTCTTTTGATTGAACTGGGCTACGGAGTTTTGTGGGTTCCATGTCTGATTTTGCTAGATTCGGCCGGGCGGAGCATCGGATGGACAGACTTGTAAGACGTCTTCGGGGACCAGAAAACACTGCGCTCCCCTCAATCCCCTCTTGTTCAGGGCTGAATAGACGGGGCTCATCGCTAACAGTCGATGTCCCTTCTCACGAACCGATATGAAGTCTTTCGTCAAGGCAAGCTGCTGTTGTCGCTACGTAAAATGCCTATGCGTCTATGCGCGTTTCCCATGCCATATGATCTGGTCTATTTATACAGGAGAGATTCCCATCCAATCGTACATTGTTTTGTTCCTCGTGGCTCTATACACTTCACCACCCCTTGCATCTTGTTTTCTTTCCATGTTTTTAGGTTCATTACTGCGTCTTCTTGAACGGGTACGCAATCGGCACATCCTTACGGGTCCAGACGAGCTTCTTCTTGCCCGTGGTGACGTGCTCGCACCACACCTCGAGGGCGTACTCCTTCTTGAAGGCGCGGATGAAGACGGGGTCCCACAGGTCGGAGGCGATACCCAGGTCCTTGCAGCAGCGCATCAGGGCATTGGATTTGCAGCCCTCGACGGCGGAGGGGAGGTTCTCGACGTTGAAGTAGCCGTTTTCGCCTTGTGCCTGGGAGATGAATCTGCGTGGTGATTAAGTTAGTCTTGCTACTCTGTCTCATTCCCAGAGGGACAAAGAGAAGCGGGGAGATATCAGGTTCACGTACCGTCCCTCGGCGATGAGCGCATACTCCCTCGTCACGATCCTCTCGCCGACGACGACCTCGCCCTTGGGCACCAGGCCCCAGCCGCCGGGGCCGAACGCCTGGTTCAGGATGCGGCGGTACTTGATCTCGGGCAGGTAGATGATGCCGTCGGGCTTGACCTCGACGTCGGCTGGGTTGACGGGCTGCAGCAGGATGTCGACGACCTCCTTGGGGAAGCGCGCTGTGCCAAGGCCGTAGTATGATCTCGTCCAGTCGACGACGCCGTTGCCGTTGCCGTCATCGCTTCCGCTCCCGTTGCCGTTACTGGTGCCGTTGTCGAAGGGCGCGGTGGGCAGCGGGGTGGAGGAGGAGAGCGAGGGGCCAATGGCGGCGTCGGCTTCGGGGGTCGCTGGGGGCGGAGGCAGGGGTGGTGATGGGGGCTTCGGGGCGGGTTTGGTGTATGGCTTCTTGACTATCGGCGTCGCGGCGCGGGAGACGGCGGGCTTCGGGGCGGGTTTGGGGGCTGTTGCTGTCGCGGCGGCGGCTGCTTTTGTGCGTGTTGTGGAGGTGATGCTGGCGATTTGGGTGGCGGGGCGGGTGAGGCGCAGGAGCGGGCGGAGGGCTTGCTGGGAAGCCATGGCGGGGATCATTATGGGGTTTGTATGCTTTTTGCAAATAAATCAGGAAAAGAGAGCGGTAGAGAATGTTGGACGGAGCAGGCGGCGCAAATGGGTGTTTGCGCGCTGTCGATGGTGATATCGTGAATGGGCGGCGGCGGCGGGCGACTGGTGATTGAGAGATTGAAATTTGGCCGGGGCGGAGGAACGCCGTGCCGTGGATTGGAGCTTGGGCCACCGCTTAAATGGGGACCGTGTGAGCGACGCCTCGGCACTGTGGCGGTCATGGAGCAGTTGGTCAGTCCACTTCATTCTGAGGGCATCATGATGTTGTTGATGGGAGTTATGTACAGTAATTATACACGAATAGTACACTTCTTTCACGTTGAAGAGTCGAGAATCAGGCGTCTTTGGTGTCTGTCCGGGCATCGTTTCCCTGCTGCTTCCAACAGCTCTTGAACCGCTCCATCTGGGACAACCCCCGTCGTCAGCTTCGCTCATCACGTTGGTTGGCAAGGGAGGGGGGGGATTGAACGAACCTCGGCGGTGCATTGTCGCCAGTCCTTCTTTTCGAAATAGCAGTCCGTCAACTTTGCATTCTCGTCTGTTGAACAGCGTGTTAGCGCAAGCCATTGCCGGCCGATCGTTCCGTGGCTGGATCGGAGAATGCGGTTGGACGTTTACCTGCGCAGCCGGTGCTGAAGATGCGCTTGTCCCTGCATGGCAACGTTAGCTGCAGTCCCTGCGTTTTTGTTTTGATGTCCGTCGACAAGTCTGCTCCGAGATATTTTCCTCATCGATTTCACGCCACGAAGGTCGTTGTCTCGGTGAAGAGTGAAATCCGTCGAGGCAAGAAGAAACACCTACCAGTCGTCAGGTTCGTCGTCTGCTGCCGCCTTCTGCGCCGCGTCGCTCTCTTGCTTCGACATTGTTTCCTCCTGCTCGATCTCCGCTCCGAGAGCTGAAGTTTGCGCTGATCGACGAGTGCAAGCTGCTTTTACTTCGTCGGATGTGAGGAAGGGAAAATGAGTCAAATTTAGCATTGCGGAATTGTTGGGGTTCAGCACTTCAGGACAGTGCCCCTAAATTTTCGGCGTTTGACTCCCAACGACGGGGGCTTATTCACTCACTCACTCACTCATCCCTCACAACTCATCTCACCGGCCACCGCCAACATTACACCATGGCGCCTCGGAAACTGAACGTGCTGGTCTACAGCGGCAAGCAACCTCCCAATTCTCACTCCACGTCCTCAAACTGACACTCACGACAGGCACCGGCACGACCCTCGAATCAGTCCGCCACGCCCTCCTCACCCTCCGCCACCTCCTCTCCCCCACCTACGCCGTCATCCCGCTCCCGGAGCCCGCGCTGCTCAAGGAGCCCTGGCAGGCGACCTGCGCGCTGCTCGTGATCCCGGGCGGCGGCGACCTGGGCTACTGCCGCGTGCTCAACGGCGCCGGCAACCGGCGCATCGCCGAGTTCGTCCGCAAGGGCGGGGCGTACCTCGGCTTCTGCGCGGGCGGGTACTACGCCTCGCGCAAGTGCGAGTTCGAAGTCGGCGACAAGACGCTCGAGGTTATTGGCACGCGCGAGCTGGGCTTCTTCCCGGGGACGTGCCGCGGCGGCGCGTTCAAGGGGTTTGCGTACCATAGTGAGAGCGGCGCGAGGGCTGTGAGGCTGAGTACGGCTGAGGGGGAGGTGGTGAGCTATTATAACGGGGGCGGGGTGTTTGTTGATGCGGAGGGGTGTTCGGGGGTTGAGGTGCTTGCGAGTTATGCGGATGAGATTGATGTTGATGGCGGGGATGGGAAGGCTGCGGTGATTTACTCCAAGGTTGGGAACGGGCATGTCGTTCTCACCGGTCCTCATCCCGAGTATGTCCCTCGGCCCCCTTTTTGATGGCTCAGCTAACAATACCCAGATTCGCTGCTGCAAACCTGCACCCCCAGCCCAAGATACCCTCCTACGAAACCCTCATCGCGACGCTCGCAGCAGCCGACGCAGCCCGCATCGGCTTCCTCCGCACCTGTCTCACCAAACTCGGCCTCGACCTCAGCGCGGACCCGTCCGCTCCCCCGGTGCTCTCCCGCCTGCACCTGACCTCGGCAAACCACACCGAGGTCGCCGAGACGCTGGCCTCCTGGGAGGAGGCAATCACGCGGACGGGGGACGGGGAGGAGTACATCCACGGCGAGCACGACGTCTTCCGCATCGAGAAGCAGGCCACGCGGTTCAGCGTCGAGGATCTGCGCGATGCGCTGCCGTCGGGGGCGATGGACTACGACAAGGTGGTCAAGGTCATCGTCCCGCACGAAGAGGCATGGCCGGATGTTAAGGAGACGCCGAGCTTCAACCACCGGCTGTATTACAACAGCTTGAAGGGCTACCGCGAGAATGAGAAGGAGGCGGAGGAGTGGGGCGATACGTTGTTGTATGGTGAGGTTGTGACGAGCACGAACACGCTCATGGACAAGTAGGTTTTCTCTTTGTATATGATACGAAGACGTGCTGACTTTGGCAGAAACAACAAGCTCCTGTCTTGTCTCCCGACCGGCTTCACGCTGACGGCAGCAGTCTCCGTGGCTGCCCGCGGCCGCGGCACAAACGTCTGGATCGCGCCGCCTGGAAGCTTGCTCTTCTCAACGGTCATCAACCACCCCGCTCACCTGGCCGCCTCCCACCCGATTGTGTTCCTGCAGTACATCTCAGCGATCGCCATCGCCGAGGCCGTGCAGACGTATGATGTAGGATGCGGCGATATCCCAATCAAGCTCAAGTGGCCCAACGACATCTGTAAGTCTCCTCACTACTGTCTTTCCTCGAAGAACCCTTGATTGACCACAACCATAGACTGCCGCGACCCCGCCTCCTCCCCCTCGGACCCCTCCTACGTCAAGATCGGCGGCATCCTCTCCACCTGCAGCTACTTCCAGGGCTCGTACCAGTGCGTCGTCGGCATCGGCATCAACACGACCAACACGCGCCCGACAACCTCGCTCAACGCCATCGCGCCGGCCTCGCTGCCCGGCGGCTTCCACATCGAGACGCTGCTCGCGCGCATCCTGCCGCGCTTCGAGGCCATCTACGCGCAGTTCCGCCGCGAGGGCTTCTCGCGCGACCTCGAGGAGCGGTACTACAGGCACTGGCTGCACTCCGGGCAGACGGTGACGCTGGAGCAAGAGGCCGGCGCGCGGGCGCGGATCGTGGGCATCACGCGCGACTGGGGCCTGTTGAAGGCGGTCGAGATTGACAGGGATGGGCGCGAGACAGGGCGGATGTGGGCTTTGCAGAGCGATGAGAATAGTTTTGATTTTTGGAAGGGGCTGGTGAAGAGGAAGTTGTAGTTCGGGGGAGCGCCTCCGACTGTCGGTCCTGAGGAGTCCAGAACACCAGCGCTGTTGTTGGAAAGTTGACAAAAGTCCGGGACAATCGAATACCGAGCTTACGCTCATCAAGAAAGGTGCCAGGAACCGTCCCATGCTTGTGGGCACGAAAACATCCCGTGAATGACCGACGGGGACATCCTACGGGACCCATTAAGGAAAGTAGAAGTCCCTGTCGCGATGCTCCATCCCCGGACCTGAATCTTAAAGCCGTCTTACCTGCATGAACATCTCATCCTCATCCACCCCAATCAATCGCTTACAACTTGAGCAAATTTGAAGTATACTAAATCGTACCTTGCAGCCTATTCTCGCCCGAATCGTCCAGGCCCTTAGGAATACTCCTCCAAGTCAGCCCACGTAGCCCGCCCGGCACACAGCGGAACCGCTCCGCACACGGCCCACATAGCCCCCGTCCCCCGATCGTGCCGGCGGTCAGAATCCCTCCGCCGATGACCCGACTGCTATTAAATCAGCGCACGTCATGATGCTCTCCCTGAGCCCAGAAAAACCCGCCGAAGCCCTCCAGCCAACCAAAGTCCCCCAAAACCCACAATGATCATCGCCGCGAACGCTGGACTGCTAGCGGCACGTGGCGCTCGGCTAACGACCGCCTTAGCTTATTATGGCGTCCCCTCATCGCAGCTCCCGAAGCTCTTCATCGCGCAACGGAACCTCACCTTCATCCACAGCAACGCAAGACACAAACCTCACTCACCCTCACTGCCCAGCAAACGAAAATTCACAATGGCGACAGACGAACAGCCCAAGATCAAGCTCTTTTGGTCTGCTCCGCCTTCACCCCTCAATTGGAGTCCATCACACTAACCAATCCCCCAGGCTCAACGACTCCCGCGCGCAAAACATCCTCTGGCTCCTCGAGGAACTCAACCTCAGCTACACGACCGAGGTCTTCCTCCGCCAGCCGAACCGTCTCGCGCCGCCGGAGCTCACGCAGGTGCATCCGCTCGGCAAGTCGCCCGTGATCGAAATCACGCCACCCAACGGCGGCGAGCCCATCAAGCTCGCCGAGAGCGGCTACATCACGCAGTACCTCGTCGACCACTTCGGCCAGAACAAGCCGTCGCTGGTGCCGCGCAAGTGGAAGGACGGCCAGGAGGGCAAGGTCGGCGGCGAGACGGAGGCGTACGCGCGGTTCCAGTACCTGCTGCACTACGTCGAGGGGACCTTCTTCCCGACGCTGGTGCAGTACCTCCTCTTCAGCAGTATGCGCTTTCCACCCTCTTTCATTATGTGCTCTTATTGCGCGTGTCTCGCTAACATCATCCAGTTCTCAAATCGGACAACGTTCCCTTCTTCATCCGCCCCATCACCTCCCTCGTCGTCAACAAGGTCATGGCCCTCGTGCTCTTCCCCAACGCGCAGAAGAACCTCGCCCTGCTCGAGTCGTACCTCAAGACCGCGCCGGGCGTGGCCGACGGCAACGGCTTCCTCTGCGGCCCGGAGCTCAGCGCCGCGGACATTCTGCTCAGCTTCGGTCTCACGACGGCGGACCACCTCGGCGCGTTCGACGCGATGGGCACTTGGGATGGCGGGTCGGCGCGGGCGGCGAATCCGCTGGTGGCTGCGTATATTGACAGAATCAAGAAGGAGCCTGGGTATCTGAAGGCGCGGGAGAAGGCGAAGGAGATTGAGGGTAGGAAGTAGAGCCTATGAAAGAGAGAGCCGGTAGAACAATAAGAATTGAAAGACGAACTGTTTTTGCGCCCATCGAACTTCATACATAGATGAAGCGTTTGCTATCCGGGCGGGAAGTAGGCATAGACGATAACGAGGACGAAAGGGACGACAGGGACGACCATAACAGGGACTATAACAGCGGGAACGATAGCGACAGTAGGGACGACAAAATTGTTTATATAAAAAGAGTTGCCAGACCTACCATAATACTTAGTTATCCGCCCAGTTGGATAGAGGTATCCGCCCGGATGGCAAGGCTCTAGTGAAAGGTTGGACGGTTTGCTGCCGAGTCCCGTGATCTGAATGCATGTCTCGGACGTAGTACCGCAAAGTAAACTCAAAGAGGCGTCGAGGCGTTGGGGAAGTGCGGGGAGCTAATACATCATCAAAGCAACCACACTCTCTTTCACATATGTAGCCGAATGCGCAACAGCAACCCTCATCCACACCACTGCCAACTTCTTGATATCAATTGACTCACAGCCATGGCCCCAAACATCCCCCCACTCATCGCTCTCGAAGAGCACTTCATCGCCCCAGCCCTTCTCCCCGAGCTCTCCGACATTTACGCAGAACAACTCAAACACCTCCCCGACATCGCCGCGCGCCTCAAGGACGTCGGCCCACTCCGCCTCGCTGACATGGACAAGAACCACATCGCGCTGCAAGCCGTCTCCCACGCGCCGGGCCTCGCCTCCCGCCCAGCGCGGATGAGCGTCCTCGCCAACGACACCCTCGCCGAGTCCATTCGCGCGCACCCGCGCCGCTTCGTGGGCCTGGCGGTGCTGCCGATGGCGGATCCCCCGGCTGCGGCGGCGGAGCTGAGGAGGTGCGTTAAGGAGTTGGGGTTTGTGGGCGCGCTGGTTGATGCACACGCCGATGGGACGCATTACGACGCCGAGAAGTTCTGGGAGGTTTTCAGGGTCGCGGCGGAGCTGGACGTGCCGATCTATCTGCACCCGACGTGGCCATCGCAGGTGCAGCAGGAGGCGTACGACGGCAACTTCGAGCTTGGGGCGGCGAAGAGCTTGGGGACGAGCGGGTTTGGGTGGCATCAGGAGACGGGCCTTGCTGTGCTCAAACTCTTCGCCGCCGGGCTGTTTGACGAGGTCCCCGGGCTGAAGATTGTGATTGGGCATTTTGGGGAGATGCTGCCGTTCATGATGGAGCGGGTTGACAAGTTGTCGGTGAGATGGGGGCCCAGGAGGCGGGCGTGGAAGGAGGTCTGGGAGGGCAATATTTGGCTTACCACGAGCGGGGTCTGGGGCATGGCGCCGCTCGCTTGTGTGTTGCGGAATACGCCTATTGAGCATGTGCTGTACAGCGTCGACTACCCTTTTGAGAAGAGCGAAAACGGGGTCAAGTGGATGGAGGAGTTGAAAGGGAGCGGGCTGGTAGGAGAGCAGGAGTTGGACATGATTGCGCACGGGAACGCTGAGAGGTTGTTCAGGGTCAAGATCAAGGAGGGGCAGCTCGGTTGAGGCTTCCGCAGTTGAAGCTTTTGCTTCCAGCAAAAATACTGCCTCGGGGAATCGCGCTTGCCAAAGCTCAGTCATACTACTCACTTCTTTCCACTTCAATGGTAGCTCTTCCCTGAAGCGTCCAAGAAGGAAAACAAACATGGAGATAAAAAGATCGCTTCTCCCCAACTTCTCGCCTTTCAACTCCAACATCTCCGCTACCATAATCTTTCTGCTCAAACAAACGAGGACGACTGCAATTATTCTCGCCGCATGCATAATATAGAGAACCGACGCGACAAACATCTCTTGAAAGTCATTGGATCTTGAACGCTTGGAAACCTGGAACCCCATTCGAGCCCGGACTTTTGTGATCTCGATCAGGCAAGGTGTTCACAGGCAACGAACCGGGCAACGAGAAGCTCACTGCTGATGAGATGAGCCAAGACTGCAACCTTAAAGCTCAGACTAAGATCCAGGCTCTAACGGACAAGATCACGTCTTACACCGACATCTTGAAAATATTCAATTGGGAAATGCTCGCAGACCTCTCTGATACCGCAAATGTCATCGTTACCAAGAGTACGTTTCGGTTGTGTCGCACGCCGTTTTACAGACAAATCCAAAGGGCAGTGCTCCAGCAACTACCAGGACGAGTTGTGCAAGAGTCGGTCCTCTGGGCGATAGCAATCCGCGCCGTTGCCGTGCCTGACAGTGGACAAACAACAGACCTGTGGAGGGCTCACGACGAACTCAGAGACACTGTGCTGGCGATGACTGAAGTCGTCGAAGCGTTTCGGGAGGATCGACAGGTTTTGGACATCGTTGAAATGGTACAAAAAGCATACAAATTTCGCCTCCCGAACGTGACCTATACCGGAGTATGGGCAATCAACATGGAAGGTAAACCGTCGAAAGCAGCCCCTGGGCCGGGATCACGACCTCAAGCATTTACCGAAGAACAGATGCAAGCTATGGAGCAACGGGTGGCCCAAGCATCGGCAATATTGCCGATGGAGATTCGTTCGGATGCAACGGTGAAGTTTCTTGGGCGTTTGGCGATGGAGAAGCTAGGCGGGGACATCACTGTGGGCATCGACTCCTACATGCAACGCACGAAGGCTAAGTACGACCGATTGAGGGCAGACCAAGAGGCCCAGATGGCAGACAACAGAGTATTGGGACACTCTTCCGCGACCATCTCGACAGCTGAATCCCTAGTCATGACGGGCTGGGATAGCTTCAACGGTGCCCAAATCAATAACGATTCGGATGGCTACTACGCCAATCTCGATCCCCGACTTCAAATCGATTGGCAGTATCGAACCACGGAACACCATTGACCGTGGGTACACTTGAGGAGGGGACAACCCCTTGATAACTAAGTAGACTTAGACAATACAACTTCGCGTTACACTCACATCTTGCCCTGGAGAACCAGAAGTAGCTTCGCCTCATAGGCAGCCTGAGGTTGTGTCATGGCGGAGATACGGCCACAAAGTAGAAGGGATGGATATAAAGTAATGATGCCGAAGGTGAGCTATGCGGCAATTTGGTGTTGCGAGAGCCTGCGAATACGGGGCACCCTCACCTGCCCAATCATCGTCCCACCAGTAGAGTTGAGATATCCGACGACGCCTCCAAGACGCGGATTTCTCCCGGAAAAGTCTCAAGCCGGAGGGGCGCATGGCGACGCAGGCACAAAGACTGGTTGACGGCTCAGGGTCCTCAGTATCGCCTTGCCGTCTGAACTATGTTACTCCTAGATTGGAAGTTCGTGTGGTGTTTGAAAAGGGTTTGGAGTCACTTTGGAGACATGATTCTCAGGTTTCATTGTCATCTTCCACGTCGGCCCCGGAGATGGATGGTCGGCCATACACAAAAGCGAAACCGAAGTTATAAACATGTTGACCATTCTCATCGGGCCACCACGGCACATGCCGCCATCGTTTTTCCCGAGGCATCACTTTACCTCAGGGCCAAGCCACAAGGCCAAGAACACCTGTCCTAAGGATCTACCGCGCAGACTTCATGCCAAGATGAGGCGCACTCTGTTGCCTCCGGCCAAGATGCCGCTCAGCTCCTCTACCACGCGAACGCGATCACGATGCCAATTCTCCAGAAACATGAGAGACCAAGCCAGCACCGCCTCCAAGCCCTTGGCAACCTTCGC
This sequence comes from Colletotrichum endophyticum, assembly GCA_027406105.1. Lineage (NCBI taxonomy): Eukaryota > Fungi > Ascomycota > Sordariomycetes > Glomerellales > Glomerellaceae > Colletotrichum > Colletotrichum endophyticum. The sequence goes on along the minus strand of JANVYF010000010.1, from coordinate 1,679,212 downwards.
ATAGAAAACACAAATCCAGCATTTCATCATCCATCGCATCTATACTTCAGGAATCACATCATGCCTTCCCCACAGATGCGGCAGCGTGGTCGCACAGACGACGTCCATCCCACCACACCAGATGGCACCGCACGTCAACCGCAGCCCACGGGCCTTCCTCCGCCCAACGCCGGGAACCCAATGTCAACAGCTCATCCCAGACACGTCGAGGATCCCCTGTATCCGAGGGGCAGGAGAAGCTTCGTCCAATGCAATGCCGTTCAGCAGCACTCCGCGCGTCCATCATTCGGAGGCCAATCTCGCCTTCCGGGGGGCCATCGGCCGCTGGCGTGGGCTTCCAAAGGCAATCGAGCCACGCACAAACGTATGGCGAGGAAAGGCAAAGGGAACGACGGGCCGAAACCTATTCTGCGAGATACCAGATCTTGCCAACCACGAACGGATGCGCTGTGGTGGGGTTGCTGGTTCCTCGTCCCCTCCTCCCCGTTCTTTGCTGAGCTGGCCAACCTACGGATGCATTGGCGCATTGTTCATGGCGAAAGGGTAAAAGAAAGCCCAACCAGCCAAATGCGTGCGACCGCCACCCAAGAGTGGGTGTCTGCCGTGTCCTTCAACCCAAACAAAATGCAATCGTGAATCGACAATCCAAATACGCCCCGCAACAACGAATAGACGTCGGCAATGATATCGCGCGCATTCTGCGAGAAAGAAATGGCCCACCAATCGGCGCCGGGATGCAGACTTGTCCTGCCGGATCGGGCAACTCCCGGACGGCATTCCGCTGCAGCTGGGGCCATGTGAGTCGTTTGGCGCAGTAGATCCGCAATGGAAGGGCAGGTTGGTGGGGGTGGAGGGGAGGCGACGGAGCGGATGTGTGTGGCGTGCTGCACCCCGCATCCAAGAACGGTTCTGCGACTGGTCGAGCTGTTGGCTGTCAGAGTTGGAGATGGCGGGGTTCCCATTTCTTTTCTTCCGCCGAAGAACAGTACGGGGAAAGGAAGTAAAGATTTTTTTTGACAGGTGAGGCGCGTTTCATTATTGCTTCCACGGCTTTATCAAAAAGCTCGATGGAAGTGAGGCGAGGCGGACGGGTTGATCGTTTCCTTCTCAGGCGTTTCAGCTCGTCGTCTCGTTTGCTCCTCAAGCTGAGAGCGACAGACGGACGGCAGGGCTTCAAGAACGTGAAGCTCGAGCGGTGCCAAAAGATGGGCTGAATGCCACAAGTTCAGTCCATCCTCCATCGTCCGTGCAAGTTGAGTAGTCGACGCTCGCCGCGCCGACGGTCCCGTCCCATCAGTGACGAAACCATCGCCCGTCCAATCGCGATCGCGGGGGTTTAGCCTGCAGCGAGCAGGTGGTACCGCTCTTGCCTGGCAAGGAGCTTGTGCGCCCGTTGCTTGGAGCGGACTGGGTTGAGTTCGGCAGGCGGTAGACGTGGCCGTGGGAGCGAGATCTGATGGGATGGAGGGGTAGGGGTCTCTCGGGTGCCGGGATGGCGTGGTGTGGGTGGCTTGCATGATTGGAGTTGCCTTTTTGGGGGAATGGGATTTCGTATGTAAACCGATGATCTGCTCTTCCGGATTTGGGGCTTGTGCAGGCCTCATGTTGTATGACCATTGACACATTCTCCATGGGTTCGAGGACGTGATTTCTCTTCAGGTGGCGCGACAGAACAGACGAACAAGACGCCCGATCTCCCCGATCTCTGCGATCGCAGAGCCAACACGGCAAGATGGCTTCCGCCGAGGGCATTGGCATGAACCTCACGTACCCGAAATCGCCAGACCCGAGAGTCCCAGCGTCGGTGCTGAAGGAAATCGTATGTCTCTCGTCTTGTTCTGTTTGTGCGTATCTGACCTCTAAAAGGACGATGCCAATATCCCGGTTTTCATGACTGGGATCCTCCTCCCGCACGTCGTATGCACTCTCTTCATCTTTGCTCGCATTGCCTCGCGGCTATGGGTGATTCGCAAGTGGTTTCTGGACGACACGCTCATCTTCCTCTCGTGGCTCTTTTCAACGGCGCTGTGCATCGTCTATGGCATCACCGCCACGACGCCCTCGCTGTTGGCGGCCCCGTCAGAGGCGTCCCTGCTGGAAGATGTCAACCCGTACATCATGCGCACATACCTCGGGTTGATTTACTACCAACTCTGCCTCTGTCTGACGAAATTCTCCATCCTGGCATTCTATCTCCGGGTCTTTGTCTCCCGCCCGCGAGAGCGGCTGCTTGCATGGGGAACAGTTGTGTTTGTGCTCATGTACAGCGTACCGATGCTGCTGATGAGCTTCCTCCAATGCCATCCGGTGATGGGACAGTTCTTCGGGCGGCCGATGATGTGCTTCGGCTTCCCAGAGCTGTTGATCTCGAGCGCAAGTCTTCATTCCGCTACTGACGCGTGGTTGATCGCCATGGTCATCCCCTGCGTTGCCAAACTCGACCTTCCTCGGAGGGACAAGATTGCGCTCTCCGTGGTGTTGAGTTTGAGCATCTTCGTCATTGCAGCGAGCATGGTCCGCCTTCAGCTCAGCCTGCATAGGCACTACCTGCCTAATAGCACGGGTGTGACCAACACGCTCACGTTCTTCGTTATGACGATCCTGGAGTGCGACCTGGCGCTCATTTGCGCCAGCGCCCCGACACTGCGTCCGCTGCTGGCCAAGGTTTTCCCTGGTCTGATGAGTGCGGCGAAGAGAAGGTCGCTTGAGGCCACGGAGAACGAGAGCTTTGACTTGACGAGCTTAACCTACCACGGCTATCCATGGACGGAGCCCAGCACGCCTTTTGCGCGGAGCCGGAACGCGAGTTATGCCAGTCACTTGAACAAGCTGCGGATGCCGGCACCGCCTGTGCCTGTGTTGTCGATATCGCACATGGCGCCGACAACGATCAGTCTGAGGACTGCGGTGTTGGGGGTGGTGCCGAGGAGTCGAGGCCGGCCTCTCACTGGAGATGGTAGGCCTATGTTGGAGGCGACATGGGAGGCGAAGAGAAGCTCTTCGGTATACTCGCAGGATGATCGGTTTGAGGTGCCTGACACTCCTAGGTCTGGCAAGGGCGATGGAGTCGTGTTGAAGGAGATGAGGTTGAGTCTCGGGCCCGGTGTTGGAGGAGGAGAAGGTTTCATGGCGGAGAAGGCACCATTGAGCCCGAATCGGATGAGTCCAATGTCCAATTTGAGTGGCGACACATACACTGTTGACAGAAACAGTGGGAGCACCAAGGGTGAAAAGTATGACGGAAGATTGACGACAGAGATACCCCGGGAGAAGGACAAGAAGGTCCCTCCTCGTAGGCCGAGACGGCCAGACGACCCAGCGTAATGATCAACGTAATGACAAGACACTTTCGTTAAGAAACCTTCAAACGTGTTGTGTCGTGATGTAGTCGTGATTCGGCCGAACAGCGCCCGTGGCTGAGGTTTCGTCGGTGGTTGGCGAGGTGGATGGATGGATGGCAGAGATGAATCTCGGCCGACAGGCAAATGAGAACCTTACGTAATATATGAGCAGGGATGGGGTACCCGGGATGGATCCCGATAAGACAGTCTGTGCATCATTTCTTCCTTCCTTCCGCCTCCTGAATGTCTCTCGTCGCGGCAAGAGATCACCAAAGCGTAACCAACTTCCGTGGTTGCCGTCCTTCTCGTCCTCGGCCTCCTGGTTCTTGGCTGTCTTCATCGTCGCCGTTATCATCTTCCTCGTCTTTTTTGTCTTCCTCGCCCGTCTTCGTGCTTCCCGGCTGTGGTGATGAGGTGCGGCCGATCTGAGGCGGGGCTCATTCGTCCCGTGCCGTGCCGTGCCGGGCTTGTAATACTGGACGATTTGGCCAAGGTTCGATGGGTCCGTAACAAGTTCCGTAACTGATACGCCTTCTTAGATCGGCAGATATATCAATGCAACTTCACTATATTATACTTGTTTGTTGAGATGAACACCTTGCATTCGGGACGCCTGTCGCCGGCCCCATGCCGTCCCGGGATGACGAGGAGGCTCTCCCGCGCACCTCAGACGGTTGACTTGAGACTTAATTCTCCGATACAAACCCCATGCAAGCCATGCCGGATCTTGTCTTGACCTGAAGCTATTGACGGCTGAACGAGATGCATTGCCTCAATCAGCTGCGGGAGACCGCCAAAACTCTGCTTCCTTCCTCAAACCACCACTTTTCGTGTTGCACCAAGTGGTGGCGACTCGATTCGGAGCATCGTGTATCTCAATGCGCCTTCCCTTTCCGACACGCCCTTCAGCTGCTCGATTCTTTCACTCAGTCCTCCCGTCCAAGGAAGCTTGCTTCCACCGTTTGCCTCATCGTCACTCTTTTCTTTCCTGCCTTTTGCAAGGGCAAACGGCGTAATTTCTTTTCTAATCCATTTCACCTTCCTTTCGAACTTTCACAAAACCAAAAATGGGAAGGATCTAGCAACTTGCGACAAAATCAGTAACCATGCTGCAAACTCGGATCTTGCTTGCCTTTTGCTTGGCTTTTGCCGCAGCCGTCGCTTCTCAGGTTCGCGATGGCGCTCCCGCTCTCGGAACATCGACTTCTTCGCTCCTGATTGATGCGAAGACAACGCGGGCGTCGCGACAGGCGAGCATCGAGATCGCGCATCATCTTCAGACTGGCGAGAAAGTGGCAGCAAAGAGCTTGGAGTCGGACGGATCGCGCTCCCGGCACGATGGCAAAGAAATGATGCATATCTGGGCCAGGCAGAATTCGACGTAACAAGCCCCCTCCCTATCCCGGCCAAATTCGAGTCGCTAACCATTTTTCGCAGACCCTCAAGCCAGCCGCCGCTGTCGCTCTCTACCGCCACACTCACAAGAACATCCTTCATCGAGGTACCAAGCGAGACACAGGTCGTCGTCTCCACGCTTGTGGAGACTGTGACCGTTGTCGACCCTATCTTCGTCACCGAGACCAGCACCGTCGCGATTGCGCAAGCCCCGAGCGACTTGGTGAAACGAGTATTTGCTTCACCAGCAGCCAGTCACGATGGCGATTTGATCTCGTCGACTGATCTTGGTATTCCTCGTGACGAGGCTCCGCGACCAGATTCGACATCACTGTCCTCCTTTCGAGACGGGACCCCTTCACCAGCCCCGACGACACTTGTTACCGCACGCCGGGGCGCTCGACGCCAAGTCTTAGATGCGCCGGTGACTGTCGTTGGCATGATCTCGATTGTCACCATTGAAACGACGGTAACCCTGACTAGGACGGGCAGCTTCGTCTCGACGGCAACGGTCGTGAACCCCATCATTGTCTCTGTGACGGCAAACCCAACTTCAACCACTACCTTGTTCGTCACAACAGGTGCTCCAACTCCAACCGCGATTGCAAGCACCCAAGAGGTGTCTATGATTACCCCAGAGCCAACCATCCCGACAAGAGCTTCCACTCGCATGACTATCTCCACGCCAACCCAGACTTCGCTCGTCCTAACTTTGCTATCGAGCGATAAGAGTACCTCTGTTCTCACAATCAGCAGCAGTATCTCGAGTTCGGCTAGCGCAACCAGTGGCATCACGACTTGGTTCACGGATGATCCCGATGGGTTCACATGGCCAACCGTAGCCCCGGCCCCGACCTCAACCTCAACGCAAACATCTGCCAGTGTCACGGCGTCGTCGACTGTTGGTCCAGGCTCTGAATCATCACTCAGGCCCGCACTGGATGATGCCCAAATCGCAGGGATCGCCGTAGGCAGCGTCTTCGGCATCGTCCTTGTCGCGCTAGCTATCTGGCTCCTTCGCAAGCGCTCCAAGCGTCACCAGCATGTTAATATCACCGAAGACGACTACCAAATGACTTCGGCCGCCGCAGCAGCCGCTATTATCGACTCATCGCCACCCACCATGAACCAACGCGACCCAAGCGGGCCCTTGCCCAGCAACACGAGTGGTGAAAGCTCCCGCGAGGGCAATGTTCGCATTGTTATCCAGCCAACTGAGAAGCGTCGGACTCAAAGCAGCGGTCTCTTCCCCATCCCAAAGATTTGGCCGCAGCCGCCCGGATACAATGGCAGGACTTACAGCTTCTCGGCGGGAGAGAGTGCAGAGTCTTCTCCTCGCGAGCCGATGACTTGGAGCAATGCGAGCGAGTACGGAGGTTCGAGCAACCGAGAGGGATTGCCCGGTAGTAGCACGCGGGGAAATATCGCGATGCGCAATGCTCAGAGAACTGAGGGTGCTGGCGGCGCAAGTGGCAGCAGATTTTGACGGAGAACAGGCTTTGGCAACTTGAAGGGATCGCAAAAGACACGATCAGATGATAAATAGATTCCCTCTAATAATGACACCCGCATGAGCAATCACTGTTATTAAGGACTCCTTGTTCGCGTCTTGCCCATAATTTCGGGATATCTTCGTCTCTGAGTCGAGGGGTTTATTGAGGGATATTCACCGGGGCAAGCAGCAAATATTACTTTGAGTCGTATATGTATTACTGACCGTTTTTTTCGCACGACCGCACCATCCCTTAGACATGCCAACAAGCATAAGGCAGTGATCTGAAGGGGGCTTGGCGTGGGCGAAAGTTCAAGCATCGTTATTCGACCAAAGCCCCGCTTCTACTTAGGTTTGATGCTTGAAGTTAGACCGGGTAGTATACTAACTGACATACTGTAAAATCATCACTATAGGTGTCAAAAATCACATGCGGTAGCAGGCTGGGATCCCTAAAACAGCCTTGGTAGCAAAGCACTCCCTGGTTGATTCGTTGTCCACTGCATTTTTAACGCCCCCAAGGCGTTGAGGTGTGTGTACCTCCAAGCCGAGTGCTCTAAACAATGCATGCGCCGTAGACACTGGTTCACCCACCTGCATGGTTTTGCAGGTATTGATGCATGTAATCTACACCCCTGGCGAATCGGATCTTGAGTTATACTGCCGCGGTGTTTGTTCACTGCAATTTAAGCCCCCTCCGAGGCAGTCAAGAGAAGGAACTTCATCGTCTGTGTCCACCCGGTCTCCGTCGGTCATATAGTGTCCTGTCGTCTCTGCATCAACCAACAATATATATGCAGAGTTCAAGGTACCCACGCCAAGGAAGAGGCTCCTCGCGAATGACGACCCGCTCCAGAGGTAGAAATTGGCGCCGTTGTGATGATCGTATTTTTCCATGAATACGGCCAGCGCCCACCGTAAGGCAAGTAAACTTGTCAAGTTCAATCAATCAATTACGGAGCTATCGCGAGGCAATCAAGTCAATTATGAGGCTCAAACTTGATTGATTGCCTTGGGTGGGCGCTGGATACGGCTGCTCCTCTTTGAAACTTTATCGTTCTTCTGAGAGCTTATCTCTATCAAACTCACACCTCGTGGATGGGCCAGTTAATAAGGCACAGTAGAATATACAGCGCCCATCTATTGTTATTAATATTCGCTATCGTAATGTGCGACGTCGTCATGCCAAAAGCTATATGTCTCGCTCAGCCTTATGGCGTCTGGAATTTTCAGTCATGTTATTCTTAAGCTTCAATGGGTGAGCTGCACTGGCCTAGGTGGCAGGGAAAAACTAGAGATACCTTACCGCCCGACATGTTTGCCAAGCTGAGGCAACTGCGCTAAATGTTAGTGACCAACGAAAACTTGCCACGGTACACCTGGATGCTAACATGCATAGCACAGCCTCTCGGGAAGTCCTGGGGCTTCACTGCAACTCCCCCCCCCCCCCCCCCCAAGAGAGGATCTCCAGAAAGTAATGAAAACGTTTACAATCTCCACTGTATGGTTCCATCACTATTGTATCTCAAGCAAAGTTCATCAACACTGTGATCAGCACCTGAACCATTGCTATCAGGCACTCCGTAACTCAGTAACTTCAAGATCTGTTTGGGCTCGAGGACTTCATGCATGGTTCTGTCGCCATGGTCGATGGTATTTTCTCAAAGGCCAAGGAGAAATAACATAACTAGATTTGCAGCAGCCAGTCAATAGTACCGTGCGCGTTTGTTCAATGCTGCATGCATGTTCGCAGCACTGCCGCTCAATTCCCTAACAATAAACATTAAGTATAAAAGTAGGATTACCCGGGAGCCTGTGATACGTAGAGTCGATGCCAGGCTCTAGATTACTTCACTGCATGTTGAATACGCTCATGTGCATTAGTAGCATTATAAATTGGGTTGATAGCTATTCAGCCACGGGACTGTTGTTTCAGAAATCCCCGAGCAGCTCTTACGTTTAAGACTTTGATATGGACAGATTAAACGTTGAACAAACGTGCGTTCCTGCAGTCATAGCTTCAGCTTTTTGCAGAGAAGCCATTCCCGTTTGAAAATTTCAAAGCTGATCTTTGAGTTATGTTCTGTCACTCAGAAGTATCAAATACATTTGGTCTATCCATCGTCCATGCTTTGTCTTGAGCATAATCCGTTCGCCCCAGTCTGCGCATTTAGCAGAGCGGTGATCTTTAATTCCGCTGCACGTTCAATCATTTCCTCTAATTGTCCGTAACGTTTTCTCTTCAAGCATTCGTAATCAGTTGCCGTCGTTGCGTCGAGGAATGTACGACTTGATGTCGGAAACGCAGACATTCGAGGCGTTAGTGGCGAGCTGCTGGCACTCCCTGTCGGTGTAGAGCTCAACTGTAGCGAACGCGAGTCAGTCCACCACACGGTCATTCCGGCAACCAAGGGAAAAGTGTCTACTTACAGCTGAAGATGGGCGTCAAGCCGCTGGCGGAGAATCTCTTGTAGGTGGTGTTGGCGACGCCCATGGGGATGAGTTGGCACTTGTTGACGTCGTAGGGAGCGATGGCCATTTCCGAGCCGCCCTCGGTCTGAAGAGCCACACCGCTGCAGTTGGCATTGGGATCGTAGAACATCTTGATGCTGCCCATGATGGGAGACGCGCTGGCGGTGGCGGCCAGAGCCAGGAGGACGGATGTGAACTGCATTTTGGGTGTTGTGATAGGTATCGTTGGAGTTGAGGAGTTGTCGGTGAAGTTGAACTCGTTCGCGCATGGGGAATCACCCATTTTATTATTGTCGAGTGTGAGGTCACTGCTCCCGGATGCTTGTTGTTATTGTGGGACTAAAGCCAAATACGAGGGGCAGTGGGGAACATTTGGCAAGTCTGCCCCAGGCTTAATGATCTATATACGGATTTTGACTCTTGGGAACAAGGATCAGCAACGTATGATTGGCAGGTTCATCTATTTTGGCTCCGCATTTTGGGCTGGTTCCCGCAGAGCTATCCATAGGGAGATTGTCGGTATGCAATGAGCCAAAGTTTCCATGGGCCGCGATTGCGGATCAGTTGGAGAAGTCAGTTACGAGCCTCAATCAAGAGGCGGTCTAATAGTCCGAAGCGATCGCATATTTCTTCAGCCGCCTCAGATAATATTTTCGCGGTCGGTGAGATCCGAAAGGGAAAAAGGGATGACGTCAACAGCCGAAAGAAAAAGCCCAGTTTCTTGCAAGAAATGAAACGTTGTTAATTCTAGGCTAATTTCTGTCTCTTACGAGGGCTGTCGCAATGACTAAATAATTCCAGCAGCTTCAAAACGAATTGAATTTCAATTCAGTGCAGACTAAACGTATGTTGCGGGTCTGTATCTAATTCGGTGGTAAGAAGGTCGAAACCTTAGGTACTAGCCAGATTGTGACTAAGGTTTGAATGAGCCTGGCTAGCTATATTTACCTATCACTATTCTTAAAGCGAAGGTCCATGCCCTCAGTTGAAAGTTTTATGACAGTTGCAACTCTTCCCAACCTCTTCGCATGATAATTTTCCGCGATCACCTTCCTCAAGCTTTTCTTCTGCAAATCCTGCGGCGGGCCTTGAGACTGTGTCTCAGCTCAGCTCATAAGCCGACCAAAGGTCGTGAACCAATTGAAACCGCGATTATGATTGAGAAGGGAGCAAAACAGCCGCTAGGGCTTACTTCTCTGCGACTACGTCTCAAAATAAGGGCTCAGCTCGTTAGCCAAGGAGCAGTTGAATCGAGCACATGAGCTACGAAAGCTCGATGATCACGACAGTGGCGAGCTGCCTCTAAGTCAGAAAACTCGCCGGGACGGCGAAGTGGCTTGTTCGGGGGAGCTCAGCTAGCCACAAGGTTTTTGAGTGCCACATTATCATCATTAGAGACTCCCTGGGTAATCAGTCAAAGTATGCCGTGAGCATTGGGTCTGAGCGGAGCAGATGTTGGTTTGCATATAAAAGCGTCTCTCATCTGCTCAACTTGATTGACTTCGAATGAAGACAACACAGCAAACCCCTTCTTGCACTACAACAAAGTTATCATACAAACCATCATGAAGTTCACCACCTTTCTGCAGAGCCTCGTATCTTTGAGCATGGTTACGGCCATTCCTACCGAATCGAGCCAGAAGGAGATGAGCCCTTTGGAGCGTCTTCTTGGAGCCAACGGAGAGCCGGTAACGTTTTAATCCCCCCCAAAAAAGCACTCTTGAGTATCGAAACTGACCAGACTCAGAAAGTCGAACAGTGTCTGGCAAAGGGCACCAGCTGCTCCTTGAACAGCGAGTGTTGTACTTGCTACTGTGACTGGCTGCTGCCTTTCATCGGGAAGTGCAGGCAGACTGTCGGGCCTCCGGCCTGTGGCGAAGCATGGGCCAAGGATCTCAGTCACCTAGGAGAATTGCGCAAGGATCTGCTGTACAAGGACGTTGGACTTTAGGGGTAGCGTCGGCGAGATGAGCCTCATGGGCTAATATTTTCTCAAGCTTTTGACCACAGTCTCTACCGGAACGATATAATACTAAACTTTGGATCTATGTTTTGCATCCATTTCCAAGTGCTCCAGAGAGACGTCGCCTTTGACTTCTGTGCCAGCCATCATGTTCGCTGCCTGGTGGTCTTCAATCTCAACCACACGATCACCAAACGCGGCTGCAATTTCTTCCAACGTTTTCTGCTTGGTTTCGGGGTAGTATAGATAGATGATGACGAAGAATACGCTGCAGCAACCGACAAAAACGTAGTAGTAGTTCTCATGGATTGTGGCGAATGCGCTGGGGCCGGCTTGGGTAACCCCGACGTTGACAATGTAATGTGCTGCAGCGGCGACGCCCATGATTTTGCTCCGGATAGAAATGGGAAGGACTTCGGCACCGTAGATCCATGTGATGGGATTGATGAGACTGTCTGTGGTGTTTATGTTAGTATCAACAGGAAAGGATGGACGCGTCAACTTACAGTATCCCACAGCAAATAGATAGATACCCAAAATGGCGAAGCCTTTGCCGATGCGATTGTCTGTGTTCTGGAACGAGCGTTGCATGACCGCACAGTAGATCTCAACGACGATGACCCAAGCGACGCCAGCAAGAAGCATCCTGATTTGCGAAATGAGAGGTCAGCTTCCAAGGCAATGTGATTGAAAAATTGTAATGAAGACGTAATGAAGACCCGATGTACGTACTTGCGGCGACCCCATCTATCCGGCAGGATGAGAACAGATACTGTTGTGGCGAAAAACGCGCAGGTACCCCAAACGGCGGCGAGGGCGAGTATCGTCTTCGAGTCGATGCCGAGAGAGCGATACAGAGACGCTTAGCATGTTAGCAACATGCTGAAAATTCCACGGTTTTGAAGCACTAACTTTGATAATACTGTTTGGTTTGTTGTCAGTGTCTGTATGAAGACGATAGGAGACTAGGCTAGCTTTTACGTACCTGGACAACGTTGACTCCCGTGACGCTTGTCAATATCTGGACTGAGACCGAGCTGGATAAGAGGTCTGAGATCAGCGTCCTCTGTGTAGGTACACGATCTTAGTCCATTCAACTTACACTAAAACACGGCGTCGATACGTTTGCCAAATTTCTTTGAATGTTGGGATTTCTCTCTGCATCTCGAATTCGATTTGAGCTTTCATGAGTCCGAACTCTTCTTGCACAAGATGCGATTGGAGGTCGCTTCGGATTCTTGTGAATTCATGTCGCGCTTCCTCGACACGGCCTCGTTGGATCAGCTGACGGGGAGAGTTTGGCATGAACGTGATGAGACCTGTGAAGAGAACAATGCCCCATGGAATCTGCAGACCAAGTGGTACCCGCCACTGGGCCTGGCCATACGGGGCAAAACCACCGGCAAACCCGACCCAATTTGAAGTCATGGTACCGAAAGCAAGCCCAACGCCATTGAGACCTCCAATGAGACCACGAATCTTAGGTGGGCTGATCTCAGAAAGGTATACAGGAACAGTGCCACTGAGGGCCCCAACAGCGATGCCTGCTATTATGCGACCCCCGAGGAACATCCCGACGTTGACTGCACCGGTCTGTATGGCACATCCAAGACTGACGATGATGCATTGCAATTGCATGAAGCGGAGACGGCCGAGTTTGTCGGCGATGAGGATCTGCATGATAGCGCCGACTGCTTCACCAGCGATGTAAGTCGCCACCACCTGCACAGTTAGAAAGATTGACGGGTAGGCATCGGGTGATCTTACAGATCCTATTATGGCGTTCGAAGGGTTATTCATGTATTCGACGAAGCTCAAGTGAGCGATAGCTGTTAGCCCGTCAGTCCAATTACTACTCTCGATTCTCAGTTGGCGCGATTGGTTCTGGAAGGGAGTCTCACTGGTCGTCGCGATGCCGGTGTCAAATCCCTGAAGTCCAAGTATAACTCATGAGTTGTTTGCTTTCTTTCCAACCGCGTGGTTACGTGATGAACGCATTCTGTGGAGGAGGCTAATAACTCACGTAGAGAAAGGTACCCAGACACGCGAACATCGCGACGAGGATTGTGTAGTGGTCCTTCATGGTGGCAGCGATTGCAGATCAAACCTGACCTCGATACTGGAAGAAAGGCTACCGCAAAGCAGTAGAGGACACGAGAAACGTAACAGCGGCCGGAAAAGCTGCATTAACATGCAGGCCGTCTTAGTTGTATAGTGGGGCGGCATTTCCACGCTGACGGAACTGAACTCCCGGGCGCGTCGTTTGGCGGGACATCATCAAGCCGGAGAACATCAACGTTGCTTCGGAATTCCCCACCTCTGCAGGCGTGTAATTCACCGGATTGTTGGTGACCGGAGCAATGATCCCTCGCATATCGAATGAACCCAAAGACACGTTCAACGTCATCCTACAAGAATGAAAGCTGAGGGTACCCTGCTTGCGCCATATGTTGATGAGCTCTGAGACCTGGTGCCTTCAACCATTATTCTGTGTTGCACTACTTCGTTGCTTCATCTCTGAAATCATCACACCGCAGCCATGGCAATCAATGGAGTCAACAGCAATGGTATCGATAGCAAGACCAATGGGTTCGCCCACAAGCTGAAAAACAACCGCGCCAAGGCCATCGTCGATGCGGCATCAGCGGGTGGCTATGCCATTGCGGCCGTATGCTGCTACAACCTCGAGGCCGTCGTCGCGACTGTTCGCGCGGCAGAAGCAAAGCGCTCGCCAGCCCTCATTCAGCTCTTCCCTTGGTCTATTGAGTACGCAGACGGTCTTCTTCTGCATGCGGCAGCCGAAGCGGCTGACAAGGCTTCCGTCCCTATCGGGGTTCATATGGATCATGCCCAGTCTCCGGACATCATCAGGCGGGCCGCTGATCTGGGCGGCTTCGACGGCATTATGGTTGATATGAGCCACTACGAAAAAGAAGAAAATCTGCGGCTCACCAAGGAACTGGTCCAGTACTGTAATGAACGCGGCATAATTACCGAAGCGGAACCTGGCCGTATTAATGGCTGTGAAGACGGCATCGCTGACACGGGCGATATGGAAGAGATTCTCACGGGCCCTGAACAAGCGGAGGAGTTCGTTGCTTGCGGTATTGACTGGCTAGCACCTGCGTTTGGCAATGTTCATGGGGTTTACGGGCCCAAGGGACCGCAGCTGGATTTCCCTCGTCTCGATACTGTCCGGCAAGCTGTGGGGGACCGTGTGCGTCTCGTGCTCCACGGCGCCCATGAGAAGTATTTCCAAGAGGAGCTGTTGCGTAAATGCATCTCGTACGGCATGGCAAAGGTTAACGTGAATGGTCCTGTGGCTGCAGCATGTACCAAGGTGCAGGGCGAGCTGACTGGCAAAGTCCCCTTGACGACAGTCATCGAGGAGCAGACAAAGGCAATGCAGGATGTGGTGGAGTACCACATGGACTTCTTAATGTCTACGGGTAAAGCATAAGAGTTAAATAGAAGGCGTTAAGTAGACTCAGAGCACTCAGTTGTCGTAAAACCTATGAAACACCATTTTCACGATGACCCTCGCACATAATACCCTCAGTGTCTTCCATCCCAAACCATCTTGCTGAACTGGAGTGTGACTCCTAGAAGGTGTGACACAAAGGTCACAAGACTTTTGTCAGCCATATTTCCATATTTCCATATTCTCGGAAAAGTTGCCTGTTTGCGGGGTTTGATTGTACGAACACTTGACGGCGCAATAACGAGCCGGCGGGTCTCCGCTTAGCCCGCCGAACGAAGACAAGGATACTCCAGCTTACCCCGCGCGGTACAAGTGCTTCTATCGGTCAATAAGGCATAGAAAGGTACAGTCCGCCTCAAGTCTCGCCGGCCCATTACCAGACTTGACTGCTGTGTACCACTCCCTCAGGCCTTCCTTTCGTTTTCAGGTCGAATCACTTGGGATCCATGGGTCTGAACATGGCTGCGCATGCAAAGGTACTGCTTCTTGGCAAAATTGACCAGTAAGTGACCGAGCATTTCCAAATCAAACCACTTTAACCGCCAACCTGAAACGGAACTGATTATTTCAGTGCAACTGCATCCTGGGTTTCACTCTCGAAGCATGCACAACTTGTGAAGCCTCAATCAACTAGCAGGAAAGAGTTTCTCATTGAGCTTCAAAGTGGAAAACTGGATGGAGTTGTTGCCATATGTGATCGTGCACCTTACAGTCTGGCAGTCACCGGAAGGTTTGACGAGGAGCTAGTGCAGGCACTCCCCAAAAGCGTTAAATACATCTGTCACAATGGCAAGTAAGATGATCCAACAACTACTGCGCATTAATTCTGACTCGAATCTAATCTTTAGGGGCTGGGTATGATAATATTGACGTGGTAGCTTGCACCGCAAGAAACATTCTCGTCTCAAACTGCCCCGAGGTTGTGGACGATGCTACGGCGGACACCGCTGTATTTCTGATCCTGGCTGCTCTAAGAGGCTTCAACAACGGCATTATGTCCATACGCAATAGTACTTGGGCGGGCCACGTACCTCCAGGGCCTCTTGGCCATGATCCCCAAGGCAAAACCCTTGGTATTCTGGGTCTCGGCGGCATTGGCATCAATTTGAAGAAAAAGATGGAAATATTTGGGATGAATGTTATCTATCATAACAGATCACCTTCTGTTCTTTCTGACGGTGCCGAGTACGTCAGCTTTGACGAATTGCTTGCAAAGAGCGACGTATTGAGTCTTAATCTACCACTGAATGTGAGTTCAATCACAGCCGCTGTTGTTCTCTGCGTAAGTATAAGCAACTCTGACAATCACAGGCCAATACGCGAAACATCATCTCAACCGGAGAATTCGAGAAGATGAAGGATGGCATTGTCATTGTCAACACGGCCCGAGGCGGCGTTCTGGATGAAGATGCCCTGGTCAAAGCCTTGGATTCTGGCAAAGTTCTCTCCGTAGGGCTCGATGTCTATCAAAGCGAGCCTGACATCCACCCCGGTCTTCTATCAAACCCGCATGTCTGCATGCTACCGCATATGGGTACATCGACTGTGGAGGTACGGCGCTCTGAATGAACATCGATGACAAATCAAAACAAATCACACTGACTTTCGATCGCAGACGAAAACAAAGATGGAGGAGTGCACTATTTCAAATGTGCGGTCGGGTATTCTGACGGGAAGGCTGGTTACATTAGTTCCGGAGCAGGCAAAGCTTAAAAGTGTTTCTTCTCGATAATTGAGTCTAAATTTCTTGAAACTAGAGTATAGACTCAACAATTCAAAGATGCCGTGTAAGACTAAAAGACTGGGTCCCACAAACATCCCATATTGTCAAAGTAGAGCATTTCTCGTCTCGGACATATTTTACAACCAGTCTGCGTCAAACTCTCTGCCAACTCCTCTAAGCCCAACCTGAGGCCCAGAAAAGTTGAGCAAGTCCGAAAATCCGACATCAAGAAAGTCATCAGAGCCAGCGAACAAGGCCATAGCCTGACAGTCAACCAGAGCTCCTAGCCTGTTCTGAAGTCCATAAGCTGTTCGACGGGTGTCATTGAATATTTCCAGACCGACTGGTCCAGAAGGACTGTTCTTCGTATCAACAATCAACTGGACCATATCCGAGTAGCGTTGACTACATGGCCAGTGTATCGCTGATTGTCTCAAAGTATACAGGAGAGCCTCCAAGTCGTCAGGCACAGCTCCGCGCGCGGTTTCATAACCCATTGTCCAGAGCATAACCAGGCTCCGCGCGGCAACCCACACCACGAAGGGAAACGTGGGTCCTAGCTGTTGGATCTGATGAGACTCCAGAGAAGCTGCGAGGTTAGCAACGCTGCGGACCGCCTGGCGACAGCGGCTTCGGGCCGAGGTCGAGGGCTTCAGGTATGGTGAGGCTGTCGAGGGGAACGCTGCAACCGTATACATGCGTATGTTGATTCTGCAGTTGAGTCAGTCCCTAGAGGAGGCATGGAACTTGGCTGGATCAAAACGCAGTAATACCACTTACAGATAAAAAGTAGCATGGACCAAAGTCCAGACTGGGTCAAAAGTTGTGGGGGGCTCGCGAACCTCCCATGGTAGATTTTCGAACCAAGTGAAGAGCGAAATATCGAATCGACGGAAGTTACTTTGCCACTCCTCGCAGCTAGCTGGTAGGGCGAGGTTCACTGGCTGAATCAGCAGCTGGTTTGACTGATCGACCATTGTCAAGACGTCGATATAATAATGCCAAAGATTGACAGGTTTCCGATGGTCAAGGTAAGGCCTCGCAGGAGACGGCCTTTGAAACCACTCAGGCACCACGTTCTGTCCCCATTCTCCGTCACGGACGGGGTATGGTAGCTTGATCAACCTGCTGTCGATAGAGCCTGGTTGACCAAGAGGCACACTTGAGAAGCGATCGAGGGCATAAATAGTCCAGAAAAGACGATGCTTCTGCTCTTCCCCGACATTCGAGTGAATGTCGCTACTGCTGCCGCTGATGGACATATCGTCACCGCCTTGGCCATTGTCTGGAGCATCATTGTCGACGAGGGAAGATGAGCGCGGGTCCAGACCTGTGTTATTGGTACTGGCAAGGCGAAGCTGGCGCGTCGATGTAACCAGCATAGCCATAATGTTCCATGTTCTTGGCCCAGGGCCCTGCCCGATAGCATCGATGGCGAGAAGGGCAAGGGCTTGCGTTGATGCGAGTGATGCAACATCAATTGATCGCAGAAGAATTTGTTCCCTCGATGTCTTGATTTGCGCTCCGCGAACTTCGGCTGGCGGTGTTGCTTTTCTCCAGAATCGGTATGCGACTACAACGATGCCATGGAGGACAACTTGTTGTTCCGAGGAGAATGCTTTAGAGAGAAAGCTTGGCCTATGGAGCAGTGGCGCCCAGGGATATACGTGCTCAAAGAAAAGATCAACAAGCTCGCGAATTATTGGTTCAGGTGGCAGTGATGAATCGGCGGTTGTGACTGTCGGCGTGTTTGTTACATCCCACGACTCAAGGGGAGGACGGGGATCAATCCTCTCTAGCAGCGGTGATGTGGAAAACATATTCAGATCTGTCGCCATTGCAGTTGATGCAGTAGTTGGTAAAGAAGCAGAGACCGGTTGCCAAAGTGGCTCTCCATCTGAAGGTCCCGTTGGTTGCTGCTCGCGGTCACTGGTTGTCGGCGTGGGATCGGGCGATGTACCCAATGCTGAGAGCTGAGCCTCCAGCGGCTGGGTCTGTGTGGGGTCTTTCTGGTAATTCTGAACGCAACTGAGGATCTCCTGTACCGTACGAGACATGTTATCCATGTTATCTTCCAATAAGCTGAGGCGTTGCTCGACTGCCTTGCCATAGCCTGGACGTAAGCCGGGCTGGCCCTTCTCCTTGTACTCGCATACGACACCTGCATAATAACTTCCGAGTCAGTTATGATTGATACAAATTAATCTTTTACAGTAAATCAGAGTATGATATACCTTTCCGTTGGCACATGCCACACTGAGGGCGAGAGCTGTCACATCGAGCTTTCTTGACCTTGCAGTGCTCACATCTGTGAATCCAGTTGAGTAAGTCCTTCCAAGGCCTAGTGAAGTGATCTGCAATACATACGCTTTCGATATCACGGCTTGTCTCTTGCGAGGGCGATAAGTGCCCTCCTCGTTATCAGAACCACCCTCGTTCGCTGATTGGGCAGGCATCTCGGAGTATCATTGATCAGTGATGCTACCTTTGGAGGTGAGAAAACAGATCCAGACGTGCTTCAATGTTCGAAGCGAACTTCAGCGGAAGCAGAGAGCGTAGTCCATCCGTGACCTCATCTCCACAATTAGACCAAGGTCTGACGAGCATGCTTCCCCGCAAGCCAAGCCCTTCCCCCGGTTATGTCGCATTGCACGCGGGGTAACCCACTAGACCTTGGTAATCCCTCCCGCGATCCGGCGCAATCATCTCCCGGAGTTGTCACAACCATTGTCTGCGCATGATGTGGCGGTAATGAACGTTGAAGCTATGAAAAGTCCAAACTGATTGAACATGAAGGTCAAGAATAGTGAGTGTTGTCGGTGTTTCAATACATGCATTTCCCGATTCCATCCCATTCGTAGGTTACTAGTACGCTTTTACACCGGCCAGTCTGAGCAGTTGATCACTCAGGATCGGCTTCTCCAAAGGTTCCGAGCGGTTTCGAGGGTCGACTGTACCATCAGACAGGCGCGCCTGCATGTCTCTGAGTTTTATGTTGTCGTGAGGCCAGTGGGTTGTCGCCCCGTTCACTTGGAAAACCTTGCTCTTCTCCTCGAGGGCCTCTTTTGATGCCAACTCAGCAGGCGCATACGCCGCGTAGATGACAGTCCGAACTACATCGCTCTTCTTTGTGGGTTCTCCGCCCCAGTGAATGCATCTCGAGTCCCAAAGAATAAGGTCCCCAGGCTCAGCCTCAACCTTGACGGGACGTACTCCCCGTGCCTTGAACCATTCCATATCCTTGTCATCGAAGTAGCGATTGTCCCTCCACTCCCACGTTGCCGGGTCTGTCTCTTTGTCGAAGAACTCCTCCACAAGCGCAGCAGATCCGTCCATGACACATAGAGAACCGTCTTCTGGACCCGCGTGGCTCAGGTTGATTATTCCCTGGATACAGTGCAGCCCACGCTTGCGCGGTGCTTGATCGACGTGGGGCCAGGGGGCGCGCGCCTCCTTGAGATTTGGAAGAGTAATGTTGAGTGAGTCGAACGAAACGATCAATTTGTCGGTCCCCCAGACCTTGGTGAACGCATCGAGGACGCCCGGCTCCTGGCGGGCCTCCCACATGAAGCGTTCATGGACGACGCTGTAGTTTTCGTAGGTGTTCTTGTCCGTCTGGACGGGAAACTTGGCGTCTTTCCAAGTCGAGGGCTCTTCAATGTCGAGAGACTCGTCGAAAGACTTAAGCCATTCGAAAGCCTTCTGCTGATAATAGCGGGCCTTCTCTGGTGGAATGGCCCCTTTAACGACGCAGTAGCCCTTGGCTTCGAGCTGGTCGCGCCAGTCGCCACCTGGGTTCTCGATCCTCGATGAATGTCAGTCATGCCTCGTAATGTAAATACAAAGAAACTCTCGAGTGGCACTCCTTACTTGAAAGGGCTGTCCACCTTGATAGAGGCGGGATTCGTAGTTGTGGTCGCCATGATGGAGATAAGTTGCAAACGTGGGTGAAATTGCTATGAGGGCCGGTGCGATGAAAACCAACAATCGTTATTGATGTATGTTGTATCAGATTCAGTCAAAGATGATTTAACCTCTAGCACGCAACTTCTCGTATAAATGCCTTCGATTCGAATCGCGAACTGCAGCAATTTTGACAACATCGTAGGCTTCGAGCGAATTGTCACTGGCGTCGCCGGCGCCACCGGGGTATTGATCCCCCGTTTGAGACCCCTCAATTCCCGGCTCCTAGCAGCGGCGCATTATCCGACCGGAACGGCATCCAAATCTAGATCCGAGCGGGAATTGGGAAAGAAGTCTTGTGGGAATCTGTACATGGATGCAATTGAAAATATTCGAAATGATCCTGATAGAAACTCATGAATGAGCCAACATTGAGGATATTTTGCCGAAACTTGAGTCTTTTACCAAACATCACGTTGAAATGCGCGTACTCATTACCGGCGCGGCCGGATTCATTGGTCAGATTATCGCCAGCAAATTGTTAGAAGACGAAAGCAATGAGCTCATCTTAACCGATGTTATCGAACCGCCCATACCCAGCTCAAAATCCCACAACATCGTGAAGCTCATCAAAGCTGATCTAGTCGATGAGGCGACAAAGGTGGTGCCGCAGAGTGTCGATGCAGCCATACTCCTCCATGGCATCATGAGTTCCGGCGCAGAGGCAAACTTCGAACTGGGTTATCGCGTCAATGTTGATGCAACACGCTCAGTTTTGAGTCTACTCGCCAAGAGATGTCCTGGCGTTCGCGTTCTCTACGCCTCGAGTGAAGCCGTGTACGGCAGACCGGTCCCCGCGCAGAATGTCACAGAAGATGACATACCGACTCCGGAAATGTCCTACGGTTGTCAGAAGGTTATATGCGAAACCCTCATCAACGACTTCACCCGTAGAAACATGATCAATGGCTTTGTCCTCCGGTTTCCTACCATCTCCGTCCGACCGGGCCCTCCCAGCGCAGCAGTGTCAAGCTTTCTTTCGGGGGTAATTCGAGAGCCACTCAATGGCCAGAAGTGCACCATCCCTTTGCAAGATCGAGCTTGGCGTCACTGGATGTCTTCTCCAAAGACACTGGTACA
The DNA here is from genome assembly GCA_027406105.1 of Colletotrichum endophyticum. NCBI lineage: Eukaryota > Fungi > Ascomycota > Sordariomycetes > Glomerellales > Glomerellaceae > Colletotrichum > Colletotrichum endophyticum. The sequence goes on along the minus strand of JANVYF010000010.1, from coordinate 1,658,302 downwards.
CAACCTGATGGTGGCTTTGACCTTACCGAAAGACGCCCTGCCCCTACACCGGAGAGCCGTAAATATGCCGGGTTTCGGCGTGACGGTGCAGGACATGCTGGACGCGCTAGAGGAGGTTGGTGGCAAGGATAAGCTGTTACTGGTTGAAGAGAAGGACGATCCAGAGCTAAAATCTTTGCTGTATTCCTGGGCCGACCATTTCGACAACAGCCTAGCCATATCGTTGGGGATGAAGCAGGACACTTCGTTTGTTCAGTCGGCAAGAGACTATTTGGAGACTATGTAGACTTGGTAGCAGAGAAAAGTTCCTAGACCAAATGGTTGATCATTGGGATAGAAACAGGGGCTTTTGAAGATTTTGCTACTCGGGTAAAATTTCGTTCTTCATGTTTTCTCGATATCACTCTTGAGCCTTCTGATTCGTTGTCTTCTATCCGGTATTTCATTTAACATGTGGGATATCTCTGTCTGTTCTTTGTTTGGGTATTCGAGTCGATCCATCCACTGGTCCTTCTAGGTTCATGTCAGGATTCCTACTTTGCCATAGGTTTCCTCTCAGTCGAAAGCTTACGCATCTCTCTTCTATTATTTGCGTGTTGTATAGAGCCTTCCTACTTCTCTCAAGACAACGTGGAAAGGTACCGATCGCGGTTATATACAGAACTGAAGGAGGAAACGCTTTCAGTATCTACGTCTCACAGGATGTTTGTAAGAAAGATGATAAATGACCCCACGGCAAGCCCTAGCCTAGATGAAAAAGGCGGACAGCCTGTCGAGCCCTGTGTCACCACAACGATGCTATTCGATGCTACAGCTGTACTTTGGTCAGAACGATAATCGTCGAAGTTTCGGTCTCGTAGAGAATACTCACGAGATGAGGGCCTAGCTTCAATATCTGAGCTTGAGCCTTGAATGGGACCCAAGCTAGGGAGGCCGTAGATCGGTGATAAGGCCGGATTGTCATACTGTCCAGCTGAAAAGCTCGGCGCGACACCAGAGTCGCCGTAGGTCATACCACTCCCCTCCGCTCCACCCAGTAAAGAGGTTTGTCCTGATCCATTCGCCTCGCCCGATGCTGGCCTTGGACTCGGACTCGGACCGGGAGTGAGATTTGACCCAGCTGCGGTTTCCAGAGTCGGTGCTGCAGTGGGTGCCGCAGTATGAGCGAAGCCAGCCCCGGCGTCATCGCCATCCTGCGAAGGGGAAGCCCCAAGTGAACCGCTCATGTTGATTTCATAGCTCTTTGCCCCAGGTGGCGCAGGGAACGGCCCCGATATACCCGTGATATACGCAGCATCTGGCACTGGGTACGTAATCGTTGCCGTGACTGGCTTGTCGCCGCACGTCGTGCAGGTCTGCACTTCGGCCGTGAAGCCGAGTGGCACTGATAACGAAGCTACGGTAGGCTTTGCCCCAACCCCGCTGTACGTTTCGGTCACCGCATATACTTGACGAGAGAGGCCGGTTGAGCAAAATGAATCGTAGGTCGCCGTATACGCGATGGTATGGGCGCAGGCGTCGCACCCACAGGAGTTACAGCTAGGAGCTTGTATTTGCACCGTGATGGGCTCACTCTGGGCTGCTGGCTTTTGTACGATAGGTCTGACACAATGGCCGTTGCAAACCGAGGGCGTCTCGAACGTGAAGGCGAAGCATTGTGTGATTGTAGCCGTCCGCCATGTCAGAGTGATGTTCTCGGGTGCCGCAGAGACGGCGGTGGCGCAAGTGATGGCGACTGCGGGTATCCAACGATGTCCTTGCATGATATGTGCTTCGTATTGTATGATGGCGGAGAAAGAGTTGACCGTTGCGCATATAACCTGGGCGCAAATCCAATGTGCCAGCAGCGTATGTATGCCTCTAGGCTGACGTGCGATGATGGCAAAGCAACGCGGTATATGTCTAGGTTTCGAAGATGGTCCCTTTGTGAGCGCACTGTAATGGGCAAGGGGGGAGCTAAGGCAAAGATTGGTGGCGCTTCCCTAATGATATAAAATCTTCACAACGGGTGAGATCTGGCACCCAGACTATCCGGGAATTCACCTGTTTCGCAATGTCTCACAGATGAGAGACACGTTGTTGTTGACATGTTGCATGAGAGTGATAGTGTAACGGGAATGAAAACACTTGTTTTCCTAATTCCAGCGTACATACATTCCTGTCTCCCTGTCCGGGTGTCAGTCCTTCCATCTCCCAACGTGCCAAAACGAAAATCGATCGAGACAGATATGCGAATGTCTCTGTGCCAAAGGGGCAGCGATGTTTTTCATCGGCCCGAGATATCCCATCAACCATTTGCACTGCCCCTCCCGATCCATCTGTGTGCGCATTTTACTCCTCTATTGCCTCCTTCAACAAAGCGCTATTCCAATAGTCTGCTACAATTGACCAACTCTACATTCGCGCGGTACAACATCCCGACGAATCAGCAAATTTTCATAAGTTGGTAGGCGACGCCTTTGACGTTTTCGTTAGCTTTATAGAGACGAAGAGACAACACAACTTGGTAGAATGCAAGGCTTTTGACGAAGCCGTGCCACACTCTTCACTGCATGATATGCTGAGAATCATACACGTCTCGCTGTGTAAGGGAAAAAAAAGAATTCTCAATTGATAAAGTGCTGGTCAGTCTTGGTGGGAACTGCACATGATACTAAGACCGTCGTAAACCAGTAAAATCTGACCAAAAAACCCCTGGAGAGAAACCAAGCGTGGTAGATAATCTACTTTGTGGAGAAACCCTTGTCACTACTCGCACATGGCGTGACGGCTTGATTGACAGAAGATCGCGGGAGGGTTGAAGATTTTCTGCCAAGTCGTGACAAGCTTCAGGTGAGGTGGGCCACTTGGAGAAAAAGAGTTGCGATCTGCGAACGGCGATCGAGTTCTTGGAGTAAAGCCGATCACATTACCCGGATTTGCAGCGCGTACCCACCGTACTGTGAAGATCTCAAGTTGCCGTGATTCGGGTAGATAAAAATACGCACACCAGACTACCTTACGCAATAGTGCGGAAAACTGCGTCGCAATGCCGTGTCAAATTGAATTCGCGCACAAGCCACTGAAATCCCTTAGTGTAAGTCGCATTGCGCCCACAACCGCCCACTGCGGCGTATCGACATGGGATGCATGATTTAAGGTAAGTAGGGTTTCGGAGACATGCCGTGCGTGCGGGCGGGCGGTACGGGTGGGAGGTGAGCACTGACGTTCCAGCGACCAACACCGGCAATCCGGCACATGGCGCGAGAAACTTTTTAATCAACGGCGATCGGGGCGGAAAGTCAATTCAACGTCACTTGATGAAGGAGGCTCGCGATGATAGTTTCCAGGAAGATTGTTTGCATTTATATGTACATGTACACACACTGTTTATACATGTTGTGAAGAAGCTAAAAAGGTATTTACGGAATAGAAGAACCGCCCCACACTACCAAACCCAAGGTCAACCTTGGGGTGCCCGAATGCTCGAGAAGGGCGCGTCTGAAAGCGACGGCCGGGTAGTAAGAGTGGCCGGCGAGCTGCTGCTGCGGAAAAGGGAAACAGCTTAGAGCTTGCCGTAGCCGGCAGAGGAGCTGCTGACGGAGGACGCGGCAACGGCGTCGGGGATGTCGGCGCTGCCGAACTTGTTGAGGACGGAGCTGTCGGTGCCGGCGTAGGAGCCGGAGCTGGAGAAGCTGTTGGCCTGGCAGGAGCGGCCGAGCTTGGAGGAGCAGGTGGAGGCGTTGTCAGAGGTGATGGCGAGGTTGGCGCCGTCGCCGCCGGCCTCGATGGGGGCCTCGACGTTCTTGAAGACGTTGCCCTCGAGCAGGACGTAGCCGCCGGAGGTGACCTCAAAGGCGTGGCCGGTGGAGGACTCGAAGACGTTGTTGACGGCGTGGACGAAGGAGTTGCCGTTGACCTTGGGGGCGCGGCCGCTGAAGTCGTGGAAGTAGTTGCCCTTGAGGGTGATGGTGTCGCTGCTGCCGGCGAAGTAGGCGTTCCAGTAGTGCTGGCCGTCGCAGGTGGCGGAGTAGTCGGACTTGCCGTCGAACTCGTTGTTGGTGACGGAGACGCGGCCGGAGGCGGAGGTGCCGAGGACGAGGTGCTGACGGCCGATCTTGGAGGTCTGGGAAGAGAGGGTTAGTTTGGGGTCGTTAAGACAGAGAGCGGAAGATGCTTACGGTGACGTGGTCGATCCAGACAAGGTCGGTAGAGTCGAGGGTGATGGCGTCACCTCCCCAGACGTACTTGGGGTTGATGTTCTCAACCTTGATGTTCTGGATGATGACGTTCTTGGAGCCGGCGAGGCGGAGACCCTTGCCGACAATGACACCGGAAGAACCGCTACCGATGATCGACTTGTTGGAGCCGACCTTGATGGGGTTCAGGCCAGCCTTGTTGTAGGAGACGGAGACGGAGGGCGCGGAGCTCTGGTAGTTGGTGCACCAGTCGTCCTTGTTGATGGCGACCTGGCAGGCGGATCCGGTGCCCCAGGGGGCGCAGCCGGTCTCGGTGGCGGTGCCGTCGGCGTCGGTGAAGTCGAACGTCTTGGTGAGGACGATGACGCGGGCCGTGGAGTCGCCGAGGTACGAGACCAGCTCGTCGTTGGTGGTGGGGGTGACGGCGGTGGCAGAGCCTCCTCCGGTCACGTCGGCGGCGAAACCCTCAGGGGTGCCGGAGACAGAGACGGCGGCGGCTTGCTGGGCGATGGCCGCAGCGGCGATAAGGAAGGACTTGGCAAACATCTTGGTAGTTGGAAAAAAAGACTGAATAGGGCTGAACGAATGGAAAATGAGTGACTGGAGAATGAAAGACCAAGAAAGACGATCAGCAAGCGGCAAGAAGACGCGAGGTATTATACCACTGAGCCGTTGGCCCAAAACTGGGTCTTTCGGATTTTGGGATCATTCATCATTCCTCGTTGTCTCGATAGTCGCAACCATGATGACCCAAAATTGCCCATGTTTGCCCATGTCGCCCGTGTTGCTGCGCTGCAGTGGCCGCGTAGCTCCGGCCCCTGGCTCACAGCGGCGCGTAAACGACCATGGATTTGGATATATGAGGGGGTTCGCCGCTCCACACGTAAAATCCAATGGAGCAGCCAACAGTTACTCGATCAGGAAACAATCGCTGGGGTTCCATGCCGGACCCCTGCTCCTCAAGGGGGTGGTCAAGGCGGTTGCTGGCACAGACGCAATCAATCCGCAGCCGATCGACGCAATAACGGAGAATGTGCTGTGTTGTGTTAATACTGCCAAGAACACCCGTTCCTTTAACGCGGGCCCATCCGCAGGCATACTGAGCCTCTCAGAAACGTCAAAACTTCCCACGATGCCTCTTTTGAGGCTCCAGTGTCACTTTCCAGCCGTGTTTAAACCCAACCCCTGACATCCCGTAAGCGGAGACAGGCCCCCACCACCCGAATCAAAATCATCAAAATCAGTCCAGGCAACGTACGACGCGACCGAGCGAGCGAGGCTTTCGGATTCCCAGTCTGGCCCTCTGTCCCCCATGCCCGTCACTCAAAGCAGAACACACGATGGGGCGGCCGGAGAAAGAGAGAGACTGCTGGTAGCGCCACCGCGGCAGTTGACAGTCACGCATGACACTATTCATAAACCTCCCGAAAGGCAAGGGTCAGAAATCGTGGGGATTTTTTTTCGTCTGAAGCTACGCTCCATTCGGCTTGCCCCGACCGACGCAGGGAGGAACCCACGGTCGGCGGCGCGGTAACGTGTGCGATTTTGTGCTGGAGTGCAACATTGCTGGCGGACCCGGGATAAGCACTCAGCCGCATTTCGTTGGCTCGCTTCCCCTAACTGGATACGAACAGAGAGACTTCTGTGGCGCTTCTGCGGGTCCCGAAACAATGCAACCAGGAACATGATTTCCCCCTGAACAAAATCAACACGAGAGAGTAGAGCTTAAAGGAGGTCGTCCTCGTTGTACATTGATGGCCAGACCCGGCGGTATGTGTACCTGATGTCACATTACCCGCGTGGCAGGCGAGCATTGCTTGATTCATGCTGTAAACTCTGTCGAAGTTGGAATGGAATTTGCCAAGACTCTGGAAAACTCGGACTTGGCAACTTTAGATATTGCACATTTTGTTTGCTCGGGGTTGCAGCTCCCTCATTAGCGAGCAGCAGTCCACTTCACCTCACCCGCATTTAATATGCGGAAAAGCATTCCCCGCCAATATATTGTCTTTCGGATTCAAACTCCTTCCATCGGCCGAGTACGCATTAACGAGGCGCTCACCGCAATGCCTAGGTCGTTCGTGAGACAGCTGAGCCGTCTTTGAGGCTAAAGAAGAAAGCTGCCATTTAATGCAAACAACTTTGAATAATAGCCGATAGAAGTCTGGTTAGCTTCTGTAAAGACGCGTAAGACCTCCGTCGACGATAGTGACTGACATCTCGGACGGCCTTTAGATGCATGCAGACTGCGGTCAACTAAACCGCATGGTGAGCAGAAAACCGACCAACATGGCGATTTTACAGGACATCACGGAAAACTTTCTGCCCAGAACCCCACTTGCCACGTAACGTCCCCCAAATATCTCAGGACCTTGCAACAATAGCACACCTTAAACATTGTAAGGACCTCCAGACGCAGCTTTCCGAAGCATGTTAGAGAGCCGGATGCACGCCGAAAGTCTGTCGCGCCGCGATAAGATTAGAGCAATTAGGGTGAGCCCGCAGCGGGAAAACTGGGGGCGTTACGGGTTGGTTGGGATCCAGGAGTCTGGAGAAAGTGCCTGCTGACGGCATGTCACGAGTGCTGATCGTCATCTGCAGGACCGGTTCGGCCCCCAATGGCGTTTGGCTGCACTGCATCTTTTGGTGGACTCGCAGGCGGCGTTGAAAGATAACTGGAGCGATGCAATTTTTCCATATTAAAAACAGCGTAGGTCGATGGAATAAAAGGGGTGTTCGCCTGAGCTTGCAATCAAGTATGCTCTTTGTCTTGGCCCACGATGCCATCTCAATAGATGGGCCATCATCTAGATGTCGTATTCATCAGCTTTCACCGACATTCTTGAGTGTTGTGAGAGGTCTCGTGTATTCATGAATCGAGCATTCTGACTCTCTGCAATGTCGGCATTCACGACTCAGCAAGTGTACGGGTACTGCCGGCCAGCTGTCCGAAGCAAAGTCAGACCGTTGTGAGCGGGTTAATCCGACGAGATGAGTCTCCGGTCTTTGGACGTCGATGCTTGTCCTCACTTGAAATTTGGCCTGGAACTTTGGTCTCGGGAAACCTCCGTTGTGTTGCAGGCGCCCCTATCACAGGTTTCGGTGGCCAGAAATGAGGTCAGAATGGAGAGTAGGTTGTAAAACTCTGTACCTCAATCCTGAGGGCCGACTAGGAACCATCATGTCATTTCGTACGGTGATTATACTGTGAGTGCGATGAATACGTGAAAGATTTCGTCCTACTGTCCTTCAGACACCATATGTGAGGAAGCCACAAAACACTGATAGCGTGGCAAACATCCACCTGATTGAAGATCCTGGCGCTGTGAGGAATAGGATTCTGTTCGAAATCGACATCATTATCCGGTGGTTCCGTAGGCTGTCGCGCAACAGTGATTTGTCATCGGCATCACGGTACCCTCTTGAGATCTTGTCGTCATTACAGATTACAAAAAACTTCATGTTTCTAAGAATTTGTACATCCCGTCCAGACATGAGTACTTGGAGAAAGGCTAAGAAGCCATGATACGGAGGATATTGCAAAGGGAAGCACTGCAAATGCTGCGATGTAAGACGCTGAACACTGCTACTGCTACTTGAGAGGCAGCTACGGTGCTCGCTCTGTCTACACTGTGACTGGATCTGTTCTTTGATCAATAAAACCCCTAAATCTCGCGCTGGAAGGATCACCAGAGCGGTTGCTCGAGTGGATAGGGTTGATCTCTGGTCTCTTTTATTGTTTCGCGATCCCAAACATTGGAAGAGCTGAAATTCGAAACGCCTGATTAGCTCATGTCCATGAACCTGGATGCTTCACCTGACTGGTTTCTGAAAGAAGCATCAAGGCTGTTCACTAGCGTGACGCAGCACTTAGTCCAGGGACCCCGAGAGTGTGTCGCGACGATAATTGGACGTCTGGGTGAGAATGTGCCAACAAGAGATTAATCTATAGGCAATATTGTACTTTGATGTGGCAAAAGATTGAGGAAGAGCGGGTGAAATAACGCCCAGGGTCTCACGGGGAATCGGTTATACCTCAATCCGGTGGTGTTGAAAAAACTGGTAGACAAGGCAAGCTGAACACTAGTAGACATAAAGTCGCTCTATCAGTCTAGATAAAAGCAGCAGAGACACCATTAATTCGAAATCACTTACAGTTCCGTTTGATGAGGGTTGGCTGGATAAAAGTTGGGTTCCGTGAATTTACGATTGTTCCTAGCTTTGTTATTTTGACGAATGTCGCGTGGAAGACATGATGGCTTCAGTTTCATTTCGCCCCGGAAAATGGTATATGGATTATCGTATAGATGTTCAATCTTTCTACAAAACTTGATACAAAACTTGAAATGGCCAGGAACTCAGGCTAACTCCATTTCGATGAAGGGAAGCATTATCATGCCTTGTTACCCCTCCGATGATGAGACGACGTCAAAAGAGCACAGACCCTACTGCTGAAAGCCAAAGTCCATAAATCAGCAAACTACTATACTTCAAAAAGTTTTTTTGCATGTGCTTTTTGGCCTCCTGGTTCGATAGCCAGATCTATGCACTGATGCGACGACCAAATGCACAACTAGGAATCCATAGGCTATGTTGAAATGCCAGTACTTTGAAAGCATGCGTCCCACACGGCTTGCGCCCAGTCACGCCAAATTATTGAATATCGCAAGCTTTCTCAGTAGCGCAGTTTCGAGAATCTTGAAAAGCCGAACCGCCTCGGTCTTGCGGATATCCCGGGGCAATCCTGGCGTTGCGGCCTCCGGACAATCAGCGACGATCCACCTCCACATCCCGAGGCCGGGCCCGGAAATGTTTCCTAAACGCCTCACCGGAAGGACAGGAGAGAAAACTTCGGCTAGTCGCCGTGCTCACTTCTACATGGAACACATGCGTCGACAAAATGTGGCAGAAGTTTCAGCTCAGCTCATATGTAAGACGGCAGCATCATTGGATTGAAGCCGTCAACACTTACGCCTAATGAGACATCTAAACCTTGGATCACAAGCCGAACCAAAATGACTCAGAACGACCATTCGTTGCAATTGACCAGCCCTTGCCTTCTTCTCAGGGTGCGAGCATACATGAGAGATAGAAAGCATTCTGAATCGGGGTGCTGTGATGAAAACGTGCAATTGAGCTCAAAGTTATTAAGAAACAGAAGAGGGAAAAAACTGCATATCAGTCTTATCAACATAGCAGTCCACCGTTATCATTATCACGAAGTGATTTTCGGTTAGGGTGCCGAAAATGTGGACACAGCGATGGTGCAAGACCTGCATCGATGGCGTAGAATACAACGGTGAAAAGAAGCGCCACCAACCACAACTGTTTGCTGAATGCCGTCATAGCCTAAATCCAAGAAACGAACAAGGGGATCACGGAGAACAACGTCGTTTGAAGAAGCTCCTTTCCGTCTGAACATCATCCACACTGTGTTAATACTTACAACCATCACGTACCATTACAGTGCAAAGCGGCTATTGCGACTTATCACGAACTGACAGGCTTCAATGTGCCAATCAATATCGCCTCTCCACCGCAGCCCCATTGACGACACAACTCCCGCACGTCGCTATCGGCTCCTGCCGAAGAAGCGAAAGCTTCAATCGACGGTATTCGATCAGAGTTTGACGCCAGTGATATAAAATTCGACGTTCGCGCTTTCAGTATGGTGGTGTTCTTAGAGTTTGGACAAGCTTCGCGTCGTCACCCCTCGTAGACAAGACAGCTCCAAGCTCAAGCGCCTCGCTGGAATTCGTCTTCTGCGCCCGACAACATGCGCTTCTCAGGACTTTCCGTCTGGGCGCTGACCGCCTCCGTCGTCAGCGCCGGCAAGGGGCCCTTTCTCGAGCAGATTAATGACTCAACCTGGATCATTGGAAATGATCTCTGGAATCTGACGCAGGGCTCGCTGTACGCGACCAAGCTTTACTGGACCGGCGTCCCGGGCGCCGATCTGGTGGGCTCGGCCGTCGGCCACTACGTCGGCTACGGTACGATTTGACGGCTTCCCTTCCCTCCCCGATAACATTAGACATCGCCCCCTCCCCTCCCCGGACCCATCGCAATTTGGGGCTTTTAATATCTGACATATTGCTAGATGGCGAAAACAATCTCCAGTTCACCAATGCCACAATCGCATCCCGAGGCACAAACTACATTGACGTCAGCTTCTCCGCCGCTGCGGGCGACTTCCACTGGGTCATCTTCGACGACCTGAGCGGCGCGTATCAGTACTTTGTCAACCGGGCCCTGCCCGACATCAGCATCCTCCGGACTTTGTGGAGACTGACGCCGGAGTACTTTCCGAACGGTCGCACGCATCTCAAGGACGAGCCCCTGCCCGACTTTTCGCTGTACGCAAACGCGACCAAGGTCCAGGATGAAACATGGCAGTTGGCTGATGGGTCCTTCATCACGAAGTATGATTGGTCTAACGCCGTGAGGGATCGCGACTTTTATGGCATCTACGGCTCGGAGGCCGGGTCGTGGTACATCCACCCGACGACCGAGTACTACAACAGCGACCACTTGAGTCAGACTCTGACGGTGAGTGCGATGTCGATCTGCCGTGTGAAAATCGTATGTTCTGACATTGCGGCAGATCCACAGAGAGTCAAAGACTGGAGACTCTGTCCAGCTCAATGTTGTTCAGGACACTTCGCACTTTCGTGTTGGACAGACCGTCGCTCAGCCGGTGGGCAAGGTCTGGGGCCCTTGGCTCTGGTATCTGGTGAGACTCGCCGAACGTATGGATCAACGATTACACTGCTAACACAGTAGAAGAACAACGGCGACGTTGCCGACGCCGCGCAGAAGCACAAGGAAGAGGTCAAGCACGTCCCATACACGTGGTTCAAGGACTCCGCCTACCATTCCCGTGGCGGGATTGAAGGAACTCTCACACTGTCTGACGGCCGCCCTGCCTCCAACGCGGCCGTCTACCTCGGCGACTCTGACACCACGATCCGCCCCTCCATCCAAGGCACAAACTACTACTACACGACGTATACCAACGACAAGGGCCGCTTTACCTTCGACAACGTCCGCACCGGCTCGTACGCCGTCTACGCCTGGTCCAACGGCGGCAAGCTCGCCGACGTGTACACCAACTTCACCGCGCCTGTGACCGTCTCGAAGGGCAAGACGGCGAACCTCGGCCAGCTCTCGTGGAAGGTTCCCAGCAGCAAGCGCATCTTCCAGGTCGGCGAGTTCGACAAGAAGGCAACGGGGTTCAAGAACGGCGGTGTGCCGTACCAACATGGCGTGGCGGCCGACAGCCCTGCGAACCTGACGTTCGTCGTCGGTCAGTCCCAAGACTCGGATTGGTACTTTGCGTCGTCTGCCGTCGGAAAGTGGACGATCGAGTTTGATCTCCCTGTCGGCGATGTTGCCGCTAACAGGACTGCGCTTCTGAGTGTGTCGTTGGCTGGCTACTCGCAGAGCGCGGCGCTTGATATCGATGTTAATGGGAAGGTCTACGGCTCGTTGAGCAAGGATGTCCTGACGAGTGATCCTGCGCTGTACCGCTCTGGAAAGATCAGCGGAGAATGGAGGTTCTTCCAGTATAAGATCGATACTGACGTTCTGAAGGCGGGAAAGAACACGGTTGGGTTCAGCGTCACGCGGTATACCCAGTGGAGAGGGTTCCTCTGGGACAGCATCATACTTGAGTGGATTTGAGATAAGACAGGCACGGTTATGAAGTGATCGCGGGGACCTGCAACTGGCGACAAACAGTTATTGCACTAGGAAATAATACAGACTTAGGGCCCTTGTTCTCTCGAGACAGATGATGCCGTTGACGGTGGTCCGTGAAGCAAACTGAGCGATTGGGCTTTCGAGACTTGATGCAATCTACTCGGCCACCGGGGTCGATTCCAACGGCTTTCTCCCGTAGACGCCATAGCTAAGGAAGTTCAGCAAAAGACCAGAGAGACATAGCAAACATCAGAGGTCATGACTCACACTTTCCAGTATGCGTGGATGTTACGATTCTTGACGTCGTTCCTGACCCCGGCGCAAAACGCGAGCACTTCCTCACGCGTCCATCCGAGCACGCGGGTAAAGAGCGCCAAACACGATGTCTCTATTCCATCCATACACGCCTCCCTGACCCACTGTCCCCGGTCGAAGAGGACTTTGTCCTTGGTCCACGGGGAAACGGGCCAAATCTCCTTCACCTCGACCACGTCGACGAATCCCGCATCTTGGAGCATTCGTTTGAATTGAGAGGGTGCTTCAATTGATCGTCCCATCTTCTGAACCGCTTCGATCAGGAGAGAAGACCACTCGGCCAGCGATGTATCTTTCATGCTGCCGTCATCGCTGAGAATAGGGAACGCGTTGTCCTGCAGCTCGATGTAGCCGCCGGGCTCAAGTTTGCTTACGTCTCAGTGAGTTCTTTGTGCACATTGCACCAGGGGAAGTAATAATCACGTACTCGTAAGCCTTCCGCAGGAGCTTCTCCCAGCTCTCGAAGCATGAGTTTCCTCCTCGAATGAAGATGAAATCGAATGGCTGGGACCAAGTCCAGTCTTTGTCCACGTCATCGACCTCGAATCGGCAATTAGGGGGCGTGCTGTGCGTGTTCGTCACTCTGATCCATTCAAACTGAGTCTTTAGCTAACTTACCTCGAGGGTTGGATAGGACTGAGATCAACGCCAATAACCTAGAGCGATAAGCCTGTTCAATTTCCTACTCAAAGCGCCCGAGAGCTAGGAAAGTCAACCTACTTCAGCTTCGGGATGCTCGTCCGCTGCATGCCGTTAGCCTATGTGCGATTTGGGATGTGGATTCCTACAAGGGCTCTCACCGTAATCAAGAGCCCAAATACCAGTTCCAGTTCCTACGTCCAGAACACGATTTGCACCCTTTGACTTGGGGCTTAAACAGATTTGGCCATCCCAGGTATTCAGCCACAGATGGTGCAGCATATCTAGACGATGTAAACACACGTACGGGAAAAGGTTGACGTGACTGCGATTACCTAGACGATCTTGCTCCATCTATCATTTGTTAGAATAATGATGTGACATATGAACATAGATATTCCAGGGACGGTGAAGTACCTCGTCATTCGGAAGAATGTACGCTGCAAGATTTCTCAGTTCGGAACAACTTGAGCTGGGGGTCGCAGGCAGACTCACTTCCGTCGCTCATGCTGTGGTATGTGCGTCCATTTTCTTCTCGATACCGGAGGATGCTGGATCGCAAGGAGGCAGTCGTCGAGGACGTGCCCTCAGACTGCATCAAACCTATTAGCATCGGCAAGAAACGCCACGTCGGAGTATCACTAACCGAGGCTATAACAGACGATCCATCGGAAAACTGGTCATCGTCACCAAGGGCCACAAGCCCTTGCGGTGCCGCTTGCGCTGGCTGGTGAGTCTCCGTCATCCCGGGCTGCTCGGTCGACTGAACGGCGTCCTGGCTTCGTACATTTGCGGCCCCGGCGGGCTGGGCACCCTGACGGTTTTGTCAGTCCACCGTCCGCGCGAGGGATTTGGCTCTAGGGAGCGATGGTATTTACAGGTTCAGTTGTCAAAAGGTCACGGACATCCATGTTGCTGGTGTTGGCATGATCTACGCGATCCTGGAATGAAACCGTGATGAAGGTACGAGGGGTTTTCTGGTCCTGCGGTCGGGACTCAGGTTCCCCTCTCGCGGGATCATTCTGTACCCCAACGGCCCCCTCGGTTGGCTTGTTGGATTGCTTTGGTGACACTGAACGCCGCATTTGGTTGGACTGTGCCGCACGCGCGCATATGCAAGGCGACTTTCACGCAACGCGTCTTGGCGCTTCCCGATGCTTTCCTATTGGAGAATGGCTGGATAAAGGTGTGCTGATTCTTGAAATATCACTCCTGTTGCGACTTATTGCGCTACGATGGCAGGATTCATGATTAACGAATCGAACGTGCGATCAACATGCAATTGCGCGAGATACGATTGAAGTTCAGGCGGCTTGAACTCAGGTCCAACGTTCATGTAACTTCAAGATCAGTGAAATTAGAGTCGCGGGAGATTGGGAATCACGGCTCCAAAAGTCATACAATCTCATCATAATCGTATAAAGGTTCGAATAATCATGCGAACCTACTCCATCTGCTGCAGACGGCCAACAACCTGGTGCACCCAACGACACGTTACAAATGATACCGGAAATCCAGCTCCCAATCACCAGTCTTAACCTTCCTCGTATCCTCCATCTCGCCACTCGCAATCTTTCTCTTCATTTCATTGCACCGCCTGATGTACAGCCACTTCGCAATGATCAACAGCTGCGAAACACCCAACGCACCGACAGAGAACGCGTTACCTAGCAGGTACGGTGAGGTGCGGTAGATCTGCCCCGCGACGATGCCCGCCGTGTTGCCGATAGACTGCTGCATGCCGATCGCCGTGGCCCTGCGGTAATGCGGCGCGATGTTGACGTTGAGCCACGTCAGGTTCAGCCCAGGACCGTTGTAGACAGCCACGGCGCACAGGAAGGTGCCGAAGAATTTGACGCCGTTGGGGGTCGGGCAGATGATGAGGATGTAGCCGAGGATGCCGGGGACGTTGGCCAGCAGGACGAGGGGCCCGCGCAGGCACAGGCGGTCGGAGACGTAGGCGAAGCAGAGGAAGGCGATGCCGCCGAAGATGTAGACAGGGATGCTGAGGTACTGGGCCTCGATGCTGGTGTAGCCCATGCTGACGATGATGGAGGGGAGGAAGGTGCTGAAGCCGTAGAGGAGGATGTCTTGGCAGAACTGAATGAGGCCGCTGTTTGTGGGAGATGGTGTTAGCATTACGCCATGATATGATGCGGTGAGGGGAGATGGGAATGTGTGCAGTGGACGTACCTGATGTACAGCTTCGGGTCCTTCAACGCAATCTTAACCTCGTCCCAGCTGAACTCCTCGCTGCCCATGTACTGCACGCGCTGCGCCGCGCGGACCTTCATCATGCGCTTCTCCTCATCGGTGAGAAAGTACGCGTTGCCAGGATCATTCGGCAGACCGAACCAGATGATGGGCGCGATGATGATGCTGAAGATGCCCTCGATGATGAAAACCCACCTCCACCCGGCGTGGCCCGCAACGCCGTCCATCTTTAGAATCGAGTACGCGAGAAGGCCTCCGAAGGCACCGGCGATGGCGGTGCAGACGAACAAGTACGACACGCGCTTGGCCTGCTCCTCGCGCTTGTACACCATGGTGAGGTAGAGGTTCAGCGTGGGAAAGAGACCGGCCTCGCAGGCGCCGAGGATGAGACGCACGACGTACAACCCCGCGATGCCGGTGATGAAGCCCGAGAAGATGGTGGTGATGGACCAGACGACGCAGAGGCCGGTGAGCAGGACGCGGGGGGTGAGGCGCTTCATCAGGATGGTCCAGGGGGACTCGAAGACGACGTAGGTTGCGTAGAAGATGGAGATGGCGGTGGAGAATTCTTGTGTTGAGGCGCCGATGTCTTCGGGCATGCCGGCGACTTTGACGTTGCCGATGTTGGTTCGGTCGAGGAAGCAGGTCAAGTATACCAGCCTGTTTTTCATCCATTGTTAGTCAATGGTCATTGTGTTCGTGAGTTTGACAGCAATCTTACATGATGATGGGCACGAAAAAGGCATCGAGCTTGAGGAGGAGCTTCTGCTCGGCCGCCGGGTCGATGGACTCCATGGCCGTGGTGCCGTTGTTGGAGTCGACGCGGTCAACGTCGCTTCCGAGACCCTTTTCCGTAGAGTCCGTGATGCCGCCGGAGGCGTCGACGGCCGTGGAGATGGTCGTCATGGCGAGGAAATGGGAACTGCTGGATCTCACTTCAAGGTCTTGCTGGTTGGTTGGTGAGCCCGTCAAGACGTGAGTCGAATTAAAGTTTGTTCCTTATTCTTGGATCTCCTGCTGCAGGACGATGTGACGGGGGCATCACTCGACTTTATCTTTCCCAATGCCGGCACCCCTCCCGGAGGACACCTGCATCTGTTTCTCTCTCCTTGACGGATAACGCTTTCAGTTCGTCGGGATGTATCGCGTTGCCGAACCCACATGGCACGGGTAGACGGATCCTTGGTATCGAACGGTGACATCGTGAGGGGGCAACTAGTAACTAATCTCCGCATTTCTTGGCTTTCCCCTAACGACGACGAACAGAACCGCGCCGCAAGGCAAGGCAGGCTGTCGTCTGCGAACCAGAAAGCAGGCCATGATCGGAGGACCTCACCGACACCCCTGACGGTGCGGGGAGATCATCCCCACCAGGGATGATAGCGCTGATAGCGCCTTCTCCACCCACCCGCCTTCGGGGTGGCTCCCCTATCATCCTTCGCGTGGCCGTTGCATTGGCGAGTAATTTGGGTTCAACGAGGCGCTGGGAGTTGCCTTCATAGGTTCGTTGGGGGAACATATACCATAATACGCCGCGGAAAACCACAGCGTCGGCGTCCCTTGTCTTAGCTCTTTGGGTGTTAGGCGCGGTATCAAGGAAGCTCATCCCAGCCACCCGGCATGATGTCAGGATAACAAAAGCCACCCCGGACACGACGTCCGAAGCCTCGGGCTTCGACTCCTTTCTTGCTAGTCACCGCCTCAGGCGTTCGTCCAGCTTATGCCGATCGCCAGAAACAGAAAAAAAGTGGCCAGACTTTTGTGGTCACCCATGGCGATAACGTCGATAAGGCGAACCCGTTCCTGGTGAGCGACAGCAGTTTGCAAAATAAGAGTTGCTTGTCATACATCCATCCTATCATCTGCCTGAGTCATGCCAGCAGCTGCCGTCTGCGTCCACTGCGAGAAGTCGAAGCTCGCGTCCATCGCCATCGCCGGGTCCGCGAAGCCCTCCTCCCAGAGCCCAAAGTCCATCACTGTGCTCACGCTCTCGTCGTAGAACGGCTCCCCGAGCGCGCTGTTGTCGACCACGGGGAACGTGACCCGTTCGGCGCCGACGACCATGTTCTGCCCGCCGCCCAGCGAGTACCGCATCGCCAGGAGGTTGCCGTCGCCGCTCATGCTGTTGACCGGCAGCATCGCGACGTTCGGCGGGATGACGCCCGCCGGCATGAGCGACTCCGTGGGCGAGAAGGTCGTCGGGAACGCGCCCAGCGGCTGCTGCTCGAGGTGGGTGTTGGCTTCGGACATGACCGCCGAGCGCAGGTTGGCGAGCAGCTCGTAGCGGGCGCCCATGTAGCTGTTGCCGCGCTCGCCCATGCCGCGGAGGAGGTCCAGCCCGGCGTTCATGGCGAGCATGTTGGACGCGTTGGTGGGGACCACGACGCAGACCATGACGAGGACGATGGAGGCTGAGAAGACGTGCTCGCCGTCCATGTAGCCGTACGTTGCTGCATGTTTACTCCGTTAGACCGCTATCCCGCATGCATGCTGCATCGTCGAAGGGGGTTACTTTACTTACCCACAAGATCCCTCTGCGCCGCGACGGTCATCATGTTGATGGTGTCTTGGGCGGCCCCGATGCACATGTCGATGACCCTCACGGTTGTCTGTGACAAGCCTTCCTTCCAGTCCCTCTCCTTTTCGCCGGGATCGTTGCTGCTCCGGATTCTCTTCAAACGCTTCTGCACTACGTGGAAAAGCAGCGGTCGGGCAGTCATGTTGATGCATTGGTAGTAATGAGCAAAAGTGCTGACGCTCTCGCGGCTGATGCTGAGGCGGGCCGGGTCGAAGCGCAGGTCGTCTGGCAGGTCCTGGTTCCACTTGGACAGGCCGAGGATGATGCCTTGCACCGACGCCATGAGCCGTTGCCCGGACTTTGGCGCCGTCTTGCTTGTCCTGCGGTAGATGGTGTTGTGGATCTCGCCGAGGATTCTGGAGAGCTCGGTGTAGTGCCGCAAGACCACCGCAGGGCAGTATTCTGCTTCCCTGGATAGTCGGGAGGGGAGATCCACCCCGATGTCTTCGTCCTGAATGGTGATGGGGTTGCCGGATTTGACTGACAGGATGCGGTCTAGGCTGTAGACCGACCACCACACTCGCCGCCTGTGCTCCCTCGTGTCGTGATCGATCGATTCTGGATTCGCATCTTGGCCTTGCAAGGTAGTAGGCGTCGGGCTGTAGCCGACTTCGTGATGCAGCCCAAGCGAGATGGCCATGCGGAGGGCCATGCCGATGTATAGAAATGCAGCATCACGTCGGTTCATGTTTTGCATGAAGTAGCCAATGAGCGCTAAGGTCTCAACACAGAGAATGGAGCCCTCCTCATGTGTGTCCGGGAGTAGGTTCAAGGCATGGGTGAAGTATTCGAACCCCGGTGGCCCCCTGAAGTCTACCCATTGGTTGACAGAGTAGAGCTGCCCAAAGGCCAAGATGATGAGGACTTTGGCGTATGATAGGCATGCTTCTTTGTCCGACGGGTCTGGAGGACCACGGTATGCTTCGGTCAAGAGCTGGTCGAACTTCTCTTTTGGGTCTGTGAATGAGAAGATGGTGCCGATGTACGTGTATTGCGCGGCGAAGAGCCTTCGGGCAATGTCGATTGGAGGTAGTCTCACTCGCGTCCTCGCCGTCTCCCGCCGTGACGGTAGCGCGCTCGGCTCATAGAAGTTGGGGTTGACGTCTAGGCTGCCATCGTCACCATGGAAGCCGGAGAGCTTCCTGACGCTTCGTAGGAAGTTGTCCGAAGACCCTGGGCCTTTGAAACCTGAGCATGCATCAGTATCATCAATCGCATATCATCTGGGCTTGTCATTACTTGTTGATGGTTTATGAACACTCAACTGGTTGAAAGGCTCTAGCAAAGGATGCGCGTCCTCAAATTCCTCGTCATTCTCCTCGGTCGAGGTTCCTTTGAGTTTTGCACCAGGGATGTTCTGGCCTTGGCCATTCTGAGATTGACGTGTGAGTAGCTCTAAAAGGAAAAGTCAGTCTCTAGGATCGTCACAGACTTCATGCTTGGATATGTACCGTCATAAGCTTTTGCCTTCCACTCGAGCTCCCTCAAGTGGCTTGTTGCAAGTCAGTTATAACTCAGAGACTTCGGCGCAACAAACTTACGCCTCGGTGACGGTAATCTTCCTCGTCTCTTCATAGCTGCAAATTAGATTGCTATCGCGGCATCGTGAACAAGTTGGCTTCTCCTTGGAGCAATAAGACCGTCGTTGACGGCAATTGAGACAACTAGACCACACGCATCAGGGAAACGTCTTGGCAATATGAAGCAACATGAATAGCGCTTACGCTACTGGTCTTGTGTTACTACTCTCGCCCGCCTGCGATGGAGATGCAGAGGTCGCCGACGACATTTCGATGTGTGTATTGGTGATGTCTGATCTCTCACTTGGGCATATCAGTTGTGGGGATGAAGCACCCCCATGTGCGATGCTAGATGCAGGCAGGCGGGCGGGTCTGTGCTGCCTCTTGAAGATGGAGTCGTTGACACACAGAAATGCTTCACGGGCTGGGGTTCAACGCGGGGGAATCACGGACTTGGGGGCCAAGGACGACTGGATGGTTGGAGAGACGTCGAACCGACGGATATGCACACTTTCATGGCTTTCGTGAGAGCATGGGGCCTGGAGGATCGGGCTTTATGGGGTATTGCTCCACTGCCTGCAAAGGACGACACCGAAAGCACGGTGAAATGCGACGGCGATGGGCAGCGAGTGACATGTTTCCATGACCAAGGCGCCTCCAATCACGAAGTCGGTCTTTTTGCCGATGCACAGACCAGCCGACAGCCGGACCCCTGCCCGCGGTGGAGCTGACCGGCCCGGTGATGATCCGAGGCTGACACCGGCGGAGATCCAATCAGGTGCCGTCGATAGGCCGATATCGTCGGGGACCCACTCCGACGGGTACAGTCGGGTGTTTGCCTGTCTCGCGCTCGAATTCATATCTCGCAATTCCACTTCATCATTCGCCATCATGCCTTATCAAGTATCGGCCAATACCTCCATTCTCATTCGCAGATTCTCTGATCGGGGACCCACCCCGCCAGATACTGCAGCCAAACTCTCAGCTTGGCCGTCCTTCCCCCGCCGACGACCTCCGGTGCAAAGGCCGATGGCGCCTTGAAGCCGTTGTGGCCGAGTGAAGGCAGCCCAGCAGCTGTGTCTATGCCTTTGAAGCGTGAATTCCCGATCATGAATCGTCTGCGAGACTCGATGGCGCAACGCGAGAGGCCGGTTTCAGGGACAATCCTCTCCTCGATCGCAGATGTCTTCCGACGCCCCATTTTACCGATCCCAACGGCAAATTATTAAGCTGCGCTTTCACACATCGTGACAAACTCACAGTGAGAACCATTTGAAGTATAAACCCTCAACAGTGATCATTTTTCTGTTGTTGACTTATCTCAACTTCATTCGTGTTGCTGTGGCTCAACTGCTCGTGATACCCCTGCCACATTTCCTTTTTCTCTTCAATATCACTACCCTTTCGACTTTACACAGAAGTCGAACCCAGACCTTCATCATGACCGTCAAGTCACATCGCATCCGCATTTCCATCGACAGAGGCGGCACTTTTACTGATGTGCACGCCGCCATCCCCGGCAGGGAGGACATCATCCTCAAGCTTCTCTCCGTCGACCCGGCCAACTACCAAGATGCTCCCACCGAGGGCATCCGCAGAATCCTTGAGATGGTCACCGGGGAGACGTTACCCAGAGGCCAGCTCCTGGACCTCTTCCACGTCGAGTCCATCCGCATGGGCACCACAGTAGCCACAAACGCCCTCCTCGAGAGGAAAGGAGAGCGCGTCGCCCTCATCACAACCAAGGGCTTCCGCGACTTGCTGGCCATCGGGAACCAGTCCAGACCCAACATCTTCGATCTCTCCGTGACGAGGCCAGAGGTCCTGTTTGACGAAGTCGTCGAAGTCGACGAACGCATCACCATGGAGGACTACACCGAGGACCCGGCCTCCGTTAAGACCACCCCCACACCCGACGACAAGGAGCTGGTGACCGCCATCACCGGCGAGACCATCCGAGTCCTCAAGAGACCAGACCTGGCCGAGATCAAGACGCAGCTGGAGAAGGTCCGCGAGCAGGGCTTCCGGTCCATCGCCGTCGTCTTCATCCACTCGTACGCGTATCCGGACCACGAGCTGCTGGTGGGCCGTGTCGCGGCCGAGATGGGCTTCTCCGTGACGCTGTCGTCCGAGGTCCAGCCCATGATCAACGTCGTGCCGCGCGGCATGTCCGCCGTGGCCGACGCCTACCTTACCCCTGTCATCCGGCAGTACATCGACTCAATCTCGGCCAACTTCAAGGGCGGGTTCGCGGCGGCTGCTACTCGTATTGAGTTCATGCAGTCAGACGGCGGCCTGGTGGACTACCGCAAGTTTAGCGGTCTGAAGGCCATCCTGTCCGGCCCTGCTGGTGGTGTCGTCGGTTACGCGCAGACCTCCTGGGACGATGAGGAGCGCCGTCCGGTGATTGGCTTTGATATGGGTGGTACCTCCACCGATGTTTCTCGGTACGCTGGCGTCTACGACCACGTGTTCGAGACGACGACGGCCGGCATTGCTATTCAATCGCCGCAGCTCGATATTCACACGGTGGCTGCCGGAGGTGGTTCGATTCTGACGTGGAAGAATGGCCTCTTCAACGTCGGGCCCGAGTCCGCTTCTGCTCACCCCGGCCCGGCCTGCTACCGCAAGGGCGGCCCGCTAACCGTGACGGACGCAAACCTGTTCCTCGGAAGGCTTCTGCCCGAGTACTTCCCCAAGGTCTTCGGCCCCAAGGAGAACGAGCCCCTGAACCGCGAAGTCACTGCTTCCAAGTTCCTCGAGCTCACCAGCCAGATTAACAAGGACCGCGAGGCCTCTGGCCTGTCTCTTCTCTCCCCGGAGGAGGTTGCTCTGGGTTTCTTGAAGGTTGCCGACGAGGGCATGGCCAGCCCTATTCGTGCCCTCACCGAGGCCCGCGGTTACGAGGCTGGTGTTCACCACCTTGCTTGCTTCGGTGGTGCGGGTGGCCAGCATGCGTGCTCCGTCGCGACTGTACTGGGAATCTCCCGCATCATCATCCATAAGTACTCCTCCATCCTATCAGCCTACGGGATGTCCTTGGCCGACGTCGTGCACGAGATCCAGCGCCCTTCCGCCATCACCTACTCCGACGAGACCGCCGCAAGCATCCAGCAGCAACTCGAGGACCTCTCCTCCCAAGCCACCCTTGAGCTCGTCAAGCAGGGCTTCGCCGAGGACCGCATCACCCACGACGCCTACCTCAACATGAGATATGCCGGCTCGAGCAGCTCCCTGATGATTCTCAAGGGCGCCGACTGGAACTTCAAGACGGAGTTCGAGGACGCGCACCGTCGCGGCTTCGGGTTCCACTTCCCCGAAAAGGCCATCATCGTCGACGATATCCGCATCCGCGCGACGGGCGCCGCCCGCGCCAAGGTCGAGAAGAGCCCCTTTGCGCAGATGAAGGCCGTCGAGGGCTCAACCGCGGCTACTCCCTCTCCCAGCGGCACGAACAAGGTCTACTTTGAGGGTCATGGCCACCTTGACACTGCGATCTATGAGCTCCAGACCATCCCTGTTGGCGCGCGCATCACCGGTCCGGCTTTGATTATCGACAACACGCAGACCATTCTCGTTACGCCGGCGTCGACTGCCACCGTCCTCGATAGCTACGTTGTCATCGACCGCGCGCCCAAGGAGGTAGTCGCCAAGACCAACGGCGAGCAGGAGGAGTTCAGCCCAGTCCAACTGACCGTCTTCGGCCACCGTTTCATGTCGATCGCTGAACAGATGGGCCGCACCTTGCAAAAGACGGCCGTGTCTACCAATATCAAGGAGCGTCTCGATTTCTCTTGCGCCATCTTCAGCCCCGACGGTGGCCTCGTCGCCAATGCTCCCCACGTCCCCGTGCATCTCGGCTCCATGCAGTTCGCCGTGCGCTACCAGCACAACCTGTGGAACGGCAAGCTGAAGGACGGTGACGTCCTCGTTTCCAACCACCCGTCCTGCGGAGGAACCCATCTGCCCGACATCACCGTCATCACGCCCGTTTTCGACGGCGAGGAGATTGCCTTCTACGTCGCCTCTCGTGGACACCACGCGGATATCGGCGGCATCCTCCCCGGCTCCATGCCGCCGACGTCATCCGCTCTCTGGCAAGAGGGCGCCGCCATCGAGTCGACGAAGCTCGTCAGCGAGGGCCGCTTCAACGAAGACGAAGTCCGTCGTCTGCTGCTCGAGGAGCCCGCCCAGTACGACGGCTGCTCCGGCACCCGCAGACTGCAGGACAATCTTTCAGATCTCAAGGCCCAGATCGCCGCTAACGCCAAGGGCATCGCCCTGATCAAGGCCCTCATCGCAGAGAACGGCCTCGCCACCGTCCACCGCTACATGTACGCGATCCAGCACACGGCCGAGCACGCCGTGCGTGAGCTCATGCAGTCCACCCTCGCCAAGTTCGGCCCCGAGCCCCTCGTCGCCGTCGACTACATGGACGACGGCACCCCCATCTCCCTCAAGATCACCGTCTCCCCCGACGGCTCCGCCACCTTCGACTTCACCGGCACCGGCCCGCAGGTCCTCGGCAACACCAACGCCCCGATCGCAATCACCCACTCCGCCATCATCTACTGCCTGCGCGGGCTTATCTCGTCGCAGATCCCGCTCAACCAGGGCTGCCTCGCGCCCATCGACATCGTCATCCCGGACGGCAGCATCCTCAACCCGGGCGCGGGGCTCGCCGTCGTCGGCGGCAACGTGCTCACCTCGCAGCGCATCACCGACGTGGTCCTCAAGGCGTTCCGCGCGTCCGCCGCCTCCCAGGGCTGCTGCAACAACCTCACCTTCGGCACGGGCGGCAAGGACCCCGTGACGGGCGAGCACAAGGACGGGTTCGGGTACTACGAGACGATTGCCGGCGGCGCGGGCGCGGGGCCGACGTGGGCGGGCCAGAGCGGCGTGCACACGCACATGACGAACACGCGCATTACGGACCCCGAGGTGTTTGAGAAGCGCTACCCGTGCGTGCTGCGCCGGTTCCAGCTGCGCGCGGGATCGGGCGGCGTGGGCCGCAACCGCGGCGGCGACGGCACGGTGAGGGAGATTGAGTTCCGGGTGCCGGTGCAGTGCTCCATTCTCAGCGAGCGCCGGAGCAGGCGGCCGTATGGCATGGAAGGTGGTGGAGATGGAGAGGCAGGTGTGAATCTGGTTATTGTGAGGGATGATATGAAGAATGGGGAGGAGAGGGTGGTGAACCTTGGGGCGAAGGCGACGACGAAGTTGAGGGCTGGGGAGAGGGTGATTATCCAGTCGCCGGGCGGTGGTGCCTGGGGCGCGGTGGAGGCGTGAGGATGGGATGATACCTGTATGGAAGCATTTAGAGGAGTTTAACTGGGTTAATTGGTTCTAGGCTGTTCAAACGCATTTAAAGGTTCTCAGGATTGACAGAGTGATGTTTGTCTTATTGAAATTCCAAAACCTGATCGCTCATAAGCGGACTGTCTCTCAATTGAAGCGAAACGACGTAATGATGAAAATAGCCATCTTTCAGCTAGCTTTTCTCGCGATAAAGGCTTCAAATTCAGACATTAAACGCTACACATACGCGATGACATACCCTATCTATAAATTATACAGTCTTATTATTTTCTTCCGTCTCTCTTCTCCGGACGTGATCTGGCCAGACTCCCACATATGCCTAGTCGTCAAGCATTTCCAGTCCGAGCAAACCCCACAACGGGCCCGTAGTCACGTTCGACTTTCCTGTTCCGTTGACTTCGACCGATGAAGTCATAT
This sequence comes from Colletotrichum endophyticum, assembly GCA_027406105.1. NCBI lineage: Eukaryota > Fungi > Ascomycota > Sordariomycetes > Glomerellales > Glomerellaceae > Colletotrichum > Colletotrichum endophyticum. The sequence goes on along the minus strand of JANVYF010000010.1, from coordinate 1,633,421 downwards.
GCCTTGTCCCGTCTCCATTCACCCCGTTGGGCTTGACTACTTTGCCCTTCAACATAGAAACAAGATTCTTAAAGCCGAGGTTGAACGCGAGATCTGCCGGCTTTAGCGGAGTCTCCAACATGACCAGCTTCCCCTCCCACTGAACGCCATTCTTCGACCGCACGAGCTTCAGATAGCTGTTGCAATAGCTATCAGTCTGGCACCCGGCATCGAGCAGATGACTGACGCAGCTCTCGTGCCCGTTAGCGACAGCCAGGTGGAGAGGCTGGAAGGCCAGACCGCCGGCTGACCAGCGGTCCATAGTTGAGCCCGATAGCCGGCGAATCACCCCGGAATGTCCATACAGGCAGGCAAAGTGCAGCGGCGTGAGTCCAAACTTGTGGGTTATGCTGGTTGGGTTTGCGTGGTAGTTGAGGAGAGCACTGACGGAGTCGTGGTTATTGACCGTGACGGCGGCGTGGAGGGGACTTCGGCCGAGATCGTCGCTGAGGTTGACTGATGCGCCACGCTCAGCGAGGTACTTGATGACATTCCGGTTGCCGCCGCATGCTGCGTGGAACAGGACTGAGCGCCCGAATCTGTCTACTCTTTGGTGGGCGTCAGGGTGTCCTGCGACGTCCATCAGGTACTTGAGAGGGAACTCTTCCCCTGTTGCGGCAGCCAGATGGAGAGGGGTTTCACCCAGCCAATTTATATGGGCGAAAGCATGTGTTCCTCCCATCTCCTCCTTTATGTTTTCGATGATCTTCTGTATCCGCTGCATGTGAAGTCCGACGGAGACGGGCGAAACGAGAACATGCATCACAGATTCTTGCCTGTCGGTCAAGAATCTGTGTAGACAATCCGGCGTCGTTCGCGGCTGGAGGCATGCTTCTTCTTCCAACAGATATGCCACCAGATTGAAATGGCCATTCAAAACAGCCACGTGAATCGCCATCAGCCCGCTTCCAGTCAGACTGGTCTGGTCGACGCCAAGCTTGATCAGCGTCTTCATCACAGATTGCGAGCCAATGCCCGCTGCCCAGTGTATCGGTCTGAAGCGGTCAAACTCCTCCGTTTCGCACTCGAGAAGGCTGCGATCTTTGGAAACTAGGGACTTGATCTTCATTTCGCGCTTAGCACGCACAGCGCGGATCATGTTGGCGTACGGCTTGTCCTCATCGACCTCGACGTCGTTGATGATGGTACCCAGACCGTAGTACCCCGGAGAGGGCTTCATGTCCGGCGACTTGGTCCTGACGGCTTCAATCATCCGGGTCTCTTTTGGCAGGATGTATGCGACCTTCTGGGGGACGCAGCATGTTCGTGTGATTTCCGATATCTCATCCGAGAGGGTGCGCCTGATCTCTCTTGAGACGGTGGCGTTTTGGATGGGTTTGGAGTCGAGTTGTACCGCGCCGAAGAGCTCTAGCTGGATGAAGCGCCGACCTCTGCGTTGCGTCGCTTTGACGGCGATGTTGACAAATCCGAGTCCGCGAGAGCTTGATGCCGCCGGGTCTGTGGTGATGTCCTTTCTTACAAGATTCTGATATATCCTTTGGAGCTGGTCGCCGCCAGATGGATGCTTCTCGTAGCAGAGTTCCCACCGTTTTTGGATGCGACGAAGTCCGATGGCAACGTCAACCGTGGGAATTGGACTCCGGTCATCTGCAGCAAATCGAAGGACAACGAATGGGCGTCCTGATTGTGGTTCCTTGGGTCTGATGACTGAGAGGCTTGAGTCCCATCGATCTGGCGGATATGCCTCGGACACCTTGAAACCCAGATATCCCGGCGTCAAATTGTCGCCACGTCGGCTTCGTGACTTGATCGTCACCTCAGGCAGGGCGTAAAAAGGATTCTGTCTGACGTAGACGTTTTCGAATTTCCCCTTCTTTTCGTCGAAGCTGTCCTCGGGGAACAATACGACGGAGCCCTTTGAAGATGTAATTCGAGCGAATTGGTCGCCCCATAATCTCCTCACCATAATTCCCGGATTCCAGTCCACAGCCACCCCGTCAGCCTTCGAGGCGACACAATCCAGCATCGCGTAGTAGTCGTCCGACTCGGGCTCAACAGGAAAGAGGAGCAGACTTGTTCGAAGTCCTTGGCTGGTCACGGTCGCCGGCGTGCTCTCTTGTACCTCAGATGGCGGGAGAGGGCGGACCCGATCGAGGTCCAGCTGACAGAACGCATGAGGTGACGGTGCTAACAGTCCGTAGAGCGCGTCGCCCTCTGACGTCTCGTCCGGTGGAATGCCCCAAATGAAGACTGACTGGTCGTCTGTTTCCTTCAGAATCTCTTCTTGTAGACGGGTGAAGGCTCGCATGCCCTCGCCATAGAGCAGTGGCATATTGACATTGAACAGACCAAGCAGGCAATATGCCATGTCCTCGATTCTTGTTGTTTGTCTGAGAGCCGCCCATTGCATCCTGTTCGCCACACTTACATCCGAGAGCAATGTCTTCCCGGCAAGCAGCGACTCGTTGATGCCCGTGATTTGGGTCAAGAGCCCACGAAACGCATCGTCTCCGGCTTGCTTCGCGTTGATGAAGGACCAGTCCTGGGCGTAAAACTGGACGGTCGCAGGTGCTATCAGCTCTTGCAGAGTCCAGCCACGGGTAAACCAGCGGCTCTTCCTGAAGCTCGAGTTCTTGCCGAAAGGGTCGCTTAGGCTCACTGGTTTAACGTCTTCGAGAAACGCATAGCAGACTTTGGCCTTCTGGTACCATCGATACATGGAGTTGATGGACTCCGAGAGCTCAGCGCTGCTTGTTTTGTCGATGCAGCAGGTGTCGACCCATATGTACTTCAGTTTCTGCTTCCTGGCCAAGTCTGCCGAATTTTTGATCTTGCGGTAGCCGGCTGTGATTGTGACGCCGATTTGACCACCGATGTCTTCGAGCGCAGGAAATGATCCATTCTGAGTCGCCGCGTTCAAGGCTTGATAGGCGGAGAAGGTGACTTCGTCCGCACCCCAGGTGTGAGAAAGAATCGCGTAGTCCTCCTGTGGATCCCCTTGGACCCCAACGAGACGGAGGGTGTTAGTGTCAATGAGCCACATTGCTGCTAGGTATCGGATCGGTCATGGACCCTTGGATTGAGGATGGTCAGTAAGATAATCTTCAAGCAGGCGATCCAAACTTACGAAATTGATCAAATGAGCGATTGATGAAGGCGTTGATGTACGTGTCAAAATGAGCTCTTGGTAGACTGTGAGAAGTAAGCAAGCAATTGAGTGAGACGAGGCTCCAGGCTTCCGAAGATGAACGTCGCATTCTGTCCTGCAGAGCGACATCATCCAACTAAGTGGGCTCTTACAGGGAGCCGAAATTAGAACCACGTTGATTCGGGCAGTCTTTTCAGCTGTTCCTGTGCTCAGCCTGCGCGCCGTTCCGCCGGGCGGGAGCCTGATTGATTGGCCTGGCCAACATGTTCACACACAATCCTTCGGTGCATCTTAGTAAGTAAGTAGGTTATTATAAAAATGGAATTGGTGCACAGGTGCAGTCATGTTGTGGTTGAATGGGGCACGCATCTTACGGGCTTTCAAAAATGCATCCGCTATCTCCAACAAATGAAAACCCTCAAGTCACATTATGGCAAGCTGAAAAAGCCACAGTTCGGGGCTTATTCGTCTCATGGCAACGAACCTGCAAAACATCGATTTTCTAAGATCTTATAAGGATTGAAGCCAATCTGAGATCAATGCGACTACAAACTTCATTCCTGCATGAGTTGTCCGAACAGAGGGCAGATCAAAAGCATAACCACACTGACGGGAATAAGCTCGGTGTTCGCTCGATCCAATGCGGAGAATATCGCTGTGCAGGGACTTAAAGGTTTGAGCTAAATGGAACAACCTAATTGCTCAACTGCCCATGAGGAACAAGTCGCTCTTATCTTTATCTGAGCCGTTGTTTCTACTGGCAAAAATACGGCAAACCGGCACTTTTGACGCAACGTACCCAGGGGCCTGTCCTGGACCGACGATACGTCACGACCGCGATACCCCGCATCGCTAGGGGCGATAAGCGACATCTTCGGACTCCTGCGCCCGCGAGACGGTCTCATTACCAGCGTCTCAAACTGATCAGAGTCATTCAAAATCGCGCCTTTTCTGAGCTCCTACTCACCTGTCTCTCATTTCCCCTCAAAGTTCGGCGAGAAAAGATGACGCGAAAACACCATATCGGTCCCTCGACCTCACGCCTGAAATGGTCCAACGCAACACCGCCTGCGTTGACTGTGTCCCCCGGCGAAGTCGTGTCTTTCGATCTCCTTGACTCGTCCGGCGCCCAAGTGACAGCCACCTCAAAAGCTTCAGATCTCTCAGAAATTCCAATCTCGACGTTTGACCCAATCTTCGGACCGGTTTACATCGAAGGCGCAAACCCCGGAGATGTACTCGAGGTCGAGGTCGTCTCACTCGAGACAGCGGGCTGGGGCTTCACGGGCATCATGCCTAACTTCGGACTCTTGGCCGCGGACTTCAAGGACACGCTCATGCTGAAGCACTACCACTGGTCGAACTCCGACAACTTCATCACCTTCAAGCCGGGCATTAAGATCCCACTCCGACCGTTCCTGGGCGTCGTGGGTATCGCGCCAGCGGAAGACGGCGAGTTCTCGACCATCCCGCCGCTAGACACCGGCGGGAACATCGATTGCAAGCACATCACCCAAGGAACGAAGCTGTATCTCCCGGTCAAGGTCCCCGGAGCTCTGTTTAGCTGTGGGGATGGCCATGCAGCCCAAGGCGACGGCGAAGTTTGCGGGACGGCGATTGAGACACCGATGAAGGCCACGCTACGGTTCAACGTCCGAAAGGATATGCCGTATGTCACGAGTCCGCACTACGACACTCGTGGGTCGGTGCATGGCAAGGTTGAGAGTGACGCGGCGGTCTATGCGGTTCTGGGTATTGACTCCGACCTGTTGGAAGCGAGTAAGAAGGCGTTGAGATCTCTCATCGCGCACCTTACTGCAACGAGAGATTTGACTAGGGAAGAGGCGTACATGCTCTGCAGCATCGCAGCGGATTTGAAAATCGCTGAAATTGTGGATATGCCGAACTTTGCGGTTTCCGCCAGTATTCCGTATTCAATCTTCGAGAATTGAGGGCCAGAAAGAAGCGCGCATGAGGCCTCGACCATGCCTGAGTTTTGTTCACTGGTTATGTATGGGATTCAAGCTTGTGTTTGGTGGCGTGCCTCTCTTACCTGCTGTCGCATTTTGTTCAACACCATGTTCCATACCTGAAAGACAACATGATTTTGTTGCCGTGCTTGTTTTCGGAATTCTTTCCTATCAGCTGCGTATAAAATGCGTTTTGCTTGAGTCATTGGAAGGTTGAGAGACAGTGAAGAACAGATCCACTCTCTTGCCTCTCAAGAGGACTCATGGCCGGCGTTTGACGGTTTTGGTTGCTCATGATTCATCACGAAGTTGAATAAGATCCGAACGCCCACTTGGAAGAATCTCTTGAGGACGTCGTGATGGTCTAAATGACCAAAAGGACAACCCGGTTAGTCTCGAGAGCCACAGACCCATCGTGCCCACCATGGCTTCATGGCGGCACCACTCTCGCCCCGCCATCCAAGCGAGCCATCACCGGCAAGCGGATATCACCAGCCCTGGTGGTCTAGCGGTATGATTCTTCCTTAGGGTTGATCGTTCAACAGTTAATTTGGAAGAGGTCCCAGGTTCGATCCCTGGCCAGGGCCCAATATTGATTTTTGAAGCTATCGTCGACTTTTTGGGGTGTGCGCGTGCTGTGTTGGTTGCAGAAATCCATTAGCGGGGGAATTTCGGGGTTACATGTCTCACATGAATGCTGGAAAGTGCGCTGGAAACCCCGAAACTTTCTTCAGACATGCAAGTGACATTGTGACAGCGTCTCAGTGTGTGCTGTTGCGAATGAGAGTGGTGCGCTACGGGCGGGGGCCGCCCGTGTTAATAATATCCGTGGAAAAAGCATCGGGCGTCGGCCGGATATACCCCTGTCCATGCACGGCCGAGACCGGCCTCAAAGGCGGGGGAGTCGGATCTGGTCCCGGTGCGGATATCCGATAGTAACCCCTCTGTTATCTGACTCTTGTCATCCAACGGATACGATCCCGACTCTGGGGAGAGCACAACCTCGGTCATCGAACCCGAATCGTTCATAATAAAGACTCCTGATCACTCACTCATCACAAGTAGCAATCAGTTTTCACAACATACTCAGGCATTCTCACAGATCTCAAGGTGTTGGTCAGTCAGCAATACTGCATCTCATCTCACAGCCCCTCTAGATACCCCTCATCAAAGAACCAACACCCCAAACCACCAGAATGTCTCCCTCCAAGGTGCCTCCCAACGGTGTCTGGGCCCCAGCCGTGACGCTCTTCAACCCCGAGACGGACGAGCTCGACCTCGAGGCGCAGACCAAGTACTACTCCTACCTCTCCAAGACGGGCCTGGCCGGCCTCGTCATCCTCGGCACCAACGCAGAGGCCTTCCTCCTCACCCGCGAAGAGCGCAAGGCGCTCATCGCCACCGCCCGCAAGGCCACCGGCCCCGACTTCCCCATCATGGCCGGCTGCGGCGCGCACTCTACCAAGCAGGTCCTCGAGCTGCTCTCCGATGCCGCCGAGGCCGGCGCCAACTCCGCCCTCGTCCTACCCCCGGCCTACTTCGGCAAGCAGACCACGCCCGCCGTCATCGACCGCTTCTTCGACGAGGTCGCCACCAAGTCGCCCATCCCCATCGTCATCTACAACTTCCCCATCGTCTGCAACGGCATCGACCTCGACAGCGCCACCATCGCAAAGTACGCCAAGAAGTACGACAGCATCGTCGGCGTCAAGCTCACCTGCGGCGCCGTCGCCAAGATCGTGCGCCTGTCCGCCGAGCTCGCCCCGGAGAAGTTCGCCACCTACGGCGGCCAGTCCGACTTCCTCCTCGGCGGCCTCACCGTCGGCAGCGCGGGCTGCATCGCCGCCTTCGCCAACGTCTTCCCCCGCGTCACGACGCACATCTACAAGCTGCACGGCGAGGGTAAGACCGCCGAGGCGCTGGCGCTGCACCAGAAGGCCGCGCTCGCGGAGCAGGCCACCAAGGCCGGCATCGCCACCATCAAGTACGCCGCCTCCGTGTTCACGGCGCCGCGCGCCGGCCTCGCGGGCCAGGAGAAGCTCTTCGACCCCCGCAGGCCGTACCTCCCTGCCAGCGAGGATCAGAAGAAGGCCGTGCACAGCCTGATGAGCGAGCTAAACAAGCTCGAGGAGGAGCTCGGTGCGTCCAGCTAGATGGGAAACAGCCAGATGGGGTAGGTTGTTGTTGTTGTTTTGAACGGTCACGGAGGCTAGTCTCCTGTCTCATTGGGCGAGGGGTGGGAACCGCGAGGATAGCCTCCGCGGATTTCCTGATCTGGACGCTTGGAATGGCATCGGAATCAGGGGCATGGCAAACGGCGTGGGAGTTACGATAGACGCGCGCCCGTTGTTTTCAGGCCAGCAGTTGGATTTAAGGGGAAGAGGGAATGAGCATGAATAGACGAGACCGCGATCAAATTATCAATGAAGAAATCATGTCAAAGCCAAGAAACGAGTGCCTCACGATCGAGATCGTCTGAAAATGACTGACAAGCCACGTGTTTTCCCAGCACTTACCGAGTGTCTGGGCTATGTCGACCGGCATGTTTACAAGCCGCGCTCGCAGCTCACATCGAATGCGACTACCGCGCAGTTAGACCCCAAACCACGCCCTTAGGGAAATAACGTGGCGTCGAGGTGTTGCGTTCCAGACGACAGTGGCTTGCCACCCGACCGCATGGTCTTATCACCGTCCGTTTCGAGAACCTGTGTGAAGTGGGTTAAAAAGACGTCAAGCTTGGGTGTCATGGTGTGATAACCGGTATTCAAGGCAGTCCATCACTGCCGCCAGCGTGTAAGCGAGGGTGCTAGACGCACCGAACGAGCAGGCCTGCCATCATTCTGGAGCCGCGGGCCGCAGTTATGTAGAAATGCTCGCGCCACATTTGACGCCGCATTTCGGAATGGGCTGCGTGGATTTCAGGGGAAAGCTCGCAAGGGGGATATGAAAGAGGTACGGCCAAAGAAATAGGGCGGGCGGGCAGAAAAGCTGCAAAACAATTGAAACGGTTGGCAAGGCAAAAGACTGGAAAGGACGATAGGGCAGGCAAAGAGTTGGTCGTTAGTTAGCTTGCCCAGAGATGATGGGAGGTCGAACAATGACGTTCGAGGTCCATCTCCAGCCAACAGGTGCACCAGGCCCATCGCATGCGTCAAGATTGCTCGTCTGGAACTGAGCATCTCCTTCCATATCAGCCACAATTTCGCAACATTGGACCTTTGCGACAACTGCTGGCTGTCCGAATGCGTCCGGATCAGCAGCTTCACGAGCACCCCACAACCCGCAAGCTTCCAGAACGCGAGCTCAGCACTACTAACCGCTGCTGCTGAAGAACAAGAAAACATGTCTCATTCGGTAATGTGGGGGGCTCGCTTTGCCCGAAGAAAGAGAGAAGAGGGAGACAGACAAGACCCTTCTGCTGGGCGCCTTGCAAAGGACCACAGCATTTCCTCTCACTGCCCTAATCCCAACACGGCGTATTTTGCCCATCCGCCACATTCCCATCCCCGCATGCGTCAAGTGGATATTCCAGCTCTAGGCAACGGACCAAAGTCTTGGGGCAAGCCACGCTTTTTTAAACACAGGGCCAGAATGGAGCAGGGGTCTTGCAGCATTCCCGGCAACAGGGGACAGGGGGCAAGCGGATGGGAACCGGCTCTCCGGGTTCTATGCGGGATGTGCAAGCTCGTATGGCGTGTGCGTCCGCGGCCTGAATGGAACGCCCGTTCGCCATGCGGCAGTTTCTAGATAGACATATGAGGGAGACTCATCAGAGCGGTGGACATGTCGTTCCCGCCTCGTAATTGAAGGACCTTTCATTGCGGGATAGCCGAATGGCATTACTATTGATAGCAATCTCCTCCGTTTCTTCAATGGCACTTCATAATAATTCAACGTTTTGTTTGCACGCGCTGTAGTACGACATACATGCAAACGCTGCTGCAGCCCGGAGAATTTGCCCATCTCATTCGGGAAATTGGTGGGGCGCAAAGGCCCAGGAGCCAGCAAGGGGGGCAGAAGAGACAGACAACGAAGAGAGAGAAACGCCTTGGAGGGCTAATGCCATCCTGGCGTGGATCATTTCTTGCCAGCCGAGAAACGTTTCGCTGGACGCTTGTACGAGCAAGCCCAACGCCTCCGGGCGGCCGCGCTTTCATCATTTTGCTAATCCCGGGAGTCTGCTGGCATGTCTTGATCTGCGTTTTGTTTAGCCACGTCCGGATGTTGCCATGATCCAGGATGCCATAAGGCCCGGGTCCTTCGCACACCCTCTTCTCTGGCAGTTCACTTATTCTTGTGCTCCTTCTTTTGTTGTTTCTTGTCTTGAATTGCAATTCCAAGACTCCCTCCGCCCCCTTTTTCGTCGATACCGATTGACATTCGATTCGACTGAGGAACAACAAGAGCGGACTTGAGGAGGTTTGACATGCATCAATAGTGGTATTAGCCATTTCCCTCCTTGTCGCGCTTCTTCCCCCTCGACCGGGGCATCGACGAAATGACATCTTTTATCGAGTTGATTGGGAAAGCCGACAATCTTCATGATGCGAAGCCTGCAATTAATAATCGAAGTGTGATGCTTGGCATCGTGATATCGTTCTTGGTAGGTCGCGATTGATGTGGGCGTTTAATGTCTGGGAGATCACTAGTGGCTGACATCTTCCTTCCACAGATCTTCACTTTGTTATGCGCGCTCATGAGATTGTTTACTCGCGTCTTCATCGTCAAGGCAGCAGGATGGGACGACTTCTTCGTGGTATTGGTGATGGTGAGCTTCACAAACCATGACGTTGGCCGCAGCACCCATTAACTTCTTCATCAGATATCAATATCAATAGGCAGTATCGGCACCTGCGTCGCAACCGACCATGGTTTAGGAGAGCACTTGTTGAAATTCCCCGAACTCCAAATAGACTTGAGTATCTTCCTCAAGGTGCGCCTCCCATCAAATGCCACATCTTGCTCATTTCTAACAACACATCTAGATCTTCTACATCTGCAATGGAACCCTTCCAATGTCAACAACGTTCATCAAAATCGCCATCCTCCTCCAATATCTCCGGACTTTTGAAAAAGGTTCCAAGTCCTACACCCTGACCATCGTCATGATCGTCCTCACGTCCATGTGGGGCATCGCATTCATGTTTCTCGCCTGGGTCCCCTGCATCCCGGTCCGCGGGTACTGGGACTGGAGCCAGCCGACGATAGGACGCTGGGGTTTCGGAACACAGGTGGCGGAGGATCTGATCAAGACGTATGAGGCCCACGCGACGAGCAACATGCTCCTCGACTTCATCATCTTCGCCATCCCGCTACCGCTCTACTTCAACAAGGAAGCCAACAAGAGGTCGCGCAAGGGTGTTCTTGGTCTCTTCCTTCTCGGCAGCGTGTAAGTCTCTTTTACAGCTTTAACTCTCCCATCGTCTACAATCCTTCAAGGCTGACACATCTTCCAAAGCGTCCTCATGCTCTCTGCCTGGCGCCTCGTCTCCCTCGTCCGCTCTCGCGCAGGAACCTACCCCACTCTCGACCCGACGTGGTACGCCCCGGTGCCCATGGTCCTCGCCATTCTCGAGATCGATGTCGCCGCGATCTGCGCCTCTCTCCCCGTCTTCTGGCCCGTTCTCAGGAGCGGCATCGGGCAAATCTTTGTCACGCACGAAGTCAAGGTCGAGGTCACGACCGAAGAATATCCCCGCGACGACGACCTCGATCTGGAACTGGCGCATTGCCCGGGCACGAGCTTCTCGTACTCGCAGCCTTCGCCGACGGCGGACACGGACAAGCTGTTTGAGGTGCCGGAAACAAGGATATTCGGGGCGTACATGCAGGGTAAAACTACGACCGAGGTCACCAAGGTTGGGTAAAGGGACGTTTGATTGGGCTCAATAATGACTTGACGAATTGCTTTTCGAGATGGTTTCTACGGTATCATGATTGTATTATCACCCTTTTCTTCTTGTACAATTGGGGTATCTTTACGTATTATAATTTCAGAATAGTCTGCGGCCTGCAGATATCACGACGTCAAATTCAAAACTTCAACTTCCAGACTTTCTTCAAACCGATCCAATATGATCCTGTGACCCTTCATTGCATTGGAAGAACCGGATAAGGAAACCAGACTCGCATGTGAAGGCTGTCCGGAACTGAGCGGCCTCGCCTATTTGATTCAGCCTCCCTTCCGGATGCGGTAAAACCTGACGACAGCGGAAATAGATCTTCCTTGCGACCCCAACGCAGGACCAACCTCAAAGAGAAATAGGAAGTTTCCGTGTCTATCCCGAGGAACTTGTGTTATCCCCCCAGGGAAGAAATCTGTTCGCACGTGGCGGAGTCTTAGATGAGATCTCAGACTCTTGTCATCCCAGAAGCTGACGACTCTTTGGCACAAGGAGCACAAAGAACGATATCGACAGCAATCTCAAGCTCAAATGAGACATGCTCTGCAGTCCCGGTCCAAATACGAAAATTAGGGGTTTAATTTAGCCAATCGGGAATGCTGGCCCGTCTCATCACCAAAGTTCAACTATCCCGACGACCTATTACATGCAGCAATATTCGCAATAATCAATTAGGATGCATATCTTGCCCTCAGATTGCGCTCAGAAAACTTCTACCTGACTAGTTGTGCTTTGCTCACCAGCACCAGCGAATTCTGTAACCGACCTGAGGCCTCGAAGCTTCGACTTTTCCAGCCCATCACCGAGGATTGCGGCTACTTTGAGAGATAGGCTTGACTTGCGCCCCAAGTACCAAAGCGCTTTGACACAATCCTCGCAGCGTCTCTGCGAGTCTTCAACAGCAACATCACCTTGTAGCCCTCGGTTTGAAGCTTCGTCGAGTAGAGACAGCCCCGCCATCGTAAATGACCGCATCAGAACCATTGTCCAAGGCTCTGTTAGCAAAGCGCCCTCTTTCGCCGCATGGTGATACTCCGGCAGCTTTCCTAGATCGTCGTCGCGGGGTGTTGAGGCCCTCGCAAGATCAGAAACCATTCGGATGCTTGTTGTTCGTAGATTGCCGATCATGGTCGTCTCGACTCTTTGTCTCGCGCGGGATGGCATGCTCATGCCTTGTTCATCCATCAAGCTGATTGTGTCGGCCAAAATCATTACCGCTAAGAGCCAGTGGCCTAGCAGACACACATACCAGCTCTGGACCGTCGAGGGAAGCGAGTCATGGTACTGGACGCAATCCTGGAACAGTGGACCATATGTCATGTTCCAGTGTCGATATACGGAGAGAGCATCCTGGATCGCGCTTTCAACCGCTTCTTCCTTGGCACCTCTGGATGACAAAGTTTGCAGCCGAGTAATCTTCCGAAATAGAAGAACTTTGACGGGCGCCGCATCTCGGAGTTCCCTGGAGACCGCCTGCTCGGGACACGGCCATCTCAAAGGTGCGAGTTTCTGGTGTCGCTTGATGATGAACCGGTCGTTCCAGTCGGTGTTAGACGTCCCTCTCCTTTGCTGCCCAGGCTCGGGTTCGTCCTTTGTCTCATCATTGTCTTTGCTTTCTTCGTCTGACACAGTCACCGGCCTTTCCGTCATAGCTGCGGATAGGGTGTCGAACATGACTGCCAACCAGAATATCAGCTCCATTGTCTTACGCTCCTCAGAATCCGCTCTTTTGCAGGAAATCCGCCTCGAAAGTTGTTCTTTGGTGGCTTTTCGGTCGAATGTCTCAACTTGTCTTCTGAGCACGTGAAGCCGTCGAGCCGCTCTCTCCGTGTAAATATTGCTTCCATCCTTTTCAAACACCATTTTGATCCGTTCTGGTACACTGCCGCCACAAGAAGCCACCGGGCCTATTTCAGAGTCTTCAAACGTGAAATCGTCTGACTCAGATATGTGCTGTTGTGTTAGTCCAAAGACTATTTCCGCGAACGCAACCTTGAATGAATTGATCCTGGAGCAGTCATCAAGGCGTCTACGTGCTTGATTCCAGAACGATTGCTGGATTGTTGTGTCAAAATCTTCCCCTAAACCCGAAAGACAAAGTCCTGCATCTTCAATATTTGATGGCCTGTATCGTGATTGGCTCCTCCAACTGCCCTGGGCCCATTGAGCTGTGAATGCCATGATTGAGAAGTGAAGTGCCCTAGTGGCCTGTCTGTCCTCATATGGAGTAAGCGGCTTGATTCCGAGAGAGTCTAGGGACTTGTCAAGATTGAGGACTCTTCGGTAAATCCTGTTTGGGAGATTTGAAACTGACTCCCCCACTTGAAAGTTGAGGTTCTCCGTTGATTTCGCAGGCAGTAAATACGGACAATTTTGCTCCGTTAGCCAGCATGAAAGTGCTCCCTCCAAGACATCGTGGTAGAGCTTCATGAGGTTTTCCGTCATTAGCCCGTTATTAGTGCGTGCCATCATTTGCTGAGTTGGTGAGAACTCCGACAACCCGCCTAGTGAGAAGTCTGGGTACTTTCTGCCTTGCCATGGTCTCTTCCGTGCTGTCGCTCGGGCTCCAGCCAGCGCTTTGGGAGCGAACTCAATTATTGAAGGGTCGTGCACAGAGATGCCATCAACCCCGTCCAATCCGGGTAGCTCATCTGATATACAACTTGGCATCGATGTCGCTGAAGAGGCCGGAAAGACCAGCGATAGATCGTCAGCTAGGGAGGCGTTGCTGGCTGTGTCGTTGGTCGGTGACAGCGAGAAGTTCTCAGAGCCTGGCCCGAACATGGGTTCGGGGAACAAGGGCTGACTCGCTTCATAATAGAGACCTGGTTCATTGTAGCCCAATCCTGGGAAGACATCTTGGAAACCGTCGACTGTTCCTTGCGATGTTGCCGGTACCACGACATCATGAACGGACTTGACCCGTTTGCGACTAGGTAAGGGACGCTTATCGGAGACTGATGATTGTCGTCTCTCGCGGATTTGATGCTGCTGCGAGCGAGCCCAGTCGTAAGTGCAACTCTTTCTGGTCTTCTGGCAGTTTGAGCACGGCCCCGTCAAATCTTGCCAATCTTGCGATGACGTTAGCTGGGAGAAGGCAGATGAGGCTTCGAGAAACTTGCCAATGTTCCATTGCATCTCATTGTCGAGGCAAAGCTGGAGATCCTTGACGGCACCGGCATCACATGCCCGTTTCCCCTTCCTGCACTGGTCGCAGCTGCTATTCTGTCTCCTCATCTCTGCGGGTGGCTTGGTTGCTAGGAAATGTTGTGGACGTTTCGTTCGACGTTGGCATTCGGACGCGAGGGACGTGAGTTGACGCAAGCAAAGTCAGCCCGAAGTGCCCACAGCTTATCCCCAACGCTCTCCCCGCTGGTTCCCCGTGACCTTTTAAAGCGCCCGGCCATCCGAAACGACGCGCACCCAGGGATGACCATGTCAACCCCGCGTTTGAGCTGCATATGAGAGCGGGGTGCATACGGCTTGTCTCCCCGCCGACCCTGTGCGTCCCCAGAGATTGGTAGCTGCAGGCCAGGTTGGCACTTCGTCCAAATTGCTGGGGTCAACTTAGGTGGCAGTATATCTGTAGCTGATGCTTGGGCCAAAGGACTGAGATGTCGGTGAACATAGACTTGCTACGTATATCGGCTGGGCTGAACCAACCACGTTGTGCGTGTTGCCAGGGTTATCATAGTTTCATTGTGCTTAAGTGACGAAAAGTACTTGGGCAGCTCGGACGTGACGTCCAATCACTGCCTACGAAATTATTCCACCCATTAGACTTCATCGAAAAATTCATAGAAGCATGCAAAACGAACGGATCGGATCAACTTCATCAAGTCTCAATCCTTCAGAATGCCGAGCCCCTTGTACACACCCATCTCGAGCTGACCCCACAATCCCATGACCGACGCATCACAGAACGGCAAGATCTGAGAGCACACGATGCCAGCAACTCCGTTCTCTCTGTCGCACCACCAGAACAGGTTCGGCAGCCCTGCCCACCACGCGGTTCCGTCGGACCGCCCAGTCGGCCCACCGGCGATCATGAACGTCAGTCCCCACCCTTGGGGCGGGTTCCCGGGGACCGGGTAAATCTCAGGGATGGGGTTCGTGAGCTCCGGCTTCGCGGGCGGGATGCCTGACCTGCCAAAGTTGGGGAACTCGGGGATCTGGTTTTTGAACATCTCGTCTACGGTCTCCTTCTTCAAGATCTGCGCTTTGGTGATGGGGCAGGTTCCGTCGTTCAAGAAGACGGTGAGGATGCCTAATGCTGTTTAGCCGGAATTCCCTAGGGAAGAAAACCGCTCGATAACTTACGGGCGTATTCTGAGGGTTTTGCAAACAAGCCAGCTCCACCACTGGTGAAGGTATTCGCGATTTCCTCAGGGGACTGGGCAATGAGGGACCGGTGAAGAGGGTGGTCTCTAACGATAATCTTGCCTTCGGGGTTCTTGTAGTGCATGTACGCAAGCTGTGCCTTCATTGACGGCGTGGGTATCATGTTGACGTTCTTCAACCCTAGTGGTTGACAAACGTTCTTCTGGATGTAGTCATTGAGACTCATGTTTGTCGCACGCTCGAGAGCGATGCCAGCCCAGTCAATTCCAATCTGCAGGCAAATTAAAACCAAGTAACCAAACGGTCAGACAGTGAATCACTTACGCCGTACTCCCAGTTCTCACCAGGTTGGAAAACGAGCGGCTGCATCATGTCCCGGATACTACCAGAAAACTCATCGATGCCAGCTGGGTAACTAAAGTCTCGAAGCCGAGGGTCGAAGAAGGTGTATCCAAAGCCAGCGGTGTGCGTAAGAAGCATGCGAAGCGTGATGCCTCTCTTCTTTTCCTCCAGTTTCCCCTCCGAGTTCAATACCTTGATCTCCGCAAGTTCCGGGCACAGCTTTTCAAGATGACCAGAGTCATCCAGCTTGAGAACCCCCTTTTCAACCAACTGCATGCACGCGATGCCCGTGACCATCTTTGTGCAAGAGGCAATCCAGAAGACGTTTTCAAGACTCATCTCCTCGCTCGATGAGATTCCGCGCTTTCCTGACGAGTGAGCGAATTGTTCCGCCCCACTGCGGTCTACCACCACAACCGTCGTCCCCGGGATGCTGTGAGAGTTGCTGGTGGCATTGTCAACGAGGCTTTTCAGCTCATTAACCGTCTGAGCAGAGAGAGACATAATTAGGCGGTAATAGGGCTGAGACTCGATTACAACGATGGCTTGCCGCGTGGGAATGATTCAATGGGATGAACGATGACGATTCAACACGTTGTCTCTGCTGAAGAAATGGGCAAGCGGGTGTGTAAACCCGAGGTTACAATGCGGCTTTTCAACCTGCGGCTATTCTTGGCGTGTAATCGCTAGTTCTGGACACGCTCGCATGCTGCTGGTAATGGTAGCGCAGGTTCCGCTCAATATGGCAAAATGAACGCACTTCGGTATCCATAGACGAAGGGCAGAAAATCAAAAGAGCCAATCCCACGCTGCGCAGAACCTCGGTCTGCAGCGAGTAAATGCCGAATTGGCAGGCCAGCACACACCATGAACTCTGCCAAGGATGAAGGGAAAGTTAGTTAGATGTCTCATTGCTGGGGCTGCGTGATTCGTCAACGACAGGGGGCAGCCCTCCACGATGGCGACACGAAGGTTTTCGTTTTCCCCGCAGACGCTGCGGTAGCAACGGCACATGCGGATCCGCGCCCGAGTGACGGTCGGCTCTCCGCACTTGCATGCGACATCCTTCCCGCACGCCAACCCGGGCACAACTAGCCTGCGGATCCGCAGCGTAACTGTTCCGCGGCTGACGTTTGTGAGAGGGGTGAAACCTCATGATGCGGTCCGGGAGCTTCGAGGCAGCTTGTTTCGCGTGGTTGGTCGCGGAACTGTGGCTATTGGCCGGACACCCGATTCTTTATTGCAGCGAATTATCGAATACATGCATGCGCATCCGCAGGGGCTTACATAGGTGAGGTGCTGTGCTATTGAAATGTCTCCGCGTGGCGATCGATGCAACTGCGGCTCAGGTTCGTTGGCCGCTTCCGCAGGCATTGGAGCTGCGGAGCATTCCTCGAAACGGGGATGAAGCTTTGAGGATGCCAGGTATCATCTGATGTCATGGCAAAGCATCACTTCAAACGAAACCGAACGGTAAATTCGTTACGATGAAAGTGGTTATAAGACGGCTGTCAAGCTCTCGTAGCCTTTCTCCGATCTGCGACATCGACCATTGTGTACATTCAAGCGAGACTTCAAGAAACACTTTCCAGAAACAGCATTTCAACCATGGCGGCAACAAGCGGCAAGAAATTCGCGACGGAGCTGTCAGACTACTCCACACGGCGTCAGACTACGGGTCCGTATGCTGACAACCTCGATGTGGATGTCCTGATCGTTGGTGGAGGATTCGGTAAGTTACCCTCCAAGTGTAACCGACTCTGTACGACTGTGGCACGGCTGACAATCTCAAAGGGGGCGTGTTTATGCTGAAGACCCTCCGTGAGATGGGACTACGGTGTGTCATCTACGAGGCCGGCACCTCATTTGGAGGCACTTGGCGGTGGAACCGGTACCCGGGAGCGCGTGTGGATTCTGAGGTCCCCGAGTACGAATTCTCTTGGCCCGAGGTCTTTGAGGGTTGGACATGGTCCACCAACTACCCCAACTTCCAAGAGCTGCGGGCTTACTTCGACCACGTCGACAAAGTAGGTTTGTCGTAATTGGCAGATACTCTGCCTATTTGATAGTCGTTTGGTTACTAATGTGAATGCCTGCAGGTCTTGAACCTCTCAAAAGACTGCTCCTTTGAGACAGTCGTAGTTGGCGCTCAATTCCAGCCCGCCGAAGGAAAGTGGCACGTCAAGACTGCCGATGGTCGCTTGGCAAAAGCCAAGTACTTTATTGTTGCAGCAGGTTTTGTAAGTGAACCTCAATGTGCTACTCCCTTCATCTTGTCAGAGGATGCTCATCCGCCTTGTAGGCATCTAAGCGATACATCCCTAACTGGCCCGGCGTCGAAAAGTTCAAAGGGGTCGTCCACCACTCTTCCTTCTGGCCCGAAGAAGATGTAAACGTCCGCGGCAAGCGATGTGCCGTCATCGGTACTGGTGCCTCCGGTGTCCAAATCTCTCAAGAATGGGGGCAACTTGTCGGAGAAGATGGAGAACTCAAAGTCTTCCAACGAACGCCGAATCTAGCCGTGCCTATGGGCAAGCGCCCCCTTACACCAGCCGAGCAAGACGTCGCCAAGGGGTGGTACCCACGCCTTTTCCAACTCCGTGAGAAATGCTTCGGCGGATTCTTCTACGGCATGCACGAGCGCAACACCTTTGACGACTCACCCGAGGAGCGCGAGGCCTTCTACAGGGCTCTCTGGGACCACGGTGGCTTCAGATACTGGCTGGGCAACTACAAGGACATGCTGTTCGATGCGGAGGCGAATAAGCAGGCGTACCATTTCTGGTCGAAGAATGTCCGTCTCAGGATTGGTGATGCCAGAAAGAGGGATATCCTGGCTCCCACCGTTGACAAGATGCCGCACTTCTTTGGCGTGAAGAGGCCTTGCTTGGAGCAGAACTACTATGAGCAGTTCAACAAGCCGAATGTGGACGTCGTTGACATTGGCAAGAACGGTATTGCGAGTTTCACCGAGACAGGCATCAAGTTGGAGGATGGGTCTCACTACGAGTTTGACGTGGTTGCTATCGCTACCGGCTTTGTGAGTTTTACTCCTTTCATGGAACACAACAGTCGAGACCCGCAAGTCGGGCTTTGTCCAGACCAACTCCATACTACCGAATTGCCGAAGCTGACTGAAAGAATTAGGATATCACCACCGGCGGCATGACGAACATGGGTCTCAAGAGCATCAACAACACCTATCTCCAAGATGAGTGGAAGGCGGCAGCAAACACGTACCTGGGCACCACAGTCAGCGGGTATCCCAACATGTTCCACATGTACGGCCCCCACGGACCGACTCTTCTGAGCAACGGCCCTTCTACGGTCGAGGTCCAAGGACGGTGGATCGCGCACTGCATCCGCAAGATTGAAAGGGAGAATATCAAGTACATCAACCCTACTGCGGAAGCGACTAAGACGTGGAAACAAAGGATCAACGACCTTAGCAATGCGTCTTTGTTCCCGACGACTAGGTCGACGTACATGGGTGGCTCGATGCCTGGCAAAGCATTTGAGCAGGTCAACTTTGCTGGCGGTATTCCTCAATATGCCAAAGAGATCCGCGAGGCGCTGGATGGCTGGGCTGGTTTTGACATTGTGAGAGACACGAGAGATAGAAGTCGCATCTGAGTTTCGCACGCATGCAAGCCATAGGTTCTTAGGCATTGATCCGGATCTCTAGAATCGAATTAAGCATCGGTATTGACAAGAAATTTAGTTGGAAATTGGAACGAGCATGGTTTAGGAAATTCTGCAGTTTGACTGACCCAAGAGGATTTTTCAACCGTGACAAAAGGTTTTTTGAGGTCAGGGCAGTGTGTCCAAGCAAGGGCGTTGTCCATTACTGATTTTTTGTCTGCTGTTACACTCATCTCTTTCACCGATTAATGTTCTTTGGCATATTTTCGATTACCATAAGAGTCATCTGACTATGAGGCAGAAGCTTTCGGCCAAAGTCAGACTGCAGTTAGCAGTAAGGAGGTGCTCTCAGGTTTTATTACTCTAGGATGTTCCGCCGGCATGCTGCCGCCTACATGATACAAGATGGGGCATAAGCGAGCCTCCATTTTTGCCAGAGCTCTCAGCCTCGAAATGATGCACCTACTTGCAGGAATATGAGAGACAAGGGTGGTGGATATCTCTATTGGCAACAGCAGCACTGGTCACGTTGGATTCAGAAACGAGGTCATTTGCTGACTACCTCAGTCTCATGTGAATGTTGACATGGAGAAAGTTTGAGATAAGAAGCAGCTCACAGCAAATTGATAATTCTTTATCACTGAGATGAAATCTTCTATTTATCATGAATGAGGAAAGAGCAACTTGCAGAATTGGACCTGGAAACTTGTGAGATAAGCTGTCCTCGCTTAGCGCTAGATCTCACCTTTCCCTACGGTGAATGAAGTGAAGGGATTTTCATCCTACCTAGGCCAAAGGTCAAAGAACTATGGAAATTTCTTCCCACTTCCTGCCTTTCTGGCTTCTGAAAATTCACCTCAACGCTTGCCTTCAGGTGGGCTCCACTCACAAAACCAGATCTCAGCCGTCCCTGATCTTTCCTCCCTCTTCTTCTTCTACCACAACTTTTCACACAAACAACTTCACAACTTAAACCCCTTCTTAATCCGTCAATATCAACATCTTCCTCTCTTACCTGGGTTCACCAAGTGATCGACAATACTCAGTCACAATGGCTGCCACCAGTCACACTCGGCTGGAGGCAGCCCTCTGGGCGTTGTTAATGTCCCAGTTCTTTCTATTGGGTTTCGCGCGTGAGTATCGCTTTCCTCCCCATGAATGAGAAACAAAGACCAGCTAACAGTTGTTCACAGAATTTGAGGCGAACCCAGCTACCCTTGATTGCATCAAGACGACTCGCTTTCCTTTCGTCTATACTACTGTTCTTACAATCTATGCACCCGCCGATGACCCAATCACTATTCCCTCACTGCGTCTCCCTGGAACAAGCTCTATCGACAGCTCGGTCCCTGGCTTCACTCCTGTTCCCTTCCCGACCTTCACTTCCAAGGAGTCGACGGATCGTGTTGGACTGCCTCCACCTTTGAGCTCCTCGGAATCATTGAGTGTGCCTCCTCCTGTCAGTCTTCCCGGCGCTCCCAGCTTCTCAGAGTCTTCAAAGTCGTTTTCCTGGAAGCTGCCTCCCGTGGACTCAACAACAAGCCGTCAGCCGATCCCCGTTATCCCAAGCCCTTCTGCGTCTTCCCATCCAGTTGTACCCTTGCCCGCTCCTACCGCCTCAAGCACTCTGCCAGTCAACACCGGGAAGCCGACTCCCATCCCTCACGACCCGGAAACAGGCCCCCGCCCGGTCCCCTCCGGTCGCCCAGCTTCTGGCTTTATCGGTCTTTGGTATGCACCTCCAGGAAAATACACTACCGTCTTGCCTCTTATCGCGACGACAACCGAACCGGATGGAAGCCGCAAGACCGCGAACGTTACATGGCTCTCGATCGACCTGCCTACCTCGACAACCTCAGACGGCATGGTTATTCCTACGGTTTTCCCTGTCTGGAGATGCATCTCGCTCAACCTCTGCAACCCGATCTGCTTGATCCCCGAGATCCAGTGCTACGCCTCGCCTGAGAAAGACGACGGTTTCTCCTGGCCCCCGGCACCTCCCGGGCTTGGCAAAGGTAGCAAAGGTGGCGATGACGATGATGAAGGAGATGGGGATGGCAATGGCGACGGAGACGGTGATGGAGATGATGATGGAGATGGAGATGATGATGGTGACGGAGACGACGATGACGATGGGAGTGATGACGACAAAAAGAATCCCGACAACGATGACGATGACGACGAGGAGAAAGAGATCCACAAGAGACTCAACGAGATCCGCATCGACATTGACCTCGACGACGACTTCCTTCTCTGGTTCTTCGGCCGATTCAGCTGGACCATTCGCTGGCGCCTCCGTGTCCTTTTCAACCTCGGAACCAACCTGCCCAACTGGCGTATCGGGACCAAGATCCCCAGCTGGCGTTGGGATCTCAACCTTCCCAACTTGCGCCTCGGAACCAATCTCCCAGCCTGGGGTCGCTTGGTTGGCATCGGACCCATTGGCGGCGGCGGTGGTGGAAACAATCCCAATGAGCCGGAAGACCCCGATGACCCAGAGCCTTCACAGCCGACGGCCTCTCCTTCGCCTACCTCTTCAGCATCCTCCTCTTCTTCATCTTGCACAAAGTCAATCACCGTCGCCCCTTACTGCACTCGACCATGTGTCGTCTCCAAGGTATCCAACCATGTCACAAACACCTGGACCACCAGCTGCGACACCGCCAGATGCTCGACCACGGAGCTCTGCACAAGCGTCCGCACAACGACTACCACGACATACACCACCAAGAAGCCGAAGGCCACCGGTGCCTGCCGCCCCGGAAAGTGTCCGGCATGTAGTGACAGCAAGGTCAAGCGCAACGACGGCCTCGAGAAGCGGTCGACTCTCGAGAAACGCACCATCCCCGAAGATGTCATCGTCCAGGATACCATGACCGGTCCCGAGACGTGGGAGAAGGGCGAGACTGACTGGTGGGAGAATATGCGTCGCATCGTCAAGTACTACGGTCCCGGGTATCACCAGAGCAGCCCCATCCACGCCGACTCGTCAGCCATATACGAGGACTTTTCCAAGACGTACCCGATGGGAGGCGGCAGCGGACCCGTATGGGGATGCGCGATGGTCGCGGTCTTCTCGCCCACTGGCATCTACACAAACCACTTGTGGGAGGTCCCCAACTTCTCGATCCCCGACGAGGACCGAGAGGCTTTTGACACTGATACCTTGAACTACGATGAAGCGCACTACTTCCGGCAGAACGTTCATCACTTCCTTCGGCATGGCTCTGCCGCCTGGACCGATCAGAAGCAGTACCCGGCCCTTCGACACCTCGTCGAGGTCGGAGACAAGCTCGACCCCAAAAACACCCAGTTCTACAGGGTGATCCTCTTCGTTCCGATAGATGTCAGCGGCAACATGGTGTACCCTCGGGCCAACCAAGAGATCATTGACCTCCTCACCGGAAGACTCATGGGCATCGACAAGAAGCACATCACCATCTACGGCTACAAGCGTCGCAAGGAGCTCGGCGAGGACCACCACCACGACGAAGGCAAGACTCCTCCCCCTGGGTTCCGTGAAGCAGAGCCCTGGCACGGTCTCCTCTCCTGGATGTACACTCCCAAGGGAGCGAGTGGCAAGAGAGAGCTCGTGGTTCGATTCGAGAGAGACGTCATCCACCGAGAGACTTGGTGCGGCGATGGACGTATCTCGGGGCCTGACAGCATGCATGTCGACAAGCGCTCTAGTTCTTCGATTTCCAAGCGACAAGACGACACCTGCCCCGTGCCTCAGTTCTGCATGTTCAAGAAGAACTGCGGTTCTTGCGGCGGCTCTTCCAGCAAAGAACTTCAGAAACGCGACCCCTGGCCGGGACAGGTCCCAACACCCGACGAAGTGTATCTCACCAATGACGACAAGATGGTCCAGCCCGAGGACTCGCCTGAGGGAGAGTTGAAGTGGTGGCAGTCGATGCGAAACGTGATCGATCAGTTCGGTCCAGGCTTTGGCGGGCCTCCTGATTCCTGGCCCTACGAAGAGGACGAATACCCGAGACCGTGGGCGACCAGCGAGATTACCTTCTTCGACCGGGAGAAGATTACTGAAGTTCCCGTTGAGAGACCTCGCTTCGGTGGCTCGGGCCCTGTCTGGGGCTGTAGCATGCTCATCGTCGTGTCCCCGAAAGCCGTCTGGACCAGTCACTTCTGGGAAGTTCCCGGACACACGAGAGGAGAGGCAGAGCCTAACAACGCGTGGCTCCAGGAGGCGTACCCCCTGCCTACGGAACAGTACTTGAAGGAAGACATCATCGACCACATCGGGACCGGCAACTTCAGAGGTAACAAACGTTCTCTGACCGCGAATCCCCTAGACGAACATGAGAACCCGGGGCTTGCCCAGTACTTCCAGCCTGGTGGACCCTTCAATGTGCAGGAAATGGACTTTGTCAAGGCCTTCATTGTCTCCCGCGGATCTCTCCCTCCGTTCCCCGAGGACGTGATGATGCATCACAGCGTCGTTGTACAGATCAAGGAGAAGCTCCTCCTCGACTTTGGACTGTCAATTGACGAGATGGTGGATATCGCGTATCGCCCGCACTTCGAGAGCGACCTTGGCAAGTCGAGGGAAGACCACCCCGAATGGGGCGTCTTCTCTTGGGAGTACCATCCCCACGACGACAGCATGGGTCTTGGTATAGGCTTCAAGGCCTTGAGGCTGCGGTGGGAGAAGAACGTTGTGTGGGAGAACTTGTGGTGTGGTGATGGCCACCGAGTCGTGCCGCCCACAGACGACGACCTGTTCTGGCCGCCTCTTCCGCAAATTGATCCCGAGGACGCTGGAGGTGATCCCATGATTGAAGGCCGACAGGCGACCGCTCCCGCTTGCAAGGTTCCAGCGAAGCTGACGCCATCATCCTCAATGACTTTCACACGCACCCCACTTGCTCTGCCGCTCCCGACCGAGTCCTGCCTCTCGAACTCTGAGTGCGGCACCCTCAGTTGTCCTGAGAACAGACAAGCGGTGTGCTTCTTCGACCACTGTCGCTGTGTCATCAAAGAGAGAAACGACAACCTCACAATCACCTCAAGCCTCACCAACGCCCGCACCAGAGCCTGGTCGACCCGCGTCACCTCCCTAAACACCACAACCAGCTTCCCCCTGACGGTAGAAACACCCTGGACCGGCACCGAGCCCTTCACAACCGTCGTCCTCTCCGAGTGGGAGCCCATCCCGACTAAGACCATCCCCACCGTCATCCCCCAGCCCTCCGGCGCCGGCTCGACATGCGCCTGGGCTAGGAACTGCAATGCCCTGACCTGCCTCGACGACATGTATCCAGCCTGCGTCAAGCCTGCCGACGGCAACCGGTACGGCTGCTACTGCGTCATGCGGCCCGTCCCCGGCGACGCCTGCGCCGTCGAGTCCGAGTGCAATGAGATGCGCTGCCCCGAGAACCACTTCCCATCGTGCTCCCGCCAGGGCAAGTGCCGCTGCGAGCCCATCCCTCGGGAGGTCGGCGCCGCGTGCAAGCTCGACTCCCACTGCGTGGGCCTCATGTCCTGCAACATCGTCCAGTCCGGCTTCTGCAACAGTGGCAGCTGCGAGTGCGCCATCAAGTTCACCGACGACACCGGCTGCGCCAAGCACGGCGAGTGCACCTACGTCCTTCGCAACAACGAGACGCACCCGTACAAGACGTGCTCGCGCGAGAACAAGTGCGAGCTCACCGCCTCCGAGCCATTCCACCGCCCCGAGCGCGCCGGCGAGGTGTGCAAGGAGTCCAAGGAGTGCGTTGGTATTACCTGCGACCAGCGCAGCGACCGCAAGGTCTGCGAGAGCGGCAAGTGTGCGTGTAAGCCGTGGCGGTGTGATACCCATGCCAGCTGCTCTGGCGAGTTTGGCCCTGCGAGCTGCGCCTCGGCGAATAATGTCATGTGCTGGGAGGGGGAGTGCCACTGCCAGCATTGCATGATTGCGCTTGAGGACGTGGAGGAGTGTGAGGAGGATAAAGAGTGTGCGAAGAACTGCTGCGGGCAGAGGCTTAGCGAGGTCTCGGTTTGCCGCGACAAGAAGTGCGCTTGTGTTTCCTCGTTGTGATAGAGAGGAGAATATGGCTTCGCTTCATGAGTTTTGGCGATTGATTCTAGAGTGATACCCGGACGCCTTGAATAGGCTCGGAGAGAGAGCTTGGAAAAGGAGATCAGTCTTTGCGATAGATGCTGCCTTTGAGGCATGCGCATTCATAGAGGTATATACAAGGATAGAGACTATTTCGTAAAGCCTGAGACTCCAATAGCCATCAGTGACGTAGTCGGAGATCAACATCTGAATCGCGAGCGACTACAACCTCACCGATCCATGGGCGCCTCTCGCTCCAGCTTGATTCGAGTTTATCGCTGAGCAGTAGCAATTCATCCGACCAGCGTCGCATTCTCAGATACGCAAAATGGATTCTGAATAGACAGGTCCCTCTCGGCTGAAAAGTCCCCCTGCCGTGGTTACACCCGCCAAGCATCAGGTGAGCTTGTAAGGACAAAGATCGGCCGGGGTCTTGATGCAGTCATCATTTGACATTGAATCTGAAGACTCTTCGGACTCAAGGTCTGAAAAGGGACAAATGTAGTTACCCCTCTTCTCGGCTGAGGGTTCGTAGTAGAGGCCCTCCTACCGCAGTACAAAAGATGGTCCAGGTCCATCGCATCGTCATGGGAAACATGTCTTTTAAGAGCTGCGGGGATACTCTGAGCCAGAACCGCCATCATGTTCTCCCGACGATTGATCCTGGGTGTTGCTACCCTACTCTCCATCACCACCAACACCGTCGTCGCGAGAGGTTCTGCCAAAAACAACACATACGACTACATCGTCATCGGAAGCGGTCCTGGCGGCGGTCCTCTTGCCAGCAACCTCGCGCGCGCCGGCTTCTCAACTCTGCTCCTCGAAGCGGGTGATGATGAGAGCCACGACATCGGCACCGCGCTCGCGAACGGCGGGTATGCCCTCACCGCATCCAACAGCTGGGGCTTCTGGGTGAAGCACCACGCCGACCCGGAAGTCGAGCTGCGCAACAACCACCTCACGTGGCGGTTCCCGAACGGCACGTTCTGGGTCGGCAACGGTGAGCGGGCACCGCCTGGGGCGGAGCTGATGGGCGTTTACTACCCGCGCGGTGCGACGATCGGGGGCTCGGCGGTGGTGAATGCGATGGGGACGCTGTTACCCAGTGATGGGGATTGGGACTATTTGGCTAACATCACGGGCGATGGATCTTGGAGGTGAGTTTTGACGAGGCTTCGAAATGAAAGCTCAAGCTAACAGGATGTAGGCATGAGAGTATGAGGCGGATGTTTGAGAAGGTTGAGAAGAACAATTATCTCCCCGAAGGCACGCCAGGACACGGGTTTGGCGGTATCCTGGAGACCAATATGGGAAACGGCAGTCAGTATCTGCCGTTTCCGGGTCTGGTCGAGGTGTACAAGGCGCAGATTAGATCACTGGGATTGGATCCGGAGAAGGTGATTGAGATGCTTGGCAGCGATCCCAATCATCTCGCCGATGATCGGGACTTCACAGAAGGTTTCTGGGGCATGGTGTTCCACGCAAGTGCGAGGTGGGAGAGGTCAACGCCGCGAGACTACATCTTCGAGACAATTGCGGCGAAAAATGAGGACGGGTCAGCCAAGTATTCCCTGACACTATCGTCAACCTCTTTAGCTACCAAGGTCTTGTTTGAGGAAGGAGAAGACGAGAAGCCGAAGGCGGTTGGAGTTGAATATCTCAAAGGCCCTTCAACGTATGGTGCTGACCCGAGGCAGAACGCTTCAGCGACAGGCGAGAACAAACAAGCTTTCGCATCTCGCGAAGTCATTGTTTCGGGAGGCACCTTCAATTCCCCGCAACTCCTGCAGCTCAGCGGGATCGGCAACCAACAAGACCTCGAGGCACTCGGCATCAAAGTTGTGGCCGACTTGCCTGGCGTGGGGCGAAATCTCCAGGATAATCAAGAATTTCCGGTCGTCGGACTAGCTCAGATCAACTTCACAGTGATACCCAACGCCAACGAACCGACTTGCGCAAAAGGCATGCCGAATGATCCGTGCTACGAGCTCTGGAAGAAAGGTCTGGGTCCGTACATGCGACCTGGGTTCAACTCCAATGTCCTTCTGATGCGGTCAAATCATTCAGTCAATGGCGAACGCGACATTTTCGTGTTCAGCGTACAAGGCGGCGCGTTCCGAGGTTTCTGGCCGGATGTAAATCAGCCCGAGCTCTTTGGGACGCCAAACACCTCAGGCTTCTCGACAGTCAAGATCAACCCGCAAAACGGGGCGGGATACCTGAAGCTCCGGTCGGCGGACCCGACGGAGCCGCCCGAGATCAACTTCCAGCTGTACGAAGAGGGTGCCGAGACAGACCTTGGAGCGTTGGCAGATGTTGCCGCGTGGGGCCGTCGGGTGATGAGCAATGTTGAGGGGCCTTGGGGTCCGCTGGCGCCGGCTGACCGCCGTGTTCGAAAGTCGGGAGCGACGGCCGGTGCGAGGACGGAGACGGAACGTCGGACGAGGAATGGATCCGGGCCCAGACATTTGGCCATCATCCGTCGGGGACTTGTGCCATTGGGCCGGCGGAGGATAGCATGGCAGTGCTGGATTCTCGGTTTCGGGTGCACGGCGTCGAGGGGTTGAGGGTTGTGGATGCGAGCGTATTTCCACGTGCTCCGGGCGCGTTCCCCTTGATCGCGACGTTCATGGTCAGCCAGAAGGCGTCGGAGGTGATATTGGAAGATGCCGCGGCGTCATTTTGAATGTGTGGTAGTTGCAGTGAAAGATGGGACGAGCTAGAGATGGTCAAACGAAGGCAGAGTTCTTCCGTGCAGTTTGGGGTGCCGGTCGGTGTACGAGCCACAAGCCACGTCGTCCTGGTGTCGCGTCGCAATCACGGCAAACCGGGTGTGTCAGGCGTATTCAAGCGTGTCGTATCCGTACGCGGACTGGGTTGAGGGCAATGGCACGATGGGCCATCGTCCCAAGACCAGATGAATGGGCGTCTGATGTTGCGGCATGTTCCAGTAGGTGGGATATGTGAGAGAAATGCATGTGAAAGTATTCTGTCCGCTGAAATTGGTGGAGATGTACGTGGCTGAGGTGTGGCTCTGCTAGCGGGGTTAACTGTGGCCCGTGCTTGGTGTGCCGCCACAGCCACCCCCACCCCTGGCACGAGCTCCTCACGGTCGCGGGCGATGACGTTTGGCAGTCGCCCCCCTCTCCCAGAGGACGTCTTGCTGTGCTTGCTCTGCCCAGCATTGGACCCTGAGTGGCCCCTGCTCCTTGCTTTCCCGCCATTGCAGCAGCAGCAGTGGTCGCCCCTGCCCCTTCCCCGGCACACTGAGGACTGAGAATGACGGGTCGCCCCTCCCTCAACAGGGCGCTGCGGCGTCAAGCATCGTCACTGCTGGTGAGAGGCCGCCCCCTTCCCTTACCCTTCCATCGCCTTCTGCCTCCTGTTTTCCTGGGATTTGCCTTGGCTAAAAGGTAAAGCGCGTCCTTGTGACCCTTCGTCTGATCTTGATTCCTCTCCAACTTTCCCATACTCGAGAACTCGACACGTCGTCATAAAAGCCCATCCATTCACGCGTTTCCCAACGTCGAGTCTACGATTATTCTTCCTTTGACCGCCTGATTCAACACACATCCACTGTGAGACAGCACCCATATACATCCCTTGTTTGATACCCGCTCCCGTCTCCAGTTACCCCTCACAAACCACAAAGCTCCCTCCTACAACTTCTTTGTTTCCAAACACCACACCGACTTCAGGCAAAAAACTACAATCATCATGTCCAACACCACCGTCCACGTCAAGAACATCGCTGCGGCGACCGAGGATAAGGAGATCAAGGACTTCTTCAGCTTCTGGTGAGTACATTTCCCCGCATTTTCGAACACTGCGCAGGCACCGAGATGGCCTGACGTCTGCTACCCGGACGCTTTCCGCATCCTTTCTTCGGTCAGGAGCTAACAGACTGCAGCGGCAAGATCACAGACATTCAGGTCACTCCCGCCGGCGAGACCAAGGATGCCGCCGTCACCTTCGAGAAGGAGACTGCTGCTAAGACTGCTCTCCTGTTGAATAACACTCAGCTTGGCACCTCCCACATCACCGTCGCCAGCGCCAGCGGCGACTCTAACGACGACGGCTCCCACTTCAAGGACAACGCGAACCGTGATACCGATGAGATCACTCAGGAGGAGAAGCCCCGCTCTCGCATCCTGGCCGAGTACCTCGCCCAGGGCTACGTCGTCGGAGATGCCGCTCTCCAGCGCGCCATCGAGCTTGACACCCAGCACGGCGTCTCCAGCCGCTTCTTCGGCACCCTCCAAAACCTCGACCAGAAGTACCACGCCACCGACCGCGCGAAGGCTACGGACCAGTCCTACGGCATCACCGCGAGGGCTCAGGGTCTCTTTGGCGGCTTGAGCTCGTACTTTGAGAAGGCCACCAGCTCCCCCACCGGCAAGCGCATCGTCACCTTCTACCAGGACGGCTCGAGACAGGTTCAGGACATCCACACCGAGGCCCGCCGCTTGGCGGACTTGAAGAAGGAGCAGCACGGCGGCAGCGCCTACAAGGCTTCCGGTCTCGAGAGATTCCTTGGTAAGGAGAAGGAGAAGGCTGTGCCTCCTGCCACTGGCGAGACCACCGGCACTCAGGCTCCGACCCAGCCTGACCCCACGACGGCTGTCCCCCTCTCCAAGCCCACCGAGGCTACTACCGAGAAGACCGCGTAAGAGTAGCGATTGGCACGAAAAGGACATCAGGTTAGGCGTTGGCTGGTTTCATTAGGCACGAACGTTTTATGACTGCAATGCGATGACTGCGGTGCACGTGGCTCTATTAGGCACTCTAGGTAGTTACGACTTCAATGCGATTGAATGCATCAATAATTGGATTCGGGAAATCTACCCAATCATGTGGCTGAGTGATTTGAGGCCTTTATTCGCGATGACGTGACAGCAGAGCGTTTTACCACAAGTCCCTCGCATGGGCACAGCACATTGCCCGTTGCGTGAACATGCATGGCTGTATAACCTGATGTATTTAGCCGAAATTCATGTAGGATAAATCCAAGATTACAAGAGTTGGTAACCATGTGTGTCACGATAGTAGCTGTTGCGGAGGGGATGGATGACACAAGTATCACAGACAATAAGCCACAGAATTGACCAATGCACTTTTATTTGGCATTGGT
This sequence comes from Colletotrichum endophyticum, assembly GCA_027406105.1. Taxonomy (NCBI): domain Eukaryota; kingdom Fungi; phylum Ascomycota; class Sordariomycetes; order Glomerellales; family Glomerellaceae; genus Colletotrichum; species Colletotrichum endophyticum. Next base: position 1,602,883 of record JANVYF010000010.1, on the reverse strand, counting down.
TTGTGAATCTATTGATACAGCATCACAATCGTGATTTCATCTCAGTACTTCTCATGCCTTCATGATGTCCCATTCCCAACGCCTTCATATAATGGTATCCAATAATCTACTCGGTCTTGGCGAACTTCTCCTTTACAGCATCGTCAAGAGGTCCCTTGGGGTTGGATGACAGGTTCTGGGGATGGTTAGATGAAGACGTTAGAGAATGTTGGGAGGGAGGCTCACCTCAAGCTGTTCCTTGTTGACCTGCTCCTTGTTGGTGGCATCGTCGGTTCCCTTGCCAGAGGCGGGAGGGTCGTTGAGCTGGGCGCCGGTCTGGCGCTCGGGAGGGGGAGACTGGCGACCTTCGGAAGGCATTTTGGATGTGGTTTTGAGATGGGGGTTGTTTAAGGTGAAGAAGTTTGCAGAGGCGACCGTTGTAGTGTGCTATGTCTTGGAAGCGTTTGTCTTGGGAGACGGGAGAAGGTCTGGAACAGGAGGTTTTCACGTTATATAGCAAGATCACGAAGGTCGGGAAGAGGGGCAGGAGCTTTCTTAGGTAAGGTGCAGCTGCTACTGCTGCAGCAGGAGGAGGAGGAGCTCTTGCGTCAATGGGGCGTTTGAGGCCCCGAGAGGTGGGAAAGCTCGCACCGAGTGGCCTGCCACTGGTTGCGGCGTTTGACATCAGATTGTGTTGTTGATGCCGTCATACGGGTATTGCGTTGCGGGTGCTTGGGCTTGACGTCACCCTGTGTATGGTTGTTGAGGGCGGGTGGGCGATGGGTGGGTGAGGTAAGGGTGCTGCTGCTGATAAGATGGAGGGGAGCTTTATCGATTAGATTGTCGATTCCTATCGATAAGACACATCCGATAAGATATGGTCTGCTTTATCGATATGAGATATCACTGAGCTTTATCTAAGCAAAACAAAGGCAGACGCACAGCTTTGTTTTGGTGGGTGGTTGCACCGCAAGATGCCACAAGTTTTCTTTCATGGCATTGTTGAGGTTTTGTATTCTATCCGTGCGTTCTGATATTTCGGAGTAATGTTCCCTGGAGACGTAGCTACTGATGCGGTCTCAGAAAGAGAATCTATCTTGGATTGAGCCACGGATATGGTGACTTTATTTCTCGTGGGATATTCCAAGAGATATTTTGCTGTCGTTGCCGTCTGTACTATATTCTCTGTTTCTGCGTTTATTAACTCTATGAGTCCTACAGAACATTTGAACCTAGGACACATTGTCACGCATACACAGGAAAGACGGCAAAAATAAACACAATGCCCTTTCAAACTTGCATTCATCTCGATGCAGGGTGCTTCGCTGGCAGTTTATGCAGGCGCTTGGGGCAGGTGAGCAGCAACGAAACGGGATTCTGCCCGCTGGCGGGTCCCCTGTTTCTAGTGCATCAGCCTTGCGGCGGCGACACGTCCGCTGAAGAATGCCACATGCCTACTAACAAAGGAACGCGATCGGCCTCTCTGCGACAGGTGCCGAGCTAACGAGAGCGACGCGATGCCTAACGCAGGGTCGGCATCGCTAGCGGGTTCAATAAATCTCCTCTCGTTGTGGGTTCACCGGCCGGTGATGGTCGAGGATTTACATTACAACCCGAGCCGCTCGCGTGGTCCCCAACACTCACGACATGCTGTTGCCGTTTCGGGTTGCCATGCCCTGGACACATGGCCGGGATGTTGTGGTGATTCGAAGCCAAAAGTTGGATTTTAGGGTCTCGAAAAATCATGATCAGCCCTGAACTTTGCGATGACAGGGCCTGTTCTTGGCTGTTTTCGGCGTCGCTATGGACAAGGGATGCAATAGCGGGCAAAGTTTAAATCGCGGGGTTGGCTCCGGAAAGGGCGCGCGGGCGAGGCCCCAACATTGCAGAATGCGACCGTTGGCGTGTCTCTGCCAGTCTCGACGTCTCGCGCAACGCTTATCAAGACGAAAGTGGTGTCATGTTGTCGACCTGGATCCTTGAATTCTGCGTGGCGGGTGCTGGGATGACAGGACGGGAAGCCACAGGGCCCGTGGTGAATCAGGGTGATGGGAAGAAAGTGGAAGGAAGAGACATGGACACACACGATGTTGTGCATGGTGACTGCTCCTGCCTGGTTGTCCCTGCCTGAACTTCCCCGTCAACGTCGCACTTGCCCGATTCTTGTTTGTTTGCGGGTTCAGGTGCTGCCCCCTTCGGGAAAACTTTACTTGGACCGCATCGTGCCCACGACTTTTTTTATTTTCCCCAACACACTAGCTACCGCTGCTGATATCAAGACAGGCACGAACACACCAAAACACCAACAAGCCTCAAATATCATGTTGGAACAAAGTTGGCGACGACGACAGGCATATTCACCATGGGCGATTCGGACATATTCAGAATACGAAAGGGCGTACAAATTAGTCGCTGGCTATCGTTACTACTACTACTCATACAAAGACCGATTCCATTCATTTTTCCCGAATCCAATCCATTCCAATCCAATGACCAAGTACACGGATACAACTCCAAAGAGAATACACGCGTCAATCAGACGAACTTCGACGAGAACACGCTGCGACGCTCAAGTCATAACATCGTAACCGAAAAATCGCTTATTTCTTCTTGCCACCACGAAGGGCAGTGGTCAAGCTGCCGAGGCCGAGGCCGTCGAGCACGCGGTTGAGACCCAGGGTGCCCAGAAGGCCGTCGACGATACCGCCGAGACCAAGACCGCCGAGCAGACGGCCGACCAGGTTGAGAACACCGGCCAGGAGGAGACCGACAGCGGCAAGAATCTGGCCAAGAGGCTCCGTGAGGAGACCCCAGAGAGGGTTGAGCTCCTTCTTGGCGTGAGGCATATCCTCGATCTTGCGCTTGGCTCCCTCGACCGTCTCGGTGATGGCGCCAGTCAACTGAAGTCTTGTTAGTACATTTGCATGAATGTATGTATTTGTGTTATGAGAAAACTTACCTCCTTCAAGACATCAGCAAGGTGATGCTCCTCGGGAGTAGCCTCACGGGTGCCGGACTTGTGCTTAGCGTTGCGCTGGATTCTGCCATCAGGATCCAAAGCGCGAACACTACCGTTCAACTCGCTGAGGATCTTGCCACCCTCCTCGATGAGAGGCTTGACATCCTTTACGAGCTGCTCCTCATCAAGCTCTTCCTTAGGCGTGCGCTCAGCCTTCTCGATCTTTCCTGTAATCATCTTGCAGATGGGACGCATACGGTCCAGACCCTGCTCGATGACGGCACCGAGAGATTGGGCGAGCTTACGGTCGGCCTCAGCTTGCTCACGAGCCTTGACCTCGTTGGGGTCCTCCTCAGGCTCCTCAACCTCAGGCTCGGGGATGTCCTCGATAAGAGAGCAGTGTCCGACAGTGCGACCCTTGGAATCGACGACATCACCGTCGCCGTCAATCTCCTTGCCGGCGCAGATGGACAGCTCACCAGTGGTCAACTTGCCGATGATGTTACCATCCTCGTCAACGACCTCACCCTTGCGGTTGACCTTGCGGCCTTCCATGGGGCCGATCTTCTTCTCGACCTCAGGCTCCGGCTCTGGCTCCCATCGCTCGGCCTTGCCAAGAAGGTTGCCGTTGCGGTCGAGGATGTCACCATCCTCATCAACGGCACGGCCAAAGAGAACCTTAGGATTACCCTCGATCAAGCGACCAACAATGTCTCCTCCCGGAGTAACAACGTGACCCTCCTTGTTGATGGTGCAGCCAGGAAGCTCGGCGAAAGGACCCTCCTTGAAGCCCTCGCGCTCACCCTCAGGCACAAGCTCAGCCCTGCCGATGATGTCGCCAGACTCGCTGCGGACGTTTCCGTCCTTGTCGCACATGCGACCGACGAGACGCTTGACATCGCCCTCGACGATGCGGCCGAAGATGGTGCCGTTGGTGTCGACGACATTGCCGGCCTTGTTGACGCGCTTGCCAGCAAGGATGGACTTGTCGATAACGACCTCCTCTTCCGGTTCCGGCTCAGGCTCGGGCTCGGGCTCCCAACGCTCAGCCTTACCGATGGTGTTGCCGCTGCGATCGAGGACATCACCTTCGTCATCAACCTTCTTGCCCTTCAGCTTCTTTGGGTCACCCTCAATCAGGCGACCGACGATCTCGCCGTTGAAGTAGACGTTGCCGTCAGACTCGACAACAGCGCCGGGGAAATCTTCGAAGGGGGCGGGCTCGCTAAGACCCTCACGCTCGGTCTCGGGAATGGGCTCCGCCTGACCAATGACCTTGCCGGAATCGTTCCAGATCTCACCCTTCTCGTTGGCCTTGCGACCGACGAGGTGCTTCAGGATGCCAGAAACAACGCGGCCAATAGCCTCGCCCTTGTCGTTGACCAAGTTGCCAGCCTTGTTGACAGTAGCGCCCTTGAGGACGCCGTAGTCGATGGTGTCCTTGAGCAACTCCTCGGCGACAATGGTGTTAAGCTCGGCCTTGCCAATGATGCTGCCGCGCTCATTGACAATGTTACCCTCGGCGTCGATGACGTGACCAGCCAGGTCGGCAGGATCGCCCTCAGCAACTCTGCCAATGGAGGCATCGTTGAAGATGACCTTGCCCTCGTCGTCGATCTCCGCACCAGGGAACTTCTCGAAAGGTTGCAGGAGCTTGTCGCCAGCTACGGTAACGGTGCGCTGGTCGGTGGGAATAGCATCGCGAATGGTGCTGAGAACACTGCGGGTATCCTCCTTGACAGTCCTGGTAACACCGGTCTCACCAGTCTCGCCGGTCTGGCCGGTCTCGCCGGTCTTAGCGGTCTCGCCAGTCTCAGTCTGCAGTTCATCGGGAAGCTGAGACGCAGGAATGTCACCGGTTTGCGCATCCGTGGGAAGCTGTGATTGGGATTGCGCCTCAGAAGCACCTCTGGCCCAGTCGGTAACGCTAGTGCCACCAGTCTTCAGATCTTCAGGAAGTTGGGAGACAAGGTCGGTGGGAAGCTTCGTTTGGGCGTCGAAGGGGATTTGAGAAACAGGAATATCAGCCGTCTGCAGATCCTCGGGGAGCTCGCTCTTGAGGGTCATGGGGATCTGGGAAACGGGAATGTCGAGGGTTGCGATGTCGTCGGGGACCTTTGACTGAAGGTCGTCATCTTCCTGGGTGACAGTCTTCAGATCGTCAGGAAGCTGAGAAACAAGATCGGTAGGAAGCTTGGTCTGAGCGTCGAAGGGAATCTGAGAGACGGGGATGTCGGCCGTCTGGAGATCCTCCGGAAGCTCGCTCTTCAGAGTCATGGGGATCTGGGAGACAGGAATGTCGAGGGTTGCGATGTCGTCCGGAACCTTCGACTGAAGGTCGTCGTCTTCGTCTTCATATGTGACAGTCTTCAAATCGTCGGGAAGCTGAGAAACAAGATCGGTGGGGAGCTTCGTCTGAGCATCGAAGGGGATCTGGGAGACGGGGATGTCGGCCGTCTGGAGGTCGTCGGGAAGCTCGCTCTTCAGAGTCATGGGAATTTGGGAGACAGGGATATCAAGGGTTGCAATGTCGTCGGGAACCTTGGATTGAAGGTCCTCTTGCTGGGTGCCAGTCTCGGTGCCAGCCTGGGTGGGGGCCTTCTCGGTCGCCTGCTCAGTGGCCTCTGTCGCATCGTCCTTGAGGGACTCGGGCTTTGCGGTGGCGTCATCTTCTTCGAGTGGCTCCGGCTCCAACTCCTCGAGATCTTGGGACCTGTCGCCAACAGTGGAAGGGTCTGTAAGCTCAGTCTTGTCAGCTTGAGATGGCTCGGTCTCCGATTGAGTGTTGTCTCCGGTGGTGAGCTTGCCGTTCAGTTCTTGTGGGGCGGAATCCTGGAGGTCCACGGGTGCCACTTCGGAGGTCTTGTCGTTGACCTCGAAAAGGCTCTTCTTGGCGTCCTCTGTCAGGGAGATCTTGTCCTCGGCGTCGTCGGGTCTGTTGGAGAGGAGCTGAGTGAGCTTCTCATCCTTCTCGGTGACGGTATCGTCGCGTTCCAGAGGCTGGGTGCCGCCCAGAACGCCGCCAAGAAGGCCTGATTGCTCGCCCTTCTCACTCTTGCCGCCGCCGATGACACTGCCGAGTGTGCCACCGACAATGCCAGACTGTGACTTCTCGTCACCGCCGCCGAGGACGCCGGAGAGGAGACCACTCTGGCCATCGCCGCCGGTAACACCGCCGAGGACACCGCCCTGGCCTTCACCCAGACCAATGCCCTTCGTCAAGTCGCCGACGAGAGGCAATGTCCTGTTGACGGTCTGAACAGTGCCGTCGACAGTGTCGACGATGCCCTTCACGCCCTTGGTAGCGCCCATAATGCTGAAGCTTCCGCCCTCCTTGCTCTCACCTCCGGCAACACTCTCGGTGAGCTCGCCCAAAGGCAGGGCCTTGCCGATGACACCACCGTCCTTTCCGATGATGTCTCCGGTCGCTGTCACGACGTTACCGACGAGATCGCCAGCTTCGCCTTCTGTGACCTTGCCGACAGTCTTGCCGGTCTCGTCTACGACCTCTCCTGTCTTGCCGATGACACCGGCAACGAGGTTCTCGCCATGGTCTTGGATATCTTGCTCAACGGAGTATGCTGAGACGCGTCAGTCGTGAGACTTCGAATGCCATGTGAGTTGATTACTTACTTGACTTCTGTTCTTCACCCTTCCCCCATCCACCAGGCATGCTGCTTCCTGATTTTGAGGCAGCGCCAGCCATGATGTCGGTTCGGTGTCTGAGGTACAGTAGTCCGGAAATGTTGGGCAACTTTTGCGCGTGTAAGTAAGTGGGTTAAAATGGAATAATGTGGCTAATACGAAAAGATGTAGTAGCCCATGAGATGAATGCTTTGAATTGAGAGTCGAAAGTCAAAAAAGCTACAATCACCTGCCGGTCGGACGTCTTATACCAGAAATCCTCACACACCAAACCAAGTTTCCAGCTCTATGGCCTCACCCAACCTTACGTCAAGGGGAGCTCAAGCTTGGGGAGCTCTTCGAAGCTCTGGCCTGCTCTGGCTTGTTCGCGCCACATCTGTGACTTCATGTGGAAGAGGTGGTCGGCTCGTCTGCCGCCCATCATGACGCAAAGCCACACTCGTCCGAGCACGCGAAAGGGGTTGACAGACTCTGGCATCCCAGTCTCATGACGCAAGTTGACTTTTGAAAAGCAACTGCACCTTGCGAGATGGTGTGACAGTCTGCCAGTCGGGCGAGTTGCCATTGGCTTATGGGGTTGATCGCCCGGCCTCCATCTTGGAGCTTCCCAGTTATGTGTGGCTAGTGCATTCAAGGGCCCTCCCTGTTCTGCATCATCCATTCGTCAGATCCCCCACCAGCTACACCCCAGACGCTGCTTTCTGCCCTCCAACACTTTCTTTTGCAAATGAGGATTGCGAAGTTCGCAAAGGCTGGACTGCCATGCAGCATTTCCCCATGCACAACCAACGTCATGACGCTCTTCGAAACACGCGCGCCAGCCTTTTATTCGCCACACTCAGGAATCGAGCGGCTCCCTCGCCGCGAATATGCGCCCGCTCACATTTGGGGTTCTGGACTTCACCCACCTTTCAGCCTTACTAGTGGACGGTTCAACGGGGGTCTCAGATGCACGTTATTCAGGTCTTGCATTGCCAAATACGGGTTCCATTGGAACGACATCTCGATCCCAGCCTATCACGCCCGCCTCGCCGCCGTCTGAACGCCGCCGCATGCCAGCATCTATAGAACCATTCCAGAACTCCATGATCGACATCTCCATCCAGTCGCAGAATTCCCGTCAAAATATTACCCAGTTCCAATATGGATATTTGGCACCCCGCCACCATTAAATACAGTTGGGATTTTGATAATGAGCTGGATGCCGTCATGTGTCGACTTTACGTCCATGAAAACCTCAGATGGACTTGGGGCAGACGATGGTTTAGGTCGACCGCAGCTGCAATTCTCGTGAGAGGGCGCGCTGTTATGCGCATTCTCCGCTGGGCGCGCGCCGTTTGACTGCCCAGAAGCATTGCCTGCTGGTTGCCCAGGCTTCTGGAGGCCTTTGCCCAAGTGCGCGCCGTCGAAGTGGCCGACGACGTTATTGTTCTTATCGAGTATGTTGCCCATGTGGTCCACCTTCAGTCCATCACCCATGCCCTCAATGGGCTTTGGCGACGGAGGCGTCGGTGGAATCGTGTCGTTCTCTGCTACATAACCAACGACTTCGCCGTCCTCGCTGAGGATCTCGCCAGTCACAGAAACAGGCCGTCCGATCATCGACGGCAAGTCACCCTCGACACGACCAAGAACCTGTCCGTTCCAGTCGAGGATGTTTCCGAACTCATCGACATACTTTCCATCCAGTCCATGCGCCAGCTGAGCAAGGTTAGGAGGAATAGTCAGGCCAGATGCCACAGGTGTGATTCTTGGAATCCGGATGGGTGCATTCTTCCCCTCCGGCTCCTTGCCCTTGGGGCTGGTTGACCCAGCTGATGTGTCCTTTGACTCTTGAGAGTCTTGTGTGCCATCATCCGTGCGGCTGTTTGTTGTATCTGCTGACGATGGCGTCGAGTCTTTCGGCACGCTATGTCCCTGCGTGGAAGAGTTCCTCACCGGGATGGGTATCTCCCGCGAGCCCTGTAGATGATAAGGCCCGCCCTGGCCTTGCGGCTGTGGGGTGCCTGTGTTGCTGCTTTGCCGAGGGGGAGGTTGCGGAGGAGTGGTTTCAGCTGGTGGAGCTGGCGAGCCAGGCGCTCGCGACGACGAATTCAGACGAGGCAGAGGTGGCCGGACGTTGCGTCGTGGGACCTCTTCTACCCCAGCTTCATCGTCGTCGACTTCAACAACCTCATATTCATCGTGTCGGGAAGTATGGTCTGGATCGCCGCCAGATGCAGCTCGGGGCTCGGCACGCTGCATGGTATGCGACGAGGGTTTGGGATGTTCGGGGACGGCCCTTTGCAGAGTCCGCGGTGTGTTCGGCGTCGAGGCTGGGCTTTCGGGTTCTTCGTTATGAGCTGTGGGGGGAATCGGCCGAGAAGGAGGGGATGCCGTCATTATTGGATGGCCACAGAAGGTCCTCTGCAAGCAATCGTACTGCGCGTCAGCTGGGGCTCGCTTTCAAGGTGAGGGGAAGCATGGCCAGGATGGCCAGCACAGGACCAACAAAGAGAAGGAAAGGAATACGGACACCCACCTGAGGATCGCCTTGCTTCGGAAATCAGGCGTTGAACTCGACTCCGATCGAGAGACTGTGCTGATGTGTACGTTTCTCGGTGCACCCCTTGAGCAGTTACCTCACGCGGACGGGGCTTATCTGCTCTGGCAGGTGCGAAACGCGGGCAGCGCTTGTGCCAGGTCTGCAAGGCAGAAGGGGGTCGGTTTTGTTGCTGTGACGTCAGGAAGACGATGGATCGAGTGTGGGTACGCTGCCGCCGTGACAGATGCTGGGCAGCTGGGGCAGCTTGAGGTTCCAGAACTGGCGAACGGGGCGACGGTTCACCTTGTCAGGATGTCTTGCAAGGGTGATGGGATCAAGTACTTGTCGAACCGAGATCTGGTGTCTCCACTGGCTCCAGACACACGCAAACGTATCCACCGGGTACTTCGGAGAACAACAAGAAGAAGGAAGCGTGGGAGGGATTGCTGGCGGGTGGTGAAGATGGCAGAATGGAAACGAGACAAGACTCCGAAAGAGGCGCCGGCTCAGCGCAGAGATTGGAGGGCAAAAGGTCCGACACGTCTGACAAAAGCCTGTTTTCTGGTCGAAACCAGAACAGCTGTGCGAGTATCCGTGTTCCTCAGTGGTTGGGCTTTTTGCTTTTCGAACTACTGTACAGACGGAACGCACGGCTAGCCGTCAACGAATGCTGGAGGTTAGAGCACGGAGAACTAGGTGGACAGTTGCGCAAGCTGCGCAGGCTGCAGCGCTATCCCGGCCGGGATATGGCAGCTGAGAGACGCCTTTGGCGGTGCAGAAGCTTCGAGCCAGCGACACAGACTCTGAAGAAGGGCCTGGAGACGACCACAGACATCTACAGACCGGCGGCAACCGAGTAAACTTCAGATGTGGCTCAGCAGGTGATCAGCTTCATCACAAGTTCGGTATGGCGTTCATGCCCGGGAGAGCTTCACCAGGCCTTCAGATACGTCTCGAGTTTGTCCAGACGGTGTCCGAACCGGGGAATGCGTCTTAACGGATGGCGGCTATTGTGCTGATCTCGATGGTGTTCCCGACGAGGCAATGAATGGCAAAGAGGCAAAGAGTCGACGAGAGCCCAGAACAGAGGAAATGAGACGGGAGCGAACGATCGGCGCAAAACGTCCTCGGCAGGTGGCTTGACGGTTGAGACTGGTTGGCAGTCGCTTAAGAGACACACCACGCGAACGGACGGAAGCCGATGTGAGTGGCTGATGGCCTCATCTGGTGTGCCGGGATGCGACGCAAGAATTTCCCGTTCAGCTACGGTTTCCCTGCACGACCACCAGCGTTTCGACCGTTCCGTTCCCCGCCGCTGATGGTCGAGACGGTACTGTGGATGCGGTCCTTCTTGGGTTGCATTGGCAATGGCCGGTGGGGAACAAGGGAACAGGGGGGCCGTTCCACCGTTACATTGGGCGGCGGGCAGGCACGCACACTCTGCACACTGACCAAGTTACATCGCATCATGTGGCGGCGACGACGCGTCGACATTGGACGGTCTAGGAAGGCCGAAGCCGGTGTGGCTGGAGAGTTTGCTTGCGAGTTTCCGGACCTTTACCTGCAGAGTTTTTTGCTTTTCTGCTCCTGAGTTTTCCGGTGAGTGCTTCGGTTAGAGAGGCTGAAGCTGAGATGCGGGCATGATCCTGTCAAGAGACTTCAATCTTGTTGAGTTGTCGTCTTGGGCAGACAACACTAACGCTAGGGCCAGGAGCAAAAGCGCACCGAAAGCAAGGCACAGAGGGAAGCACCCGCAGTAGCCTCAAGCACCGTCGATTTCGCAACGTGTGGCTAGTCGCTCTTCAGCCCCCTCCGTTAATGCCTCCCGATGGCACTAGCCCTTGGGAGGATTGGACAATATTATTGTGCTGGTGGTGGGTGGACTCGACCCCACAGTCGTATTGGAGATTCGCCCCATTCATAAGATCAACGGCACCAAAAGAGCGTGAAACGCAGAGTGGCTAGGCGGTAGAGAGATTGGCGCTACGAACGGTTTACTGGCAACCGTCTCCGCCAATTCCGCCCTTTCGCGTGCTTGACGGCGGTTGTCAACACACATGGTTTGGCTTGCCTTCTCCGCACGAGCTTGTGTAACTAGCGGGTGGCTGAGAGCACAGATGGTGTGCTGAAACCAACTACACACGCTGACATGGCCTGTAGAGAGGAGGGCCAGCATCAACTCGGCGGTCGCGAATTGGGAATGCAGGTGGTCAATCACGGGTGCTCGCGGTGTGATATGGCGCATGTGACAGTAACTTGATCAAATACCATTCGTTGAAAGTGTTTAGAATGCTTTGGCTAACGTCGAATAGGATACCCATAAAAACTTCCCGAAATAGCGTCCATATCTCATCATGATGGTGGTGATGCACAATTCTTTCATAATACACGCGGCAGATGGATACCGATATCCCATCCGTCCACCAACTCCCCCCTGTCTGCGGACCAACCGTTTTCTCTCACGGTTGGGCAGACAGGGTCAACAAAAGAAAACCCACACTTTCCAGCAAACTGTGTCGAAAATTCGCCCACTGTATTCCCGCGACTCCGTTTAAAAACCGATAAGATGTTGATTGCCGTTTTAAGATTTGTCCCTGGAGAAAACGCCTCTCAGTTCCTGATTAAAAGACGAGGAAAAGCCCATTAGCCCATTATGAACTTGGCCTAACTAGCCCGTCCTTGTCTCTCGGTAAGAAAATAGGACGGAACGGGATAGTCTGACGAGATAGAGGGGGCCGCAACTGAGGAAGGAGGAAAAAGGTCAGTACTTACAAGAGGGCAAGCTCAAGGTCACCGTGAATGCGCGCCTTCAGCGTGATTTCGATATCAAGGTTGAGATCGAGACGCAACCTCAGGGTGTCGCTCTTGTCACCGCCGCCGCCGCCGCCTTGTTGCAGAGCACCGCCAGCGACATTGCCTAGCGTGTTCTGAACACCACCGGTAACGCCCTGAACGGCTTCGGTAGGGTTACCACCACCAAGGCCGCCGAGAGGGCCGCCCTGTTGACGACGCTGCATTTGCCTGTTGCCCTGGCGGCGCTGGCGGCGCTGAGGCTGCTCCTGCTGCTGGGTGTCCTCGGAGGTCTCCTCGTCGGAGGCGTACTTGGTGTTGTTCTTCTCGCGGGGGGAAGACATGTTGACGGTCTAGATAGCTTTTTGATGGAAGTTCGAAAATGGGCTAATGGACTCTCTCCTTCCCGTCGGTTTGGGATGGGAAACTGAGGAATTAAGGGCTGTGGATTATATGCGAAGGTTTGTGAGTGCTTCTTCTAAGTTCTCCTCGGTCGATGAGTCGCGGATGAGGGTGCAACATATAACTGATTCCGGACAGTATCCGGAAGCAGTCAAAACAGGATGTAAAGCTTACACCCTCTTCGGCCGATGAGATCATGTTGGACCCTGGGGGACCCAGGATTTCCACGGTAGATGTTTTCACCCCTTCGACTTTTTGCGTCACACCACTCGAGTCTCGAGGTGTTCTGGACCGAAATGACGTTGAAGGAGGGCCAAGCGGCATGCGGAGGGGGGGCGGAATCAATGGGGCTGCTGGGGCGGTTGGACCTGTCTCATGCTCTCGATGAGCGGTCCCGATCTGCTCTGGCGCCGAGTCCATTCTACTCTCCACCACACTGTCAGTCACTCATCCCAGAAACCTTTGATTGGAAGAGGGTGTCGAGCATCCCTGTCGCTTTTCTCTCGGATTTGCATCGCAAAGCCTTACTGCAGGCTACAGCCCAATCATGCTCACACCACGGGCTCGAGGGTCAACACATTGCCAATGCAGGCATGACGCACCATTACTCTATTCTCTGCCATCAAACAAGCTTCTCGTAAGTCAGTTTTGCGCCTCCTTCGGTGCCTCGCAAGCTAGGCTTGACAGGCATTGTGGTTTTTCGCACTGACGGAGGTACGGGTTCACGGGTTACAGATACCAACTATGCCAAATCCATGCAAGCTGTGCAGAAACCTCGAAGGAGCCGTGCTGTGCGTCGTTGGTGGTCTATTCGCACATGCAGCCAGAAGGCTCCTCCAGGTTTCTGGTTTCTCCCAGCGCCTTCTCTCACCACACACCCCTCCCCTTTTCTGGCTTCTACAGTGTTCACCACCATCCGGAAAAAGAGGCCTAGCTATTATTCAATCTCGAACATATGCGCTCTCAATGCCTAGCGCCATCTGTCGCCGCAGGACAATCTCTATACACTCATCCGGCTCGTACCCTTGCCGCAGCCTCCCGTCCGGATCCCAATACACCGCCCATCTGCCGTCGTCCTCGAGGGCAGCCACAAACCCCATCCCACTGCCTCTCAGCATCAGATGCCTCTCATCTTCAGTCCAGCCCCAGGGTCCTATGACGTGGCCGATTGTGTCTTTACGACCTCCGTGCCGGACGGCTCGGGTATCGGCGTCGACATAGATCCAGTTCAGCATCGGCGGATCATCCGAGATGGTTGATACCAGCCCGCGGTAGTTCTCTTCGGAGGGATAATTGAAGTAGTACCCTGAAAACTTGTGTCCCGGCGCTGGAGCCATGCTGTGGTTTATCCAGAGCTGGGGTAAAGAAAGACTGCATGTTAGTTTGCTGTTGTGGATGGGATGTGCGAGTGTGGATGTGTGCGACTAGTGTGTAAGTCGAGCGAAGGCTGGTGTGTGGGTGGGTGGGTGTGGCCAGAGACGCTGCCCCTCCCCCATTCCCAACGGTGGGAAAAGAGACAAAAAAGCAAGTTGCAAGTGCACCTTGCAGATGATTGACGAGATGACACGCAAGAGGGTTGCAAAAAGCGAGGACAAACTTGCCTTGTTGTCGACGAGGACGCAGGGCGCTTCTTCCCGCTTGCCGTCGATGGTCATGGTCGCCGTGAGGCTGAACTTGGCCTGCTCTTTCGCGGCAGCATTCTGCTTCTTCTGCGCGCTGACGGCCTGCCCGGTGCCGATGACTGTGGGGATGGCGGCGATGGTGAGTAAGCCGATGACCATGTTTCGAAATCTTTTCCTCTACGCAGAGAGGAGGGCCTGGAGGAGACAAGAGAGGCGAGAAGAGAAGAAGGGGGATTGGTTCCGCGTGGGAGAAGTGGACTGTCCAGACTGTCTGTCCGGGCACCTTGGGACTGACTCTCCCTCTCTCTCGGGACTCGGACGTGTCAAAACCGTGTGAACCGCGGGGAGGCGAGGCAGGGGGGGGGGGGGGGGGGGGGCCTTCGACCGGGATTTCGAACTGATCGACTATCGACTTGTGGGAAGACAAGTTTTTTTCTGATTTACGCTCGCTGCCGAGCTTCCTCAACAAGACGGCAGATTTGCGCGCGGACGACGAAAAGAGCTGTTCGAGATTTGAAGAAACAGGTTTTAGCGAATATCCCATGGGAAAAAAGAAGCGCGGGGCGGCCTGCGACAGGCAGAAATTCCGCGTGGCTTCTACGGAGGGGTTCGTGTGTGGTCATCATATGCCTCCCAAGCATGCATATACCAGTATCTCTGTTTTTTTCTTGTCGTCCGTCTGGTGTTTCGATTCGCCGGGACTGTTCTCCTGGGATCGAGATGCCCGTTTCGGGAACACCCCCCTCCCCCCTTCTCCATCCATGTCTGGGGTCAGCCCACACCCACCCACCACCTCAGAATCGGTACCGGCCAGCACGCCAGGAGGATACCCACGCATGCGCAACGGTCTCCACCGAGATGAGTGTCCAGACCGTTCTGTTTTGCGCGTATCACTGGGTCACCGTCTGATTTACTTGTCACATTTTGTCACTGCGCGTGCGAGTGGATGAGGTTGGCGGTTTAATTGCACACCCTGTCCTACGTCATTTTCTCGGTTCGACTCCTTCGAGCTTCAACCTCTCTCCTTTGGTGCCTTTTTTCGTGCTGTTGGTTCGGCTACTGCCAGCGACTTACACACCTCTCGGCGTGTTCCCCCAACTCCTCGAGCAAGGATGTGCTCTGCTGGGCCCCCCGTATCAGCTCTTCCCGCCCGGAAGTAAGGCCGCAGACTCCCCCATTCGCATTGATGATTCGTCGCTCGGCGAGAATCAGAGGGAGGCAAGAGCTTCATGCTCATCGACGTCACCTCTTTGATCCCTTTTTTTCTTGCTCACCTTGTCAACACCTCAGGACCCTGTCGATCGAGGGCGTTCGGATAGGAGAGGAATCCTGTTCTCGAGAATCACACACGTTCCCCCCCTCCACCGAATATGGTATCAAGTGATATCACACCGACGGGGTTTGTGTTGGCCGCTGGCTGGTTCACGGTCCCCACGATTCCTGTCTCTCTGTGCCTGTCTGTCTCCCTTATGCCTTGCCGGCGTGTAAGTCCACCACGTTTAGGAATTAGTCCATTCCCCCTTCCCTTACCTGCATAAGCCGGGTCCCCGTTCAGCTTGCCGACCCCGGTTTCCCACACCTATTACATCACTGGGTATCACTCCCCCTAGGGGTGTGAGGTAATTGTCGCTGAAAACAAGATATCCTTCAACTCATCGTGCGCGGATCTGATTTAAGTGTTCGTGTGCCTTCGTGTAGTTTTCCCGTTAGTAGCCTTTACTACTTTTGGTTCCCAAGGTTTACCACTTTTGATCAAACACGTCTTGCACCTCACCATACCTCATCCACTACAGCCCCAACGTACTATCACGAGAAAGATATCCCCTCGTCCCCCGTTTCGGAAACGATACCATTGAGTGAGCAGGTGTCGTTTGCGAAAATAATTTAGCTTGTTGTAAGGGGAAGATCACATTTATGGACGACACAATGGCCAAGAACAAGAACAAGGTATGCCTCTGCCGTTTACTGGTGTCGCAAGATTCACATGTTGATGAGTTGTGGCTAGAAGGGCCAAGCCGCCCAACAATCGCCTGGCGGAGAGGGCTCCAAGCCCGAGGAGACGAAGCCCGAGGGCACCACGCCCGTCGGCGAGTTCGGCAACCCCGCGGAGAACGCGGGCGACAACAACAACGAGAAGAAGGCCGAGGAGAACGCGCCCGGCAGCACCGAGGAGTCCAAGCCTGAGGAGCCTCAATCACAGGAGCAGAAGTCGCCATTCGACCAGCCGCCCTCATCAACAGAAGACGACAAGAAGCCTGAGGAGAGCAAGCCCGATGAGAAGAAGGCCTCCACGGAAGAGAAGAAGCCCGAGGAGGAGCAGAAGCCCGAGACTAGCAAGCCCGACCAGAAGGCGCAGCAGGCGCAGGTCGACGACGAGCCCGAGGAAGGTGCCAACGTCGACAACGACAAGAAGCCTGAGGCCAAGGGCAAGGAGCAAGAGCCCGCCAAGGTGCGTTCGCGTGAATCAGGGTATACTGAGCGTGAAGCTGACGCCGAGGAGCCCACGGAGCTGCAGGATGATGAGGAGGGGGAGTACTACGATGACGAAGACGGTGAGGGCGAGTACTATGACGATGAGGAAGGTGAAGATGGTGAGGTCTACGATGACGACTACTACTCTGGCGATGACCAGGATGAAGACTACGACGACGAAGATGACTACGAGGAGGAGGAGGGTGAGGGGTCCGACCAGGCGGACAACTACACTACCACGAAACAACAACCGCGGCGCGGATACTCGCAGAACAACGACCCGTACGGGCGCAATAACCAGATGATGCAGCGCAACGGCGGTCGCCAACAGGGCGGCGAAGACATGTACCGCCAGCAGCAGATGCAGCAACAGCAACAGCAGCAGATGCAACAGCAACAACAGCAAATGCAAGGCGGTGGCGATGCTGGCGGCAAGAACCCGCTGAAGCTGAGGCTCGATCTCAACCTCGATATCGAGATCACATTGAAGGCAAAGATCCATGGTGATCTTACTCTGGCTCTGCTGTAAGTTTCCTCGGATATTCCCTTGTTTTCTTTTCGCGATACCCCTGTTCTCCAGGCTGGAAAGTCTGTTTCTTTTGCTCCTTTTGCTTTTCGGATTGTTTGGTCCGTGTCGAATACGATGCTTTTCCGGACGTTTCGAGGCTGGAGGGCGCGAACGCGACTCGGATTTTCTGCCTGTGCTGCCCAGTGCGCTTCATCCTTCCCGCAGAACTCTGTCATGCACATGCGATCTCCGGGACCCGGGCGGGGCGCAATATCGGCGGTTGAAATCGAGTCAGGAGCTGTGCTGCAAGAAAAAAGCTTTCGAGCATTCTGAAGGCTCGTTCCCTGCTTCCGCCTTCTCCACAGCGAACAACTCAGTTACGGAGTTATGGAGCCCACCACGCGAACGGTGAAGAAATAGCTGGCAGACCCCGGCCCGCGAGAGTTCGCGACCGTGTTTGTGTGCGCCTCAATTTCGGACCCGAGCCAGCGTTCGGGAACCGTATGTTTCGGGCTGTTGAAATTCTGCTCAACTCGATGTCAGAGTGACGACATGCCTCTTTTTCTTTTCTTGCTTCGGGCATTTTCCTTGCTCCGTTTTCGCGCGAAATAGAGACTCGAGAAAATCGTTCAGATTGCTAACTGCACAGCGACATGGATTAGTGACATGATGTGAAAACGGGTCTCTGACCTGCGGGCTGTTATCGCCGAATTTTCGTCAGACTTTCTCTTTCTCAGCAAGACATTGTTCGGCATCATGAATATTACCCCAACGGCATAACGGCGATCAAAAAAATCTACAGCGTGCAATGCGCATTAGTGACGAGTTTCTTTTGTTGTATCATGGCTTCATTAAAGACCTTTTTCAGGCAGTTCGGCAAGACGGTGTTTGATACGGATGGGTATGGAGAATTGTGACCGTTCCCACAGCGATCGGACTTGTCAGATTTAGCGGCGGATCAGATCTTGCCCAGTGTAATTTTAGGCGCCCACACAAATGATCAATCCTCTGAATGAATTCAAGTGGCTTGGCAGTGACAACCAGATCTCCAGAATCTAGGCTAACCGTAAAAAAGCTTCAACTGCGCAAACTACAGCTGAAATCTGTGGATTTGACGGTAGGCATTGCTGAAAATACTTGCAATCTTTGCTGGAATGCTCTGATTCTTCTTTGATGCGGTCGGATCCTCTTTGGGAATGTTCACCGACCGTTTGGCTTGTTGTACAACGGTCAGCGTAGCGAAGACAAGTCCGGGAGCTGTATCCGGCGAGCTGCATTTTGGCGAGTTCGTATGATACCTAACGAGACTTCGCCAAGGCACGTTGCTGCGCATCGGCTTTCCGCAGAGGTGAAGGTGTGGCTGGTGCGGCATCAGTTCTCGTGGACTTCTGCCCAAGAGCATCGTCATTGTCAGCTATCCGCGGCTGCCCATCCATCCCAGTGCGTGATCCGCGAGAATCGGCCGAGTGCAGCATCACAATGCAGTCAGAGTGAAGTGCCAATGCGGTCGAGGTCCAATGATGAAACATTTCAGCCTCATCGGGTGCCCACCACACGGCAGCGGTTGCAGGGGATAAAACCTGTTTTTTGGTGTTCCCTCGTGATGTTGACAGCGGGCGATCGCAGGCCACCCCAGGGGAAGAAAAACAGCCACGGTATCCGTAATAGCGGGAAAAAGGCAACGGACGACCCACCGCCCGATTCTAGACAGCTCTGCTCCATTTTTTTGAGTCGTGTTCCGTACCGCTTTTCGCCGCCGCCGCGTCGTACCCGCGATCGATCATATTTGGGGGTGATATCGCAGCCAAGCAAACGCTGGACAAAGCTTCTCCCCCAGTGAAAACGATGGTAGTCGGGTGGATGCAGTTTAGGCTCTCACTCTGTTCGGACGACGTCTGGCGGACAAGAGCACCGTGCCAGAACAATGGGATTGTGCGACGGTTGGACGTTTATCTGGCCTTGTGTGTGCGAGTGTGCCGTGCTCCGTCTCACAGGAATTGCGAGCGACGACCGTGACCGCAAGCGAGACCGTAGGCGAGCCGAATCGAGATCATTGCAGGAGCTATGACCAAACGGTTGGCTCAAAAGGCAATGAGCGGCGGGAAGAGATTGTAATGGAGGCGTCTGAGGGACAGGGGGCCGCGTGGACAGGGGCCCCGAGACGTCTGTTCGGAGCAAAAGCGCCGCCGCGGGCAGGCAAGACGGTCGGGATTGTTCTTTGGGATTGTCGCTGTCCGGGGGCCAGACGGAAGAGCCAGGGGCTGCTGGTCTATGCGACGTCAAGAGCGGGGAACGCGGCGGGGAACCGTGTGGCGCCGACGCTAGGGAAGCAGCCACATTCGGTGAAACGGTGGGTGATCTGCAGCCAAAACGGTGGAGTGGCTCCGTTATCGACGTGTATCCGTGTCTCGCCCACAAATAATGACAGGATTATGCCGTTTATTTTTGTGATGGTGGGCTGCTGCTGGCCTGCTTGCTTGTCGAGCGTTCCGCACCGGCACCACCGGCAGGCAACGAAGAGGAGTGGAGTTGGCAGCTGTCTGTCAGTCTGTCGTCAATGATTGCGAATGGTGGAAGGCCGTCGAAGGTGTCGCAGGAATGCGGAACGTTTGTCGGCGATGGCCTCGTTGTCGTCGGGACAAGCTCAAAGGAACACCTAGGTGTCTGGGATGCTGCGTCGTACTGGCACGGGAATCCAGACTTTGGAAAAGCATGTCGGTAGGGCTAGCGCTGTCGCGGAGATGGGATTTGTGACACCTGCTAGCATAAACTTTGCACCACGGCAATACAACGTCGGATCGAGGGCGCGGTCGAGATCGGGGGCGGATGTGTTAGATGCGTGCAACAGGGAGCAATGGAACTTGCGGCACGTGCAGGGAAGGAGAAATGCCATCCCGTCCCGCCGGATTGCCTTACCTAATCTCCAGGTCGGTGGCGGATAATCCTAAGACCCGCATTGCATTATCGATAAGATAGAGTCTGATAAGATAGCGCAGAGTCGTGGCGTCTGTGGCGGAGGCAGAAGCGGGGTTGTGGCTGGCGTTATCTCCCGTGCTCAAGTGGGGGAACGACGCATGAAGCATGAAGCATGACGGAGCTCTAGACCAAGCAACCCTACAGGCAAACAACCCCGTCAAACTCAGATTGGATGATTTATGGCGTGTTAATCGCAGCCAAACAAACAACCACGCGTCTGGCGACATTGTCAACAACATCAGACAACACAGCACCCAAACAAAACCTTCGTCTTTGCCTCAACTTCGAGAACCAAGCAAACATCATCGACATCACCGCAGTCGCTTTCAACATCCACAATGCCCGATCTCAACACCGTCCCCGCTTCACCACATCCCGCCAACACCTCCCGGCGCTCTTCATCGAACCAGATATCTCAGCAGATGCCGCCTCCTCCCGTGCCCGCATCGTCAGAGTCGCCTTCCCTCAACATCCTTCCTTCGAACCAGAACACGGTCAACAACCCGAATACCTCGAACCCTTCTCTCCCATCGCCGACGATGGCCCCGGCAGCGACGTCTCCGCCGGTCGCGCCTGAACCCAGCGTCTCCGGGCCGGGCCCCATTCGCCATCCGCGTCCCATGACCGCCTCCGATCTTCATATGCAGCTCGAGAAGGAGCAAGAGGCAGTGGTACGTCGTGCTACATCCCCCATCACCGCTTCCACCTAACAGATCATCAGGTAAACCGCTTGACCCGCGAACTTCAACTCCTCCGCACCGCACAGAACGCCTCTGTCGTCTCCAACGCATCCTCAACATCTGCATCCAACACTACCGAAGCACCCGCCGACACCCACCTCCTCTCCGGTGCTGCCTTCTCCACCCCCGCGGTACCATCTAACAGCTCCCGCCGGCACCATCGCACCGCCTCAAACGCTAGTACGCGCAGCCAGACCGCGATCGCCGGCTCGGCCTCCGTGTCCACGACCTCCATCCCGATCCCACGCCCCGCGAACCCCGTGCGCCAGGATAGCATTGCCTCGCGCCACAGCTTGTCTTCCTCGCCAGCCCACTCGCAGCAGCATCTGGATCCCCACGCGAGCGGCATGACGTACTTCCAACAGCAGCGTTTGCCTCACCAGGCAACTGGGAGCACTTCCATAGCTGCTACCCCTGGGAGCGAGTCACAGCTGTCACCGGGTATGATGCCGGCTACTTCGAGATATGAGGAGACTGCACTCCACCGACAGGAGTTGGAGGTTGCCAAGAAGGAGAACGAGGGATTGAAGCAGCGTATTCGCGAGCTGGAGAAGTTGGTCAGGGAGAAGAGCGCCAACGTGAGCCGAGAGAGGAGTGAGAGTGTCAGCAGTCTGACCACGGGAGGAGCTGGCGTGGGTTTGCCGGCTCCCAGCGGCGCGGCTGTGGTCGCTCGTCGCGAGCGTCCTGGTGGTGAGAGGGAGAGGTCTCTGACAACCATGAGTGTTGCAAGCAGCGTTGCTGTTGGCGTCCCTGAGGAAGAGGTGCAGGTTGGAGAGAGTGCAGCGAGCTCTGGGCTGAACCCCTGAGTGCGCTTTCGGCAGTAGATTCTCTGATACCCTGAATCATTGCTAGCGATGGATTATAAAGAACATGGATTACGGCCTGATGAACGAAAAGGGATGGCGTTTGGGGAACTGAGAAGTGGCAAGCTTTGCCCTTAGCAACTAGGTTTACGAATTTTCAAGTAATGAGAACACTCCATCATGATACATAATCACCCCAAATGACTTGATTCTACTGCTTGATTCTAATTTCGGGATGACACCATGTAGTGATGCCAATTCTACCATGGTGTGGTAGATTGAGGTTTCGTCGGCCATTTCAGTAAACCTCTAATGTCTAGGAGATTGCGCCGAATCAATCACACAAACAATCACCTCATTTACTTGAGAGCTTTGAGCTTTGCCTTTGATCGTTTATGTATTGTGTCTTGTTAAAAGAAATAGCTACATCCTGCGTTGATTCGTTCCTGTGGTGCAATTTTCCAAGTTTCCATCCAGCATTCCTTTCTCACCAAACTAGAAGGTCTTGCAAACTCAAAGACCCGAGTTACTGCTGTTGGCCCATCATCTGCCGAGGAATGTTCTGGCCAGACATGCCTTGGGGGTTGATAGAACCAGTTTGCATCCCAGAACCCACGCTTTGGTTTCCCACACCTTGGGTTCCCATAGCCTGGTTGCCCATGCCTTGATTGCCCATGGCTGAATTACCAACACCTTGGCCTCCAATGGTGTAGTTGTTCATACCAGAGTTGCCCACGCTTGTGTTGTTCAAACCTCCGCTGGCCATTCCCGCACCTCCAGGGGCTTGGTTCCCCATAGTCCCGAATCCTGACTGCAGAGGATTTCCGAAGCCGGCCTGGGCTTGAAAGTTATTGTTCCCAAAGCCCTGGCCCCCCATTGTCATTCCCGCCTGACCACCGGCACCCATGACATTCGAGTTTTGCAGATTGCCCCATGCACCAAGCCCTTGCTGCTGCTGTTGAAACTGCGGGTACTGCTGCTGCGGTGCGAATCCTAGACCGCCCCAAGAAATCTGGGACGACCGATCGAACTGATCTGCTCGATGCTGGTTCCTGAGACTCAAGTTCTCATCCGTCCGGCCGTGCTTAACAGCGTAGAGGTAGGCGTTGAACTCGTTTGAAACAAACGCAACCTTTTGGAAGTGCTCGCGTTTGACCTTGATTGGACCAGGGATCTTCTCTTGTTGCTGATGCCACTCAGCTAGCGCGACCGCCGTTTGGAACGCATTGCGGATCTGGCGTCCATTCCACACGGGTTTCCAATCATTACGTTGCTGTTGCATCATCCACAGCTCTTTAGCTAGCGTCATGATCTCGAGATGGTTGAATTTGACATGCTGCGATTCGTCATCGGGGGCAGCTTTGATGGATTGGCGTTCGCTCCGCAATATCTGTCCTTCCCAGATCTTCTCTGTCTGGTCCTGGGTAAGGGGCGGATAGTACAAAGCCAAAGACATGCGCGACTTGAAAGCTTCGTCGAAAGAGCCGACCTTGTTCGTTGTCAAGAATAGGATACCTTCGTAATACTCCATGACTCGAAGGAAGACTGTTTCGATTAGTGATACGGATATGGATGTCTTGAGTCATCCCCTTGTTAACGTACCAGACACTAATGCATTGCGCTCGATATTGTCCTGACTTCTTTCAGCCAGGAACACATCAGCTTCGTCAAGGAGGAGAACGCAGTCCCAAGCTTGAGCCAGCTGGAATGAAGATTGGAGATTAGACTCAACCTGTGTAGGCGTCATACCGAGATCACCTACTTTCCGTCAGCGCTACTGAAAATCTGATCATATCCGAAATGCGTGTCTTACCACAGGTAATGGGCAACAGCGGCTTGTTGTAGTACTGAGCAACGGTTTCTGAAGAGTGTTGTTATGGATGAGCCTCCACAACCGGGCAAAATGCTAGCTGGGGAATAGACAACAACTTACCTGCCGTTGACGTCTTTCCCACCCCAGGAACACCATGCAGTAGGACAATGAGTCCTTTACCCTTGTCCTGAATGAGATCAAATTGGCGTCTTTCTGACTTCTTCTTACGGAAGTGTGTGGCCATCATAGACTGGATAATTGAACGATGATTGTGGTCGATTTGAAGGCTCTCCCACGCTGATGGCTCTGGCTCCATTGTCCTCAAATACTTGGTTTCATCGTCGTTGGGATCTTCTTGTTCAAGTGACAGGCAAGCTAAAAAGTCGATGTTAGTTCGCTAACATGTGAGGAGTGTCTAGGGTCTTGGATCAATCATCAATGTTCTTACCCCATTTTCGAGTTCGCAGAACGTACGCAAAAACACGATCAGGCAATAATAGCATCTCATCTCCAGTTGGTGGGGTGCGACTGTCCCACTCCAGAGTTTGAGACTGATCCGTGTAGTTGAGAACCTTCTCAGCAAGGCGTAAATCCCACAAACGATCATCATCTATGGCGGTGTTTGGCAGCTTCTCGTCCTCGAAAGGCACGGTAAGCTCCCCCGGCTCTCTGCACGGCTTCCAGTCAGGCATAGTCTGAAAACAGCGCTCAAAGTCAACAACTACCGGACTCTCAATGTTCTCTGAAAGTACAGCGACGGACCCTATGGTCTCTTCGGCTGGGCGTTTGAGGACAATACCCTCCGGGTCGTGTGTGATACTGCGTCCTCTGTAGTAGCAATACCTGAATTGGGTGTAAAAAATGAAGTCAGACGCTCTTTGACGAACGTTATCGGTGTTCACCAAGCCCTCTCGCTCAGCCACGCGGAGCGGCAGAATAGCAAGACTCTTGACGCTCGCCAAATCCTTGAATGCTTCGATTTGAAACTTTCTCACAACTCGAACAAAATGATTCCCGTCGAAGTCCACATAGTAGCAGTCCAGTGTGAGAGGACTGACTCTAGTGGCACCAGCCATACCGCCAAGTCTCAGGTAGTCGAGATGGGAGTCATGGGTGTCTGGTTGCAATGGTGAATATCCTCCACCTGTTCCTTGGATGACACGCCACAGCTTCTGCGGCACGTTCGGATCTTTGACATAAACCATGCTCCCAGGAACGTAGAGGTGCCAGAGTTCGTTGAAATTGACATTCATATCGTCAACTTCTTTCAGGGCC
Source organism: Colletotrichum endophyticum (assembly GCA_027406105.1). Lineage (NCBI taxonomy): Eukaryota > Fungi > Ascomycota > Sordariomycetes > Glomerellales > Glomerellaceae > Colletotrichum > Colletotrichum endophyticum. The sequence goes on along the minus strand of JANVYF010000010.1, from coordinate 1,578,375 downwards.
TTGCGGAGAGGAGTAATGAATCTATCGACGAAAGCGACGAAGGTGCTGAAGTCGTCATATGCCTCTTGCAATTCCTCGGGACTATGCTGTTTCCATTTATCGCGAGTGAACAATGAATCTTCACTCAGGCGAGGTGGCCCTGGGGTTTCTGGTAAGGGATCCTTTTGATCGTCAGAAACGTCGTCCATTGTGTTGTCCATCTTCACACTATTGTCCTCCGTGCTGTCATTAAGACCCTCTTCGTCTTTTTTGTGTTGTTTGGTGGCCGAGTCCTCAGGATCGCTACTCTCCTGGCCATTCTGGTCGCCCAAATCATTTCCCTCCGTTTCCTGCTTAGCTTTCGCACATAAGTCGGCCAAGAAAACTAGATGTTCTCGAATGGCGTCTTCAAAATAAACAAGCAACTTGTATGGTCGGTAGATCACCATATAGACCATTCTAGATTCGGCTTTAAGCTTTTCGTCTGTGATCATTCCAAGGAAACGTCTGACTGCTAAAGAGTGGACACGAAGAGTTGGCGGGAGAGATTCAATTCCTTGAGTTCGCGTAGAGTGTGTTGCCTTCGCAGAGGAGGGTGTTTGAATGCTGCGATGACCCTGGTACTGAGCGAATAACTGAGCGATGGGGAGCTCTTCCGCCAAGTAGCAGACGGAGTATAAGACTTCGTCGACATACGAATAGGGTTGCATGCCTGGTGGCATGTTCGGCTGTGGGGGCCATTCATGGGAGTCGAATCCCTTCAACTCCGGGATGCACTTCGGCCTTCCCGCATCTTCGCTGGAGTTCGAAGATGCAATCGAAGCGCCCTCGTCAAAGAGTTCTGATACCCAGTTCATCATATTCAGGTGGTCATTCAAGGCCCTCACATTAGTCTGGTCTCGAGTGAGGAAACCTACAGGCCCTGGGCCGCGAGCCGGAGGAGGCAAAAAGTAGCGTCGGTCCCGCCATTGTCTACCGACCCAGCGAAGTCTCCGCTTCATGTGATGGTTTTCGACAATGGATGCGCTTCCATCGTCGTCGTTCTCGTCATTCCCGCCGTCATCGCTGTGTGATAGGTCGCCGCCGTGTTGAGAGCGCTCTTCTGGAACTTCAGACATGCCGGCGGTATCATTCGCCGTGTCTGACTCGACGTGGTCTATCATCTCGCGTAGCTTCTGCTATTTGAACTATTAGTGTGATTTTAAACATGAGATGATTCGTGAAATTCACAGGTGAAGCTGAAGGTGTTGTATTCTTGCTTTCCGAATCCATGGCATCTTGACTTTCGGAGACGAAGCTTGACTCCGCAATAGAAGAGAGGGTTGAATCCGATGGGAAAGGGCCATCTGAGGACATCTGGTCGGGAACATCTTCAGACACAGAAGCCATCTTCGTCATTGAGAGACCAAGTACGGGTACGTCTGAAAAGCCGCTGGCTCCTTGCACAATCCTGTATGACTGTGCTGCCTTTGGAAATTGGAACTCTAAGATCGGCGCTCAAGGAAGGAATAAAAATGATGATACGAGGATCGAGAAAACGGCAGATTCCTGAACGGGTTTACTTACGGTTTTGTGAACTTGATCTCCTGCGTTTGCTGTGGCGGCTGTACGTGCAGAGCTCAGCCTGATCTTTCACACCAACATGAATGGCCTGTTCTCCGGAAATACTGCCAAGGTACAAATGCGCGATTTTGTCCGCAGTTTCCAAAAGTAGATCATGATGACCGCAGGCTGGCCATTGAAATCAGCAGCATGATGCTTGGCTATTCAAATGCGCGCTTACCATCGCCCGATTGACGCGTCTCAAGCTGCAGACTGCATGCATACCCCTCACCGGTGTAATCCGTGATCCCGATGTAACCCACCATCTTCACAGCCTCGTCTGGAAAGACACTGGTACTGTTCACTTCCACAGGCACCAAGTAGCAACTCGGTCGTCCGACTCAAGCTCGACTTCCATTTACTCAGAAACAAGCCGGCAGTCGAGTGTCAACAATGACGGACTGCGTGAATTCGTTCATGGAGAACAGGGCTCCCCATATTGATCCAAGTTGGCAGGTTTCAGCGGGCAACAAGTTCGTCGAGAAACAGAAGCAACGGCAAGCCTCGAAGAAGTAAGCGTCGAGACTTGGGCATCTGAAGATCTAAAACTAATGATTGGCGCTCAAACCAGGGCCCGGGAACAAACAAACTCGTTCAAGACTTTGATGCGCAATTTCGTTGGGGGCACCCGTCGCACCGAACTCAAAGAATTTGACATCAATCGTCAGTTCCGATGGGAGGATGTTGAGGCAATGGCAGCCAATGCTGCTCAGAAGGATATCGAAAAAACATCATGGCGGAAGAACCCGGCTCGAGCAGGAGCACGATCGTTCCAGAAACACGCATCGAACTTGGAAATGCTACTAACATTCCTCCCGAATGGTGACTTCACTGGTATTCTTTGTGGGGCACTGACCTTTGTATTTTGCGTGAGTACTATCAAAATCGCGCAGCCTGTGATCTGTACCTTTGACATAAGAGCAGGCTGCAAAACGGCTGGCCGAGGTTCGGCAGAGAATCTTTGACTGCCTCGATAGTCTCCCTCAGATTGTTGGGCAGCTCGATACGTATCTCGGAATTTACGCTGAAGATGGTCCGATATGGAATGCAGCGGAAGACCTTTATCTAGGAATTCTCGAAGGCGTTGCCGGGATGCTTGAGTGGATCGACAAGTCTGCTTTCGGTATGTTATCGTGCATTTCGCGGAGTTCACATATCTGCAGTGATCAGGATTCTCTGACCCGAAAGCTGTTTTTAGAGCGTGCCTACAAAGCCTTACTGTTTCCAATGACGTTCGCAAGTGATGTAGAAGAGAATGCGATCAAACACAATATCGAGGACAAGGTAGCTCAGTTTCGCGAGGTTGCGGAAGTCAGCCTACATAGAAATGTCGTAAATCTGAATAAGTCCGTCGAAACCTTGAGAACAACGTTAACCGATATCATGTTGTATTCTCAGTGGGCTCATGGTATGTAGTAATTCTGACCAAGCATTTTGCCCCTGTGGACTGTTAATACATGGATCTAGAAAACCCTCGAGTCGCCGCTGCCAGCAAAACGTCGTTCGTCAACCTCGAACAACTCCGCAGCATTATCAGAGTCGACGCGCAACTCTCAAAGAGAGACGAAGATATCGCAATGATGGACGCCCAGAATGTTTGCCCGCCCAAGCTCATCAATCACGCATTGAGCGTCCTTTGCAACCAGAAATTTCTCATGTGGATGCAGTCGAATGCGTCCCGCATCCTCTTCATCAATGGCCGAATGAAGCTTGGCGCCGCGCAAGAAGCATCATCTCCTCTCACCATTCTTTCTTGCGTAATTTCTCAAACTGTCGCGATGTACAACCAACGCAGTGTTCCACTGCTCTATCTCTGTGGGCAGCATCATTCGCCGTACGACGCCTATGGTGGTCCGAATGGGATAATCCGCTGCCTAAACTCTCAACTTGCGCATGCCGTTGAACAGAAAGATGTTGATCTATCAAGTATCGACATGGCATTTGTAGAGGGTATCAACGCGCAGAGACCTGACGTTCTTTGTTCCCTGTTCCATCTGCTACTGCCATCTGCTATGGGAAAGGTGGTGTTCGTCATTGTGGATGGGGTTTCCTGGATGGAAGAAGGTCCACACGCCCAGGACTTTGGCAGCTTGGTCAGCTTTTTTCGCGACCTCGTGAACAAAACAGACCAAACCCAGCCTGGGTATAGTCTAAAGGTCTTCCTGACGAATCCTTCAACGAGTCTTCATGCGCGTCGGTGGCTTCCGGAGGGCTACATACTGGAAATGGACGACGTGGAGGACTACATGGACATTCCGGAAGCAGCAGAGTCATTTTTACGATGAAGCAGGCTGTGTAAAACAGTTTCCTAAATACATAACAGGAATCCGACAAGTTTTGATATGATGAAAGACTTACCTCTCGTAAACGTGTGCTCTAGGTAGCTGTTAATCAACCATACTCCTGTTGAACCTCCGCAATTGAATCATTGACCGAAACCGGTCAATGTTATCTAATCAGTAGATTGTCTGAGAATTTTCGAGACGCATTTAATTCGTTCGTCGTAAGATTATTATTTCCGCGTGTTCCGAAACTCATTGATGCCACCTTCAAGACAAGGGATAGTGTAACTTTGAACTTCTTGCGACCACATACGCCACCGAGAATGTTTAACAATTGCATTGGCGCATCGCATCATCATTCACTACACGGAATCGGGTTCCCGATAATCTCGAGCTCGTGTTCAACAGAACTTTCTAGGCAGCGTGTCTGAGGCATTTTCCCGCACCGTATGAAGCCCCTGCGTTGTGAAGGAACGTCCGACTACTATCAGTTAAGTGGTTGGGGCGAGTCCGAATGGCGGGCAGGATAATATGGAAACCAAATCCCGCGAGGACTGGTGGCAGGAAAGACGCCACAAATAAGTAAAAAGTTGACATTTGCGTCCACTTTCCGCCCCTTTATTCGTAAAAATACGAACCATTTGTCAGACTCCAGAACGCCTGATTGAAATGTATATGCTCGAAGGAAGATTAAAAGCTATCAATGGCACATAATCAGAGCCAGAACAAGAACGCTGAACTGAGTTTAGTCACAACTTCCTCCTTCCAAACCCGACGCAAGATGTGTTACTAGGCCATCACCAGAGGAATCTTCCAACAAAAAAAAGCAGTCAATGCCCACCGCATTCTGGTAAGTCTCAATCGCCACGGGGAATATCGGCGTCCAGACCGAGTCCGAGAAACCATGCTGACTATGTACTTTTGTTTTGTCACTCCACTTTCCGTCCCACCCACAAAGCTGCCCCTGAGATGCGCAAGGGTTTAAATTAAGATTAATTGAGAACGACAATCAAGCTCACGAAAAGCGGCAGCCCACTCTATTTCAACAGGGCCAGGCGCAAACCCAGAGTGGGAGATTGAAGGGAAATAACTGGGGTTCGTTGCCGGTATGCCGATCATTGGGTTAGTTGCGGTTGTGAGTTGCGCGCAAGTTGCGAGTTGGGCGGGTTGAAGTTGCAGATAGAGAGATGTTGAAATTGACTCAAATAGACAGTAAAAGATCGTCGTCGGAACGTTTCTTGGGCTTGAACATATACTAAGCATCCATTCCATTCAGCCTTCTCAATTCAACCACACCTTTGGCCACCAAGAGCCGCCACACTCCTTTATTCCAACTACCTACGTTCACTTCCTCCCTTGAAGAGACCCACCTTCATTATGATTGCCCCCAAGTCTTTCATCCTCAGCCTGGCGCTGATCAGCTCGACTGCCACGGCCAACCCCCTCCTGAACAAGCGCGATGTTACTTGGGGTCCCATCGCTGGCTTCCAGGCCACGACTTCCGAGATCATCAGCACCGTTAGCACCATCTACCCCGGCAAGATGCCGTCTGGTCAGAAGGGCTACATGTTCGCCTGGATCGGCATCGGAGCCGAGACCGGTGATCTGATACAGAGCATCGTCGGCTCATACCCCGCTGGCATGAGCGAGTGCACCGGCTCCGCGGCCGACTCCACCTGGTGCATTTCCTCCGAGGTCTACGGCCTCGACAGCACCGGCGCGACTGTCCAGTTCGTCGGAGACAAGCGAACCGCCGATACCAACTACGAGAACGGCATCATCTTCAACTACACCCTGATCGACAAGTCGACCTACCTCTGGGAGCAGACCATGACTGACGCCGTCACCGGCGAGCTTCTGTCTACCTACCAGAAGAAGTCCGGAAAGATGACTCTGTGGAACACGGCCATTGAGCTGCAGGACAACAACGGAGCTGCCCCTAAGGGAACCATTGAGCCCCAGTACTACACCAACACCACCATTGTCTTCGCCGAGAAGGATGCTGCCTACAAGGACGGCGCTTACACCGAGTCCGGAGCCACATACTCTGGCATTGCTACCGCTGACGGCGGCAAGACGGTATGTTACCGTTACACACGGAAAGATTGCTTCGAACCAAGTACTGATAAGTGTTTAGTGGACCATCGAGAAGATCACCGTCCCTGCCATGACTAGCTCTTAAACGGTCTGAAAGTTCCGGGGCCGAATGCAGTAACGCTCTTGCAGGTGAGGCAGGCCTGCAATGCATTGCGGGAGCAGGGCTTCAGTTGAGGGAAACCTTTATATTCAATCTTGTACAAAGAACTAAAACATCAATACATACATATCTGGCAGCCTGGTGTGCTGCCAACTCAAATCTGCATTTTGACTGGAAAATACCAGAGGCCTCATCAAGCACCTCGCCTGGTGTGACATGAAGATTTCCATTTACTGTGAACAAGATGCCATTTGACTGAGATGAATCAAAACTCCAACCAGTTTCTACTGCACCGTTCTAAAAATCGACCGCATCGACTCAAATATTGGTGTAAATTCACGACAGATCTGGACGGAACTTGTGAAGGTCCCGGGATGAAGCCGGACGTGGGGTAAGATGTCCGCATAGTGTCAGGGGTAATTGCACACTGTGTCTTGGATTGAGTTTGATTGCGAAAGTTGCCCACAGCCTCTTCTGAAGTTGCCGTCCTCATAGCAAGCCAACCGCGGTGAGCTAGAGACGATGCTATTGTACTTCAAGAGGCGTCTTCCAACGAGACTTTGTTCTTGCGACGAAGAAAACGGCTACCTGGAATAGGATCAACAATCATCCGCTGACACTATCTTGCGCTATTTTCCTTGCATCATTTGAGCCGATCTTCGGAATGAGTTCCCCAGTCATTCTTTTTGCATCATGAGTGCATCTTCAGCAGCCACAGATCCCACAGTAGCGGGGACCAGACGCTATCGGTCCAAGGCACAGCGACCATGTGACCTATGTCGCGCACGCAAGGCGCTGTGCAACATCCCGGACCCGTTGCAGCCCTGCCAGCTGTGCAAGAGAATAGGCCGGGAATGCACCTTTGTTGGTAACCCCGGTAGAAGGCCGAAGGGTCGTCAAGCTGTCTCTCCTGCGTCGGCTACCGGACCACAGAGCCAATCACCTACCGAGAATGTGATGACTTTATCCCCAGGTCTCATGTTGCAAGCACAGCAAGACATGATAGACTTGACAAGTACCTCTTCCAACCAAACGATCTCCCTGCCAAATATGCTGATAATCCTGCAGATAATACCGCTGAGGATCCACATGCCGGCTCGGACTTTATCTGGCCCAGTAATAGCCCCTTGAACTGGGATCTGGGAAACGACCAACCCGCTCAGAATCTTGAGTTTCGAGACTCACCGACTGCCTTTCTGGAACCCCAAGGACGTAATGTAATATCCGGCGATCAAGGGGTCTTGCAACCTGCAACACATGCGGCTGTGAAATCACCAGACATGGAGTATATCCACGAAAGAAGTTCATTAGACGAACGTCCGAATCACTCCACAACATTTATCGGAAATTCGAACGAATCTGATCCATTCTTGGTGAATCATTTCCCTCACAATGACCAAGATGAGATCGACTTCTTCAGGGTCACTTACCGACAGGTCACTGATGACAAGAGTCAACCACTTCATTTCTTGCAAAGCCAGACCGGAACAGCCGCTGAATCGCAAAAAGTCCTCGGCGAGTGTCTTCCTAACATAGATGAGCGGGAGAGATTGGAAAATATCGTCGACAAGGCTACTGGCGTGTCACTCGTCAACCTGTAAGTGCCCCCTGTGGCTCTCATAATAACATGGGTAGACTAACCCTCTATAGATATTTCAGATTCGTCTTCCAAGCATTGCCCATTCTCTCCCGGTCGCTTGTCCTTCCGGATGTAGAACGCTTTGTCGCAGAGGCGTCGACTGGCCTATTGGCAGGTATCTACATGCTCGCGTTGCCATTCACGCCATGGGATGATACACTATGTATGAACAATGCATATACGAAGCCAAGTGTCGATGGTCTCTGGCAAATCTCATATATCTGTCTTCAGAGAGAGTTGCACTTCCCGCGACTCTCGACCGTTCAGATCTTCCTCTTGCTACTAAACCAGGTATCTTTTGATTCCGTCTCAGTCGAGAATCCTTCTGCATGGTCCATGGCTGCTTCATTGCTCGGGATGGCGCAGTCGTTGGGTCTCAATGCAGATCCAAGGGGCTGGAACCTGCCGCCTTGGGAGATTAGGCTGCGGAGAAGACTGTGGTGGTCGGTCTATGTTGAGCATACTTGGAGGTCTGTCACTCATGGTCGGTCGTCTATGATACGACATGATGACTGGGACGTATCCCCTCTCACCGTGGATGATTTTGCCGTTGACCCTACAACACCGACACTACCTGGTGGATCTCAGCCACCAGACTACATCATACAACTCTGCTCGTTGACAAGGATCGCCGATGAAATCTGCCGGCTATTCTTGTGAGTTACTTCGGCCCAGACCCATGATTCGTCTAACGCTCTCAGCACCCTTCGCGCGATATCACAACGCCCAGCACTGGAGACATTGATAGCTCAAGCACGTGGCCCTCGGCAACAACTTCTCGACTGGTTGGATCACTTACCACAATCTCTTCAATTACATCCCGAAACCGAGCCTTCTGCAGAGCACTCCATCGAAAGCCATGCTCCGTTGTACGTTACGTATTACACCGTTCATATTCTCATCTTCCGCGCCCTGTTGCGCCCCATCATAAGCACCGACATCAACCCGAGTATGCTACCAGCATCTTCAACCTCTATCCTCCAAGCTTCGCGAAGCTTGATGCAGACCATAACAAAATTCATCTGTGGACTCGATGTAAGACATCAGTCCGCTTTCTGGCCGGCTTACACCAGACACTGTCTGTCATACCCAGGACTGTTTTGCTACATGCTGTCGCTGCAACAAAGCGAGCCCCACATGTTGTCATTTGATCGGGCTTTACTTGATACTTGGAGAAAAGCGTTGCGGACAAGAGTACAATCGTGGTCATTTTTGCGATTTGCTATTGTAAAGGTGGACGCTATCTACTGGAAAGGCCTCCGAGAGTCTGCGTCTTGACATGGAACGACGCACAAGCATTCAAGGACCTATAAATATCCTGTACAAAGCTCCGCTAAATTAATCTATTTATGGCTTGAAGTGTTCATCAAGGCAGTTCAGCTGCTTTCAGAACACGTATTGGAAGTGTAACGCTTGATCGCCATTCTTACCATTGCTTTCCTTGCCCTCGGCCAGTAGACGCTCCTTACGGCGCATACGCCATTTGAGAAGAGCGTAGATCAAACCTATACAAATCAATGCAATAACCTCTCCTCCAAGAGACACCGCATTGCCCATGATGTACCTCGGGGCATCGTATGAGGGGTAAATTTGGGATGCGGCCATGCCAGAAGCGTTTGCCAGAGAGATGAGCATTGCAATCGAAACGGAGCGCTTGTAGTCGGGTTGAATATTGTTCGAAACCCAGCTAGAAGGAGTCAGCATGTACATCATACTATTCAAGAAGGTGACTTACGTGACGAGGACAGTATTGAAGGAGTAAACCCCAGCGCCCACGAGGAACATGGCAAAGAATCCAGCGGCTTTGTTGCCGGTACCAACTGCAATGGCATACCCGCAAATGACTAGTGCGGGGGAGTGTATGAGACAGACAGCGCGGCGGTTGATTCTGTCGGACACATATGTTGTGATCGCGGTGGAGATGGATGCAAGGATATAAACTGGGATGCTCAAGTAGTTCGCCTGAAGTGAAGTATACCTAGAGATAGTCAGCAAATGTTCAACTTTGGGATGTCCTGAAAATTACCCGAGACCCTTCAGCAAAGTAGGGAGAAACGTGCCGAAACCAAAGAGGGCGATTGAGGAGCAGAACAGTGCCACGGAAGCGAGGTAGACGAAGGGGTCCGTAATGGCCATGACAACCTGTGGCCAGGAAAACGAGGTCTTCTCCTTAGACATCTGGTCTCGTTCCCTCATGCGCGTCATCACAACTTTCTCCTCTTCCTTCAGAAACCAAGCTGTCTCTGGCGACGTCGGCAAACTGACCCAGCAAATGACGCCTATGACCAGCGAAATTGTACCCTCGACAATAAACAACCACCTCCAGGCAGACAGTCCGTGGCGTGCACCCATGCTTTGGACACCGTATGCGAATAACCCGCCCAGTGCACCGGACAGCGCGATGGTGATGTAGAGCACGGCCACACGCTTACCCTGCGATGCAGGCGGATAGATATCTGAGATGACGTAGATCAAGGCGGGGAAAAGGCCGGCCTCGAAGAAGCCAAGGAGAACTCGAAGGGCGATGGCTTCGCCGTAGCTGTTGATGAAACCCGTACCGATGGTGATGGCGCTCCAACTGACAATCGCGATGGCAAGAACGCGACCTGGACCCAGCCTCTTGACGGCCATGACCCAAGGGGTCTCGAAGACCACATAGGAGATGTAGAAGTACATGGAGATGTCGTTGAAGTCGGTGCCTTTCATACCCGTGTCTTCTTCCAGACCAAACACGCGAGCATTTCCTAAGATCTGTCAGTCAGTGCGTCAGTGAAGAGACATGGGCGGAGTTGCAAACCGATGTTTGTTCGGTCAAGGTAAGCGAAAAGGACGAGCAGCGCCATCTGCGGCATCACGAACTTGTCGAACTTGGACAATACTGCTCGTTCCTGGGGATCAACTGCGATCTCCGCAGCATTGAGGCTGCTGCTATCATTTTGCTGCCGGACCTCGACATCCTTGTTCGACAAGTCTTTGCCTGGGATGGTCATCGTGGCGGGTATGGTACGAGGCTATGAAGTTTGCAGCGATGCTCAAGTTGACCAGACCATGCATGTGACTTTAACCCAATTGCAACATCCTTACGAGATATGGGCTGCTGTATATACTCATTTGATAACTGCAGTTCCTTTGATTCCCCGACGTGGCGGACAATGGACCAACAGGGTCGAATGATTGTAGAGATACCACCTCGGGTCTGATAACCGGCAAAGCTGCCATTGGCTACCTGACTGCGTTAACCTGGGGATAAGCTATCCGATAACTAGAGTTAGCCCCGCATTGTCGGAGGTCAACCGGGGTAAATACCGACGGCCGATGACGGCCGACGGCGGACAACCGCCGTCGGTGGATAATCACTTCCCAATTGGGTTGTCCTATCGCCCGGTGCGGGGCATCCTCAGACGCCGTTGGCTGTTTGCCGATCTGAGCATGCTTGAGTTGGTATATCACTTCATACCATGAATCACCATGAACGACTGCGACAATACACTTTTAGCTGCATTCATTGGACTCTACTCAACTTATTCTTACTTGACCGAATAGCAAAAAGCTTTACGGAAGAAAGCAAAACATGGGTTCTCTGGGCACCACGAGTCAACTGAAAATCAGTCAAGAGAGCTTGGCTGGACTGCTCCATGAGAGTTGCCAATTTGGCGCCGCTCATCGATATGGAAAGTGAGCTTGCCAAAAAACGCCTCCCAAATACGCAAGTCCAAATCTCACAATGACAGAGCATCTATCGATACCGGTATGGCGCGACTTAGTCTTGATGATACAGACAAGCAAGTAAGAGATTGGTTCATGCAGCACGCCAAGTCGCTCGGGTGTGAGACCTTCTATGATGAGATGGGTAACCTGTTCGCAATCTGTGCTGGAAAGAACAAGGATGCACCGCCAATCATGATGGGATCCCATCTTGACACGCAGCCTACTGGAGGTCGCTACGATGGCATCTTGGGTGTCATCTCCGGTCTCGAGGTGCTGCGAGTTTTGAGTGAGAACGATTATGAGACCGAAGGGCCAGTTGGCGTCGTCAATTGGACAAAGTACGTCTTCTGCTCGGTTGCACAAAGTCCGTTCCCAACTAAATACTGACTAAATCTAGCGAAGAGGGCGCGCGGTTCCCGAAAATGGCCGTATCTTCAGGCGTCTGGGCTGAAGCCATCCCACTTAAAACAGCCTGGGACCTGAGAGAAGTGTCGTCACGCGACGGTCAACCCAAGTCCATGAAGGAGGAGCTAGACAGAATTGGCTACACCGGTGAACGCGCGGCTTCGTACCGTACAAATCCTTTTGCTGCCCACTTCGAGCTACACATCGAACAGGGCCCTATTCTGGAAGATGAAAAGCAGAAGATTGGTGTCGTTCAAGGTGAGAACCCCAGCCTAGTGATGGCTGTGAGACCTGACTGAGTATTAACACTCAAAACAGGCGTGCAAGCTTTCAAATGGTTCAACATCACTGTCAGAGGCCGCGATAGTCACGCTGGAACAACACCACTGTACGCGCGCAAGGACCCGGTACTCTGTGCAAGCAAGCTTATCGTTGCGGCAAACGCCATCGCTCATGAGTTCAATGGCCTCGCTACAACGGGTATCTTCACCACAGACCCAGGAACAGTCAACACAATGGCGCACACAGTTAAGTTCACCCTTGACGTGCGGCATGTAGAGGACGCTGTGTTGGGCGAGATGGTCCGCCGCTGCGAGAAAGAGTTTGAACGTATCGGAAAAGATGACAGCGGGAAAGGATGCGCTGTGGACTGGGAACTCCTGGTTGACAGTCCGGCTGTTCAGTTCCATCCGGATTGCATCGCTGCTGTTGAGGCAAGTGCTGCTGATGTGTGCTCCACGCTTCCCGAGGCCGGTGAGCGTAAGCTATTCAGACCAATGATTAGTGGTGCCGGACACGACAGCTGCTACACGAACCTGCGGGTGCCGACAAGCATGATCTTCACACAGACGAGGGAGGGTATCAGCCACAACCCTACGGAATATTGCTCACCGGAGGACTGGTATTATTATTCCCGTCAACCTGATTGGTAAACGACACTGACCTTTGCATAGCGCGGTTGGTGCCAATGTGTTACTTGGAGCGGTACTGCGTTATGATAAGCTGCGTGCCGGAAAATAAGTGCCACCGTCGGCCCCGAGTGTTCAATGTAAGATCAATCAACGATACAGGGTGCTTGGTGAGCGGAGTGGCTGAGTCGTGAGCGGAAGACAGTTGCCGAAACAGGTGCATTGCCCTGAATGATATTGCAAAGCTCAAGAGTGCCCAAGATTATGTCTTTTTTTTGCAATGGATATCACAGGACACCATCAATATGGAGGTAGAGAAGTGGACACAAATGCGCCGAATCAAGGACAAAGTGATATTTGGCGGCTGAGAGAAGGAGCTGGCGGTCGGAGAGAAAGTCCGTAGGTGTTCAAATCTCACTCAAGTTGACGTTCCTAGTCCCAAGCTTTTAACTTGTCCGCTTCCTCAGTCTTGTGAGAAGTGCATATACTCTTGCGTTTCAGCGACTATTTATCTAATTCAACAGATGAGGCAGTAGTCTAATGTCTATGTTCAATGTCCCATTGATGCAATACTTCGCAAAGTTATCAATCTCTTTTTAGACTCCAACTAATGCAAAACAAACGTGCCTAGCAGAAAAGCACGACACTCCCCACCTGGAACATTGATAATTTCAAACGACTCATGCTTCGTTTCAAGTTACACACAACTGTCGGCATCATTTTCAAGCTTGTCATCAATAGTCTTCTGGCTTTCAACATGCAGTGTTTTCTTGATCATCGCCAAGACAAGCACGCCACCAAAGGTAGCACCAACTCCAGCTAAAAAAGACAGTCAGCAACTAAATTCAACGTCTCAATCTATCAAGATGATGTGAGCTTACTGATGGTAAAGGCCCAGCCGACTCCGATAGCGTCTATCATGGGAACGACACCACCAACAGCACCGGCCCCAAAGCAATATTGGATGATGTACTTTCCGCTAATGACGGCTGTTCTCTTTTCGGGTACAACCTCTGTCAAAAGGTAGTTCGGTCAGCAATAGATAGGGCCACGTAATAACTTCAGGGTTGAACTTACCAGCGGCGTACGTATTCAATCCGCTAAACGACCACATGAGACCAAATCCTTGAACGAATGAGCTTATAACAGGCAAAGCCATCCCGCCAACTTCGAGTTGCAGACTCCAACCGAAGACCAGTGTTCCTAGTGGCAACAGGAAGAAGAAGGCAGGAAGACAGGCATTGAGTCGGTCCTGCGGCAGGCGGAGTCCATTTCGCCTTTTGATGTATTTCTTGACCGTACGGTCGGACAGCGCACCGCCGATCATGCTGCCAAGCAAAAAGCCGGCTCCTGGGGCGAGATAGAATAGGCCGCTGATAAGGGGAGTAGTAAGGTCGAATCGTGGGTTGATGACTCGTCGAACAGATGCTATGAGGGCGTACTGATTGAAGCCTAGTAACCCGCAAGCGAAGTCCTGAAATCGGTAAGGGTTAGCGATAGTGACTGAGGCAGTATCTGAGGGAAAGACCTACCGCCATGATGATGTTTGGGTTCCTAAACAAACGAAACACATCCAATGGACTGGACATGCGCAATGCACCCATGACATAATTGTCGCTGGATCCACCCTTAGCTTGCTGGTTGTCCCAACCGACTGTATTCGGAATGAATAGGTACCCCAACGCGAGGCCGGAGAACGCCATTCCTGCTTGGACGACATAGATAATTCTCCATGTTGTGTATGAGACTATTACACCTCCGATCATGGGCGCTTTCATCAAAGTCAGCGCAAGCGCTTTGTGACAGAACCAAGCTACCTTACTGACCCAATGAGTTTGCAGCAACAGAGCTTCCAAGAAACAGGCCGACTGCCAAGCCACGACTGGTCTGTCAATCACGTCAGAGAATAGTCTTGGAATCGGAAAACTTCGACATCAACTGACTGGTTCAAAAGTGTCTGCCAAGATGGTTTGTCCAGCAATAAGGAAGTAAAGTCCGGTTGCTCCTCCGAGGATCCAGGCAGTGACGAAGAAAGCGAAGCTCTGAGATGTAACTGAGCCCACTGAAGATAGCGTGAGCATGATTGTAGCTAAGAGATAGGTAGGTCTGCGACCGATAATTGTGCTGATTGGCAACCAGATGAGGGCAGACACAGCCATCGCAATGAAAACGCCGGCGTTGGCTGTGGTAATGACGTGGGTCGGGACATCGAAATCGGTGGCAACCTCTGCAACTGCTGTCATGATGGAGCTGCTGGCGAAGGTAGCAGGCAAAGTCATCCAGCAAACGACAAACAGTATCGTCCATTTTTGCCATGTTGGTAACTTTGCCACTGTGTCGTCCGATTCTGGGACAGCCGGTCCGGCCGGCTTCCCCGATTTTGTTTCGCAGGCTGCCTGGTTAGGCATGATCGCGTTTGTTTTGCTATCTCGACTCTGAAATCGTGTATGTCTGATGCCGCTTTCGTAAATGGCTCTAATACAAAGTACGAAAGATCAAATCACAAAAGAAACAGAAAACAATATTGAACAGACAACGGAATCCCGGCGGCCAGCGACAGAACGAGACAATTATCTTTCTAGGTTCAAAAAACACGATATGCAAGCCATTGTGTATGATCCATCCTTCAGGCATCGAAGGACGTATCACCCCTGATCCATCGTCAAACGCTCGAAAGCCTTGACGGGATCGACAGTAAGCTGCAGTGGACATTGACGGCGCCTCATGATGTCGGCGCTTCTTCCAGTATTACATGAGGCTCTGACTTGAGATTTTGTCAGCAAAGGCGGTCTCGAAGACAGCTTTGGCTTGAAGCATGAGGCTTTGACTTTGAGTGCAGTGCAAACTTGACTCAAATAGGTCGGGCATCAGGGGGAGGCGGCTGACGCTTCACTGCATCAGCATCATGAACTCATTGGTATTTCCCAATGTGGCAATTGGGGGAGCTTCGTGCTAGTCAAAGACAGGTCTGAGTGGCTTGCAGACTAGGAATAGTGCCCGCTTGCTTACCGCAATTAGAGCTGTGACAAGGAAGCGGGAATGCTGGCTTGCAAGAAGCTTCGAATCCCAAAACCAAATCTCAAACTCCGTTGGGCGCACTCGTCGCCTTACGATGCTGCCTAGATGGGTGGCTTGCTCTCAGTCAGTGTTGCAAATCTCCTCGTAGAATTCGACGGGCATTCACTGGTTTGATGCAGAGCCACACAGACAATGTCGGCGCTCCTACGGGCGCTTGCACGGTAGATGCCGAGCGGCGCCGACCTTCGTGAGGCGCGGCTATCTATCCCTGGATCCTGAAATATTCCTTTTCGGGGTTCATCGTTGGTTGCCTAGATCTTCGAAAACACTTTTCTTGCTTCATCATGATCTTCGTACCTCAGCAGCTGTACCTGTTTCGGACAAGATGGCTTGTCTTAGCCTGGCAAAGCTTGAGGGCATGGCGTTTGTGGGGAAATATGCGTATCAGCCAGGAGATGACCTGTAGCGTACCTAGACCCTTTACGGATGGCTCCTAGCCGAGAAGGGATTGTTTACATGAGAGACAAGAAATTCAATGAAAAGGTATCAGAAGATCATCGTGCGATGGTGAGCATACACAAGTATTTTTGGGATGGGAGACAGGGAAAAGTGAGGTCAAAGCGTGGACAAAGCTCATAGAACGCGTTACGCGTACGAGTCAGACTTCACATTGAATAAGGTATGAGATTGCTCTCGACAAACGCCAGCAAGAAGCTGCCATCAAGCACGTTTGTGGCAAGTGCAACAACAACGTTGTTTGCGCTGGCCAGAAGATTGTGAGTTCAAATCGCTATCCCCAAGCCAGTCAGTTTGCATCTCTGGTATGACACACTGCAGAGCTGCCCATGATATGCTGCGCCGTCGGATTAACGCAGGCATAATCACTGGCGTTGTCAATTGCCGTGGTAACATAAAAAGAATCCATGCCTGCGTCATTTGGAGATGGAGATTTTGGACATCTTCATACATCTAAAGGAGCTTATGTTTGGACGCAGTGGCTGTCAAGACCCGCCAGCTCGGGCTCTTGCAACCTATTTTCAAACGGAGCTATCTTTGCAAATTTAAGTCAAACATCATCTCGAAGGCCTCCTATAATCTATGCTCTGACGCTGTCACTTTGTTGCTGGCGTCTTTCTAAAGACCCTGCAACGCTCCATTTGCTTTCCTTGTACTTGATCTTCGGCCCCGCGGGAATTGGTGGAAGACGAAAGAGATTTTGATTACGTTCTTAATCTTTTCACCCAAACCGACAGTCAGAGGCGCATGTACACTTACCACATCGTGCTGTTCCTACTCATTCAGTCCCCTATCATGAGTTGCATGACGTCGACGCCAGTGCGCTTTCTCTTTCTTTTTTTCGCAATCTTTTTCTCTTGTGCTTACAATCCAAAACATGGTCCATGGCGAGATTACGACTCTGAACCGCTTCACCACTGATGTTGTGAATTCTTTGAATCATCATGAATACAAGGCTTGAATGCCTTTCACCAAGCAGGACCGACAGTTGAATCTGGCCTTATACCAGAAGTATCATCACGAGGAGGTTCATTGTGGCTTGCATCATGGTTGCGTCGCATAGTCGACGCTCACGCATTTCGTCGTCGGCTTAGCCTCTTTCGCATGACGAACGACTCCTAGGTTTCCTACCCCGAGCGAGTTCGGATACACTGAGGATCAGTTTATGATCGCCATCCAGAAGAAATACAAATCAACCAGAACTGTCAGTTCTAAATCTAGGTCCTTTCGGCGTTGAGGTCATGTATGAAAGGCCAAGAACAGAGATTGGCGCGAAAACGCGATACCTTCCTGGACTGTCCGTCCTTTACGATAGAGCCATTACCTTGAATAGAGGCTCTGCGACCATCATGAAAATGATAACCTGTGGAAGCAGCGGGGCCCCACTATCGCTCAAGCCGATATTGCCACCAGTCAGACTTCATCATCGGGTCAAAAGGTTGATAATCATGACGTCTTACTCTTCACCTATCTCATTCTTCCAATGGCTGACACTGAAGTTATCGGTGGGATTCATCAAATGTAAGATGACAGCCATAGATGACAGAGGACTCTGATGCGACCGATCAGAGACACACCATTTTCAGGCTAGCTGAAAATCTGTTTTCCTTGTAACATTTCGTATTTCACATCGGTTTTCTCGACGATGATCGTGTAGTACACGGGCGCCCAACCATTGCAGACGAGAAGCCTTTCAATTCGCATCTAAATTTCTCAAGTCATATAGACAGGCCTACTTAGCTCGGGGAAGCCAAGACATATCTCGAATTTAAATGCACAGCTGAGGCTAAAGATGCCGAGCAGCTGCCAGTGCTGCCGATGACGGCGACCGGGATCGCATAGCTCGGGTTGGCAAAAGGGTCGCTCAAGAAACTATATCAGTACCCTCAATTGGTACATCCTAACGTAAATCGACATTCACATCCCGGGACCTTCATTTTCAGAACGGCAACTCATTGCTATGCATACAAGCGATATCACCATAGTTCGAGACGCCGTTCTTCGAAGATTGCCGCGCCCTGGTCAGAAAAAAACCCGATCACTGGAAATTCAAAGTGAGATAAGGACTGATTCTCACGGACGAACGTTTCGCCTTAGACTCGGAAGAAACTCTACGCACCTAAAGCATCGAAGACTTCCATGGCTGGCCGTTACTCGCCGACCCAGACCGGATCAGGACAGTCAAGATCATCGAGAGCCAGTATTACTGGCAGAGATCAGAGAAGTGGCGATCTGGGAACCACACTCAGGGATGATCGCCGGGTCATGAATCGTCCATTATGGGACATTCGAGAACCCCAGACCCAGACCACTGCCATTGCCAGAGGGTACAAGCTCTGGAACGGATATAGATGGTTCACTTCCGTTTGAAAGTAGAAAGATGGGAGTAACGACTGCTCAAGCTCGTGGCGAGCACGCCGAATAATTGTTATCGATGCTAAGATTCAGATCATTCACAGCCGGGCCCTATAGACGGCCGCTGGCGTCTCCCGAAGGCCGTTGCCCCGAAGTAATCCTACACAGCGAATGGATAGTGCCACCCGTTTCTGGACATTATTTAATTCAAAGCGGACTTGCTTGAGTGGACGCAGTATGGTTAACTTTACCTCAAGTGTCCTTCAGCATAATCTTATTGAACACACGAATAAACAACTTGTACAGTTTGAGCACTAGGTTTCCCGCCTTAATCACTTGGAAGAGAGACCTGAGCCCGGGCCCAGGTTTCTGCATTATCTCCTGCTTTACAGCCCGATACCGTTGGATTCATGTGACGCACCCCTCGGCCGGTGGCATAAGGTGGCCAGGTATCCCGTGCTAAGTTCTGCGACGCCAGTTTCTCACAGAGGTCCCCTCAGAGATCGTTTCTTACGCCTTGATTCTAATCAAAGCCAAAGATTTGCCTCGGCCTCGATCGTCAAAAGGCGCTGGCAACGCAATATCACGACATGATTCGCGAATGTCGATGGCTTATTCCCGCTGCGTCCATCGAAGCAGAGTATTTTTCAGGGTACTATTGCTGAAATATTCGAGGACCGCGACGAGGTCTATCGTCAGACAAAGCTGCTGCAGAAATGCCTGTCATGCAAGGTATCCTTGTCCTGGCTTGGGTTAGGGCGACGTCTTCATCTCGACACTGTTCTTCATATCTTCTAAAGGGCTGAAGCGACAGAAGTGTACTCCCTTGTCTTGTCTTTTACGGGACTGAAATGACGGGCACTGGAAGAAAAGGATAAGGATGCCGGACAGAATCCTCGGAAGAGTAAAACTTAGCAGCCCCAAAACCGGGCCCTGCTGCGCATCACTTCAGGCCTCTGTATGCCTACGCAGCAGCTGCAGTACTTTCGTGCTTCAGGGCCATACGGGATCCGCGGCAGGACTAAGTATGCCACGATCCCCGACCCCCGAGTTGCCCGCCGTCACAACTTCGAAATCATCCCGAAGAACCAAAGAACCAACAGTATGGTATCTTCCATTTGAGTGCGAGTGAGGGAATGGTTCTCGAACCTCCCAAGAACGCTAAAAAGAAACAATCTTCTTCGAAGATTCGCCGACCTGTCGTCTCGAAGCCTTAATCTTAGTAATAACGGTGGTAGATCGTACAACCACCACGGGGTGCAACAGATACATGCGGGGGCGTCATGCGACCAGATAATGAAGCTCGAATACGGAGAGATTTTCACCTGAGGCGTCGGGGTGCTTATAAGAAATCTTCCTCTTCTTGAGAGTAGTGGAGACAAAGCAAGTCCTTAATGGACGGGCCGAGATGATGAATGAGGAACATCTGGCGTCAACCTATTTATTGGTTCTTTTTCTTCATCTAACCCATCCTTTTCAAAGTCATAAACATGGAAATATGAACATTGGCATGAGAGTCTCGACGGCCACATGTAGGTGAATGTCAGGCCGTCATATCACCAATTCTGATGAGGCGTTGAGGAAGGTAGTCAGAGCTTACCCGCGTTAAGAGTATCCCACAAAGACAGCCACGGCCCAGTCGACATACTTCAGCACGGCCGCACTCATGGCACGATCATAAGTCCTCAAAATAGGCCGGGCTGCTGTCGATGCTGTATTGAAGATGGCTGTTCCTCGGGACATGTTGGGTTGCTGTAGCAACATTCCATTGGCATGGGCGGCGTCAGTATGGTATCATAAATGGAGAAAGAGCTAGCAGATTCAAAAAAACGCCGTAATGTCCAAGGAGGAATTCTTCGACATCACTATCGAAGGTCTGCCTGCCCAGTACGGACCCATTTTCCTCTTCCGTCTTGCCACTATTATCGAGACATGTACCCAGTTTCTCAATGCAAAATCTTCATCTATTCCTACTATTTAAATCCAGATACTTTGTATTTAGCCCCCGATCACGGCCATGGCTACGTGAGGCCCCGATTCTACCGTCTAACGACCTTCCTTCTCCTCACCTACGTTTCTCTCTTGTACACTCCTTCAAATTGAATCTGTCATTACTTTTATTAATCACGAAGCGTCTTATTAAAACAATAGTGACGACTGTGAGTTACTAATGCTTTCAGCTATACTTGAGCTTGCTGACTCGCTTTACCCCAGACTAACCTTGCACTTCAAGGGGTTATGAATCTTGCGTGTTAACCAACCTTAGAGAAGCTTGGAGTTGACGTGACCTTAAACGTCGCCGAACCCAATCATATTCAACCACCTAACTGGTTTATAAGAATCTTTGTTCGTACGGAAGACTCGAATCTTTAAGTTCTTCGCCGTTAACCCCCCAGTCAATCACGTTGAAGGAAGACGGAACCCCGGGACCAGATTCTTCCACAGTTTCTGTACTCAAGGAACCCCGTGCTCGAAGCCGTCCGGTCGGATCAATTACACGGAGTTTGTGTCCAGATGGTCTTTTGCCGAGACGAGTCTTACTGTTATGCGAACTCTGCGCGCCCCCAAAAGCACCCCAACGAATCTGGAGATGCGATTTGGGTGTTTGACAGTTCCGAAGGATACTTTAGCCTCTCTTGCGGCAGCTTGGCCCGATCAACAACTTCATTCATTGTCGTGCAGCGGACTAGCTTGACGCTGCGTGTCATTTTCGACTTGATCCATGCCATCTAGCTTCCCAGTCTCGGTTACGTCAATTTACACGACCAAGAGGCACTAAATACTGCCAGCTTCATAGTCTGCCTTCCCTCAGCCATGATCATGAGTTGCAAAAGTGGATCGCATTGTCCTCTGTCTCTAAGCATGCCGAAAATTTCACAGGGCAATATTGATCAAGCATTGGAGGGCCTTGCAGACCTACATGGTCGGGCTACGCCCCTTCAAGCCTGCTTCTCTTGTAAGATGTTCTTGTCCCGGCGCGGGGAAAAGCAAGAGAGATAGGCAGTGGCAATCCGTGAAGGATTCCCAAGAGGTTGATGACATGACGACCCGGGCCCTGCTGGGCATCCCTCGAGGGCCTTTCGTTAATACACAACCCTTGTCATCTAAACTGCGCATTCAATACACAGCGGAGATTGCGGTTCTGCACCGGATGTGAGTGACAATACATGCGGGAACCCACTCACAACCAGTGTGTATCAACGGCCAAGAGGACTGTAACTCGGTTAAATATCTGAGCGCATCAACGTGGTGCTGTGATATTGGGTGATTGGGTGATTCCAACTCTGATTCCTACGAACGCGATGAGGACAGAGCAAGTCGTCAATGTACGGGCCGAAGACGGCACGCATTGACGGTTTTGCGGTTTGCCTAGGTTCGAATTATGCGAGGTACACGCAGAAGCAATGCGAAACCTTGGAAGTATTTCGCTTTCCCCTATTCATCCCTCTCCTTACTTTCTTACCGTGCAATATGGAGAAGGAGGGTTGATATTGACGCTCAGCTCATGGCGGCTGTCTCGCTAGCATACCACGAAGTTTGACGAGGCGTGGAGTAGCCAGAGTTTACCGCCCGGATGAAGCGCGTAGCCATGGAGAACGCATGGGTCCTGGTCGTCATGGTTCAACTTGCTGGCAGTGGTGGCGCCAACGTAGCTCCTCGTCATTTTGGGTTCTGCTGACAATTCTTTTCTGGAGAGCAACATCGCTCGGGACATGATGGGCTCCTAGCCGACGATCGGCGTTGCCATGAACATTGGCGATATGGTTGAGTGGGCATCGCTTGACAAAAGCTTGGAAGATCAGCCTGTGTCACCGCCGTGGAGCATCCTGGCGAAGCTCGAGCGGAAGACAAGGTTAATGGTTATGAGTAGGAAACGTTGAAGCGTATTTGATGGGCTGTGAGAACCCAAGTTGCACTCAGAGGCACTTCATTCTTTGTTCCTCGTCACTTCAACACAGCAACTCATCACAACACTTAATTACTAAGGGACATGTCCAAATATTGAGAGTTGAAGGCGAGACGAAAACCAAAGCATAGTTTTCGTCAACAGATTCAGCGTTCCTCATCGCTGTCATAGGTTTTATATAGACTACAAGTAGGCCATTGCCATGAAATACTTAAAGATAGAACCCAAAGATAAAGACAGAACACCCAGCTCATACCTGGCGCTGAAGTGACACATGTGCCGTCAGTGACATCTCCTACTCAGAGAACCACCGTGAACCTGCTTACTGTCTGCTTAGTCGTTGGCAACCATAGTGAACCATCCTCCCCTCCGCTTAGTCGTCGACAGCCACATGAAGTGAGGGGGCTCACAAACAAACTCAGGTCCTTTCCCCGAGACAACAACAAACCCATCCGACCTTTTGCCAAAATTCTTGAAAATCCTTTTCCTTCCATCAACGCGTTTCGTCGAGTAGCTTCCAAACCCTTTGCCATCATCATCGTCATCGCAAGCCTCGACAAAGCGACATCACAAAGCCCATCGCCATCTTCGCCTTTGCTTTGTATCACAACCGAATAGCAGACTCGCGAATATTCGACGCAACCGTCGAAGGGAACTTCACAAAATGGCTACCCAGGAAGCTCCCTCGACCTCGACCGACGCGTCTGACCGCGCCGGCCCCCCTGCTCCCAAGCGTCAGAAGGCTAACAACGACGACCTTCGCATCAAGCCCGCTGGAGACAACTCTGTCAAGTAAGTTTCCCTTATTTCAAGTCCCTGAATCGAAATACTGACTTCGCCAGCGTCGGCGTCGCCAACCCCATCAACCATGGCCCGGTCCATCACGGCCCTCCCCTTCACGGCGGCCTCGGCCCCTCCCACCCAGTTCCCCAAACTCCTCAACCTGCCCCTCGCGCTCTCACTCCGACCAACATCGCGGCCCGTCGGCTCTTGAGCACTCCCCACCTCAACCCCACGGCTCCCCCTTTTCAGCCTCAGACGCCTGTTCCGATGGCTCCTCCTTCTCGTCCCCAGACGTTCGTTCCGTTGGACCCTTTCCGCCCTCAACACCCGAGAATCCCAGGTCCTACCTCCATCCAGCCCCAGGTGTCTTTCCCCTATCCGCCTATGCTGAACAGCCTTGGCCAAGTCTGCCCCCAGCGGTCTCAGCAGGAGGGTCCCCGTCCCAAGGTGCGTTCTCCCAAGTTCGGCGAGGAGCAACTGGGCTACTTCACCGATGCGCTGCATGACCTGGCCGGGGAGATCACTGCGTCCGGCTTTGAGGTCCCCTTCTCTGTCTCTGATGACGATCTGCACAAACACTCCTATGAAAACACATGGGACCAGTTTGTCCGGGACTTCAAGGCTAACTCAGCCCAGAACACGAGACCTCTGTCGCCCTCCGACTTGCCTCCCGACATGCTGGCTCTCTTTCGCGACAATGAGGAGTACGTCAAGAAGAGCATCAATGCTAGCAAGGAGTACTTTAGCGTTCCTCGAGTTGCGGCTCGCGCTCGTTCGGCTGCTTCTGCGCCCAATCCTGCGGCCCCTGGTGCTCCTGTCTACCAGGCTATCCAGCCGGCTCCCATCAACTCCGGCCGACAGCAGATTGCCGGAGCCCCCGTACGCCCGACTATCCAGCCAGCTGACGTCGTCTTTGGCCGGCAGCAGACCACTGAAGGTCCTGTCAACTCAGCCATCCAGTCGGCTTCGTCCAACAACCCGACTCCTCCCCCCGCCGGCCGGCAGCAAACCGCCAATGTCGTCGGCGCAACCCCGAAGATCCCCGCGGCTGATGGAGCCCCTACCAACCCGGCCACCCAGCCAGCTTCATCTAACGGGTCTGCCCACCTCAAGAATGGTCAGCAGCAGACTCCCGCAGACGGCAGCGAGACCCCGAAGATGCCGCCCATGGGACACTTCCCGACGAGACCTGCCCCTCCTCCCAAGCGCAAGTCAACCAAGCGGAAGAGGCTTCATGAAGGCTCGAGTGGCGCTCCTGATCTCCCCGCCGCCTCATCTCCCAACGGTGATCTCGCCAACGGCCCTGCTACCGGCGCCTCGAACCGAGCCCAGCCCGCCAACCCCGTCATGGGTGGAAACACCTCGATGGGAGGTCCCAATGCTCATCCAGCCGAATTCCCAGCTCCTGAGAACCCTCACGCAAACTTCCACCTCGCCACAGACTTCCGCTCTAATGTGCCTAGCACCAAGACCGAGTTGGGCCTGCTGAACACCCCCGTGGATCGCCGGATCAGCCACCCCTCGCCTCGTCCCGCGGCCGCCCAGCCTGCTCCTGCGACCGGCGGTGCTCGTCAGCATCTTGCAGCTGCTGCTCCTTCAGCCCAGCCAACTGCTGCTGCTCGCCAGGGTGCTCGTCGGCCATCCGTTGCTCCTCCCCTTCAATCCAACGCCGGCCCTCGCCAGTCCTTCATGGACCCTCTTCCTCCTCACATGAGACCCCCGGCTGGCGTCCATCATCCCTCTGCGGGCCGTTCCGTCCAGACCGCTGCTGGTGATCGCCCTCCCTCCGCGGCTCCGGTCCAGACTCCCAACGGCGTCCGTCCTCCTCCCGTCCAGCCCGCTACTGGTCCTCATCCGGGTCTTCATCATCCCTTCATGGGCCCCCCTCCCGCCTTCCACGGCCCTCCTCGCCACCCCGACAACCTCATCATCTCCAGGTCTACCCTCAACCGCACCCTCACAGCCCTCATCAACGCCCGCCGCGTCACCGAGAGCCTGATCACCCAGGCCGACGCCGGCAGAGACCCGGCCGTGCTCAGACAACAGGCGGGTATCGTGGAGCGGGCTATCAAGAACGTCGGCCTTGCGGCTGTTGATCTGGCGCAGGGGGTTCGGGTCGAGGAGTACTGGCCTAATGTTAACTTGGATTTGCTCTTGCGGTGAGGGGCGTCGGAAGATAGGGTTGGAGGAACGTCGTCATTCGGGATCGTTTTTGGAGTTGTAGGAATGAATACCCAAGGGAAAGGCTTGTTGGTTGTGCATTTCTTTTTTGTAAGATGTTAGGATTATGGATTTGGGCAGGCAAGGGATGTGTATATTACTCAGAAAGAAGAATCGTTGCTCATCATCCCTCTTATCTTGCGTTTATACGATCGTCACATGTTGAAAGGTTGAATGACCGTTGTAGATGGGGAGTGAGTGCGAAGACCGTCGATCGGGTACAGAGAGCACAGGAGGCGAGTAGACACGGTGGATATGATTTAAAGGTCATCAATTTTTTGGAGTTTAAACTACCCAAGAGTTCCTAGTCTGCGACTATCTCCAGATTGCTTGGCTCAGGCGCCAGGTTTACCTTTAAGCATGCTCTCAAGCACAGCAGTTTGCCACCTGCCGATATATCTGGTATACCTCCTGATATCTTAAGGAGCGATATATACCGGACAGATTTCTTTTCGGCCGTTGTAAAAGGCTCCTTAAGGTCGCGAGCCCGTCTACAACGTGTACCAGCAGGGGGTTAACTGCTGTATTTGAAGGCATGCTTGAAGGTATTTTTGCGGGCGGAAGATTAGGTGAAAGCATCTGACGTCAAGATGATGTGGACGACAACGTCTTTGGTAGAAGAAGTGTAGAGCGACGAGAACACGTGTCCGCAGACACAATTCCATCGTTGGCGCGGGCAGAAAGCCGTCAACGGCGTTCTTCCGGGACGATTTAGCCGCGTCGGCAACGCCGCTGTATCCTATCTTCCGTGCCCCGCCGGCCGAAAGTTTCTCCAAATGAGGCGTCACACTGATGCGCGACGTGGCCGAAAGGGCGGCGCGGCGACGTTGTAGTCAACCTCGGAAGGCCAGCTGTCCTGTCGCCGACATGCAGGCGAGATCTCGCATGCCGTGATGGCATACGCGGGGAAACTCCCCTCCGTTCGCCAAGCCCCAAGCCTGCCTATCCCGATTGGGCGCCACGGTAACCCCTCCATGCAGCAATCTAACTGCAGGGTCCTGTACCTCTCATACGCCGGGCGCAACCGTCAGCCCGGCGCGACGCATGGTGCCGGAAGTGCATCTTTCGGGCGGGATGATGTGTCCTCTTCGTGTCTTTCTCATGTCTTCGTTCAATCGGTGCAGCGCCTTGGTGTGTAACGGGAAGCGGTGCTCAATGGTGGCTATTCTCGCGGTTGGCAGGTTTCCGCCGCGATTTCTCATGGTCTTCGTTCGTGGGTATCTTCATGAAACATTTCGGTTCGTACGGTAAAAAGGGTCACTCGGGGATGACAATCGGAGGAGAAGTTGCATGCGCGTAAAATGAAGTTTATTGAAGGCGGCCGCCGAGGCTGATGCAGTAACTGGCAACATCGCGGGTGGGTATCTTTCTTTCTTTTTTCGAGTTGTGCAACAAAAATAAAGGCGTTGGAGAAGACGTCACGGTTTTTTCAGTTCGTCTTCTGCTTGGGCGGGGACTTCAGCTTGCGGGAGATGGAGAGGACGGTGACGCCGGCGACCATGAGGGCCTCGACGCTGAGCAGACCGATCCAAATGGCGTTGAGTATCTGATCCTCGTAGCCAGTACCAAGGTACATTGACATCTTTTCGTGAAGCATTGGGTATCCGCCGGAGACGAAGAGGAAGGCTTCGAGAACGTAGAAGGTATACCAGTAAGGACTGTAGGGCGCATGAAGACGAGAGGAGATTAGCAAAAGTCCAGAAGGAGGTGCCGTCCAATAGTCTTTATATGAAAACAAAGCGCATGGGGAGTGTTTTTGCTTATTTGCGGGTGCCCCATAAGCCGTGGCATGTCATCAAACAAAGTGTCCCTTTTACTAAAATAGGAGACTCGGAATTGCGGAGACGGTGAAACCTTGCGGCATGGAAGATCCATGGCGGGGAGGGAACGGGCTTTTTTGCGGTTGACGCACGGATTTCCGGCTGGCGGCGGGCGGGACAAAAGAGACAAAGAAATGCAATGCAATGCGAGGCGCGGGTTGAAACGTGGAGGGTAAAGCCAGGTAGGTGTAGGTTAGATTAGGCAGGGCGGAAAGAAGGGATGGATGGATGGGACGAGTTCAGACGGAGTTCAGACGTCCGGAGAGAAGAGCCGATGTGTAGTGCGTGTTGTGTTGCGGGTGATGGTGCATGGGTTGATGGGAAGGGACATTTGGATGTGATACAGACGAAAAGGCACGAGACACGAGGTGGTGGTTTCGAAGGGAAGGGAAAGCAGAAAAAGCAAGACCAGACAACCAAAGACAGACTTACCGAGACTCGTCAGTCAAGCGCACCCACTGAATTCTAGTATGGTCAGGCTCGCCGTACTGGGAAACCTGAGCAGCAATGATGAGACCGAGAAGGACAAAGGACCAGAGGAACATCATGCGCCCAAAGAGGGTGACGTGGGTATTAAAGTCCCAGAGGGCATCGAAGACGTCCGTAACGATGGAGGCCATTTTTTCCTTGCTGGTCTATTTTTTACTCCTAGTGAACTGGTTCCTGGATTCTGGGAGCAAATCGGGCTGCGATGGTGTGGGTTTCTGGCAAGGTTGGCGAGTGCGCTGGATGAGCGGTGGCGGGAGAGGAAACAGGATTGGGGCGACGAAGCGCGATGACTGGACACGCTGGCGAGAAATCTGGAGCCGACGGTCTGGACGGCGCTGGAGGTGCAGTAGAGTGCAGCGCGAGGGTGGAAATTCGTGGTGTTGGGTGCGGATACGGCGCAAAGGCGTGTGAGCGAGCGCAGGTGGCGGTGTGACACAGACTGGCCAGCGCTGCGTGTTGGTGCTGTTTAGCGTTGTTTGCGTTGGTGTTCTGCGCTCAATCTTTGTGTCTGTCTCCTTGCCTGGGTTGTGTGATGCAGCAGGCGCAAGGGCGACGAGGGTGACGAGGGTGATGACAGGCTGGGAGAGGGGAGGGGAGAAAGAGACGAGGGGGAGGGGGAGGTGGAGGGGAGCAAACGAAAGAGGAGGAGGAGGGCTGGGCTGGGGCCAGAAAGACGAACGGATGGGGGCGGGCTGGCAGCTGCGACACACAATGGATGGGGGCCTGCTGATTGAATCCAGCTAAAGGTCCAGCTGATGATGTGACCACTGACCAGACCAGACCAGACGAGATGACGAGGAAAGGGAAGGGTAAGGGTAAAGGTGGAAAGTTGGACGGGAAAGTGCAAGTGACCACCGACCAGGTCTGCCGTCAATGCCGCGCTTGGGGATTATGGTTAATGTTGATTAACCAAATTATGCAACACCATGTCCTGGGGCTGCAGATAAAGAACTTCTTAAGAAGGCGTAATAAGCAGTCAATCAATCCGACGAGAAACACACAAAAAAGAAAAAAGTGGCGGCCAGGTTTTATTGTTAAGCGCTGAGACCCGGTCGCGTGTCTTATCGGCGCTCCACGTGTCCTTATCGCCGGCTTCAAATTGGGTGGCGCCGCCCCTGCCGGTTGGCGGCCCTCGCGAACCGGCAAGCTAGAGCCCATTAAGCTGCTGTTTACCCATGAAGGGTCTTTGGATGGGGGCCCGCTGCACTGCGCCGTTGGTCCACTGCACGAGTCCACTGTAAGGCCGGTCCAGGCCTGGTTACTGGGAAAAAGTGGAAGGATGATGCTGTGATGGACGAGGGGTATTGCAGCAGTCAAATTAGCTTGACTAGCGATGGGGAATTCGGCTGGGTTGGCATCGACATTGTTTGTTGCCCTTTTTTCCGACTGATGGCTTGATTATCTAGGTAAGGCATACTATGTACGCAGTAGAAACGGAACATGTCACTGCCAGATCCGGCACCGGCTTTGTGGAGTGCTCTGTGTGCTTGCTCAGGTCATGCGGGTGCCCTCCACCGCAACCGCTGCGCCGCATGCTTGCCTCGGAGAAACAGGCAACGAAGACCGTTCATCCGCTGTGAGACCAGACTCGAGTCGTCTCTACATACTTGGCAGTTCTGCCAGATGCCGCCTCATGCGCCGATGAGATCGTCGCACTGCCCTCTGGCCCAGCGGCAGCAGCTGGGAGTGCCTTACCCTTCACCTGGAAACCGGCCTCCAAGGTGGGGCCGTGACCCCCGAGCTGCAAACGCCGTAGAATCCGCACCGCCGGGCTGGTGGATGCCCGGGCTTCGGCCCGCACCCCGCACCGTGTCTGCTGTCAGAAACATTGGATTGCTCGCGCCTTCCTGCATGGCGAGTGCTGTCATTCATCTCTCCTTCCTCAACACAACATCGCGACTCGCCTCGTAAAAGTCTGCGCTCCCCCGATCCAATCTCCGCTGTCAGCCTCCCCATCCCAACCGGGCAGGTCGTAGCCATCTAGGCACGATAGGTACGGATACTCCAACCACTCTCACAAACCTTGTCTGTCCAAGCTGCAAAGTCCCCAAACATTTCCTCTCATTTCGCTTCACCAGCCTTGCTCACCCAGCACAGCATCCGATCGTCGGGGCCGGCCTTTCTTCTTTCGTCAATGTCGCAACACTTCTTCAGGCACTGTGCACCAACAACTCAGCTCTCACTATTTTCTGACTGCGCCGCTCACCTGCCTCATCGCCTCGTACAGATCCCCTGCACCACCAACACCGAGTAGCATTTGGCCCCTGCCACTGCATGCACCCAGCCTTGCAGCCGTCCCACGGAGAGCGGGCCACTGCCTGGTCGCACTGTGTGTTGGTTCTCTGTTCCATCATCACAGCCCCCAAACTGCGTTTCAAACCTGATCGCGGGCGCTTAATTATCTCTCGCGCATGAGGTCCACTCACACGAACGACTCGACTCCATCTAGCCTTGCTGCAGGAACAGGCCGCCGGCATGCTACAAAAGATTCTTAGCCGCTCCTCCGGCGTGGGACGCTGTGCCACCAAAAGAAACGAAAGCTGTTGCTGTGCCTTTTTGTCTCATCTGCCAGATGGAAATCCTTCGTTCCCGCCAACGGTCGAGATTGAGGAGCTAGGATCATGGACACAATCGCCGCCGGGCACCGAGCCTTGAGCGGGAACACAGTCAAGAGATACTCGATCCCTCGAAAACCAATCGCGAAGACGGTCGCACCGACTGCCGAGGAGTTGGCCGTCTTTGCTCAGTCGACACACGGCCTGACCATCGATACACACTCCAGACCGCCGACGAGGGAGTATGGAACAGGCGACGAGGAGCAGTTTACTGTCCTTCGCCAAGCATCGCCAAAGGAATCGCCGGCGAGTCCGCCTCAACAGAACAGCGAGAAGCTGCCCGAGAAGAAGTATGATGAGCCGAGGACTCGTGCCGTTAGCGTCAGCGATGGAAACGAAGCCGAGAAGGGCAGGCTTCACCGCAGTGTAACCTGGAGACCCAAATGGCTGCGACCTCAGTCTGTCGGTACATTTGCCGTCTTCTTCCTCCTCATGACGGCAGGCCTGGTGTTCATGATGCGGTATAGCAATCAACATGATGGCCTCGTCAAGACTCAGGCGAATTTGGTCTACGTCTGGCGAATCGGGCCCGTTGCAGGTAAGCGTCTCATCACCAGCATCTCAGTAAGTTGTTCGGGAAACTAACTTTCGGCAAGCTATCGCCCTTCTTGCTGTTTTATGGGCACGAGTGGAACTGCAGGCTATGCGGTATATGCCGTGGATTGCAATGCGCCAAAACATGCCCCTGGGCAAAGACGGCTACGCGCTCGACTACACAGCGATGTCGTCATTCGTGGCACTGATTCAGAGTCTGCAGCACAAACACTATCTTGTGTTTCTGACCACGACGATTGGTTTTATTCTCAAAGCCCAAATCATCATGGCACCCGCGCTGTATGGCCTTGCGACGGTTGAGATACCAAGCAACATCACTACGGATGTCCTCGACTCCTTCAACGTGGGCTATCTAGATGACACCGACGACACCACACCTTACTATGCGGCTCGAGCGATGAAGGATTTCGACATGCTGTATCCCTTTGGGGTCAGCAAAACAGCCGCGTACCAGACATTCCGGGAAGTAAACGGCACTGCCAGAGGAACCTCTGAGTCACCAATGACGGCTGTTGTGGATGCTTTTTTCTCGGACATGCAGTGCTTGAAGATGCAGAGCCACTCAACATGGAACACAACCTACAGTGAAGGAAAAGATGGAGATATCGTCACCACCGTTGGTGTGAATCTCACGTTCGAAGGCTGCGATGCTGAGATACCGGTCATCAACTACGAGGTTCCGCAGCCAAGCATCCACAGTGGCCGCTCTTGGGAGGCCTGGGGCACCGTGAATGACACTCTTTCTCCCAGGCGACCATGCCGCAACCTGCCCGACCAAAGTCCGCAGTTCGTGTTCTGGATGGGTCGCTTCGATAGATCGGCAACCAACTCCTCAAGGATGTACCTCACGGACGGCGCTGCTGTATTGTGCTCGCCGACTGCCTGGTTATCAAAAGTCGAGGTCATGGACGACGGCATCATACCAAAGATCACCGTGCTAGAAGACCAGCCAAAGACTATCGTCGCGGCAGACACGTGGAAGCTGCTCTACAAGTCAATCCCAGAAAACATGGGAGGACATTTTGTGCCCAACACATACAAAACGAACACGGCCGGACCCCTCAAAGCCAACCAGTTATTCTGGGGCAGTGACTACGACTCAGGAGACGCCAGCTTGATCACCACGGACAACTTATACGACTCCGTAAAGAACCTGACGCAGACGCTAGGTCCCTTCTTGGGGCACTATCTTCTTCGAGAACCCGACAATTTCAAGCATAATGGGGCTTTCCTGGAGAGCACTGACAAGTTGATTGTCAACCAATTGGTGTGCGTGGTCATGATCGTACTATCCGCGCTGAGTACTTGCATCGCCTTCTTGGTTGCCATACGCTTCAGGCGTCGCACGGCTGTCTGGCATCGAGACCCCGCAACTATGGTGGGCAATCTCATCTTCTTCCGTGATCATCCAAAATTCGTCGAAGGCGTTGAATCTTCGGCGCTTATCGACATCTCAGCTGTATGGAGACGGTGCAGATTCACTCCGACGGCTCTCAGGCTTTGGATTCGGGCGCCCTTCGTCATCTTCGTCGCCATCCTTGCAGCCGGTCTCATCTACACACTGCGTCTGTCCGAAACATCTAACGGATTCATCGATGTGAATGAAGACGGCTACTGGCACCTCCTTTGGACATCGCCACCAGCTACAGTCGCTCTTATCGTTTCTGGATATGTTAGCTCATGCGATCATATTTATCGGAACCTCGCACTCCTCTCATGTCTGTCTTCTCGACCATGCAGCGTGGAGGAGGTCGACTGCTCTTTACTCGACATGCTTGGAATCCGGGCACTTTACCACTCTTTCCGTCGTCGCATCTGGGCATTGACACTTGCGCAGATACTGGCTATTATTTGCGGTTTCTTGACAACTCTGCTTGCCGTCCTCTTTACTGTGGAGACGGTGCCAGAGCAGACGAACCTCCAACTGACGCAGCAAACCTGGTTCGGAACTCAACCGGGCGCAGCGGATAACAACAGTGCTCAGTATTCTGTCACCAGGATGGCCTTGGCTGGTCTTCTGAGCCGAGCGGAGGGCACCAACTTCAGCTCCTCTCGCAACACCTTTGACGATCTCGTATTTCCAATTCTTGGCGGTCTGGACGGTATTGAAGATGCGCAGAACAAGACGCTGAAAATGACCGTTCCAGCCGCGCAAACTCAGTCAAACTGCGAGAAGCTGCCCGACGACCAATACTCTTTCATCTTGAAGAACAACATGACAGAAAGCGGGCTGGATTACTATCAGACAACGGTAACCGAGCCCTTTACCTGCAGCAATTCCAAGCAGACAAGCGCCAACATGACAAATGTTTTCAACCTGATGTCCGACGCGGGAATTGTCGGCGATTACTTCGCTGGGATCATGAGGTCCCACGAGAACCTCCGAGAGACCATCGGTGTCTGCAACCTTCGAGCGGAAAGCGGCTTCACGGATGAACAGTACTTTCCCGTCAGGACACATACGTACTATTGGGGCAAGTACTCGGCGATGATAAAAGGTTTCGAGTTCCTGGAGATCTGGAAATGCAACTACACCGTCGCCAAAGTCGACACCGAGGTGAACCTGATCAATGTAGATGGGGAGTTCATCATCGACGCGGATAACCCGCCAATCACCGACCCTTCTACCATGAGGACCTGGGATCCCCCGATCGATCTTCCTTTGGAGGCGGGACTAAGCCGGGTGGAACTCAACGATACCCTGGCGGACGTGATGAAAAACGAAATACAATCATATGTCAAGCCATGGGCAGGGGATTTGGAAGTGGAAGAGCTTTTAAGGCGCCTGACTCACAAGTACAGCTTTATCCAGGGCCAGCTATTGAACGTCGAGGGCCGTCTGGGGCTTGATGAAGACTCGACATCGTCTGGCGCGCCGGGAGCCCTCCCGGACATTGACGCCGTCGTCATCGACACAGGTCGACGTCGACTGAAGCAGAGTCCAATGATCACATACATCATCGTCGCGATCCTGTGCTTGGCAGGCGTCGTCAACCTTGCTGCCATTCTCTTCAAATCTCGGGAGAGTGTGTTCAACATGGGCACCAGGGGCTTAGCGCCCGAGGGCTTCAGCAGCATCGAGAGCATGATCGGTCTCCTGCGGGGATCCAACGCCGCGGACCACCTACCGTCGGGGACGCACATGCTATTGAAGGAGGAGCTCCACGGGCACATGTCCAATGTGAATTTTCAGATGGGATGGTTCCAGAAGCGGGATGGAACACGGGTCTTTACGGTTGGCGTTCTCGGGGATGATGGGTTTGAGTTGAAGGGGACGAAGAAGGCTACCGAGAATGAGATTGAGCGGCTGCGGAGGCTTACTTATGATACCTTTGGCAACGATTACATGGGGAATGGACAAGGTTCCCAAGGCGTTTAACCGGTACATATGTTTGATCTATCATACCATGGCACCATTTTTTGGTGGTAATTTGAATCTTCTCCCAATTGTGTCTACCTATTGGCGTTAGTTTCCACATCTAGGGCGTGCGTCTTGCGACTCCGTCCCGGGGTGCTTAAATTGCAGCGTAAATGCCTCGTTGCCATTTGTGTAACCGATGAACGCACCGATGATTCTACGTTCATTGGCTGAAGCTGTGGCAGAGCTTCCATCGGCGGGCGTTAGGAATGCAGTGCAAGATGGGTTCTTGTGTAACGTGCTTTCGTTGGCTACCGGCCAAAGTCGTATTAGGGCTTTCCTCGGGGGGCATTAAAAATGCAGTGAAGGGGCTTGTGTAACCAGATGGGCGGCTCCACCTCCACGCATCCATTCCAGGAACTCCTCATAGGGCAACGAATGGGATACCCCTTCTCGTTGATAGTGCACAGCGGAATGATTGGCCAATGATCGGAAGACAACTCTCGGGAGATATCAAGAATGCAGTGAAGACTGGAGGCTCTGCATGCCAAGACCCTTGTCAAAGGCCCTTGTCAGCATTGCTCACTCAAACTCCAAGCATCCATTTCAAGAATTTCTTGAAGATCAACGAATGGAAGCCCTCTCCTCATTTATTTGTGCTGCACACCACCCGCCGCCTTACTATGACCAAGTGTGGGACTCAATGTGTCAAGATTGATGATGATTTACTAGTCAATCGGATTGTTAGAACTGTCCTATAACCGTATCATCCGCGCTATAAGTATAGGTTACTTTAATTTATAAGTGGAGTGGTCCTTCTTCCGTGGTCCACAGCTGCGTATGAATTCCCTTGGAGGAGGGGGGCCGGCAGCGGTGAAGCCAGACATGCATTGAGAAGTCCAACTGGAGTATTTACTTTTGGGGGTGTTACAATCGCCGTGAAAGCTGATTGTGAGATGATGAAAGCAGCGTATTGAGATGATCCCGTTGAAAGGCGATGCGTTGTTCGACTGCCTGAGCAGCGCCTTCTCAGGGAAAACTTCGAAATGAAGTGTGTCAATTTCCATTCATTGATTGCCAAGCTCCATGATCAAGACGCCAGTGACGGAGATCTTCAAGACCGCGATGCACGGGACTTCTAGCACCACTAGACTCCTCTCGGGAGGGACTAAAATTGCAGTGCTCGGCTGGGTGGATTGCATCTGGAGCGTCGGGTGATTTGGTTTGCAGAAGTAATAGTCAATCACCTCATCATGCAGTTGTCATTTGCTGTTATGGAGGGCGAGCCCTCTGGAGAGAGGTCAAAATTGCAGTGAAGCTCGCAGGATTGCGTGTGGACAGAATATGGACAACGGGAATGGGGGGGGGGGGGGGGGGGGGGGGGCGGATGCGGCCAAGACATGCGTGCTCCTCGAGGATGTGTGCAAGACAATCGCGTTTCCTTCCTAGCCCTGAGACTTTGTGTTAGTATACGTATTAGTATTTATATCTATGGTACCTTTGGGAGTGACCATGGGAAACGGGCACAACGCCCAGTGGTTTTCGGGAGATTTTTGTTCCTTATTTAGGGATATGTTTGATGCGGCAACCTAGAAGATAAAGTTTCGACTTGAATTCCCTCGAGGATGGGACGTGCCTGGTGATGTTCTTACTCTAAAGCTGAGGACATGAGACCCTCGGCTTCATTAAAAAGATCAGGGGGCGCTTAAAATGCAGTGAATTTTGACGCGAAGGTGATGCGCAAGACGCGTCAATATCCCGGCTTGTCATTGGTGCAAATAGTCGCATACATCTGCTCGGGGGGCGTTAAGATTGCAGTGTAGCATGCATAGTATCATTCAGCGGTCCAGGTGAACCCAAATGCTCATTCATTGGTTAGCATTCTTGACAATACTCGCCTTCAGAGGGGTTAAGATTGCAGTGAATAATAGCGCCGACGGATACCGAAAATTGACTGTACAGATACAACCAACAGCCTATGCAGTCACTGGCGCTCTTTTTGCTCTATGAGAAACGAACAGGCTGGTCACAGTCTTGACCATGGGTCGTTCTTAGCCTAGTAGGCAAGAGAAGCATGAAGACGTTCTGTATTGAAATTTGGAATGTCGTTTCACAAGACCCTGCCAATACAATGCGTGTGATCAAGATTGATTTCACATATTATGGCACCTAGTGATTCGAAGACGGCCGGGATCCCTGTCATAGCCATTTGCGCGATTGGTGCAGCATGACGTGTAAGAGCGAGCTTCATGTTTCTGGATAATGTTGGAAATGTGGTGATATTTATTATCTGTATTTTGATGTACTTAGTGTAACGCAACTACGTTGTTTCAAGTAAATATAGTCTTTCTTAGTTTCTTTGCTTTGGTGACGTGTACCGTATTTCCCCTTCCTTTACTCTTTTTGCCGTTCCAGCCTCTAGTTAACCTCTACCCGTCGTCGTCCACGCTCTTCTCTGCAAAATACCAAAACGCTACATGTTTTTGGTCTGCATGGTGCTTTGCAAAGGAGTACGTCGTAAACGTCTCTTCGCAATTGTACTTGTCGGCCCCTGGATAAAGATACAATTCCCACGTTTTGTCGCGGATCTTGATGTGGGTATCCTTCAATCCCAATGGTGGTTCTCACCGGCCGAATTATAAATTACAACTAGTTCTATCTGAGCCGTACGGGTCTGAATATATCATAGATGGGCCCGGAAGATGCCACGGTCTCACATATGAGGGTGGTGAATCCAGTAATAGGTCCCGGGGTGTATAATTATGCGTCAATGTGCACATGAATTGAGATGAAGTCTCGCGGTATTGGAACCAAAGATCATAATCGTTGTTATCTATTTTCGACCTCACCGCGAGGAGGAGGTCCCGGCGACCGCACCTTTTGATGCCTCCCCTCCCCACTGCTCCGACACATATTCTCTCGCACAGAACGACATCGATGCCATGAAGTCTGCCGGGACAAGAAGGAAATTGAATGCCAAACTTAGGCCCTAGAGAATCGTACAGCTAGGTAATCGATGGAATCAGATTTCCCCAGAGTTGGCTGCCCTTTGCGGTAGGGGATGTCCATACTCTACGACTGGTTTTCCACTCTTGGTCTGCGAACGACCATCAAGTTTGAGGTCACAAGGGGCCCGGGACTTTTCCTTTTTAGTTTCCGCCTTCGATTTAAGGGTGGAAATGGTCGAGTTTGCTTTTTCCGACAAGTTCCAAGTCCATCTGCCTTGTTGCTTCAGGCACAGCATACTGTTGAAGTGGCTTCTCTGAATGACCTGTCGAAAGTTTCCATCAGGATCGATCATCATTAAGATAATGGGCACAAGGCTCTAGGTAGGCGAGCTTTACGGACCCGGGGCAAAGTTATTAGGTATCGCCATCGCAAAGCATTCCTGGAGTCTTCTGGCATACTAGGCGATTGCCAGAGAAACTGGTAGTCGGCCCGCTGTGCTCGAGAATGGATGCCAACGATGCAGTGACACGATTCTCTCTAGCCTCGAGGCAGAACCTTCCTGAGGTTCGTTGAGACTGTAGCTGCCAATGCTGGCTCTCTCTCCTCTTTCGCAGCGGAGATTGGCGCAAAAGACAATTTGAGTGGTCTGACGTGGACTCAAACTGTGTGAAACTTCAAATCAAATGCAATTAAAGTCCCAGAGAGCGGCGGGCCAGGCTGTGTGTGAACTGATATCATCCAAAAAATGTTCTTTATGAGGCAAAGCCGCTTCACATGCATGCACGCCGGAGCTAACGGGCTGCTCGCCGACCGTCTTTTCAGTTTCCCACTTGAAGGCAATGGAAGTCGTGAACCTCCTCAGTGAGGAACCTTGATCAAGGGCCCGTGCCTTTGCATCAAGAAGCTCACGCCACAGACGAATGGTCTGCTTGGTTCTCTCCCATGGTGCAAGCCCACCTGCAGCTGTCGCACATTATTTCTGCCATCCAAGGCGTCGTCCGTTATCGGAAATCAACCCCCATCGCCATCTTCGGCTTGGGTAAAAAGTCTTGATTAGTTCGGACTTTAGGGACCCGTTCAGTATGTATGAACGAAGTCAACGCAAGCCGTCGAATGGCATTCCTGGATCCTTAGCCCAGTGTGAGATCCTGCGTCGTACAGCTACTGCTAGAACAATTAAGACGGAGGTGCCATTTGATCTCCGGAGCAGACGCAGATCTTCTACAGCATTTGATTCCTCCCGCCTATCAGAGGCCCGGGGCTCTGCTTCGGCACGCTCATCTTGACTATTTCCTTGATCGTCATATAGAGATCAGGACATGGATTGTCGAGGGCAAGGATTTAGGCAATTCGTTTCTTCTTTTAATTCGGTCTGACTTTTGTCTTATCAGACACGAGAAGCCACCGGAGCCTTCGTCAAATTCCGTGTTTCCACGAACGGATCGTATGGTTTCTTGAACTTCTAGGATTGCCAATGTACCGTGTGCTTCCAGCCTAGGCGCCGAAGACGACCGACTGCCTGCGTCTGGGTGTCATGATGGGGACCATTCCCATTGCTGAGGCCTTGATGACATGCACCACGATAGTTGACACCGAAGGCACTCAGCAACAGAAAGGTGACCACGAACTCATCGTCGCAAGATGCGTCGTCGTCTGCCAACAGACCATACTCATCTTGGGCCCGAGCTTTAATGTGACGATGACAAGAGGTACCCCGGCTCTTGTCTTTGAACACATTCTCAACGTCAATGTATTGTCTCCAAGCTTCTGTGAAACTTCACTTTAGCGATCTGGAGAGCTTTGGCTCTTTTCTTGAGACTGAGAACTTAGTTCTTCTCCTCAGCTTTGCGATTGAGTGGGCGTTGCGGGGCGCCTACAAGTGTAAAGTGGCCGTTTCAAAACTTGACGACGCAATATCACTCTAGGATTCCGATTTGTGTAGAGCCTTCCGTTGTGTGTCGGGTTTGCGCCTGGAAAGTCGCGAATCTGAGCGAGCCTAGAGAAAGACACGATGATTTCTTTCAAGGTGAAAAGCAATAAGCTTATGGGAATGCTGGTTTCGGAAACACCTGCTGCATTTAATTGGTAGCCGTAGCCAACCAACTGCGTTGCGGGGCCCGGGGCGAATTTGGTTTCGACGTCTCAGCGTCCAAGAAGATGCGATATATGAACATGACGTTGAGAAGATGCAGGATCTGTGCAGGTTCTTGACCATTTTGTCCTAAGGCTTTCGTAAATAGTGATATAACACATGTTGCCTGGCTCATTGATTTAAGAAGAAGTGTTGCTTTTAATCGTGTATCACCCTCTCGTGCGGGCTGCCAAAGTAGCGAGGTTATTTTGACGATAGATCGGCCTTGAAGAGAAGCTCTGTTCGCCATAATGCTTGCTCGGCAGTCTTCTCAATACTAAAAACAAGAGACACCACGGAAAAGGCCACGTGAGATGACATTACCTGTACTTCAGCTACAATGAAATATGATGTTGGTTGAAGATGGCAAAGGAGAATAATACAAGGTGATGGATGATCGGGAAGATGCTCGATGATTTTGAGTTTCGCCGGACCACTAGTTTGTTTGAATCACTATCGAGGAGTCGGTGTCCTCGGGAAGGGCGATGTTTTTCAAACGGCTCCATGTCCGTGGAGACTCTGAACTCACCCACAAATGGGGCAGGGAGGCCGACTGGAGGCGAAGTCATTCCCATACTTATTCTGTATTCGTTAAGATAATTTCTGGTATGAGAGGATCCGGAGGATGACCTAGATGCTACTTTCTTCCTCTTCCCATATACCATCTTATCACTTATTACAATTTGAAACTCTTGTGTACCTCATTGTTTTGTTGTTGTCGAAGATGTCCAAGCACCCAGGACATTTCAAACTCAGGCAATTGTCCCTGTGAGTCTCCAATTCCGTAATTTACTCTTACTGGGTACTCGCAGGACCTATGCGTTGCACCCTCGTCGGGTGATTCGATATGCTTCGCCTAGTGGTCTGGCATGCCGGGGTCGAAGTTCAACCTGACGTCTACTGCCTGGGGCACTGAAGTCGAAACGGGGAATTCGCCATCTCGAGCAAGACAGAAAGCCCAACCGGATGAGGCTGATGCCATCTCCGAGACACTTCAACGTCAGTTCATGACTGTACTGAAAGAATTTGAATGTTGGTATCCTTCTCAGAGGGCCTGGACTTCGGGTACGCCGGGTAGGACCCGGAGGCGAGATCTGCCTTAGTTGATTGACTTTCGAGCAGCTTAGGTCTAAGAAGACGATCCCTCGGAGGATGACATAGAATTAAGTTCTTCATAGTGTCGCCCCACATGTAAGTGATGGCGGCGTTCAGCCTGTGGGGCCCGGCTTGTCAACACACAGGTTGAAGAACAAATTGAGTTGAATTGGTGTGATGACCACACCTTATAGGATATCATAACTGCGTCTGGCAGTTTGTAGGGTTCGGATTCGGTATATCAACAACGGATAAGTCGCGTAACGAAGAACCCGCATTTATATACTCGTGAAGATGAAAGTGGCAACCAGCATCACAGCTGTTCTGGAACCCACTAAGTAGCATTGACAGGGGCAAGGGGCAAGGTTGAGATCGCTTTCGAGAACATGGCAATTACGAATCTCCATGGTGCTGGTCTTGACATCCTTCGAAAACGAAGCCTTTTTGACCTAGCTCACGTCTCTCGACAGTTTGTTGTTCGCTGAAGTGAACGACAATATCCCTCTCAACCTCTTCGCCAAGGTGTGGCAACTTCCGGTAGGCTATCTGTAGGACCGCCTGCAAAAAGTGAATCTTCAACGTTATTTCGACCGTTGCCTCTCCGTCGTGATTCCGAATCATGGCCGTGCCTAGACATAAGCCATTTCATGGCAGATTCGTCCAGTTGCGTTTCTTACAGCCCCGTTGGCATCATCATGAATCTCCGTTTAGCTGATGTTCCCCTGATAATATGAAAATCCTCAGAGTTCCATCATGGGCCGCATGATGGAGAATACGGATAGCATATGGTTAACTGGCCGTAGATTTGCTTATGGCTATTCCAAGCTGAAGATCTCTTTCTCGACGAACCCAGCGCGCTGTCGCTCATAATATCGACGCGTTACCTGGTCCCGGCTTAGTATGAACTTATAGAACGACGGCCTATATCAAATCAAGCGCTTCTTGCGAATAGCAATATCCGTGTGATTCGACAGACCATGGCATATAAGGGGTAATCGGGGCTGAACTG
The DNA here is from genome assembly GCA_027406105.1 of Colletotrichum endophyticum. Lineage (NCBI taxonomy): Eukaryota > Fungi > Ascomycota > Sordariomycetes > Glomerellales > Glomerellaceae > Colletotrichum > Colletotrichum endophyticum. The sequence continues at coordinate 1,536,835 of JANVYF010000010.1, read as the reverse complement.
CTTGTCGTCGTCGACGTCCTTCTTGTAGGGCTCAGAACGCTTCCCGAGCTTTGGCAGGCGTGCTGAAAAGGCAGCATAACTGCGTTGCGGAATCATCGACTAGCGCGATGCCATGCATCCGTCCGCTGTCTTAATTGCAGTCCAGGGTTCAGCGTACTAGTGACCGCATGCAATGTCTCGGCAATACATTACTTTCGGGACTCAACATATGATCTCAACTACAAAGATATCTGCAAGCCAAATGCACTGATGAATACGAGAGCTACAAGGTAGCCATGGCCGGCCTCCAGGAAGAGATAGACGAACTTTGAGGGCGGCGGGCATGTGATTTCCAACCCAACATGTGTGGTCTTGTGACTGAAGAAGTTCAAGGGATGAAAACGCATTATGATAGATACTACAAAGTGCCGTCGCTTCTGCAGATGACATGGAAAGAATGATACTTGAACATGACAGTATCATGAGAGAATGAAATCTTTTCTCACATGATGGATGAAAGAATTGGTCCCGGGGCTCGAGGGCCAACAATGGGGCAATATTTTCGCCGAAGAAGACTTTTGAGCGACAAGAAATGGAGGCAGAACACGTAAGGATGCTGCACAAGATGATGCCATACATAAATTGGGGCCATCTTGCATTCTTTGTCTCCACATCTCGAGTTCCTTGAGGAATTGATGTGTACCACTGGATTATAATTCGTTTGCCCCATGCGTTAGCTAGAGTGACAAAGGCGCCGACGGGGTTTGAGCCTCCCATTCTTTCGTCGGCTGCACAATCCGCTTGGAAATATCTGCCCAGGAGTGTTCGAGTTGGTTTCCCCCAGTTTATTCCGCAGACTATTGATAGATGGTTCTGATCCAAGTTGATAAATCGTGCTTGTGTCATGCTTCATCGCCATCGATCGAACTTGGGATGGTCTTCCATCCTGCTCTCTGGGCGGTCGTCCACATGTGCGGCAACAATTTGGGGAACGCACGACCAGAGAGCTGGTGTTATTTTGCCGTTTTTGTCCTTGGTAAACTTCTGCGAGTGGGACTTTGACGATGGAGTCAAGTCCTCCTAGCCGATCTCTTCGAAATCATTATCTGCGTCGTTGACGATGGTGAAGACGCACTTGTGCCCGATAGGCAGGCTGGGGTTGAGTAGCCTCTTTCCCTTTATAGCGAGCTTCGGTATAGCGACACGGTATGCTAGTTTGTCGATATCCTTGCCGAAGAAGGAAGTCTTTGGCGAGGTTGACCTAGTTAATGGATGGAAAGGCGTTCTGTGTACCGAGAGTACGTCGGTAGATCTTATCCTCATAATGGTGTAGAATTACTGCACGCCAGGCTTTGCGAATTCGATCAGAAGTGAAGGCAATATCCTTCGATATAGCAGCTGGTGGCGTCAAGCCAAGGGCGTGCTAAACGTTGAAGTCTGGGGGGGCTATCGATCTTGGCCATGATGACATATTGTTCATCAAGTACTTATGAACAAAAGCCAACTGCCCAGGTGGACGTGTCTGTAGCTTGAAATCCGTGGGATCCAGCCCCAATGCCTTCTCCATCTACATCGAGTTTCAGTCTAAATAGGCAATTATGTAGATCTGAATGTGATCTCCACTGACAACATTGCAATCCATCTGACTCAGGTCCCGGAATTCAGCCGTAAATAAAAATACCAACTCTAGCAACACGCTCAGAGCGGAAGAAAGACTGTCATGAGCACCAATTGGAATGCTGACATCTAGTTGTCCTGACCCTTCAAGCAGGTTGGGATCCATGCCCATTTTTCTGGCCGTTATGCTCTGCACCGGGATCGCATTCAACGAGATGAAATTTCATCTCAATGATGAGGCTGACGCTTACAAGCCTCCAAGGGCCCGGGGATGTATTATGATGTAAGTTAGTGAGAAGGCAGCGCAATTCGTCATCCCATTGCATCTCAAGGTGTCGAATTGCCGTACGGCCCGTAATAGAGGTGGGATGTCTCTCTCGACATCCTACAGCCCCTTTCGGGTTAGCATGAAACTTTTGTTTATTTGCACTTGGTTGTGCTTGCGTTGTTAAATCGTCAAGACGAGGAACGCGTCCCGCCCTCGCTCGAGGCTGCCCCATATTGCTGCAGATTCGCATCAGCTCGAATGAGGACGTGCGTGGTTTGTTGTACCCGCAGAGAACGGCTTGAAACAGAACGTTTCCCTGTGAAGGGCACGGAGAGGGCTATGGCAACCATCGCATATCGCTGTGAAATTCAACCAGCTGACTGCCGGTTGGCCCTGTGTTCTCATCACCATTCTTTTGCCAAAGCAGGTCGCGAACCGTTAGGATTCGTGAAATGGGTAGGAAGGCTTCGGCATAGGGCCCGGGGACTGAAAAGCCATAAGGAGCCAAACAGGCTGGCAAGAGGCCACGCAGGACCTGGATGCTGTTCTTGTTGATGTGATTCATCGGCTGTCCTCGTTCGTCGTCCTCACCCACTGTCCTGCGTATGCACTGTCCAGGCAGCCATAAGTGACATATTTCTTTTTATCATCGTCATGTCTTCTCCGGCGGCTTGATCACCTTAGGGGTCGTCCCTGTTGGCAGTCCGCAAGAATTCGACATCGGTACCTCGGCGCAACTGGTTGCGTTGCTAAGCCGCTTTTCCGTATGAAAGTTGAAGTGGACCATAGAGAATCTTGTCGGATCCACTGGCTGTGGCCGTGGTCTAAGTTTGGCTTAAGTCCTCCAGGCATACCGATAACTACATTCTCCACCGCCAGCCTCATGTATATGGCTGGGCTTCGAGAAAGGCAATGATGCCGATTTCGTAGCCTGAGAATGCTGGTCGGGAAGATCCAGAAGAAGCTGCAAGGCTTGGAACTCCGCAGCTCCCGCCTTGAAGCGGCCTGGCCCAGGCAACATGAGTCGATGTCAATTCTCATAGGCCAACACCAACGGCTGACGTGCGAGGTTTCTGGCCAGTGTCTGAAATATCCCAAGGACCGCGGTTTGAGAACAATGCAATAAGCTCCAAAAGCTGCTGTACGGCGCAGAAGAACTATAACGAGAATAGACGGCGATCGGTATGAGGGTCGTGCCCCGTCCTCGCCAAAGGCACTGTAGCGTAGCCAGCGTATGTTGACTCTTTCGTCTGTTCTGCCCATAGAGGACCCGGGATATACTGTTTGGTGGCATTGCCCGTGGTAACTGAGCTGGTAGGACGAACCAGACAGCACTTTCGCTTCACCTTCGTGGTACCGGGCACCTACTCCCCATAATGCCTCAAGACCCGGGACGGGCATCTCTGTACGTTGCATGTGTCTCTTCGTGAGATGTGTATGGGGTAGTGCAAATAGCACCAACCGAATCAAGGATCATCAAGATCAGTCGCTGTATAGGGCCCCGGGTTGTAAGTGATGAAGCTCGCGACGAAAACAACACTGTGTCGGACTACATCGCTGCTAGATGTTTACCGCATCATCACCGTACGGAGACCGCATCACCTCCGCGCAGGTTGTCGACGTCACTTCTATCGATGCCTGGTGCTGACGTTATGTGTTTGGCGAGCTTTCTCATCCGCCAGACAGTGCGGTGACGTTGGTTACCGTGTTGCAGAACCGCGATTGATAACGTCGATGAACTCATGCTTGGTAGCACGAAGTGGTCCTGGACGGCCGAGGTGACACACGAATCATCTGCAGAGTTCTAGATCTCGTCGATGTTATGATGCTTGAGGCCCGGGGTTCAACCATGGCGGCGTCTTCGCCATCTTGAGATTCGGAACAGGCATATCTGTATATGACAAGCGTCTAGTTTCCCAAAACCAATGTGTTCACGTTTTGTAGCACCTCACACGCACACCGGACCACTGCAGCTTTCAAGGTCTTGACGATGATGTGCATGTCTCTAATCTTGATAAGCGAGTCGAAACTAGAAAACAACACTGTCTCGAGCTCTGTTGCTATACGAGACAAGAATACCCTGTTCGGATAGGTAGCGAATGTAGCCTCTAACCTCGGCATAGGTCTCCAGCGTCACTCGGATGTACGCTTGGCGTTCGGATTTCGATTGTAAATCGTTTTGTTGACTTGTGAACCCGCAGAGCCTTGGATCCATTTGGCCGAAAATCTTTCAAAAGTCCTAAATGCCGTGGCTCGGCACGTTGTCTCGGACCGCCTTGCAAAAGGAGGCCCGCCAATTTGGGTCCTGGTCAGTTTTCGTGGCAATTGGGGCACGGGGTATAGTGTTTTCAATTGATGGCCTTGCAGAAGTCCTCGATGACAATTAAGCTCGGATGGGGGTTAGTGAGATTGTGGCTCTCTGGGAGATAGAGATCCACGATGAAGGAATATGAGCACGTTCGGTCAACTCTTCCAGTTTGACAGAAGACAACGCTTCAGATCTTGTCATTCCACATTCGCAGGACACTTTGACCTGTGATTGTTCGCCAGTGCCCGCACAAATAGAAGGTCAGATCCCTTGCGAACGACTGTTTCTCCAGCCCGTATGGGCCACTATCAAAGGGCCCCGGTCGAAGGAATGCTATGAAAGATTTTATAAATCTTGTCCCATCTACCAAAGAAATTTGATTGAATGAAGCAGACTCAAAACGCCCTGAGCTTCGGGCCTGAACACGGCTATCAAGTCAGGTCTGAACTCGCCCAAATAATCCCGGCGAGGCTCAGCAGCCAGGCGTCGGCTACATGACGACGTCTTACCGCTTCTTGAGATGTCGACCGCAACCTAATTGGCAGTGAAGCCAAAGTAATAGCAGATACAGGTTCTGACCTTGCCATGGTACCCAGATCGACGGATCTTAGGGCGCAGGCGCCGAGCCATCTCAAAGGCGTCAGCGAAGCCGTCATTCTGGTTGAAGAGTGCAAGGCTGCCAGTAGCCAACGCCATCGTGGCCTCCCACTGCTTGTCGACCATGGCGCGGATGAGACGCGCCTGTCATGTCACCTAGTGGGTAGAAGGGGCCTCTTTCTGCGTCGTCGATAGGTACAATCTCAAGGACCTCCTTCGACAGCAGGAAATGATTCACTTCATCCTCCACCTAGGAGGGTTTTAAAATCCCCTATACTAAGATGCCAAGGACATGGATCGATCCTCCACTAGGGCTTGACGATGGAGACGGTCTGCTCCAATATACCGACAGCCAGAATGTCTGGCTCGTCAAAGTTCTCTCTCCCCAGTATTGTGGGTTAAGCAAGATGTCGCTGTAGAGGAGCGACTCATAGGGTGCAAGCAAGGACCACGGAATCAATTGAACTCTCCCAGGCCACACGCGATTTGTTGTCTGCAACAAACCAATGGGCGGCTGGAGCCTTCGGAATGAAGATGGGCACTGTACTTGTCCGCAAAACCAGACAGGCATGAGTGAAGTCCCGAAGAATTTGCGGGCCCGGGGTCGGTTGTTGGCATTATTGACGTTTCAAAAGCCTCAAGGTGTTGAGCATTGCTATCGCCAATTTTGTGGCGAGGTTGAAAATTGATACAAAAGGATCTAGGAGACCTGCTGCGAAGGGAATCAACCTTGATACCAGATCCGGTTGGACCGGAGGTGTGGCTATCCTGATCAAAGGAGCCAAGGTTCTCAGTCCAGTGACTAGAGGTACGAGAGGTCGAGAGAGACGACAGTGCCGAACACTCCAGAATACTTGGTCTCTGCAAGGCCTTGGTCATTAAGCCCGAAAAGCTCGCGGTACTTCTAATCCGCCATTGAAACGGACTTCTGGATGTCACACCACCGAAGACTTGCATTTGAGGGGTCTTTGGTGCGTCCACAGCTGAAATGATCTCGGCGTCTCGTTCGTGGATTGGGTGATGATAAGAAAGACTTGCGGGCCGGGCGTACTGTCATAGATGCCTTGAAGATGTACCCATTGTACCGCCTAGTCCTTGGCGATCCGAAGCTGCACCATCTGGCCATAATCAGGCCCAGTGAAGATAGAATCGTCGCGGACGCCCTTCAAGTTATTCTTGGCTGAGAAGAAGAACCCCCACCCACGCGATCAGATCTTTCATGTAATAGCCTACTTGCGAAGAAGTAAGCCCAGCCTCTGTTGTTCCGAATCCACAAGCTAAGAGGACTAATCGAAGATGAGATAACCATTTAGTACCACCGAATAAGACTGCATGGGCTCGGGGCTTCAGATCTTCTCAGAGTGCGAACAAGGTCAATCACGGTGTAGTGTTCGTCGTCAATGTGTTGTGTTGTTGACACAGAGGGATCAAGAAGACAAAGAAATACAATAGCAATGTGAATGTGTGTATACAAGACAGGATGGGCTAACCCTTACTACATTTTTCGGGTGTTTCGTAGGGTTATAGTTGGGATAATATAAGAAATTAATCGAAAGATGAAATTTGGGATAATAAACCCGTGCTCTTGTGCCAAAATTATGCATTGTAACGTCGTGTTCTGCGAGGTTTAGGCATGGCCTTCAAGCTTTCTCATGAGCCGTCCCGCGACTATCCAAAACGGAAGGGCTGAGAAACTAAGTTCTAGAGTCGAAGGGGACGGCGTTACGTAGCTCCTTGGAGTCTGGCGGCATATGGTGGCTGAAAGATTGGGCCAGACAACAGCTCGGCACGGAGAGAATCCTGCCAACCAAGAGCAAAGCCAAGTGAAGTCAAAAGAGACGCAACGAGGGTGAGCACGAGAGAATCGAGGTGGCATGACTAAAGAACATGGCAGCAGCCTCGCTTTCGTTGCCAGCATCGCTGGTTGCGATATCCCCGAATTTCCCTCAGGAAAGCCGCCCTCTGTGGCAGGTTTCGCATGAAAAGTCCTGTTATTGTCGCGGTTCTTGCTTATGTTCTCTACAAGAAGTCAGCGTCTATGTCACGACAACGGAAAAAGATTCGACACTGACCCTCTTCATTTGCACAGATGCTTCCAGTACGTTCAGCGCAACGGCCGAAGTGGCAAGGCAACACATCAGGGCCACGAGAGTTGTTACTTCCGCGACACGTAATATTTGTGGTAGGTGCGCCAGCTCGGGAAGGGAAGGGTCTGGCAGGTTGAGAAGATCGCAACGTAGGATCGCTGTTGCTGGCCAGCTTGATGTGCTTGTCGCATCCAGAGTCGGCATCGCCGTCCGGGTTAGTGTGGAGAGATCCGGTATCGATGAGTAGAACGCGCCTGTGGCACTGACAGCGGCAAAATTGGCGAGGTCGAAGTTGTGGAAGACATGACCAGTGAGCCGGTTGCGGGTCATGGTTGGCAGGGTAAGCGGTCTGGCGGAGGGAGCCTGCGCGCGAATCGAGTCGAGGACCGTTTGAGCCTGGTTGGGCGAGTTCCAATGTGTGGAAGACCCAATATGTGGAAGGTCCCTGGCGACAGGATAGGTCTTGATGTTCAGGTAGATGAGAAAGACAAGGATGACCAAGGGTGACACTGAAGACGACAGGGACGATACCGATGACAGCAAGGGCGATACCGAAGGCGACGGGTACGGAGGATGAAGCTGACGGCCAGGGCGATGGGGAACGAAGCAGGACAATGGAGATGTTGACGGCAAGAACAATGATCCATAATAGAGCTCCCTAGACACAGCTGCATGCTGTGGGAGGTGAAGCTGGGCAGGGTGCCCTTGCTTCCCTGGGAGGAACGCAAGGTGTGCGATGATGGTGCCCAAGAATCTGGGAAGGAGGAGGAAGTTCCGATTCTTTTTATGCGCTCCATCACTGGGTATTTTGGCCATACGTCACCTCCTTCCCACACTTCTGCCCATGAGAACTCATGGTTTCCACCCAAACTTGGAAGACACTCTTTTTTCCGTTTGCTCGGACGCAGCTTCCTTCTCGTTTTACCTGCAAGCTGGTTCTGGTTGGGTTTCGATCGGCTGCTCGTGGCTTCCCTCCTACACGTTGCGCTTTCCCGGGACGTTTGTGCTTTTGTGATGCCCTGCCCCGCGAGGATTGCTGTTGCCATGTGTTTGCTAAATCGACCGACCAGACCAGCGAGGCACTTCTGCGGGCTGTGCCAAGCTCGATGCCCCGCCGTTTTCGGTCCGCACATCTTGTGCTTTTGGCACCCATCCGTCCGCATACCCAACGTCATACAAACATCCCACAACCACGACAACATCCCAACAGCATAGCACTTTTCATTGTCAATCAATAGACCGCACACACTAGAGTCATTTCAACATCAAACTACAACGCTATTGTCTCTACAACGTACACATGGCTCGGCTCATCACTCTGCCCCTGGAACTTCTCGACGTGGAGACAACCTCCGACGTACTTGCACCCATCCAACGAGTCCGCGGATACGGATTCGGCGTACCAGATCCCAAGAACAACGAAAGGAGCTATGGCTTCGATAGTTCTGAATACGAGCCGTCATTACACAGGAGCCGGCGGCGGCGATTCAAGTCAGAGCACAAGCTCTGGCCCTTGAATTGCGACCAATTTGAGATCCTCCACTTCTCTGCACCTTCGGATCTAGCTCATTTTCTTTACATCATGGGAGCAGTCGATCCGAACTTCCGTGATTTTGTTACCATGAAGGAGTTGTACTTGGCAATCAGACCGATTGACAAGGACACTTTGGGATGGTCGTCGGAAGAGGCCACAGCACTCCTGCAATTTGCCTCGAAGTTAGGTTTCTCACTGTCCCAAGAGCTGAGACTAGCACTCGAGGAGTTTCTCACCGGGTCGACGCCACCCCTCGATGCCCCCCGATACCCGCACACACGTGAACAAATACGGATGACAAATCTGGCCTGCGCTGCTCTAGTCGCTATGGTGTTTCAATTCACACGGCACGCGGTGGAATACATCTCGCTCTACATTGAGGCAGGCATCCTTGACATGGTTCGGGATTGCATGGGCGACGCCACCATCAATCCTGTTTCTCAGCGATACGAAGACAACAAACCTTTCCCAAACATAAAGCTGTTTGCTTGGAGGTCTAGCCTCCTGCGCCCATGGGGCTAGAAGCTCGATTTGGATGGAGTAGTGAACTTCGTCACTTGGGCTAGGATCTCGGCAGTCGACATCAACGGAACCACTTACCCTGAAGTGTGCCGGATCTTTCAGGTTCCACAAGGAGTTCTGCTTGATGGCAATTGCATTACCCATCTCAGTCTTCGCGATGTTATCATCTTCCATGACAACCTGGCTCGTCTCATCAACCACTTGCCAAACGTCGTCCACTTCAGCTTACAGCTCAACCACGATCTGTTTGAGCCCGGAAGAAATACCGAGTTGCCTGAACCGCTGCCGAGTCAGGTGATCGAATGTCTGCAGCCGTTGTCTCACAGGTTGCAGTCACTTACCTTGGTCATCGAAGGCACCGAGGGTGTTCCTTGTCCGTCAGTGTATCTCGCATCGACACTCGCAAAGTTCCTATTCTTGACGAAGCTACGTATCGGGATGTGGTGCTTCAGGGGCGAGTTTTTAGACCATCTACCACCTTTCATCACACACCTAGATATCCCAGGCTCGAAGGACAAAACGGGCGAACGGGCCATCAGCACTGTATTGAGCAGGCTATTTGCGGTCTCGCAAGATTGGCTACCACGGCTGCAGCAACTCAAAGCCCCTTTCCGTTTCCGTGTTCCTTTCAATAGGTCCATTCACGTAGAACTGAATGAAGAGATAATTTGATAGAAAAGAATGGTTATCCTCTTTCTCACTCTTGATGTCGTCCATATTGTTCTTCTCGCCCCTGTCGTCGTCCATCGTCGCCGTCCATCGTCTAATCCTTATTGCCTCCCCTATCACTTTCTTTAGTACTGTCGTTCTTGGTATTGGGTACGATGGCTGAAGTTATAGGGCACACTGCCCGGGTATCAAAAATCACCAGAATACACTTTGGTGGTCTACATGTCACCTCGGATTCAGCGACGATGATGGTTAAATTGAAGGGAGCAGGGATCAATACAACGGCATCTTCTGTGCTCGTTAGTTGATTTGACGAGTGACCCGCTGGTTCCTCTGACTTTGTTGCGGCAAGGCTTTCGAATCTCAGCCCAGACAAAGTACACACACGGTGAGCATGCGGATGACACGGATCAAAAGAATAAAAGGTTGTCCCGAATTAATGCTCCATCCGGGCAGCAAAGCCCATGGACGGGAGGCTCCTGATGAAACGAGCGAGTTTTGCCGAGGGCATTGCATCCCGCCGGGATGGCATGGGCGACGCTGCTAGGGGGCTGGTGGATCCGATACGTCTTGGCCGGCAGGAATTGCCGGGAGTTGCGGCCATGCAATTGACCTAATGTGGCTGGCATCCCCCGGGATGCCAGAGTTGCGATGATGTCTTGGCGCAGTCTGATGGATCTTGCACTTTCAGATGAATGAGATGATGAATTGAATGACTTAGTCGTGATGCTATGTCGTGATCCTTCGTAAATCACTGTTTTCATGTTGAAGACGCTGCATGCATGAGGAAAATGGCGAACAAATGCACTATCGTGCCCCATTGCACCTCGGCAACAATCTGCCTGCCACGGAGAATTCGCATGGCTCAAATTGCTCCGCGCGGAGCGATCCGAAGCAATCGTGGGGCGTACGAGCCATTCGTATTCGAGGAGCCATTAAACCGCCAGATCTGGTACCGGGGGCACTGCTCTGTAACCCGTTTCAGAAACTCGAGACGAACCTGAAGTTGCATTTTCCAATGTTCCCTTCCTCCACCCTCCCAGCCCGGCTTCCCTCTTCGTCCAGGAACCGTCTCATGATCCGCTGCGTGGTTTAAGCATCGTCCGGTTAGAGTAAAAGGCTCGTCGCTGTCAGGAAGGGTTGGGGTCCGGATGACTCCGTTCGGAGGCCGAGTGCAGCTTCGATCTGGAGGAGCACGGGGTGGGATCCAGCGATCCCTGTCACTGAGCCGCAATTAACCACAACGTTGTTTGGGACTGGGTTTGGGGGACCGAGTCTTTCGCAGAGTCAAAACAATCGGCGGCGGGGAGGTTGTATAAAGACTCGCGCTCTCGGCGCGCCTTGATCTACTGCTACCCTTTCTTCGTCAAGCCAGTCTTCCCAGTTTTCTTTGATCAATCCTTGTGCAACTCAACTTTCATTCTTTCCGCTGTGCGGCTAAACATTCACTAGTTACCTCACATACAACTTACTCGTTCCCAAACCACAACTCTTTCACCCCAGTCAAAATGCAGTTCTCCATCACCGCCATCATCCTCGGCCTCGCCGCCGTCTCCTCCGCCGCCATCGCCGACGTCGAGGGCGTGCGCAACGTCGAGCGCAACTCCATCGTTCTCGACGCCCGCCAGGCCAAGAAGGCCACGGGCGCCTGCTGCATTCCCAACACGTCGCTGAAGCAGGACGCTTGCACTGATGCGGCGGGCGCTGCGGGCAAGTGTGTGCCTGGAGGACCTACTGCTTGTAAGTCATGACTTTCATTACTCCGATCGCGCAGTATCATGGTGAGGTTTGGGACTGATGTTTCGGGATGTGATAGGCGGCGGAGCGCTTAACTGCGTCGCTACCACGAGCTTGGCCTGCGATAACAGCGTCAAGGAGCGTTCTGGTGTTTTGTGCCGTTTCAAGCTGCCTAACGGCAAGCTTCAGGATGGTGTGAACCAGATTACCAGCCTGAGCCAGGCCAAGGTCAACTAAAGAGAAGGGAATACTTGAGTGGGGGCGGAGGGAGCATTCTTTCGTTGAGATGTTGTGTCTTGGCGGGGATTGATATATAGTAATTGAAACTCCGTAATTACTTCAGTTGACTTGCTTGATGGGTTTGAGTGATATGTGGCATCGATGCGGTTTTGAAGAATTCCTTTTGTGTGAAATTCGGAGTAAGTTTTGAGAACGCAAGGGCGCAGAACACATGACACCATCGGCGAACTCCAGCAACCCAAAGTCCTGGTCCATTCGCGAGAGAATCGCGTAGGCGAATCGTCGCGTCGCAAGTTCTGAGTTTGCGGAATAGATCGGCGCTCACGGCTTCTCGCTAGGTATCTCGTATCCAAAAGAGGGCCAGCAGAACTAAATGTTTCCTGGATCTGTCCCAAGAGAGGACGAAATGCATTGCAAACTTCCGGTTCGAACATGGCGGCACCTGAGAGGACCGAACGCCAGCTTTGCGAACGCGGTCATTGCCCTTACAGAGACTGAGAACAGCGAAAGGACCCGGGGCGACTGAACAAAACAGCTCTCCTAAGTAAAGGGACGACAAGCAAACAGAGCGGGGTGGCGCAGAACTCAGCACTGTGGAATGGTGATCGCAACTCGATCGCGCTGGACACGATAGGCATCCAAGTAATGAACGACAATGAACGCCGTCCCAGTCCTAACCTCTTCTGTGAACATGAATGAAAGCTCTACGATGCTCGCCATCGTCAGTGTTGTGGATGAATCGGGTACTAAGCACCTCAATTGAGCTGCTGCGCTCATGGCGGCGGGAACTCGACCTTTCGTCCCATTCTTCGTGTGGATCGTTTGATTTGACTGACTAAACTTGCGGCGCTTTCACGACGGCCTCAGTAGCAGATGACTAGACTGCTCTTCAGATTCGCCAGTGGACTGACTGCGTGTGGGAGAAGATAAAACTCCAAACGACCCTCGAGGGCGTATTGTGCCAATGAGTGATAACAAACGCTCGGGCCAAAATATTATGCGATCAGTTGAGCACTGCCTTGCGACAGGAAAAAAGGTGCGCGACGAGACTGGAGGTGCTTGTAAAACCAGCTGCCTCATTCATCAGATCCAAAACATTCCAACAGCATGGGCTGGCGTGGATTTGCTCGACGAGTACACCCCTCGGAGGTTGATGTTGTTCCAGCCTCCGGGAAGCAAGGCCAATCAGGACAACATATCGAAGTTGAATCGACCCAAATGCCATCTTGGAAACTTGGCTCGTAGAAAACAAGGCCATGCTTGCCCTCTAAGCTTGGTCCAGCAAGGCTGTCATCTGGCCCGAGTACTGTCGTCGGCTTGAAAGCAGTTCCGATATGGATATTGAGATGATCTTGTCCATCGTCTCTCGAAGCTGCGTTTTATTTGTCGAGACGTCGTGATTAATAGCAGCTACAGCTTTGCCGGGCTCCTTCGGTATACCGGCTACGGTTTCCAATGACTCGTAGTCGAAGGGGAAGTTGGCCGGAATGTGAGTTGGCATTGAAGGTGATTACGTTCTGTTGCGTGTAAGCCACATGACCTAACTGATCTTGCAAACCAAGCAGATATACTTCGGACACGAAATGAATCCAAAGATTGATGAGCCGCGTACCATCTGCATCCCAGAGATCTGAGTCAACGGACTCAGACGTCAACCTTTGTCTGGACACGGCCTGCGTATGCCCATGAGGGCCCGGCTCACATCATAGTATGTTTGACATTGAAATAGATGTCTTAATCCGGATCTGAATTGCGTCTCATCATACTAAGGAATGGAAGATCTGAAAGATCAGGAGAACTGAAGCAGAGAAGCAGCGTTGCCCTATCCTTCAGCTCAATAGAAGCCGACACTTCATTTCGGCCATTTCGGCGAATCCCGTGACTGATGAAACGGTAGTCGTTCTCATTAGCATAGGGGCGGTGATGACTCAAACGACTTGAGGACTTGACGCGATATCTCGGAGACTGCAGGCCCGAGCCGGCCTCTCCGGCTCAGGGGCCATTGAGCATCGCCTGTTCTAGGATATGAGATACATCAATACCGCCACGCGCGGTATATTCTGTAGAGAGCGGCTCAGGGCCTGCATGAACGGCCAACTCCACGTCTGCCCTTGGCAGCAGAGGGCGAACCGCCATCGCCGGAAAAGCCATAATAGCTGCCGTCGGTGCTGGCATTCGTGCCTTCGAAGTCTGTGTCGTTTTCGGACTCAGCATAATGCTCGGCCTCAAACCTATGGGAGCGAGACAATAAGGATGGAGTGACCTCGGTGTCAAGCTCCTCAAGCTCGCCGTCGCACCCAACGTCAATGACGTCTAGCTCCCCCTTTGACACCCCTAGATACATCGGCTCCTTCTTCTCGACAGAAAACGTCCGGACAGCGTTACAGCAGGAAACATGGCCGCTCAATCTGTTTTCATCTGTAATGAAAGAGTCGCGCGCGATGTTGATGAGCGCTGATCAGAACGCATTCAGTTTCTCGGGGATATTCCCCACGACATTGAGCTACGTGTTTCCACGAAAGGTCTCGTCTCAGATTCTCATGCGTAGATTTAGCCACCGATGGACTCCATCACCAAATATTCTATGAAGACAGAGCGCAATATATGAAGTCGCAGCTGCAGGGCGTCCAATGTACTGCGAGGCCTTAATAATCACCAACTACCAAAGCTCCGTAGGGGCCCGGGTAGTGCCATCCAGTAATTGAAGATGACGAAGGGGTATCCGAGATGTTAATACTAGCGGTTAATGCGCCTCTAGTGTCAGCTCCCGAAACGAGCTGCACGTTTGCGCTTCAGGCGGAGTAACAAGAGTGAGAGGGGCTCATGAAACCAATACGTGGTAGGCGGAGCAACTTAGACGCCAGGGACGAGTCAAGCATTAGTAGGTGAATCTTCTACATTCGATTGACATGTCGTTACTGTGATGAGGTGTGATGAGCATATTGACGATGCTTGGCAGTGCTTGCCGTAAGGTAATTAGTTTATGGCGACGTCCCCTAGGTACGGATGTGGTGTTCGCCGCACCCGATTCGCGAGATAGCTGGTTGCCAACGTCTTCCCGACACTGTGGAAATCAATGGAGTTGTGCTTCCACTCCAAAACATGCCATGACGGGCATAAGTGGGAGCTCGCCGCGTTCCTTGACACAGCCATGGGTGGATTGAAGTCATCTAGGGTAGATTAAATATTTCTGTCTACGTCATGCGACGTGTAAAAATCTTGAGCCCTTTCGGTTGTCAATGGGATAGCGACGAGAGATATCCAGCAGCCCTAGGTGGTATGACCAAGCAACACTTTCAACATGTGACGTGAATATTTAAGGACAGAACGGCCAGACAAATCGTTCCTGCTGCTGAAATGTCTAGCTACTGTCTTTGGCTGGACTCTGGTTCCGAAACCAATATACGTATTATCTGATCAGAAATACCCTGCAAATACAGTCTGGCTCTTTATTGAAGAAGTTGTTCTCTCCTGTGTCCTGGTTGACTTCTTGAAGGGTCTGGTTCTCATAGATAGAATAAGAGATGGCACAGAATGTAATGAGAAGCCTGTGAGACTTTGAGCATCTGTGTCCACGGACTAATATACTTCAAGACAACCCGAAGAGATACCTCCTGAGTGGTAATATCTATGAATGGACCACACCCCTGTCACGCCATGAGACCATTCAAGGGGTCTGGGGTCTCTCCAGACTACCCGTAGCACTGCATGCGTGCGGGCGGTGAGACGTTGGCCTTGGCTTCAGTTGGGCCCGAGAGTCTGTATTACGGAACACTGAAGTCATCCAAACGTGCCTTAGGCCACAAGCATTAGCTTCACCTCTTCTCAGCTAGTTAACAGATGGGCGTCTGCTGTATAGCGGAGTCCAGGAGAGAGTTGATGATCCGGCGTTCTCAAAGGGGTGTCGGTCATTATTCCCCGGTTATGATTGGTGCAGGACCTTGAGCTGCGAAAGGTCCAGGCTCGGTTTTGTATGTTTTAGATTGATGCCAATGTATAAGTCATATTCCAAGCAACCAAAATGACGAAAAGTACAAGTAAGTTGAAAATGACCGCGCGAGTGGTGACAGTAAACTAGACTGTTCTAGTACCAGAATCCGGCAGATCGTAATCGCAGTCTAACTTCCAAATCGACCGGTCAGTTATCGGGAATTGCTCTCAAGCCACATCTGTCTGGTAGTCCGGGATTGAGGGCGAGCAAATTCGAGGACTGCTCAACACTGCCGGCTATCCTCCGGACAAGAGTCACAGGACTCTCGCTGACCTACTCATACTTCTATCGTATGGCGTTGGTGTGTGTTAGGGTCGACTGGATGAAGGGAGTGTCCTTGTAGACTTAGGACTTTCCAAGACCCACGTTAACGAGGTCAACGAAGTGACCTCGGATGCCATGCCATGTCGTATCTGAACGATGGCCTCTGCAGCGATGTCATCCCATATCAACGTGTTAAGAGGCACAATGGCTCGCTCGATCGTAACTCGCGGCCTCTTAAGTCAGCTTAAGGCGAGCCTGATGTCGGGCCGCTGGCGAGCCGGGCCCGGGGCGCTCGGCATCTATCCGAGTACAGCCTGTGCCAGGCCGCCATCATCGGCTCCAAGTTCTACGCCTTTGCGTGCCCTGATCAAAGAATGCTCAGAGGATGACTGTCGGTGGCAGAAGTCTGGCTGCAAAGCTATAGCCAATACCGGGATCGTGCTTCCTAGCCATCCTCATGCCGAAGAGTTGCGCGGTTGGCTCGAGGTTACAGGACTGGAGAACCACGATGCAGGTGAACCTCTGGCACCGCCCCATTGAGGCTCAGGAAAATGATGGGACAGAAACTTGACTGCCCCTTGAAATCCCTTGATCCCGTTATAATAACCTTTCCCACTGCCACGACCGGCACAATAAGTCTGCCTATTGCACCGCTTGCCCCGATGTGTATTGAGCGAAAGTTACAGAAGGGAAAACTTTCCTGGGCGCCGGCGAAGGACTAATGGGCGTCATAGGCTGACTTTTAGTATGGAGTCATTGCATGGAGATGAGTAACGGCCCGCTGATATGGGTAAGCTCCTTCGGATCTCCCAGTAAATCCAAGGTCAGCATCTCAATAACCGCCGTCTTCTGGTGAAGCTTTACGGCTTCCACTTGGAAGCAGCAGGTGTCTCACAGATTGTGAATAGATCCAACAGGGTGTACTGGAGGAGGCTTCGAAAGGGATTTTCCTCAAATGGTCTCCACGTAGCCCATAGGCAAACGTCTCCCTAGGCTCAGGAATAACAAGTCCTGAATATAAATGGAGTGAGCTTCTTCCACAAGACTGGCTATGGTCGCAAAGGCGTGGGATATTGAAGATCGGCGAAGTGCTACGATCTCTGTGTATCAATCATGTCACCCTCCCCAGCAGGCTTGGACTCGAGGTACATATCCCCGTCTAAGATTAAAACAGCGTCCATGGCTTCTGTTTCCCAGCTTTCATCACTGAAAGCTTTGGATGGAGGCTCGGTCTCATACATGATTTGTCCACGTCCGATATCGATCGCACGCTGCAAGAGAGAAGAGGAAGCCTCTCTGACGCGATTGCGAGTTCAGCGGACGGGGCGACCTGGGCAGCTGTTGATCTAGGTCACGACACCATTCTTTGGTCGAAGCCGCCTGCTGCGGCGGCAAAATGCCATGACCAGATGCCGTAGATAGGTGACTTTTACATCTAGCTCTTCCACCTAGCAACCGAGAATCAACTGAGTCCCGCGGTCAGAAACGAGGCTAACTCGTGAACCAGACAAAGCGCAGCTTGTGTTGAGTGTCGTAAAGGACAAAAGTCAGCTGCAGCTGGTTTTGCTGGTTCTAGTCGCGCTGGCGGAGGTAAGCCTCGCGGTTGTTATCTGCCATGACTGTGTCATCTGTGGACAGTCAAGCGTTCAGAGGCATGCCATGGCTTGCGGCCTCATCTGGGCCCGGGTTCAAAGACGTCGTCCTCGACAAAATTGCACCAAGGTACACGCCGCTTTGGTAGGGATTTGAATTGAAAATAAACCTGTCTGCAAGCCTCAACAGGATGCAATGAAGGGTGTATCAGGAGAGTACCACAAATCCTCATCGACGCTTAATTAAGTATGGCAGAGGCAGACAGACAGGTCCGTTAAACGATAGACGTTTTCAGGTCACATGCTGGGAAATGAACGCAAAACGACTTGATGTGAAATTAAACTGGAATCACGAAAGGCAACGCAGTGGAAAAGGATCGTGAGACAGAGGAAGGGTGGGCTGGCTCCATTGATGAGCACGATAGGACCATCATCAATTTCAAAAGAGCGTCGAAGAAAGTCTTTCGCTCGCCCCGGATAGTACCTCTCCGGCAATTAAACATTCCAATAGATGGGCAAGTAGTCAAGGGCTGGAGCCTGGAGCTTGACACGGCAAGAGACTGAAGAAGACTTCTTTGTTGAGGAGCTACCTGAAAGGCGAAGGGTAATGGGGCAAGATACCAGCCAAGCTGGCAAGAGGGTTGCAACTGTAGGTGAAACTTGTCAGTCATGGGTCTAGCAGAAACACTGGAAGCTACAGAGACCACATACCTAGAGTAGCAAGCGCATAGCCTTGGCAGCACCTGAGACGAAAGCCCACCACGTAGCCCAGCGCCTGTCTAGTTCGTCCAAGGCAACAGCTCGAGAAGGCAGTTGCAGGACAAGCCGGCCAAAATCGCCAAAGTACCAGCGATCTGTCCGGACCTTCTTCATGCGGCAAAGAGCCTACTCCTCGTCCTCGGGGTTCTTGCCGTCGTGGTCCTTCTTGTAGTGCTGCAACAAAAGTCAGAACATGAACAAGGGAGGTGAAGAGTTGGCTGGGGCACGCAGGGACTGACGCGGTTGAGGGAGCTGCGGTTCTCGTACGCGCGCTCGCAACCGTCGAACTCGCAGCGGTGGAGGGCGTCGGTGGCGGAGATGCCGTTCTTCTTGAGGTATTTGCCGGCGAAGGAGTGGGCCATCTTCATGACCTCGTCCTTGGACTTGCCGCTCTCGGACTGAGCCTGGGTGAGGGCGTTGGCGACGGCGGTCTCGAGCTTGGTAGGCATCCTGTTGAAGAGAGGTTAGCGAGTGATGAAATGGACTCAAAGATTTGGGCATACTTGGGTGAGGTGGGTGTTTCGGTTTGTTGATGGTGTGTGTTTGGTGGTGGATGGGTTGGTTTGTGAAGGGTTGGCTGTGGTTGAGGAAAAGTTTGGTTTGATTTTTTGCGAAAACAGAAAAATGGTTTGAATTTATTTTAGAGAGTTCCGGGAAGGAAGGGTTTCGAAGAAACAGGCGGAACCTGCTGGTGAGATTGAGGTTGGCAGTGTGCGCGGTTGTCTCACGCTGGACAAAGGCACTATGGTGATTGAGGGAATCGAGAGACTGAAAATCATGTGATTGGATTTCCTTATGAAGAACCTGCGCGAATGAAGTGCATCTTTCCTCCCAATCACTGCCTCTGCCTTTCACCCCCGTTCATTGTCCCTCCCTTCCTTCAGGCAGTCTGATCTCCATCCTTGGGTGTGTCCAAGACAACACCCTCAGTGCTGGGAGGGATAGCCACACCATTATGCTCCTCCTGGTAGTGCTGGATGAGTGTTAGAGGCTTGACTTTGTGGTCTTGGGGGTCTTTCACTTACGCGGTATCGAGACCGAACGTGCTGATAGCGCTTGCCACAGCCAGGGACAGTGCAGCGGTACGGTCTGATGTGAGTCTCACTCACATTGGTGTGAGCTGAGGCCCTGGGGGCAGTAGCCTCGGCCGCGCGAGGGTTGTTTTGAGCGGAGTTGGTCTCCGGGTAGTGAGTGTCTGCCTCTCCTTGAGTAGTGTTGAGGACAGCCTGGTTCTCTTCGTGCGCGCGTTGAGTGCCCATCTCAGCGAGGACTTGACGACTGGTCTGCTCAAACGCGTTCCAATCTTCTGGATGCTCCTCATGGATGCGCAGGAGCGCGTCTTGAATGTCTTGCTTAGTCTGCTGAGCCATCTTCCTTTGGTCTTCCTTTGTGGAGGTTTTACTGAAGGTTGTAGTGAGGTAAGATACCTTTCACAGACTGAGAAGTTGTTGTTGTCTGGAGAAGAAAAGAGAGGAGGGTTGAGGAGGAGAGGCCCTCATTAAATAGACTGATGAGAGGGGTACGTATCTCACCAGGATCTCACCTGAGGCTGCAAACTCACCTGAGGTGAGAAGGTAGACCAAGAACGGAAGGAACCTGAAGGTCCCGGGGTGTTCTGTCTGAATTTGGAATTTTATTTACATCTTGAATTATTCTTACGATATGGCAGAATCAGAGACGACGGCAGCGCGAGACGAACGGCAGGAGTAGAGGCAACACAGCAGCGACAACCACAGAAGCAACGGTGACCGCAGCGACAATACAATTACGAACGAAGAATTGGAGGGGAATAGTACGGGAAAGCCAGAAGCAAGGATAAGAGAGGCCGGCAGGAAGCAGAACTACACGATAAAGCTAATCCAGCAGTCCAAGTATCGAGGCAAAAACACAGTTCTGGACACTTATAAAAGACCTTGATGTAATGTGATTTAGAACTTGTATTGAAGCCTTTTTGTCTCATTTGAACGTTTTGCTTCCACCAAAACATGATCTACTCTTCATCAGTGTCTGGGGGTGCAGCCACCTCGCCATGGTTGATAGCGTAGTGCTGTGTTTTGTCAGCATGGTACTCGAAGAAGGTGGCAAAGGACTGAACTCACGCGGGTGCGGCTTGACTTGTGCTGGTAGACGCGAGGGCAGTGACGGACCTTGCAGGCATACATTCTGGAACTATTGCGCCTGCCCTTGTTGCCTTCATGGTGGTTGCTGTTGTTGTTCGCATGGCTGATGCCATTGTTGTGGTCTTGTGTATCGCCCTCGCTTTCATCTTGGTCATCGTCACTGCTGTCACTCTGGCTGCTGCTACTGCTGCCTTTATCGGCTGGCTCCTCCTGGGGGTTCATGGAGCGAGCCACACAGTGCTGGCGGATCTCGGCAAGTACGGCTCGTGTGAGAGAGTCGATTGTGAACCACTCCTCGGCGCTCTCCTGCTCAATACGCAAGAGCGCATCCTTGATGGCGAGATGTAAGGTCGACATTCTGCTGTAAGGTCAGCTGGTGAGTGTCCAAACTTGGCAAGCAACTGAGACCTACGCGGGCAGCTTTGAGGGGTGCTGTGGGCTGACAGTTGTGGGTTGCAGGTGCGAAGAGAATCGAGAAGCTGCCGCCTTTAATCCAGCGGATTAGTCGAGGCCTGGGAGGAGAAGGTGGGGTCTGGGTTGAGACAGATTCAGGAGTTGCAAGGTAGGCAGCAATTCCAGCATTCTGGTGAGGAAGGAGCATCCCCAACTCCAACTTGCCAGACAGGAGTCTCAAGGCAGGGTCGCCCTCAGCAATTCCAGTGCTTTCCGCGGCAGCATTCGCTGCCCATCCGCTCCTTCTACCGCTAGAGCCAGGCGGTGGTGCAGATCATGGGCCCAAGGTTATCTCCCCTCTCCGACGCGCCTCGACCTGACTTCACATTTGCCACCAACATCCTCTACACGATTCCCCATCAGCTATCTTACTGCAACGAGTTCCGCCATTCTTGCAACGCTGCACGAAGGACCAACAAGCTTTACTGGAAAAGATATACTTGACCGCGACATTGCACACCTTTTTATCCCGTCAACAATGAGTAACCATGGAAGGTCCAGCCTTCAATCTCTCAAAAGCCTCCTCGGCATGAGTAACCATGGAAGGTCCAGCTTTCAATTTTTCGAAAACCCCCTCGGCCTGCCTCCAAGGTTCCCCGAGCCCACGACATTTAATGAAATCAATTGGTATGTTGTTCCTTCATCGCAACTTGAGCTCCTTACGGATATATGCTGATCTCTACGACACAGGGACGAGTGGAAAGATTACCAAGGCAAGTACCCGCCTGATCCAAAGCTGAAGTCTTTTTGATTCTTCTCCGAGCCAGTCGTTGACGAAGAAGCAGAAGAAGTATCACAGCAAGACCCAACCGCAAAGACCTGCTTTCTACCCTCCATTGGCGGCACCTAGGGGATTGATATTCCCAACAATATCTGGCGAATCGAGTCCCCAGATAGCTGGCACCGCATCGTCAGAGATTTGTGGGACGCTAGAGGCAGAGACCCGGTCGTCTTGCCGGTAATTGCATACGCTGTGACAAATGTCAAATGGTGGCGAAGACTGCACGATCTACATTACGAAGCCGACGCAATGGTTAACGATGCATTTCAAGGAATGGGATACGATATCTCAGCACGCTTCCGTCGATATCTTGTTGTGCGAAAGATATCTGGGTTCATGAACCCTGGTCTCCGCGACAAGATCTACCCAGAGCTTGTAATTTGCCGAGTGATCAGACGCAGGATATGTTTCAAGCCAAGCGTTCATTTCAGCAGCAAGTCTACATTGGCAGATTGTTTCGAGACAACCATCGAAGAGACCCATTCGGAGCTAGACCTACCAGAGGCAGCAGGGACAATACCGGCTGGGATTCCGAACTCATTATGGACCGGCGGACATATGTACGGGGTCCTCTTCGGGGCCTTACGAAATCTGGACTACAAGACGTTTGCACACTCGAAGGATAAGAAGATCCAAAGGTTGTGGGACATGACGTTTGTGCTTTAGGTCCAGGGACTGCCGCAAAAGTGCGGGATGAGAGCGATTGCGCATGGAACAAGCGACACAAGACAGCGATTCATAACTTTACGGCGGTTGCAACGGTGAATGGCAGACACATTTAGCTGACGATAGCATTCTCTCTGAATCAAACTAGTATCCTCATGATTTTGTACTCGCCAAGACAAGGGTGACGCTCAGAAACGCGAACGGGGCGCCCGGCGAAAGTGAACCACGCTGTGGAAATTCCAGCAATGTGGCGAGTGCCGCATGGTCTCTGCTCCCGAGTAGCCTAACTGTTGTCTAGTTCAGCGACGGATGGAGTAGTCTACCTTGCGGCTGTACCGGCGACCATGCTTCTTAAGGTGCTTTGGTTATCAGTGGGGACGATCGGACCGTAGGACTTGGGAAACTGACTTTCTGCAAGTAATGGAGTCGCTTGTAGGGCTTGAAGCACTCGGGGCACTGCATGGTAGCCTCTTCGACACTGCGGGAGCGAGCAGGCTGCTGTCCGACGTGCTCAACATCAGCAGCGACGTTGTTGTCGATGACGGGGGCGATTTCCAAGGGAAGTTGGACTTGAGGGACAGGCTCGTGGGTCTCTCCGATGATGTGCTCAGGGTGGCTAAAGTAGCTGGACTGGTTCCAGTGGTCTGGGACGAACTGGCCGGGAGGAGCAATGTGGGTTTGCTGGGGAAAGCTCTCAGCAAGGAAGTGGTTGAAGGTCGGGTCAGAGGCCTGCTGGTCCCAACTCTCGGCACCACTGGGTTCGTGGAAAGCGATCTCCGCGTTCATGTGAATGGCATCGGCGGTAGGGCTGGCCAAGATATTCATCCAGTGATTGGGGATCGCCAGGCCGGGACATCCGTAAGACTGGAATCCCGGGACGTAGTCCGCAGCGTGGTAGGGAGGGATAGGCTGGCCCTGTTGGGGGATCAAGACGCCGTTGAACTTGTTGAACTTGAGGACGTCGAAGAAGACGGGGTTCTTGAGCGCGACGGTGGTGCGGTAGTTGATGGGGTAGCCGAAGGCATGGTCAGGGGTGCTTCCGGTGTGGACGTGGTAGCCGTGGAAGATGACGGCGTACTCGCTTCCGGGGATGACCTGGCGCATCTCTTGCGCGGCGATGGAGGTGGCCTCGTTGACGCGAGCCTGACCGATGTAAGACTCAAGGGCCTCGTGGATCGCGCTCAGCGGCAGGTTACTTGACTTGGAGAGGGCATTGGCGAAGGCGCGGATCTGGTCCTTGAGGTCGTTCTGGCGATTGTCCATCTGCGAATCGAGGTCAGATTTTGCTTGTTTCAACTAGTCGACTAGGAGGGTAAACAAACCTTGGCTTGCTGTCTGCTCCGTGGCGATGGTCTGCTAGATGGAGCAAGAAGGCAATGGATGTAGACTCGATGACCCAGCAAGGAAGGTCAAGATGCTTTGGTTTGAAAGGATCTTTGCTGTCCTTGTGGTCTTGGGAAAAGGAATTTCCTCCAGTCGGGGACACCAGTGAAGGGGAGTGCTCCTTGCTGAGGGCTCTCGATGGCATCAGCCCCGCGTTGAAAGGCCTCTCTGCCCATCGCCATGGTGATGAACAGCCAAGTCATGTGAAAGGGACAAGGCTGAGGGCACAGAGGCGCATGAATTCTGCCATGGCTCCTCGCTCTCGTTCTTGGTTGATGGACGGCAGTGGTAGACGACGACAGCTGAGTTCTCCTGAAATATTGAAACAACTGGTGATAGCTTCACCCTGAGAGCAGCATTTGTTTCGTTTTTGCTGAGCTGCGCCTATTATCTTCTCTTGTTTTGCTTGTTAGCTTGCATTCGTATCAGCTTTGAAGCGCTGCAACTTACCGGTGAATATTGAAGGAAGGACCCAAGAAAAAAAAGGTCGTCGGCCTTCAGTCCTGCGCTGGCTGGCTCCTGCCTCTTGCGATGGTCAAGATCAAAAAAGCTGGACGGGTTTACGACCTTGCGAACCCTGCGCCCACAACCACCTTTTCCGCCCCTCCTACAACAGCAAAAACACCACCACCTCTATCTTTCGACAACAGCAGCAAATATTCCGACATACAACTCGGACTCGGTACACCGATGGCTGGAGGACAACCCAGCCCGCGCGGCAGCATGCGCTTCGCTCCCATCCCCGGCGCGCAGCCCAGGGCGACCTCATCTGCTCGCGACGGCAAGAAGCCCTCCAAGGAGGCATCCGAGACCGCCGTCTCCACCACCGTCTCTAAGGCCAGCGAGGGTGAGATTCAGGAAGATGTCGAGATGTCTGACGGTAGCGACGATAGTGACGATAGTGATTACGCCGAGAGCGCTCCGCAGACCCCCGTTCCTGCCCAGAAGAAGACCAAGCGCAAGCGAAAGCGCAACGAAGCCGCCGAGGCCAAGAAGAGAGCCGTCACGCCGGATACCGTCGACTCGGGTGCAACCAACACCGACCCCTTCTTCGACGGCCAGACTCCCTCCGACGTCGACGACTCCACCGTTCCCTTGGACTACAACCTGTCCCAGCCCCGAGCCAGCTCTACTCCGAACAGAGAGCGATCAGGAAGCCCCGATGGCCCTCCTGACACCCCGACCAAGTCTGCCTCCAAGCGTCGCTGTGTTCAGCCAGCCATACGCCCTCCTCCTCGTCCTGTCCTCCCGACCAGCGCTGGGGCTGGCCACAAGGTCAAGGCTCTGAGAAAACAGCTGAAGTCGCTGCATGAAGAGGAGGCGAGCGGCATGAAGCTGTTCGAGGAGACCATCGACGAGAACAATGCCACTCCCGACTTTCTTGACGCCGCTGTCGATGCTTGTCGTACCCGTCTGCAGAAGGCCGTTCGCAACCGCAAGGTTCCCCTCCCCGCCGGAGCCGACAACTCTCGGGAGCAGGCTCTCTTGGCAGACGCCGATTCGGACGTTCCTCCGTCGCCGCCCCAGGAACTCGTCGAGATTGATTACGGCCCGTACCCTGAGATCTTTGGCTTCGACACGCCCAACCCACCCAAGAAGCTATACTCTGAAGAGGAGATTGCCG
Source organism: Colletotrichum endophyticum (assembly GCA_027406105.1). Classification (NCBI taxonomy): domain Eukaryota; kingdom Fungi; phylum Ascomycota; class Sordariomycetes; order Glomerellales; family Glomerellaceae; genus Colletotrichum; species Colletotrichum endophyticum. The sequence continues at coordinate 1,511,644 of JANVYF010000010.1, read as the reverse complement.
ATCTGGTCAGGGCGCTCGACAAGGCATACAAGGAGAGACAGGAGTTCTACAACCAGCAGCAGATTCTCTTCGCCCGCATGGAGAAGGTTCGGGAGCAGTTCCACAGAGTCTACCAGGAGCTCGAGAAGGCCAAAGTGGAGGAGGCCGAGGCCCTGCTGCGGGAGGCACGGGATGGTAGTCTCAGCGGCAGCGCCACCGCCAGCCCTGGCACGATCCACTCTTCCGGCGGAAGAGGACGGCTGCCGGGCGGAAGACCCCTGCACAAGCCGTCTCCGTCGATGAACAGGATTCGGCAATCTCTTAGCGCCGCGGAGTTGAGGTCGATTACGCAAGAGCGTCCGCAGCCTCGAGCTGTCTCTCCAGGCGCCCTTCCCCTGGGATCCCCGCCCCGAGGATACAATCCCCGCGCAGCCCTGAAGTCCATCGATCCCCTTGGAACGACACCTTATGTCCCTTACAGGTCTTTTGAGCAGAAGGCTGAAGAGATTATAAAGAAGAGACGTGGATGAAGACGACCCAAAGTTGGTCACAAGGTCGCTGGAGGTGCGTTTTTATGCTGCATCTTTTGGCTGCCACGGCTTTGTAAGATTATGGCTTGATCGATGTGTCAAAGGGTCAGTATTTTACCTTGCTTTCCCAGACAAACACTGACCTCACTGTTCAAACAAGCTTCCGCCGACGACAATCAAGCCCTTTGAGCATAACGACGACAATAAGCACAAAAACACAAAATAATTACACTTGCTTTACTTGCAGTATTCTTGTAAGTTTGGCGATTCCCCGCATTCTACCTCGCGCCACAGATACAACACTGAACAATCCAAGCAGGCTTCAACGTAGCTTGCCTGCCTAGCGCGCAATCATATGAGGTCTCATGACACGTCCGCGGATCCCGGAGCCGAACCGGTCGACACCATGTTTTCTCTCAATGATCTTCCGCCAATGCACGCGCGAGGCCGGCCTGCTCCGATGGCACCCTGCCATGCATGCCACCACCCCGATGTCGCCTACCCCACACTCTGTCCGGACGGCTTCGAACGACGGTGCATACCATTCGGCCGAGCTTGGAAATTCCAGGCACATAGATTGGATCGCTTCCGCGGAGGATTTCTGGATGACAACGGGAGGATGGGTGGATAATAAGCTTTTGATGAATGGATATGGCACTTGGTGGACGGAAATGATGGCATATTGGGAGTAGTGCCGCGGCATCCGTCTGCCCAATTTTTCTTCTTCTTGTATCCCCTTCTGTGTTGTAGTACATCCAAGCCGAATAGCCGTCTTGCAATACCATATTGGTCTCCGAAATAGCACGTGGCACCACATCCCGAGATAAGATCCGCATTATTCGTCTCGACTCCTGAGGGCTGAGTCGCGCACCCCTCGGCCCGGGTCCACCAGCACAGGTCCCAAGTTCACAACTGCCTGATTAATCCAAGCACGGGCGGCGCCAAGTGACCTCGTGTCATCGCCGGCAATTTAACTCTAAAGATGGAACGAACCGAAGTACGACTGCATCTGCAGATTGCGGGGCCAGTGCGCTTGAAGTGATCAACACCACGAGCCAGCAACACCCCAACCGGCGGGAATGGACGCCACGTCCGTGTCGGACCCAAACGACCGAGCTCGAAGCGGCACCAACCGCCGTTTTGACGACCAGACGGCGCGTATTCTACCCCCTCTGCCACCTTCTTATGGTATGTTAATCTCCAACATGACGGCATGGCATTCTGGCCCAAAAAAGGGACGCAACTCTCCCACCGGTCCGCTCATCCCCGTTTGCAGTGCCACTCCAAGACATCGCGGTCCCGCCTCCCGAGTCAGCGCCCCTGCGGGCTCCGTCTTGTCATCAGAACCGTATCAGACGACGGACATAAAGGTCGTTGTCCAGTCCACTCTTATACCAATATTTCCCCTATCAGGAGGATAGGATCATCAGTCTTCTCGGGCTCGATCTTCTCCTCACACAAGCATCATCATGCACTTCTCACTGAACCTGGCCGTGGCCCTCCTCGCGGGCCACGTCGCCGCCGACACGACGACCACCATCGACGCCAAGTCCGACCGCGGCACCTGGGAGGGCTGGGGCACCTCGCTCGCCTGGTGGGCGCGCAAGTTCGGCAACCGCGACGACCTCGCCGACATCTTCTTCACGACCAAGTCGACCACCTGGTCCGGCGCCAGCCTGCCCGGGCTGGGCTTCAACATCGTGCGCCACAACGCGGGCGCGTGCAGCTGGAACAGCATCAACGGCGAGAGCATGGTGGTCTCCTCCAAGATGATGCTGTCGCGGCAGATCGAGGGCCACTGGCTCGACTGGAACAGCGCGGACCCGGCGTCGACGAGCTGGAGCTGGGGTGTGGACGCGAACCAGCGCGGGATGATGCAGAAGGCCAAGAGCCGCGGGGCGAACCGCTTCGAGCTGTTCAGCAACTCGCCCATGTGGTGGATGACCAAGAACCACAACCCCTCCGGGTCGGCGGACGGCAGCGAGAACATACAGAGCTGGAACCTGCAGCAGCACGCCGTCTACATGGCCGTCGTGGCCAAGTACGCCAAGGACAATTGGGGCATCACGTTCGAGAGCGTCGAGCCGTTCAACGAGCCGACGGCGAACTGGTGGAAGGCGGACGGCACGCAGGAGGGCTGCCACATCGACGTCGCCACGCAGGCGAGCATCATCAACTACCTCCGCACGGAGCTCGACAACCGCGGGCTCAACACCATGACCATCGCGGCATCGGATGAGTCGTACTACGACCAGGCCGTGAGCACGTGGAATGGGCTCGGCTCGGCACTGGATAAGGTGGCTCGGATTAATGTGCACGGGTACCAGTACGGCAACGGGGCGCGCGACAAGCTGTACGCGCAGGCGGCGAGCAAGGGCCAGCGGCTGTGGAACAGCGAGTACGGCGAGAACGACGCGACGGGCGAGCGGCTGGTGAGCAACATGCTGCTGGACTTCCGGTGGCTGCGGCCGACGGGGTGGGTGTACTGGCAGGTGCTGGACGGCGGCGGGTGGGGTGTGATTGATGCCGACAACGAGGCGGGCACGCTGGGGGCTGCGAACCAGAAGTACTTTGTGTTTGCGCAGTTTACGCGGCACATCCGCGAGGGGATGAAGATTCTGGATGGAGGGAGTGATAATGTGGTTGCGGCGTACGATGCGGCGAACTCGAAGCTGGTGATTGTGGCGATCAACTGGGGCAGTGCGCAGTATCTCAACTTTGACTTGAGCAAGTTCACGCAGGGCTCGACGGACGGGGCGAAGGTGACGCGGTGGAGGACGCAGGTGGGCAGCGGTGATCGGTATGTGAAGGCGGATGATACGGTGATGAGCGGGACCAAGTTCTGGAGTTACTTTGAGTCCAAGATGGTACAGACTTTCGAGGTTCCGAATGTCAAGTTGTGAAGGTAGTTTAGGAATGGTTTAGTCTTCTTGGTACATATTTTATCTACACTGTTCATACTTGGGAATCATTGCGCATGTTGCCGTTGAAAGTGATCACAAAAATACCGGTGGTTGATTTCCATCGTTCGTTGTTTAGTGACGAGACCAAAACAGGCAAAAAATCAAAAGATCATGTTCCGAAACCGAGAATCGAACTCGGGGCTATGCCTAACCTCTCACAAGATGAGAGGGCATCATGTTGGCCACTACACCATATCGGATGTGATTGATGCAAGGATTGAAGGTGGAGTTGGCTAAGTCGGTAGCCGAGAAATTTCGGGTCGGTACTGGACCCGTAAAAACTCGGGTCAGAGAGGTTACAGGTGGAACACGATGAACAGCTGAACACCGCAAAGACCCACGCGATACTCCATTTCCAGTGTCTGGTGTGCCGTCCCGCAGCAATAGCATGATAACGTAAATTTCCAAGGCTGGGAATTCGCACATTGCAGCATTGTCACGGGGTTTGAGGCCTGCACAAGACTTGGACGCATCGAGATTCTACTTGCACTCGGCTCTTGGTATCGGGGCTTGTCATCATGGACCAACCCCGGGCAAAGAGCGGCCGCAAGCCCCTCGTTGGGATCGCCGTCTGGATTGATTTGAGGCAGATATCTTCCAATGCTTGGCAGCGTGGTTCAACAATCTGCTTGAATGACCGGCGATTTCCTACCTTGTTGGTCAAACCAAGTCAGGTCATCCGGCGTTAAAGGCGCGCGTAACACCACCATGCGCAAGCGAAGCTGACGTGATTTCAAACTTCAATAGCAATTAATTGCGTTCGTCGCTTCCCCTGCAAACCTTGTCGTACCAAGCGCTGTAGTTTGGCCGCCCATTGGCCGCGTTTGGCAGTCTACGCGCCTAGACACCTGGATTCCCTTGGTTTCTTATCAAGATCGGCGGTTTGCATGAACTTCAATATTTATAGAACCCATGCTGAAAGTCGGGGAATAATATCAGTTGAGATAAACGTTTTGACCAGGGGCGCCCTGGGTTGTTGTGTCACATGATGAGAGCTGGGACAGGAGATTTCCCCACAAGCTGGCCATCTCGTAAATCTCGCGTCGATGCTATTTCGAGGATTGCCATTATTGCTCGTTTAAGGGATGCACCGCCTGGCAAACTGTTTTACACATTTGCCTTATTTGGCTCTGCTTGGCATGGGAAACACAACCGGCAGATGTTGAAGGCATCTCCCATGCAATCTGGCTGATGAGGTGATCCAGGCAGAGGATGATGTCGAATCAGTGTTCGGCGCAAGCATGACCCCTCCGAAGCACGCGGCTGCCCCTGAATCAGGGCGTTCAGTGGCCGCCGGGCCGGTGGGAGAACCTCTACGATACACACTGAGAGGGCTGAGGGCGTCTCCACCTGCCTGTCTCGGCAGCGAGGACGTTGATTGTGGGGGGTTAATTGGGCGTCTGCAGCGGGGGACCGTGCTGTGTGGCGCGCGGCAGTACCTGAAGTACCGCTGGACCCTGAATCGCTGGGATGTTTGGGTCGTTGTTTTTTGAGAAGCAATTGCAAAGGTAAGGAATCACCGTCGTAGATGTGGCAATTGCCATGAAAGTTTCGAAGGGATTTCCCGCCAAAGCGTACATGCATTGGGCTTGATTGTTCGCAACTTCCATCCTTCGATTCGTGGTTTCGAGCACTCTCCGATTCAAGTGAATAAGGCCGCAGTGACGAGGATGAGGTAGGAGATGAACGACAAGGACGACGATGACAAGGACGACAGAGACAAGGACGACGGAGACAAGGACGACGGAGACAAGGACGACAGGAGCGACGGCCAAGACAAGACTGGAATCCACGTCAACCGCGTCCGATTGGGAAACTTAGACGCTGTTGGCCTTCGAATAGAGGCAGGCGTGATACATTGTAGCCAGTTCTGGAGCAGCGCTCGTCACTCGCCCATGTGAGCTGCTGCCGTTACAGTTATTGCACCTGCACTGGCAGTTGGTCACCAACTCGATGCTCATGGAGGAAAGAACCTCTCTCTGGGCAGCCTTCACTAGATACCTTGTCGACCATCTTCCCTCTCGCCGTCTTGCAACGACATGCCTCGTCAATCTCCTCTCTTCCACACATTTTCAACATCAACACATTCTGCTTTTGGTTTTGCTTCACAGTCTCAGCTACGAAAACAACGCTTACAGTACCATCAATATGTCTGGAGGAACCCCGCCCTTGCCTGCCCTTCGCGATCGTCGTGACTGGAATCTCTGGTCATCGTCGCTTCTTGCGTATTGTCAAATATACCGCACCAATATCCAGGGCGCTCCAGTGCGATTTACAAGTTCCGAGAACGAGTTGATGTATCTGATGACTCTCGGTCCGCCAGAGGCCTTGTTCGACTTGATGTACGACTCCCTCTCCACCGAGATCATCGACGGCCTTAGGCATTGTGGCTATACTTTCCCCGCCCGAAGCCACCCGAATAACCTACTCGAACTCATCAAGAATTTCCTCGCCCCATCGATTTCGCAGAGGGCCATCCACGTTTCGAGCCTGGTTTCGCCCCCCTTTCGCACCTAGCAATCCAGAAAGGACTTCGCCTCGTTCGTAAAGCTGGTCAAGATCGCCGCTGTAGAGGATCCAACGACGCCAAATGAGATTCTGGCCCTGCTTCTATACAGAGGCATGGAGGTGTACGACCCTGCGCTGGTTCCGAACGATCTGAGCGACAACAGGGCTTTATCATGGGATGGCCTCATCGCAATACTCGAAAACTAGCTGTCAGGGCGCCAGAGACGCACATGATGGGTTCTGTCGTCCTCGATATCCTCCGACGATTATACATCATAAATCAGGGGTATGGGGGCATACGCCAAGGACGATGGGATTCAGGAAGGAAGACGAAGGGGGACGATGAGAAGGGAAGACAAGGATAGTAGAAAGGAAGACAAGGAAGGGAAAGGCCAGTGACCAAGGTCGAGGACGGCGACCAGACTTGTCGTCTGTCTTGTTGCGCGCATACTAAAAAGTAATCGGAATAATGCAGTTGTTTCTTCTTGAATGTTGCGCTGTTTTTCAATGTGATGATGCCGCCTAGAGGAATCAAGGCTGCGCTGAGGGGGCCACGCAGAATTCTTTCTCACTTGCCACCCGTTCCCCAGCCAGCTAACCCGCCATTTCCTCAGCGACCGAGACATAGGGGTTTAGCGCGCCCCTTTTCTACCTATCTTCAACGTCTGCTTGGTTGTGTGGTTAGCAACGTAGAGGCTTGGAGCCAGAGATGCTATTCGCTACACGCGCCGCCACTAAACGTTTCCGGTCTCTTCTAACCCCTTAGGCCTTCATCAGCCCTCTCAAGATAAATCGTGGGCACCCCACAGCCATTCCTATTCTACAAATTCTTTTCATCCAGAAGAAGCTCCAAACAACGCCCTTCCTCGGATCTCAGCATTGTCGCCATGTCCAACGACATCCCAACTTTGGCAGACCGAAGAAATTTCCCGGCATGGCAGAAAGCTATTAAAAGCAATCTCACTCCCTTTCAATGGGAAACCGTAACCTGGCCAAAAGGCGGACCACCTGAAAACCCATCGTATTGTCTCCTGTGGGAGAAGGCTCGGGCGCAGGCGTACAACATTATCATCCAGTCCATTCCCGATATCATTCTATTCGGGCTGGGCGCTCACAACGAACTCAACGCTTTGAGAGAGTTTTACGGCGCAGATTATGAGGGTTACGTGGTTGACGAGGTGCCAGGCGGCTGTCCCAATGAACTGTACAAAGTCATCTGTAAATGGTTCAATCCGACCCGGGCCATGATAGCCGCTCAGGTCAGATGCATCGCAAACGCCGACCCGGGAAAGTTTGAGTACGCACAGGAATTTGTGGCTCGCATGTGGGTGAGCAAAGTATGCATCGACCTCGACCCCTTGAAGGAGAATCCCGTTCTTGAGATGTTGCTGTGCGACGCTATCAAGGATTCCCACCCGGCTGTGGTTGCGAAGATGGCGGCGGTGGGCTACACTTGGTCATTTACTGGGGTGCTGAACGCGATATTGCCCGATTCACTCACATGGGAGCCGTGTCCGAGCCTCTCCGAGAGGAAGCGGGTGGCAGACGACATTTCGAGAGAGGCAAAGAGGGTCAAGACGGAACCTGAGGAGGAGGCTTGTGATGTCACGGTGGGTCCACAGACTGGCGAGACATCGACATAAAAAGTCTTTACGGGCCTTGGGGACGGGAAGAGACTTTTAGAGGAGTTCTTGTTGTAACAGCGGATATCAATCGAAGTTCAAACCAAATCCTAGGTTGCGCAAAGAATAGTGTGAATGTGTCTCAATAAGGTATTCGATGGTAATATCATATGTTGTGAGGATACCGTCAGACATGCAATCCGAGTTCGATTTAAACCCGGGGAAAACCTTTCATCATAGAATCACGTCGGTCAGGAAGTTCACAACACCTAACTTGGTTACCCCAACGACGCCAAAATAATTGCTGAAGACCGGCGAGAACAAGCACCGTAATGATGTTGCTTCCGGATGAATGCTAGAAGTACTGCTGCTGAGACCAGAGAATACAAGGTCCAACAACCGACAAAAAGTAAAGGCATCACGCCTCGGATGTTGACAAGAAAGGGATTCGAACCCTTGCCTATTTCTAGACTAGCACCTGAAGCTAGCGCCTTAGACCGCTCGGCCATCTTGCCCGTGTTGATAATCATGAAAGTTGTGCGCTTGAGTGGGCTGGCCCCCGCTTGAGCGGGTTCCCGCAGAGAGACGTGGGGTCTATTGAGGGGCGTGAGAGGGTCGAGTGGAGGCCAATATCCACGGATGGTCGAAGATCCTGTGGTGGATGTCGATTTAGTATCTAAAGTGACGTGCGAGCAAATCACGTCGTGGTTGGAGGTGTGAGAAGTGCCGGTCTGGGCCGAATATGATATTGAGGATGGCTGAAGATGTGATTGCCTTGTATCTCGAAGGTTGGCCTGTCTTTCAGGATTGAAACGGCTGAGGTAGAGTTAGTCTAGAGAGAAAGTTCTCTCTCGACACGTTGAAGAGGAGACATTATCACTGTATCCTGGAGGATAGATTGCAGAAGCAGCATGCATAGGCGGCAGACTCGCGAATGGTGGTCCCGGCCGGCTTGCTAATTATTGCCAGGGTTACTGGGCTTCTCATCATGAACAAAAGCTTCGTCAGTCTCGCCGTCGCTCCCATCACCTTCAAGGAGTGAAATGGAGAAGAAGTCGCTGTCAAGTTCTGGAATGATATGTTGGGTCCCATCGACATGTTCTCTACAAGGGACAGCACTTGACATTCAAGTGTAACAGACATTGAAGCTCCTTTCATTCAGCTGTTCTGTCATCTCCTTTGATGTGTTGCAATGATCCAACTGGACTCTTTCCAGTCAACAAAGCCATCTTGACTGACTGTTTCCATTCCTTTAGACCTCGCCTTTTGGTGAGCCCCACCTAAGTTGAACTTCCCAAGTTCACTCACAGCTCCCGCTCTCTGCTACAACACCACCACGATGACATCAAGCCGCGTTCCGATATCAACGACCATAATGGCACAGCCGCACCACCACTTGAGAGCGTGGTCTTCCCATGGCGGCTGGGGCGTCATGTGACACCTCTCGCCCTGTCCCTCGAAAACTAATTTCGAATATTCTCCTCTCTTCCCTCTTTCCAACTTCAAACCTCAAACTCTCACAGAGGGCTTTTTTTGACTCTCGTTGCCACCCATCAAAGAACATCGCAGCTTTGAAGGAACTTCGAAAACCTTCCATCGAGGCATTGTTCCCACTCCCTCGCATTGTCTCAACACATCCGTTGGTGTGACGCCCCTTTGACCCCGTCGCGTACTGTCTCCCAGGGAAGCTCACAAAGTATTGTTCGCAGCAGGCCGATCAAAGGAGACCAAGCCTACAAAATGGCCCACAGCCAAGAGTCCCCGTAAGTTGCTCCATCAGTGCTATCAGTGCCCCCTTCTCCCAGCGAATTCAATCTTCTCTGATTTTTCGAACGACGCAACTGACAACCCCCAGGAAGCCACAGGCCGCAGCGGACATGGCCGCCAACCCTCAAGATGCCCAAGTCGAGGCCGCCAAGGACTTGGGAGTCAAGACCGACGACGCGCCCACCGCTCCAAAGACCACCGACCCGAACAAGGCCACCGGCTCTGAGGTCCCTCCGACTCCCACCAAAGTCAACGCGGGCATGAACAAACTCGCAGAGCGAATGATGAAGCTCGAGAACGGCCGGCCCAAGCCCAACCCCTTCCCACCCTGCGAGCCCCTCAACATCCCCCGCCGCAACCGCACTTCCTACGCGAACAACTCTCCCTTTCAACTCACTGCCGAAGACTGGCCCCTCCCGGAACCGGCCGTTGCAACCGACAACATCGTGTCGTCTGACCCCAATATCCCCTCCATCCGCGTTAAGAACACGGACCCGGAGGCGGGCCCTAGCACCAACGTCCCCCCGGTCAAGACCGTCAACATCCAGTCTCCTCACCACCTGCGAGTCGTCGACACTCGGACCAGACCAGCCCCGAAGGCTAACGACGCCACCAACACCACGCCTGCCAAGAAGGACAAGAAGAAGAAGACCACCTTCTGGGACAAGCTCGACCGCATCCTCGGTCTGCACCGGGTTAGAGCCTTCGGTGACGAGACGGGTAACGGCCGGCTCGTGGCGAAGAAGTCGACCTACCGCACGATCCTGCTCGTCGGCATCGCCCTGATGGTCAGCTTCCTCGCGTCCATAATCGTGGTCGTCGCGGACGGCGGCCGGGGCGGGGAGCCGGAGATGGGCGCGGGGTGGTGGGCGTGGATGGCCTGCAGCGCGGTGGGCTTTGTGGGCGCGATCGTGATGTTTGTGTGGGCTGTGCAGCACAAGAAGAAGGTGCTCTTCCACATCAATATCCGCGCGCAGGTTTTGAGGCAGCTGGAGCGGGCAGACGTGGAGATGAACTTGGTCAGTGGACGGCCGAGTAACAATGAGCAGCAGGCGCAGCGGGCTCAGGCTGCGGCTGAAGGAAAGGGTACGAAGTGTTTGAAGACTGGCGGCGTTTATAAGAAGGGTGAGTGGGCGGAGAAGAAGTGAGGTGACGAATGGGGGGGCTTGGAGTTTTGGAGTCTGGGTACTGGGTATGTGAGAGTAGAAGCATCAGGGTTTGGGCGTCGATAGTTGGCATGGGATCAGAATTGAATGGCATGGAAATGAAACGGCGTGATCCGAGTGACGTCGCACATTGGACCATTAGACTTTTGTCCATTAAGGAGGCTCTGGCGGCCTGGCAAAGTTTACAGATGAATACCAATCCTCTTCCGATAGCCGATGAAGCCATCGCCACCGAGTCCCCATCCCTGTTTCCAGCCTTCGCCAGATCGTCTCTTCTCTCGAATGTCCCAGAACAACGAGCCCTAAAAAGGCAAATGGTCAGAAGCCCATAATTACCCAGGGTATACCGAGACTTACATCATACACCCTCCGGAGGTCCTCCTTGTGAACTTTTCCATCGTCGGCCAGCAGCATCCATGTCGTAACCCATTCGAAGAAGGAAGCAATCCACTGGCCACACAGTCAGTCACGAAGCTTCGCCTGATTGGCATCTCGGGATGGTGGCCTACCCCAAACGGATCAACGGCACAGCGATTCCTGCTCATCAGGTCAAAGACCTCTCTGAAGGTCAAGGTGTTGTCTTTCCTCGCACTGCAGTTTGCGAAAATGTCTTCGAATCTTTGGGGGACGAAGCGACCTTCGCTATCGTAGACGCCCGAGTCGGAGCCATGCTGTGTCCAAGTCAGACATACCCTCTTTGCGGCAGAGAGGAAGGCCTACCTTCGCCTTGTGCATGCCGTCAACGTATAACCGGAAGAACGGGTCGGGCAGGTACGAGTGCTGCATCACGGTGCCGTACGAGAACGCGAACGGGATCACGGTACACGCCAGCAGACAAGTCGGTATGTTGAAGCCTAGGTCGCGGAAGCCGACCCAGACGTCGATGGGGGTGATGACACCGTCGTTGTCACGGTCCCAGAAGAGGACATGTTGTTGCAGAACAGTCTGATACGAGTTAGCTCAATCCTACAGCTGATTTCGAAGCCTTACATAGTCACTCAAGTTCTCGGAGTAGTCCTCGCTTCCTCGCGGCTTTCCAACCGACGGCGCGTAGTTGGCATGCGCCACACCAGCCGCCTCGATTGTTCTGCCCGCGTTGACCGCCGGGGGTCGGCGGTATGTGGCTGGGCAATTGGGAACGGCAGTCACGAAGGCGGGGCCGTAGCCGTCCGCACCTTCCTTCTCGTGAATGATCGTTGTAGACTTCGGTCCATGCATGGTGCGAGATGTCGATTGCGGGAAATTTGTAAAAACCGACAAGAACATGGCTTTGCATGGCCATTGCGAAGTATTTAATATCCAGGCGCACTTTCACAAGCATTCCTCGATGAACGCGGCGTCAGATTGTTGAGTGACATCACGGCATCGGTGTTAGATGATGTCATTGACTCATCATTTGGCTTGGAGGAAGCCTCCCTAAAAGGCTGGGCTTCATTGCAATGACATGAAGCAAACTCCCAGGCTTGGTATTCTTTCGAGGAAGTGTGAACTTTTGATACCAATTTTCCAGGAAAACTTGGGGGGAAGCACTTCGGGCCGCGTTTTGGGCACCCGGTGACGGGATCTGCACCGGTGTTTCCGTTGAAGTGGGGTTCCGCCGGCAGAGTGCGGGACATCTCCGCTCGGCCTCTGCATCACGCATGGATCCACGATGTTCTTCATCAAGCGGTCTTGATGCCACTTCTCCTGCTCGACTTTACTTCATCACGGAAAAGCGAAAATCTGGCTACGAAAACTTGCTCAACTGGCAGCCCGGCAGGTTGGTGACTTTCAAGCTCCACATTTCGCTAGGTAATGCTCTCGGAGCTGGAAAACACTATCACCGGTGCGAAGAAATACCTTACGCATGGGATATTAAACACGTGAAGATTTGATGGCCTCGATTTTAAAGTCTTGTCCAACGCCTCAATCTGAATCTGGGCGGTACTTCTTGCCGAAACAGACTCGGTTTCCTCCGACCTGCGCCGCCTGGGCTCGGCAATTCCTCTTCATCTCGGCCCGCTCTGTTGACAAGATCCCGACTCAACCGATAACATGCCTCAGACCACCAAACGTTCCACCGCCGCAATAATGTAAACAAAGAACCAACCCAAGGCCGCATGCGTCTGTTCAAAAATCCGGGGTCGACCCATTATTCAATGATCTGTGCCGATCACCGGCCCCCACCACGTGGGTTGCACCTCTGAGCATCATGTAGCCGAAGTTGACTAGCGAGGCTTGACCCAATTTGGAGGAAGATATCTGAGACACGACAACAAAACTTGCACCGTTTTTACCTGTTGCAGAGGCGTGGAACGTAGGATAATTGCTGTGGGCAACGAAACATTCCAGCGTTGGTTTGGAATTGAGTCAATGGACTGCAATATTAATCGGGGGGCGTCCGGGCTGGCGGCCTGTTCCTTTCTTTCCTCGCGATAACCTCACTTCACCCGCTTCTGTGGTTGGGGGCCGAGTCTCTGGCTTGTGTCAAGACGGTGGCTTCAAGAGCAACTGTCGAAATCTTCTGTTGGTTGTATTATACACCAGTCCGCTCATTTTTCTATACGATGGTGATGTAAAAAACACAAGTTGCATCATGGAATAATTCTGCTGGGCTGCACCTGCCTCAGCACCTGGTCCTCGCTCCTTCCTCCGTCTTCCCCTTTGTACCAACGTCGCGTCGCCATCAGCCTCGCGTCAAGTCGCTCCTTCCTCTGAACAACTCCAGAGCACACTCCTTCCTCAACTTCTTTTGTTTACCCACGCAGGGCAAAAGAGTTTTCACCACCCACCTTCTTCTTTGACTTTACCTTCCACACGCTCTTTCTTCTTCCCTCTCACCACCCTCACTTTCTCACAACACACTCTTTTGGTGAGCGCCAGTATCTTCAGTCTTTCACTTTTGCGCGTCCGCATTCACAAGGCGCGCACGTCAATCCTTACATTCTTTTGGTATCACGATAACATCATCTTAATCATGTCTCCTCTTCCAGGCCAAGCCTCCTTCAGCACGGCCACGACCGCCGTTGCTAGCCAGGGCGTGGCCTACCCCTCGGTTGAAGAGTTCACATCTTTCAAGCTCCCTGCGACCCCGAAAATCATTGAGCCCAACTGCGACAGCGTCTCTGAGGAGTCCGACAAGGAGGGCAGGCTTGATCCTCGTCCCGCGACCCCTACACCTCCCTCGCCCGTCTCGACCGAGTCCTCGGATCTACAGATCAATGACGATACTCCTACAAACGTCCGCGGAGAGTCGATGATCTTCCCAAGACAGCCTCTCTCGGTCCCCAGATCTTCGAACGCGACCCTGGGAACTCCTCGTTGGCCTTTCCAGAATGCGACCCCGCGCCCCTCCGTCATGGTCCCCATGACCCGCAGCGTGACGGCATCGACAACGCAGTGGCTGGATGTCAGACGCAGCCATCCTCCTGAAGTCAGCATGACCGAGTCGCTTGATGAGTTTCAGATCAATCATCCCCACGCTCGCATGCTCGCTCTTCATCCCGCGAACCTCAGCCTTCACTTGCCTCACACCCCTCATCAGATCCGTCACTTCCCCCAGCTGATCGAGACCCCTTTCCGCCCCGCTGGGCCGGCCCCCGATGCTCCTCAGCCTCGCAAGAATCGCAGCGGCAACTTCTTCGACTGGAGCCGTCGACTCCTCAAGTTCGGCCTCCGCAGCGGCCATGGCAAACGAAACAGTGCTATCAAGCCCAAGACTTGGTGGTACCAACGCATCAGCACTCAGAAGGACATGTTCTATGGATGCACCCTCTTCGCTTTGTTCTTCCTCATCAACTTCACCGTCTCCACGACCATCTTCGCTACTATTCAGTACTTCACCAAGAGAACCCCTTTCTGGCTTGCAATCTGGGAGATTATCAGCCTTTGCCTCTTCGCATTCACCTCCGTCATCTGGATCCTCATGTTCCGCTTTCGCAGGTCCGTTCACGTCGACGAAGAGAGCAGAGGCCGCTCCATTATGCCCAGAGCCTGCAACGAGACTCACATCCCGGCTAGCCCCCGCGAGATTGAGCACCGACGCACTCTCGGCGCTGCCTCCCAACGCGAACAGCGGATTCAGAGCATGCAGCAGTCGGATAAGGTTGACTCTGCTCCTCACGCAGTTCAAATCACCGAGGTCCCTGAGGAGGCGACAGTCGCACAGGCCGTCGATCATCCCGACAACTACGTCGTCACCGAGGAGAACATCATGGCTACTATTCCCCGCAACAACACCAACGAGCAAATCGAGAACTACTGGACTGACGTCTCTCTCCTCCCCACCTCGCAGTCGCAGGTCAGCTCCATCACTGCCGTCATTGACACGGCCCCTGCAGTCCCCGCCAACACTCCCCGATCCGAGCGCTAGGAGCGCGAGCATCGTCGTCGCTCTGGCCCCATCACCTCATACGACTCCGTTGAGATCATGTCCGGCAGAGCTACTGCTATGATTTGAGAAGGCTGTTTTGTGCTATTGGAGAGGTAATACTTGGCTTTTGGACGGTGTATTGGCATTGCATGGATGGCATTCTGGGCAGGACGTTGGTTGACATGATACCCAGTGGAATGGAGAGGCGTACTGGGTTGGATCAGAACTTTCTATGTTTGTTTAAGCTTGGCTTGGCTTTGTACTGAGTATTTTGGACCCGGTGATTGGGCAGTCAGACGCGAATTGCTATTGGACCTTTGAACGTCCTTGCTGTCAGACGTGATGACAAGAATAGACATGCAAGAAGCAGGCTGTGACCCATCATGCAACCAATCGCGCAGCCGTTCCTTCTTCCAGCCAGGCTATTGTCAACAGCGCGGAATTCGCGGTCGCCTGAGAAAAATGGTCCGCCACTTCCAACCTCCCTCATCATAGGCTTTTGCGTCTGGCTTACGTCGAAGCCTGTCAACAACACCATCAGCAAGGAGACTTTGACACCCTGACGCTATCTCTTTACGATGTCTTCCCCGAAGCGACAGCGCTACTGGGGTAGAATCACCGGAAAAGACGAGAACAACAGCTCCGATCGGATTAATACCCCCGCACCAGATCAGGCACCGAGCCAGCCGGGCATTCCATCGACGTCGCCAGGTTCCTCTACCATTTCGTTAAGAAGTCGAGATTCTCGTCGCTTAAGCACATCGAGCAACTTACAAGATGTCCCGACAGCTCCTCTCGAACCGCGCACTATCCACTCAGCCCCAAAGCCTGACGAGGACAGAGAGAGGGCCCTGCCCGATCTCTGGGCCAAAGCCGCAGACGTCCTCAAATCTGACCCGGACCCCGAGAAGCGATCCTTGATTGAACAGTATTCTGCAACCTTGAAGGAAGAAATTGGGCCTTCCAAGATGGATGACTGCGCAACCCCGTTCCTTGGCTTGCAGCCCGGTCAAGCAGCTAAGCTTCTTAACGCCAAAGCCGAGGAGCTCAAGAACAGGAAGATGACGGTCGGATCCGGCAAGCACGCGGTTGAGGTTGAACCACACTTCAACAACGTGGCCAAACATATCATCACGGCGAAGGACCTCATCAACAGCGCTGCCGGAGCTGACCCCCATGCCTCAGTAGCTTGCGCCGGTGTGATTGTGATTTTAACCGTAAGTTCGCAAGCCATCAACTGCTACACGTTAGCGTACTAACTGACCACTGGACAGTTTCTCATCCGACAGATCGAGCAGCGAGAGCAGCTTTTCAAAGGCCTTGACCTAGTTTCTTCGATCATCTGCAGATATCTCGTCATGGAAACCGTCTTTCGACCGAGAATACGGGTGGACTCTGTTTCCAAGGCCACCGCTAGGGATCTGGAGCGTGACTTCGAAAATAATTTGGTCAATCTATACGCCAAGATTCTTGAGTTCCAAGCTCGGGCTTTGTCCTACGTTCGGAGGAGCAGGCCGGGCCAATTCTTTCGAGACACCTTCAGAGGAAACACCTGGAAGACACTCGTAGCTGATATCAAGGACCTCGATGGCCAGTGTCGGGCTTTTGCCGACTTGGTCACCGACGAAAAGCTTCACTCATTTCTCGATAATCAGCGACAGCCTTCGCCCCACAGTGAACCTAGGGCCCATGCAAAAATCGTCGAATCGGAGCAGTTGCAAAGGCAGAGAGCTGAGTGTCTGCGACTGCTAGACACCTGTCCCTACCGTGATCGAAAGGATATTAATCCGGAAAGAGCAGTGGGAACATGCGAATGGTTTATTGACCATGATCTCTTTCGTTCATGGATGAACTCAACTCGACCTAGCATTCTTTGGGTATCCGCAGATCCTGGTTGCGGAAAGTCTGTGCTGGCAAAATTCCTAGTGGATGAAATTCTTCCGAACAAGATCAAAGACAGCGCCCTTTGCTATTTCTTCTTCAAAGAGGATTTTGCCGACCAAAGGACACTGCCAGTCGCCCTCTGTTCTATCCTCAGGCAGCTGTTTCTAAATCGACCTTCCCTCTTGACCCCAAAACGTATGAGACAGTTCATCAATGAGGGAAAGCGATTGACGGAATCCACGTCAAGTTTGTTTGAGATGCTTTTTGCTCTTGCAGGCGATAACGATGTCCCTATTTGTTGCTTGATTGACGCTTTGGACGAGTGCGAGGAGAGCGACCGACGAAAACTCATTTCGGCGCTCGACAAGTTTTACATGAACCCAGACGACCGTCAGCGTTTGAAAGTCATTGTCACATTGAGACCAGAAATTATGATTCTGTTGTGATGCCCTTAAGCATCCGAGGCAGCCTCACGCTTAGAGGAAGGTGTAAGGTAACCTACTTCTAACCTACTTATTTAGGCTAATAATATTCTAATATATTAAGATCTATTCTTTAAAAAACCTTTTATATTAGACTTTAATTTAGAAAAAATTAAGCTATTTTATTTATATAAATATTATATATATATTATAGTTAGTTTATAATAGTTATAAGTTTAGTTTATATTATACTTCTAAATTATTATTTATAAAGTAAATTATAACTTTATTTAATCTATTTTATATTTATTATATTTTATTTTAATTTTAAAACCTTATTCTTATAATTATTTTTAACTTATAATATATTTTTAATATAATAGTAACTATTAACTTTAGTACTTTTTATAAACTTACTTCTTATTATAACTTTTTAGTTTAATATATTACTTTTTAAGTAAAAATAAAAGCTAAAGATATCTAGAAATATATTAACTTAGATAATATTTTTAATACCTCTTCTAACTTAAGTGAAGTTAAAAGTATATTTTTACTTAATAATTAGATTTAAAAAGAAAATAAGAAGTAATATAAATACTATAAAATAGAATAAGAAGTATATAATAAGATTATTACTTTATATACTTTTACTACTTTAAATACTTAAGAAGTTACTATAAAAAGTAATATTACTAAAAATAAAAACTCTAGAGAAGAAGAGTTTAAAAAAGCTATTAATAACTTATTACTACTAATATTAATTATACTTACTCCTCTTATTAAGAGATCTATAAAAGTTCTTAAGTTTTATACTTTATATTTTATTATATATATAGTTTATAAAGTAAAGTATATATAAAAAGAGTAAATATATAAAGCTTTAAATAAGTAAGTAAAAGATATTATATTAGAAGAGATCTTTATATTTACTTAAATAGAGCTTTTAGAGAAAAGAGATTATACTTTTTATACTTTAATATATATTCTAAAGTAATATTATACTTTAAGTAACTTAAGTAATTTTACTATAATCTATAAGAAATATACTATAGTTTTAAATTAAATAACTTTTACTATTAACTTTAATATTTAGATTAAAAACTTCTAAAATATACTTCTTAAAGCTTTTTAGTATAAGCTATTAGAAGTATAAAGAACTTTTATATTAAAAACCTTCTTTTAAGTAATCTAATATTATTTTACTCTATTTTAAACTAACTTAAAGCTTATTAATATTATTAAATAAGAATACTTTAGTGCTAAGATTTAAAGTATAAGTTAGTATATTAATATATTTAAAAACCTTTTCTATAAAGATATAATAAAAACCTATTTAAAAAGTTATACTAATAGAGTTTTTATAATATTAGCTAGATAATTTAATAATATAATTTTTAATAACTTTATTTTAAAAAAGCTTTTATAAAGTAAGTTAGTTTTATATTATATATATAGAAGAGATTATAAGTAGATCTTATCTATTTATAATTACTTTAAGTTTACTTTTATAAGTAAAGAAGTTTATATAAGTTTTAAAGAAGTAACTTAAGTTTATTTTAAAATTAATAGACTAAAGTACTCTAAGTTTTATACTAAAATAGCTTATAAAAAGTAATTTATTATAAAAAACTTTAATACTCTTAAGCTTAAAAATAATAAAAATTAGAATAAAAAAGGACTACTTAAGAATAACTTTAGTAAATTAAAGAGGTTAACTATTACTTCTACTTTTAAAGTAAACCTTTTATTTAATATAGTAGCTTATATTATTACTAAAGATATTATTATAGAGATTATAATAAAAGAAGTAGAGATATTTATATTAAAACTTAAACTTAATAAGATCTATATAATTTATATTTAAAGCTTAAGAATCCTCTCTAATAATATAATATTAAATAACTATAATACTTTCTATTTAATTAATAATATCTCCCTCTTTAAAGAAAGCTTAGTTATTTATAAAGTAAAGAGATAAGTTAAAATAAATATAACTTTATATTTTATTATAATAAGAAGTATAAAAGTCCTTTATAATATCTTAAATAGAGTAAATAAACTTTAAAACTTAATATTTTAGAATATTACTTTTATAGATAACTTTTATATTAATATTATTTTAGAATACTTACTATAAAAGATAAGTATTTAATATTTAAGATTTAATAATACTTTTTATATTAGAGATTATAAAAATAGTATAAAAATAAAGAAGTTTTTAAAAAAAAGTAATATTACTTTTATAGATTATTAACTTTATTCTTTATATTTTAGTTTTAAATATATTTCTTTTAGTAATACTTTAATTATAAGTTTATTAGTTTTTATAATAACTTATATAAAGTAATATTCTTAAGAATTTATTTAAACTTATATTAATATTATAGAAATATAGTACTTTTATTTTAAGTATTTTAGCTAAAGAGTATTTAAAAAACTTATTTTTAATATTTAAAAGGTAAAGATCTAAAATATATTATACTTTAAATACTAATATTATATAATAATATATATAAAGTAAGTTATATTATAATATATTTTAGAATAAAAAGTAATATAACTTTTCTATAAGATCTTATAAGACCTATTTAACTACTTAATAAGTTTTAATATAAATAAATAGCTTTTAGTTATTAAAGATAAATATATAAGTTAACTTTTTACTTTTTTATATATAAATAAAACTTAATACTTAGTTTTTATTATTATTTAAACTTTTAAGTATTAAGTATAAAAATAATATAGCTTTATATTATATAAGATTAGATAAGATAATAAGTATATTATAATTATAATTAATAGATTATTAGAGTTTTAGATTTAAGTATTAAAAATAAAGATTAAAGTTAAATAAGTTTCTTTATATACTAAAGAACTAAATAGGGGTATAAAGTAAGTAAATTAAGAATTAGTTATAAAGGCTATTATAATACTTTAAGTAATAAGCTTTCTATCTACTCTATAAGTTAAAATAATATAAGCTATAGTATTCCTCTATAATATAAGCTTTTACTAATATTATAGTTAGCTCTTATTAATTTAAGTTAAAGAAGATTAATTAAGAGACTATATTAAGTATTATAAACTTATTTATAAAGTAAACTTCTTAGTTAATTCTTACTTTTAATAAAGAGGGGTTTATATATATAGCTATAAAGTATACCTCTTTAAGAAAAAATATAAAATAAATAAGAATAAATATAACTTTAAAGTTATAATATAAAGGTATATTAAATACCTAATAGGATATATAGTAAACTTATATAACCTCTATAAAGTTTAAATACTTTTACTTTAAGAAATTATTATTATATAAAATATAACCTTTAATAAGAAGATATTTTACTTAAAAGATAATATAAAAATAGTAATCTAAAATAAAAAAGCTTATTTAGTTACTAATAAGATATAGAAACTAATATCTTCTATACTTATAGAACTCTAAACTTTAGAAGTATAAAGTAAAGCTAATCTTATATTAATAATAGATAATAAAGTATTATTATTATACCTTTTTTTATTAAAAAAACTTTAAATAGTTAATAATAAGTAAAGGAAATAGATATTAACCTCTAAATTAAACTTAAACCTTATTAAGATATATAAAGTATTAAACTTAATACTACTATTAAACTTTATCTAAGATAATAATATAATAGAAGAAACTTAAGATATTAATAAGGATATAACTTTTACTAAAGATATAATCTTAGATAAGATATATATTTAAATAGATACCTCTTTTCTATAAAATCTAAATATAGAAGATATTAATATATAACTACTTTTATAAAGTAACTCTCCTATTTAGTTAGTATAATTATACTTAAATATTAAAGAAGAAAATATTATAGAAGAAGAGTTAAAATAAGTATATAACTATACTAATTTAAATTAATTTAAAATTATAAAATTAAAGTAATCTCTCTATTTTAAAATATATTTTATATTCCTCTAAATAGAATAAAACTAAGATATCTTTTTTAAAATATATATATTAAAATAATAGAAAATATTTAAAGAAGTAAACTAAAGATATTACTTATTTTATTACTTTATTTTTATATTTATTTATTAAGTAAAGCTAGAATATATATTTATAATATTAAATAGAAAAATCTATATTAACTAACTTATTAAGTTACTTAAAATATAGAGAGATATCTAATATATACTAAAGCTACTTTATTCTTATTTTATTAAAATATATAATATTAAGATTAATAAACTTAAAGAAATAAGTATCTAAGATATTATAAATAAGTTAAAAGTAAAAAATAAGCTAATATTTTTTAAATAAGTATTTATATATAAACTAAATTAATATAGATATCTTAACTATTATAAAGCTAAAATCTATATTTAAAGTAACTTCTAAGAAAAATACTTTTTAGAATAAATTTATATTATAACTTTTATTATAAAAATATTTAAAGTTATAATAACTTTTATAATATAATTTAATTTTAAAATTTACTAATTTAATATTATTAATATATTTCTAAATACTATATATAAGCTAAATAACCCCCTTATTACTTATTATTTATTAAATAGTTTTAAAAAAGATAAAAAAGTTATTAAATTATAATATATTTTATATAGTTTTTATAATATACTTTTACTTTAGTATAAAAAGTTCTTAAGTACTTTTCTTTACTTTAGATTATACTTAATAAGTAAAAACCTTTATCTCTTTTAGTTTTATAATAAAAAAGTTTTTATACTTTTTTATATTAATAATATCTTTATTTTATATTATAAAGATTATATAAAAGAAGTAGAAAAAGTTATAAAAAGGATTAAAGAAAAATATAAACTAAAAAACTAAAAACTAGTTAAATAATACTTAAGAATTAAGATTACTTATAATTAAATAATATAAAGAATTTATTTTTTATATAATTAATATATTAAATAAATTATAAAAAAGTTTAATTTTATTAATTTTAAAATACTAACTATACTACTTCTTTTTATTTTACTTAGAAAGTTTAATAGAGAAGTAAACTTATAGTAAGTCCTCTTATATTAAGAGAAGATTAAGTTAATCTTCTATATTATAATTATAATATAGTTAGATATTATATTTATTTATACTTTATTATTATAATTTCTAATAAACTTATCTCTAAAATACTATTAAGCTATAAACTAAATAATTTAATATTTATATTATACTTAATACTTTATAATTTACTTTAGTATTTTAAGAAGTAAAATAGCCTAAATATTATTAATTATAAATAATATATTATTTACTAATAATAAAGAGATATAAAAGTTATTTTAAAGTTTTATAATATCTCTCTTTAAAAGCTTAATTTAATAGAAAGCTATATATTAAAATATAATAACTATATTAATAATAGAAATAAAACTTCTAAACTTAAAGTATATTATAAAAGAAACTATAGCTTTTAAGTAGCTTTTTAGAGATCTTAAACTTAGTTTTAGAGATATATAGAAGATTTATTATAATAATTAATAAATAATTTAATTTATAGTAAGTAAAAAGGAGTATATTTTAATTTACTTCTATTATATAGATATTTAAAATATATAGTTTTACTAAAAATATATTAAGTAATTATTCTAAGTTATATATCTTCTTATTAATAAAATACTAACTAATAACTTTATAAAAATACTTTTTTATATAAAGTTTAAATAGTTTAAAGTATTTCTAAACTTTTAAGATATATTATAAATAGTAAAGTAAAATAAAGAGGAAAAAATAAATAATAAGTAAAGTTTATAAGCTAAGTATTTTAATTAAAAATAGCTTAATAGCTAGAAAATATATAGTTCTTTTAAAAGTTTAAAATATTTATACTTTATAAAATACTTAGTAATATAACTATTATACTTTATTTATATTTTTAGAAAGTAAATATATAGTTATCTATAAGGATATTATATATAAGCTTTATTTTTTTAAAAAAATATCTATTAATAAAGCTATTAATAGTATTATAAATATTAGCTACTTTAGAAATAGAAGGGATTATCTTAAAAGATAGATTAATATATAAAATATTAGAGATTAGTATATCTTTTATAATAAGCTTAACTAATAAAGTAATAGCTAGTACTAAAAGAAGAGCTATAGTTTTAATAACTACTTTATTATTATTTCTACTTTCTACTTTAGTTTTAGCTTTTATTTTAGCTTTTATTTTAGTTTTATTATAAGCTTTAAAAGCTTTTTAAAGTATAGTTCTCTTAAGAGTAAAGATAGTCTAATAAATAGTTAGCTAAGTAATTAATAATATAAATATTATAGTATAAAATATATAGTTTTATTTATACTTTTATATATAGTTTTAAGGAATTAAAGTTTTAGTATAAAAATAAGTAGTAATATAAAGATATATAGCTTTTTCTTTTCTTTATAAAAAGTATATTTACTTTTTTACTTTATACTAAATATATATATACTAAGTAATATACTTTATTAAATATTTTATAAATAAAATAAGTAAATCTTATTATTTAATAATAATAGCTACTTTTCTTCTTAATTTTTAGCTTTTAAGGTTTCTATTTCTACTTAGAAATTAGTAAATAATATAATAACTTAACTAAAATTATAAATTAAAGATATATTTTATTTATACTTTTAGTATAGTTTATAAGTAAATAGAGAAATAAAAGTTATAAACTATAAATTATATACTTCTTTAGTTTTTTTACTTTTTATAAGTTTTTTACTTTTTTTAAGTTTATTAATTTTAGTTTCTATAAAATAACTTAAGTTAGTAATTAATCTATAAAAATAAAGAAATAAAATAAAAATATTATAATAAAAAAAAACTTTAAAAAACTAGAAATAGAGGATAAAATAACTTACTCTTAAGTTTAAAACTTTTAAGTTTTAAGGAAAATATAAGAGGAGTACTACTATTTTCTTCTTTTTCCCTCTCTTTCTCTTTCTATTTTTTATTAATAAAAGTAGTTCTTATTTTAGCTATTATAGCTATATATTTAGCTTTAGTTTTTTTAGTTATTTAAATAATATAATTAGTATTAAAAATAAAATTATAAATAAAAAGAAAGTATTATAATTATAATATAACTATATATATATATATAAAAATAAAGTAAGTAATATATATATTAGTTATAATATAAATAGAGAAAAAAAATTAAGAAATAGAAATAATATAAGAGATATTATTATTACTACTACTTTATTATTTTAATAATTATTTTACTTTTTTTACTTAAGTTAATAAAAAGCTTTTATTTCTACTAAATAAAGTAATAGTATTAATTACTACTTTAATACTTATAATCTTAACTATAATAGAAAGTATATAAAAAGAAAAACTTTCTTCTTTTTTATAATTTAATAATAAAGTTATAAAGTTATCTCTTTTATTAATTTCTTTTATTAATTACTTCTCTTTATATCTATTTATAGTATTTTATATATATAGTTAAATTTTATAATATTAATTATATAAGATTAAGGTTTTTAAACTTTTTTAAACTTAAAGGAGTATATTATAATACTTTTAAGTATCTAAAGTAGCTTTACGCTTAGAAAAAAGTATAAAGTAACTTACTTCTAACTTACTTATTTAAGTTAATAATATTCTAATATATTAAGATCTATTCTTTAAAAAACCTTTTACGTTAGACTCTAATTTAGAAGGAATTAAGCTGTTTTATTTATATAGATACTATATGTACGTTATAGTTAGTTTACGACAGATTCAAAGACAATTTAGATGGCTTGAGAAAAGCTGGCTGAAGATCTACCTCTGCGGGGAGGATGACGAGCAACTAGCAAAAATATCACAAGAGATTGACGTCTTCGCCTGGAGTTGAATATAATGCATTACTGAGTCTATTCCTTTAGAACCTTTAGAGACATAATTTCTCTAGCAAGAGATTTCTAAAACTAAGAACAGGACATACCTGTGGGTAAAGATGGTGTTAGATGTTATTGAGAACGTCCTTGCATTCACGACTGATAAGGCAGCTGAGATCTTGGCAGGTCTGCCTAAAGGGTTGGACATGCTCTATGAGAAGATCCTCAACTGCTGTCAGGACATCGAGAAGGCTCGCAATGTGCTTTAAATAGTTATTGCTGCTATGAGACCTCTGACACTGGAGGAGATGGCTGTTGCCCTAGCCATGTCGACGAACGAGCACCTCAATTCACGCATCAAGCTCGAGCCTCCGGGCCGATTTAGAGAGACGCTGCGAGCCATTTGTGGGCTTTTCGTAACGATCATCGACGACAAAATATACTTCATCCATCAGACGGCCAAAGAGTTCCTGGCACGCGACTTGGCAGACTTGAATGTTCCCCGACTAATCAGAACGCCCAATGAGTCTGTGGGTCCCTTTTCTTGGAAGCATACCTTCGCGCGTGCCGAATCGAATATAGTCCTCGCCAAAGCATGCATGCGTTATTTGGGTTCACGCATGGGAAGCTTGGCAATGCAAGGCCTCCCGCTCAGCAAAGTGGACCCTGATCCTCACCATGTCTTCTTCGAATATTCTGCCCTCTTTTGGCCGACACATGTTTTGAACTCCGGTGATGTAGTTGAGGACGAGATAAAGGTCCTTGCCACAGGCCTGTGTGAGGCGTGCTGCAGCGAAACTTCTGATTCTTGGTTCTCCAAACGGCTTCTCATGAAGAGATACAGACAGATGCCTCCCGATGCCCCTGCCATGTCGTCTCCTTCGTTAGATGTTTATTATATGGAAGAGAATTGGATTGTTCCCCTGAAACCTACACCGCTCATTGTTGCAGTCATTTGTGGCCTTGAGCTAGCTGTCAGGACTGTTCATGCCAAGAACGAACACATTATTCTCGAGCGCGACGAACGAGGAAGGACTGCCTTGTGGTGGGCTGCGAGACAAGGACAGACCGACTTGGTTCGATTACTATTATCCTTGGATGTATCCGATGACGCACAACGAGACCTTCGGAATTCGGTTATCAACAGCACTGCAGGTCGAATGACGCCGCTGATGGTTGCGTCAGCCTTCCAGCATTTGCAGACGGTTCGTGCTTTATTGGAAGATCCAAGGGTAGACCCTCACACCAGAGATTGTAATATGAGAACTGTTGTGGATCATGCCTTTGATCATGAAGATGTCGTCAATGTGCTATTTGACTACAACAGTACTTATGTAGGCCTTGAGGATGATCGGTTGTAGGACTACTTCTTGAAGGCGATTAGAAGGGCATATGTCGGACCAGCAACCGTAATAGCGCAAGCTATGAGTCCTGACTTTCAGACTAAATGGGGTCCTCAAAGGATGTCTCCATTCACGGCCATCATTGTCTCTTGGGGTGTACTCAGCGACCCGGATTCGCCACGACCACGCGAAACCAAGTTAGACGTCTTGAAGGCGATTCATGAGCTGAATAAATTCGACCCTTCATCTCTCGACGCTCAACGAAGATCTCCGGCTTGGTGGGCAGCAGAAAGCCCGGGAAATCTGGACGTTCTTAAGTGGCTTGTTTCGGACGTCAAACTCGAACCAGATCAACCAAGCAACAGCAAGCAGACACCATTTTCTCGAGCTGCCGCGCACTTCTCGAAGGATAAGCTCGAAATCCTGTGGAACACTGGCAAAGTAAACGTTAATTCATCTGATTTGAATAGACGGACACCTCTCTTCCATGCCATTTTAAGTCGCGATCGAGACAATAGCGCAAGGACCAACATGGCCGAGACAGTGAATCTGCTCATTTCCATTGGGGCTGATGTGAACCATAAGGATATTGATCTTCGTACTGCCCTCATGCATGCCGCCAAAGCTGGTTATAAATGTGTTGTCGAGACACTTGTTGGGCATGGCGCTTCGTTGGACATGGAAGACCTTGAAGGTCAAACCGCGTTGATGGTTGCTCGAAAAGGAGGGCGACTAATGGAACCTATTGAGAGACTCCTTAGTCCCCCAATAGATCCATTCGCAGAAGATGATGATGATGAGGCAATTGTTGAGTTGCTGCTGGCAGCGGGGGCGAATGATTACACAAAGAGAGTATCGCCTGCTATTTTCACAGATTACGACCAGTTTTCCTACATAAGGTAGGCGGGTTTGCTTTAGTCTTCTACGATCGTTCTACTCGTCAAGAAGTATGAGGTCGTTCTATAAGTTTCAAATCAAATGTGCAGGAGTTTGCCGTATCATGTACCTACACTGCTAATAATCATCCTTAACGCATAGTCGCTTGGCTTAGATTTCGATCATCTGCAAGTTTCGAATGACAGAGCAAAGAGCTTTCGTAAATACTGGATTAGTCCACACTTCCCAGGTCTCTGTCGATTTGGAGTATAATCAAGCAGAGACACGGTGCGAGTAAAGTTCAAATCCGGATGTGCACCAAGCCGATGATCCAACTATAATCCTACAGTAATGCCACCACACGCCCGTGGACCTAAATCACTGATGGATTCGTCGCATTGAAATTCGACTCCAGTGGAGCATACCTTTCCCAAGAGTCTAGTGTGATTCGTCCAGGGCAAAGAGCCATCCTAGAAATGGATGAGAACAAGTGATCTCTTCCTTAGAAGCCGAGGGGCCCCTCTTGCACCATTTATGCAGTTCTAATCATCGATTTCATGGCCCCTAATATTGTAGACAAAGCCACCAACAGCTGTCTATCTTATTTGGCGGTCTCGGGGATTACAGTGTCCGAGACCCACGCAGTTCTAAGCTGATGGCCATCGGTATTCTCCGAGCCGTTCACGAGGTTGTGGTCATCAGCAGTGGTATGTAGATAGACGAGCCGCAACGATAAACGGGCCCGAATATGTCAAGGTCTACCTAGAATGTACGTGAGAGGATTCAGAGGAACCAAGTCTCAACCGAACTACTCCTGTATCGAATGGACCACTGCATGACGCTTTTATATTCACGTGGGACGTCCAGCCGTTGCGTAGGAAATTTGAAATAAATTAGGCTAATATTAAAAGGTTGTTTCATGCTCAGGAAAAATTGGCGCTGAAAATTACCCCCAGAGAAGCGGAGATTCCAAGCCCTCGACATGAGGCAAGTAGTTTTAATTACAAGCCCCGTAGTTTCCCTGTACTGGAGCGGCTACTTTTCCTGCGCTCGGTATTTTCGCTACCGTTGTAGTCGCGAATATTGTTGCCATTATCGTTACCGTCTTCGTCGTCTCTCTTCGTCGTCCCTCATCATCCCCATTAAAGTCGCTCAATACACGGGGAATGTGGCCGCCCAGACACAGAAAAATTCGTCAGTCTCTTCAAATAACACGGTGAATTCCTGGCTGAAGGGACGCCGAATCCACCTCTAGTGACTTTACGGGTGCCAAGGTTCCCGGCCGAGTAGACACATCGTCCCTCCACCCACTTAAGCTTTCGGGTCGAGGCCATTTTCGGCAGTTCGTCCCCGAGTAGACGCACGCACTACCGACTGTACACCAAGAGGTAGTCATCAAGCATACCTGGGTTTATCTTACACAGGGTCTGAAGTGGATTTGAAGTCGTAACTTTACAGCCCGGCGCCGCTTACTAACAGCCAGTGCTGTCCCGATCTGTCTTGAGGAGCATCCCCGGTCCCTAAGTATTGAGTCCGTTGCGAAATGAGTTGGCAGTGGCCCGTATATCTTAATTAACTGTATTTTCCCCAAGTATTATGCGGTCTTGGAGTTGCCGTCGGGACGGTCAAATTCGTAGGCAGTAAGGCAGCCCGGAGGGCGTGGTCGTGCTGGCCCGCAGGGACGTGGTTTGATCGGTTGATCTCAGCCTAGCTGGCATCTCCCCGTATTCTTCCCAGAGACTTGGTATGCGGCCCCATCCCGATCACCTGTGTTGAAAGACGAGCATGCGTTTGGGAAACAGGACAAAATCCTTGATCAATGTCTAGAGTCGTGACTTTATCGGAGGCGGCGGCAGTGCGTTTGGGCCGATCCATGTTGGCGGAGCCGGGGGAAAGAGTAGAGTATCGATAGATTTCTCCCCGACTTGATCGGCGTCTACAACAATTATGCCCGAGTACCACGAGCACCTGTCTTGCACAGGTTGTCCAGTTTCAGACCGACCCATGCCTGCGGCGGAAATGGAAAGGAATGACTTCACAACATACCATGTACAACAAAAGAATCACAAGATCGAGTCGAAAGTGAAAAGCAAGACTGATGAACTATCGTCAAAGACCAAAGCATTGGCTTGGAAAAGGCTTCTGAACTAGACCTGGTCCGAAACTCCGTCATTGATGAGCCATATTTTGATAAGGCTCAATGGTCTTTTGCGGAGGTTGGGAGTGAGAGTCAAAAGCTATGGCCAACATAATCGGCAGTACCAATGTAAACGGCTACAAGTTCCCAAAACTTAGTTATACTCCTGCTCAATCTCGGTGAAGTTAAATCCTAGATCGTCGTAGTCAAGTCCCAAACCGGCATATTCAATCATCCTACACACAGCACCACAAATGCATGAATCGAGTTGGCCCGACGAAGCCGAAGTAACAAACATAAAAGGCGGCAACCAAATCATCTGGCTTTCAGAGGGAAGTCATCCAAACCATTCAGTTCATCCCTTCACTGCCCCAAAGCTCAATCTTACAACCCAAGTTTAACTACACCAGCCTCTAAAATTCACAATGCAATTCAAGATTGCCATCGTTACTCTCTTTGCTGCTATGGCCATGGCCAACCCGGCCATCAGGCAGTCTAATGCCCTAGAGCACCCGAAGCTCGTTGGCCGCCCTAGGGGTGGCGACACCCCCTCCCAACCCAGCTGCTGTTCATACATTCCTGGCGAATGCCAAGCGTCATGCGTAAGTTAACTGGGTTCGTTGGATGAATTGAGATCCAAGCTAATCACTCTCCAAGTGCCCCTCTGGATGCCCCACCGATTAAGCGACGCAAGAATCTTACACGGCCATGTCAAATGCTTTTGGTGGAAAGACTGGCTGGAGCTTGATTTAAGGCATCTAGGTACAATAGCTTTCCGCAGTTCCGATAACCATACGATCATCAACGCAACTGCATAGAAGCCTAGGTAGAAAGCCGATACAATAGATTTGCTCCAAAATGATGAGGCCAAATAAATTGTGATGGAGACCACGCCGAACCAGATCCAGAGACCCGTCACCACCATCACCACCAGGTTAGAAAGACTGTTTCTGCAAGGTTTCCAAATATAGTAAACTAGACCGCTTCACATCCATCTCAGAATCAGTCGCAAAAGGGGTTTTCCACTTTCGCTGTCTTCGTCACTTCAAAGTCTATAGCAAACACTAACTGGCTACCAGTTGGAGAATAGAATCGTTGAAACTTATATTTATTGCTGAGCCTTAAGTTTCATAATCGTAATAACCAATGTCGTCGATTACGATGAGACTCTTTAACTAACAGCTGATAGTCTTTGCACCATGCACTCGCAATGTGGAATGGTCAGAAGGCCTTCTAGAAGGAAGAGGTTGTAGCCTGGGTGAGGTTTTATAAGGATGCAATTTGCCCTTGACAAAATCCTGCAGCTTGCCCATTGGTGCTGGCCTCATGCTCTAGTGGAAGCTCCGTAGCTCCTGAGACCCATGTGACTTTAGTCTTCTTTGCCCCAATGTAGTGCACTTGAACCGCCGCAAGCACCCCTTTCGCAGGACCTGGATTCGGTTGAAGCACTTCATACTTCAACTTTTACGACGCATGGTCGCAAACGAGTATGCGCTTATCGAAGAAGGTTTCGCAAAAGTAGGCACGCCGAATAGCACCCTCTCCGTAACCCTCCAACACTGCTGATCGGGTGCAGATGGTCTTCAACCGAATGCCATGAATGATGTCTAATGAGACATACTTGCGACCACCCTGGCCATGCCCATGCGAATTGACTATGATCTCACAGCGTCTCGAAAAGTTGGGTTTAATGAAACATCGGAAACTGGAAAAGGCTACATTTTGGTTTTTGATCGTCTTTGGGAAGCGAAGCTTTTGTCTGACGGACGACGCAATTGAACTCGTGAAATCTACCGGTTCGTGAGCTTCTGTTCAGATGGCGGGAACGCCTAGAATATTATGTCGAATGATAGAAAATCGCGTGTTCCAAACATTCGAACTTGGGGTTCACTGACGGTATCCCAACGAAATTTCCCAACCTTCAAGTGAATGATGTTATCTTCCTTTTTACTGGCTGCAGCAAATGAAGCAAGGGGCGCTCGCAATAGCCCCACATGGAAATTCGGCTTTCACAGTTTTGAATCGTTCTCCTCCGCTGGACAGACTCCCATGCTCTTCTAATGACTTGAGCTTATCATCCAGGAGAAGTTCATTTGAACCGTAGTGAGATGAGAGTTGTGCAGGGTGATCATCTGTAGCATGCTGACATGCGGGGCCGGATGCTACCGCTATGGAGATCTCGGAGTTAGATACGAACCCCAAGCTGACAGTGGATCCCCGGCATGTGGCTGTCAGGATACCTCAAGCCGATAAGATTGACGTCAGTGAATGCATTTGCCGCTGAGACAGGTGCCCGGATGAGCTGATTCCCTTACAGACTTACGATAGTTCAATTGCTTTGCCCACGCATCAACAAGTCTTCTGATTGGCATCATTTGCAGTTGAGCCAAGGTAAAAGACAGCGGACTCTTCTTAGGCCGACAGACGCCTGTCTTCTGGCCTCACGGCGCTTATGAAATCAGGTTGCAGTCGATGCTGAAGGTCGCGCATATAAGTACCAACATTCCTTTTCTTTACCCCAAATCTCCACAAGCCACACACCCTTTTCTGCGACGCGTGTGCGAGAACATAGTGTAGCTATGCGTAGTAGGTTTTTCCTGCCCGCTTTTCTGGCTCCCCAGCTCCAGAGGAACAATGAAATCAGTCTTTCCAGGTCTAGCTGTCCACAAGTAGTAAGTGATATTCATTTCGGTGCAATTTATGGAGATAATAACCTTGCAACAGTGTCGCCAATTGAGCTTGGAGTTTGGTTCGGCAGTCCACATGGGCGGAAGTGACCCCGACTTCTCAGTCTGGGACGCGAAGCAGCAAGAAGTCGTTCCAGCTTGTCGCATAGAGCCTACGTCTGCAAGTGATGTTGCAAGGGCCCTTGAGATTATTGTCGACAACTGGTGTCGGTTCGCCGTCAAGGGAGGCGGCCATTCGACCAATGTTGACGCCTCCAACTCGGTTGGCGGGGTAACGATCGACTTGAACCGAATGGATCATATCGAGCTGGCAGATGACAGATCCTGGGCCAATCTAGGCCCCGGATTGGTTTTGGGAGAGGCGTACGCGGCGTTGGAGCAGCACGAATTGTCAAGCATCGCGGGACGAGTTGCCGATGTTGGTGTGCCCGGCTACACTCTGGGGGGAGGAATTTCGAACCTGTCCCCGCAGTATGGCCTGGCGGTAGACAACGTCTACGAGTATCAGGTCAGTGAAAAGGGCCAAGCTAAACTCATGTTCAATGATGAGTATTATTGCTAACGTATCCAGGTTGTGCTGCCCAATTCTACCATCGTCAACGCCAGCGAGACGGTGAACCCAGACTTGTACTTCGCGCTACGCGGAGGCGGTAACAACTTCGGCATTGTCACTAATTTCCGTTCTCGACTCGTACCCCAGGGACAGTTGTTATCGGGTGACAAGACTTTTCATGCAAACTATACGGATTCATTACTCGACGAAGTCTTTGATCTTACTACGACGAAAGCTAACGACACCTCCATGTGTTTCTCGACTCGCTATTTCTGGGACTCCAAAGAAAGCCGCTTCCGTATGTCTGTTACACAGGCGTACTATGAGCCGATCCTGCAACCACCTGTGTTCGACAGCCTGAATCAAATACCGTTTGAATCTAGTAACGTGCGTGTGGACTGGATGAGCAATTTCGCTCTGGAGAACGTTGGCCCTCGTGTACTGAGGTAATGGGCTTTGCGAACCACATATTGCTAACTGGATCATCTCATGAGCTGACACAGACTTAGACGATTGTACGCCACCGTCACCTTCCGTCCATCTCGAGAGCTGTATGAACAAGTACAAGACATATTTGCGGAAGAGGTTGGGGCCATCAAGGATACGCCGGGCTTTGCGTCTTCAATTGTACTCCAGGCGCTGCACATCAAGGCCATCAAGGCGATGAAAGTACGCGGCGGCAACGCATTGGGGATTGAGTCCGACGAACCATTGAACAGTAAGTCCGCTTCTCGAAACGCTGGAACAGCCCTAACAATGACAGTCGCTCTATTCACTCTGGGCTGGCGAGATCGCGAAGACGACGAGGCGATGAATGCCTACGCTGACAGGTGGCTGACGCGATCCAAGCAGCGGGCATCTGAAATGAATCTTTTGCATCCATGGCTATACATCAACTATGCGAAGCATGACCAAGATCCATTTTCTGGGTATGGGGAGACGAATAAATTGCGTCTTCAGAGGATTCAGAAAGCCGTTGATCCGCGAGGTATCATGACGTCTCAGGGGTTGTGCCGCGGCTCGTTCAAACTCAACTAGTCACCATGGCGAACTGCTTGGTCTTACTTTCGCAATCAACCTCAACTATGCTTCATTTATGGATAGGGGGTGGGCGGCCGTAACAGTCCGACGTAGAATGTTGTTCCTTTTGAAACGGTAGGCGATTGCAAACGTCATTCTGTAGTTCTGCTGATCTCGAAATGAACTCTTTAAATCTGATTGCGCTAGAGACATACAATTAGCATACTGTTGTAATGACAACAGTTGGATGGCCGTTGTAAGAAAGCCATGTTTGATGTCGCAGAAATACCCGATTGAAGCAATTTGCAAGGTTGACTTGTAGTGATCGCCATCGACAGGCATCTTCCATAACGCAGGCTGTGTCCTTGTCATCAACGGTCTTGTAGGACATTTAACGAGTAGAAATGTTGTATTCTTAGAGGGTATTATGCTTCTACAACAAAATAGGATCTGGGCGACAGATGGTTGTGATATTGTCCAATAGTATCACGGGCCTGCGTCCAGTATCCAACGCATCCCAACGCTGAAAGATGTACTTCCGACCTCGTCCAAATCGATTCAATTTCGGGTTCACCGGGAATAAATTTAGGCGCAGGGGACGACAATGGTCTTATCGGCGGGGATAGAGTCAGGGTTGGCAATGCCGTTGAGCTCGGCGAGGTGGGCAGCGGTGGTGCCGAAGTCGGCCGCGATGTCGTTGAGCTGGTCGCCGCTGACGATGTAGTACCAGCCCATTCCGGGGTTGGCCGTGTCGTGTCTGCAACCACGCTTGGCCTCGGACAGACCAGCGAGGGCGGCGACGGCGTAGAGGACGATGGAAGAAGTCTTCATTATGACTGTAGTTGAAAGAGTGAATTAGGTGGGTAGTTGATTAGACTGTGGGTTCAATGATGGAATGGATGGAGATGAGATGAACCAGCATGACATAGGCGGCGATGGCCTTTAAATATTCTTGGGAGTTCGTGATGGTGTGTCAGGCAGATGACGGGCGCGGCAATGCGGCCATCAATGCGTTACGACTCAAGTGCCTGGCAACACGGAGGCGGTGATAAAGTTTATTTGACAAGCACCCCATCATTTGCTGTTCGATCGCAATCACAATATAGCAAATAGGATAGCTCCGACATCCATGCCAAAAGTCCATTTGCAGAACGAGCAACTCGCGTTCTCGTACTTCCATCAACTCAAAGTAGATTCCAATATTACCATAGGTTTGTCTGTCCGTCTCCCTCTTCAACTCGGCTGTCGCGACTTGTGGATATGGCCAACGCCAAAGACCGAAGACAGCATAGATGAGTCTTGGCATGTCCAGTAACTCAGTGTTGACTTGCTGACGTCTCCTTACGCCCTTTTCATCAAGGTCAACCTTATTTCTGCGACGTTTCTTCAGTAGATTGGGCGGAATATCTCGAATTAGATACTCTGCGCCATCTTCGCATCAAGCGTTGGTTATTGAAACCTGCGACGGGCTATGGGTTTCACTCCAAGCCGAGAGTAAGACGTCGTCGGTATGCCCGTGACTGCTGCGCAGCAAAAGCAGCCGGCTTTCATTGAAAAGTCCGACCGTTGGCTCAAGAAACCCAACCGGAGTTGCGCGTGTTCTCTCCAGGACGGCGGTCGTCTTCAAGTCTTTGAAGTAGGTTCATCGTTGACCATTGACCCATCATTCAATTGGGATCAGCCAAAATGCTGCACAGAATCAGTCGCATGTTGCAGATCACAGCTCCTGATTGAGTCAGTGCGTCTCCGCTTGGCATCAGATATAGCCACCTCGTTACATAAATAACTCCGAAGCAAATGATGTCAGGGGTCGAAGCGAGGTCTCTGGAGACGGATCCCGCCAAGGGGCTTCCTTGCCGGTTAGCCGCGGCACCGCGCCAAGGCCAAATTGAGGCTTCCCACTCCGCGCTTGAACGAGCAGAAAGTTGCCCCCTGGCGATATCCACAGCTCCTTCATCCTCCGAGGAAAACACAGCCACGCCGACACCGAAAACACGGCGTTTGAGGCCCCGACGACCACCGCGAACGGCCACGGAGGCGATAAACTTTCAGGAAACATGGATCTCCGCCTCGCCCCGTGACCGGAACAACATGATGGAGGCAAACGCAACCGGAACGCCCGATGGCCACGTGCCACAAGAATGTCGTAACGCTGAGTCTCACTGTTTGCCCTCAATGAGGGTCCGGTCCCTCTCAGCATCCCCACCGGTCCCCAGACCATAAGGCTTGTGCAACCCATACGGCCCCCAGAGCCGTACATAATTGAGCCAGTCACATCGCCATAGCGTGCCGAGAAGCCTTGGACATTCTCTCGGCACCGCAGTGAGATTCGCCAAGATGCAATGACGCGGCTCTTGAGATCCGTCAGCTCTGTTCCCCTTGGCGATGGAATGACCAGAACATATTACCAAATGGCACCCCCGGTTTCGAGGGAGGTGGTCCCGCTCTAAGGCTGTTCTGTCTTTTCTTGTCGTCAATTCTTGCCAGTTTTGACTTTCACCGACACTCCACGGCCGGTTCGAATTTCTCTAGGCAGCCACACGTACGATGACCGACGAGATCACTGCTGCACCACGACAGCAGGACTCCGGCCCAGCTGGGTCAAGCTCGTACAACCACCACTTTTCAAAACAACAAATGGGCGACGACGAGAAAGAGCTTGACCTCCGCGATGATTCCAACATCCAAAACAACAAGTTTGCGTTTACGCCGACGCAGCTGCATAAGCTGATCACCGCCCGAAGCCTATCAGCGCTGCGAGCCTTCGGAGGTCTCCCTGGATTGGCTGCAGGTCTCCGGACAGATCTTGCTGCTGGCCTCAGTGTCGACGAGACCGACCTCGATGGAGCGATATCCTTTCAAGAGGCAGTAGCTGCCGGCGAGGCACACCGATCTGCCGAAATCACTCCCCTGCCGACTGCTCCAACGCACGAACATGGCTTCAAGATCGATCTGGATATTGGCCAACATGAAGAGAAGGGCTTCACCGACCGCAGACGCATATTTGGCGAGAACCGGTTGCCCAAGCGGAAGCAAAAGTCATTCATGAGGTTAGCATGGATCGCGTTCAATGACAAGCTCATGTTCCTCCTCACACTATCGGCCACGATTTCATTAGCCCTCGGTATATATGAGTCGGTCGATGCAGCGGAGAGCGAGAACAAGATCCAATGGGTCGACGGCGTGACTGTCGTCGTCGCTATCTTTGTCATCGTCTTCGCCAGTGCAGCCACGGACTGGCAGAAGAACCACCGGTTCGCGAAGCTCAACGAGAGAAAGGAACAACGAGACGTCAAGGTCATCCGATCGGGCAAGACGCAAAATCTTTCAGTATACGAGGTGCTGGTGGGGGATATCATGCACATAGAGACCGGTGATGTTGTTGCTGTTGATGGTGTCTTGGTCCAGGGCTCTGGCATCCAGATCGACGAGTCAACGATCTCTGGCGAGTCGGAACTGGTGCACAAGAACGTCCCTAGCGAGAGTGACATTCGCAACAAGAAGGCTCACAGATCATCGGCGACTGACCCATTTATTCTCAGCGGCACGACAGTGTCTGGTGGTGTCGGCGCATACTTGGTCACCTCGGTTGGCACCAATTCGACCTACGGTAGGACTCTGATGTCGCTGAGAGAGGACGTGGATGAAACTCCGCTGCAGCAGAAGTTGGGTAAGCTCGCCAAGCAGCTCATCACCTTTGGTGCCATCGCCGGCATCATCTTCTTCCTCATCCTCTTCATTCGCTTCCTGGTGGGACTTCGATCGATGTCTGGTAGTTCCTCGGAGAAGGCTGAGACTTTCTTCAAGCTGCTCATCCTTGCCGTCACTGTTGTCGTGATCACCGTGCCGGAAGGTCTTGCTCTTGCAGTGACGCTTGCCCTTGCCTTTGCCACCACCAGAATGCTGAAGGATAAGAACCTGGTCCGCCTCATTCGTTCGTGTGAGATCATGGGCAATGCGACGTGTATCTGCTCTGACAAGACGGGCACGTTGACCCAGAACAACATGACTGTCGTTGCCGGCCGCATAGGCATCTCTGAGCGCTTCGGTGACATCGCGAAAGTGCCGTCAACCACGACAGACGAAGCTGATAAGGGTGCTGTGAGCGATTCTGGGGCCAGCGACGACAACCCTCGAGGGCTTCTGGACTCGCTCAGCGACGATGTGAAAACGTTGATGAAGAATAGTGTCTCCCTCAACTCGACCGCGTTCGAGAGCGATGACCCGAAAGACCCCGGCTTCGTCGGCACAAGCACCGAGACGGCCTTGCTAAGATTCGGCCGTGACTTCCTGGCCATGGGCCCTCTCAATGAAGAGAGAGCGAACAACGAGGTCGCCGACATGTTCCCCTTCGATGCTTCGCGCAAGTGGATGGCGGTCATGGCTAAGGTTACTGAAGGGAAGTACAGGCTGCTCGTCAAGGGCGCGGCTGAGGTGGTCTTCGATCAGTGCTCCTTCATCCTCAAGAACCCCAAGACAGGACTCGCTGTCCAAGTCATCACCGCCGACGCCCGCGAAGATATGCGCTCTACGATCCGAGACTACGCCTCGCAGATGCTGCGGCCCATTGTTGTCGCCTACAAGGACGTGGATGCCGCTGAAGCGTTCGAGAACCCCGATGACCCCGACTCAA
Source organism: Colletotrichum endophyticum (assembly GCA_027406105.1). Taxonomy (NCBI): domain Eukaryota; kingdom Fungi; phylum Ascomycota; class Sordariomycetes; order Glomerellales; family Glomerellaceae; genus Colletotrichum; species Colletotrichum endophyticum. The sequence continues at coordinate 1,473,384 of JANVYF010000010.1, read as the reverse complement.
TCAAGTTCGAGAAGCACTTCAGGGATATGACGTTCGTCGGAGTGTTTGGCATTCGCGACCCTCTCCGACCGGAAGTTCCCGACTCTGTGCGCCAGTGTCAAGAGGCAGGCGTCTTCGTCCGCATGGTTACCGGCGACAACTTCCTGACGGCGAAAGCCATCGCGAAAGAGTGCGGGATCTACAGTCCGGGAGGTCTGGCTATGGACGGACCGACGTTCCGAAAGCTGACCCCTGCTCAATTGGACCTGGTCATCCCCCGCCTTCAGGTTCTGGCTCGATCTAGCCCGGAAGACAAGCTGCTTTTAGTCACACACCTGAAGGGAATGGGTGAGACTGTCGCCGTCACCGGTGATGGAACCAACGACGCGTTGGCCCTCAAGGCGGCTGATGTGGGCTTTGCTATGGGAATCCAAGGCACCGAAGTGTCCAAGGAGGCTGCATCCATCATCCTGCTTGATGATAACTTTGCGTCCATCGTCAAAGCCTTGATCTGGGGCCGAACGGTGAACATCGCAGTGAAGAAGTTCCTGCAGGTGAGTGACACCAAATACTGCGAAAGATACAGGGTCGTTGCTAACAAAGCGCACAGTTCCAATTCACTATCAACATCACTGCCGGTACTCTCACTGTCGTCTCAGAGCTGGTTGGTGACTCGCTCTTCACCATCGTCCAGCTTCTCTGGATCAACCTCATCATGGACATCTTCGCGTCACTTGGATTAGCTACCGACTACCCTTCGCACGACTTCGTTCGGCAGCGCCCAGAGCCCCGTAAGGCGCCCATCGTTACCATTACCATGTGGAAGATGATTCTGTGCCAGGCCGTCTACCAGCTCGCCGTGATGTTCACGCTGCACTACGCCGGCGAGTCTCTCTGGGGAATCGACACCAGCGACCAAAATCAAGTGCGGTCCTTCCAAACAATGGTCTTCAACATCTACGTGTTCATGCAGTTCTTCAATCAGCACAACTGCCGGCGTGTTGACAACCGACTAAATATCTGGTACCAAGGCGTCCTCCGCAACCCGTGGTTCATCGGCGTCCAGTGCGCCACTCTCGCAGGTCAGATGATCATCATCTGGAAGGGTGGTCAGGCCTTCGACACCCGCCCTCTCGACGGCCCGCAATGGGGTTGGTCCATGCTGTTCGGCGTACTGGTCATCCCTCTCGGAGCAATTATCCGCCAGATCCCTGATGAGTGGGTGTACGCTTTCTTCCAGATGATCAAAAGAGCCTTCATTGGCACTCTCTACGGTATGTCCAAGCTCCTGCCATCCAGATGGCGGAAGAAGGCGGAAGAGGAAGCGGAAGACTTGGGAGCGATGGAGAGTTGGGTCCTGCAGACCGGCGCCGCCCTCTTACGGCCAATGAACTATGAATGGGGTAGCACGACACCACCGCCCGGCGGCGGACTCGCCGGTCGTGTTTCCAGCATCCCTGCCGCTCAAAGAGAGGCCTTGGCGCGCGCGGCCCGGGCTGGAACGGGCGACAACGAGATCGATGTCCCGCAGCTCATCGAGAACGCGCGGTACGCCAAGGTGGAGCTATCCTATAGCCTTGAAGTCCACCCTGGGACTCCCAAAGAGGACCCGATCTTGCTTACGTCCATCGGGATTGATGGCAAGAAGTGCCCTCCGAGTCAAGATCCCGAGATCTTGAGATATTTGCAGCGTCCCCACTCCAATTGATCATGGGGCGGTGTTGTTCTTTACGGTGTTGGTAGGATGTTTGCTTTTCGCATGAGACACGCTCACGCGTGATGACACATATCTACACAGACTTATCATGTAATAACATGTCGGGAATCAGGCCTTGGCAGAGATTATGTCTTAATGCTTACAACGTCACATCATGTTAGATAGATTTAATGAATTCATGGGTTGCTTTATTTCTCGATGCTCGTCGTGCTGAACCACAAGTCGGGACATTTGATAATTGTCGCAAGTTTAGTTAGCAGGTGACTTGTTTCAACGCAGTACTATTAGCCCTCTATACAGAAAACCAATATCTGCCGGTACCCATCGCTTTGGTTCCATCCGGAACTTACCTCGCCGGCGACTTCTGCCGGTCTACAGGCTATTTCAACCGGACATATTGCCAAGGCTTCTCAACCAGCAAAGGGCACATTCACTAACCACGTTAGTGTACCGGACTTTCTCTCACAATCTAAACTCTACCAGATAATGGTTCCCAAAGTATGTGTCGAAAGATGTGCCGTGATGGCTGTCGGCAATGCTTCCGCTGTAACCCTACATTCTGATGCACAAGGACCAATAATTCACAAGACAAAGCTGACCATGGACGGCTTGCTCCGCACTCCGAGAGATTGCCACTCAACCCCGATACTCAAGGAATGCAGTGGTACGTTGCCTGCATGATAACCGTATCTGAAATGCGTATAAAGAAGCACATGTCCAACATCTGCTGGTTACATGTCTCTCTGGGCGAAAGAAAACGAACAGAGTAATTGCAAAGTATTCACAATAAGTTGGCTTACTTATTCATCATGAAGTCGATCGCTATCGTGGCAGTAACGCTTCTTGCGCAAGGTGTCGTGGGACATTCCATCTTTCAACAATTATGGGTTGATGGAGCTGATATGATAAGTCCAAATCTCACTTCAGCTATCCTAAACCTGCCTGACTGACTTTTGTTCACGGATCGCAATGCGCCAGAGTACCTCCGAGCAATTCGCCAGTAACCAACGTCGCTGGGTCTGACATCCGTTGTAACGTCGGTGGAACGCAAGGTGTCGGTGCCAAATGCCCCGTCAAGGCCGGCGGCACAGTCACCATTGAGATGCACGCGGTATGAAAGTCCCTCTTACTCGAGTTTTCTCATAGTGCGAGACTAATCCGGCATCCGATCTAGCAACCCGGCGACCGAAACTGCAAGAACGAAGCGATTGGCGGTTCTCACTACGGCCCTGTAATCGTCTACCTCAGCAAAGTCGACAACGCCGCCTCCGCCGACGGGTCCTCAGCCTGGTTCAAGATATTCGAAGACGGCTGGTCCGCCAAGTCCGGTGCGGGCTCCGGCGACGATGACAACTGGGGCGTCAAAGATCTCAACGCCTGCTGCGGCAAGATGGACGTGCCCATCAGCAAGGACCTCGCCGACGGCGACTATCTCCTACGAGCTGAGGTCATTGCGTTGCATACTGCTGGGTCGTCTGGCGGTGCGCAGTTCTACATGACATGCTATCAGATCTCGATCTCTGGGGGTACTGGCACGGCCAAGCCGTCAACCGTCAGCTTTCCTGGAGCGTACAAGGCGAGTGATCCCGGGATTTTGGTGAATATCCACAGCAAGTTGTCAGGTTACGCTGTGCCGGGAGGTGCCGTGGCTTCGATTGGAACGACGAAGGCGGCGGGCTCCGGGTGCGGTAGTGGTTGTGCTTCAACTTGCGATGCTAGCAAGGGCCCAGTTGGGACGGCGATTCCGATCACTGGCGGGGGTAGCGGTGGCACTTCTCCTGGTACTGGGAGTCCGCCGTCGTGTACGGTTGCCAAGTACGCGCAATGCGGTGGACAAGGCTGGACAGGATGTACTACTTGTGCGGCAAGTTTGGTCCCTTCAACTTCTGATGAAAAAGCTGCTGATTTCTGCCTGTTAGTCTGGGTCAACCTGTCAGGGAGTGTCGGCGCCTTACTACTATCAATGCGCTTGAGATCGTTGGTCACGCGTTACTGGAAATATCGTACAGTTCGGGCAGTCTATTTTGAGAATAACACGGAACAAGACTCGTGGCTCTGCGAGTCTTTGATCAATACTGTGAAGACCCACTCATCGCCATGTTCGAGAGCGCTGGTGGTAAGCCAAAACATAAGTCTGATGCCTTGAATACAGAAGAACATTGGCTTTATGAATCAGAATATTCATCATGTTCATTTCACACCACCCACCAAAGACGCCGTCCAAGATGTTAAGACCTGATTGGCTAGGGCATCTCTTGAGTGACGACCGTACTCAATACGACCCCTGACCCCTTCAATGCCGTGCGGGGAAAGCCCTACAGAGTGGGGGAGGGGATCATCTGGCAGGGACCGCTTGACTCGGTGCAACTTCGGGTCTCACAGAGCAACATTCTCTTTTCAAAAGAAGTGATATTCTCGCGTAAGGCCGACGAGGAATGCAAGGGAGCCTTAGACACCTTTGTTTATCCTCGGTGCTTGGAACGCTTATCGCCAGTCAGAGAAGCGTCGTCTTTGTTGTGTTCAAACATCAACACCATGGGCAAACGCGTCGTCTTCACCGGCGGCTCCGGCGTCGCAGGCCGCTGGGTGATTCAGGAACTCCTCCGTTACGGCCACGAGGTGATCAATCTTGACATCGTCCCTCTCGACAACCCCGCCGTACACACGATGAGATGCGACGTGAGCGATGCCGGCCAGGTCTACAGCGCGCTTCACACTCAAACACGACTCACCCAGCCCCTCGAGAAGTCATCGATCCCTGACGCGGTCATCCACTTCGCCGGATATGCCCGCCCACTTCTCGCTCCTGATAACGAAATCTTCAAGACAAACGTTAACAGCATCCATAACGTCGTCGAGGCAGCGTGCAAATTGGGTATCAAGAAGGTCATCCTGGCGAGCAGTGTCTGTGTCTACGGTGTCACCTTTGCCGAGGAGCGGCGCCAGTTCACCTCATTTCCCATCGACGAAGAGACCGACTGCAACCCCACGGATCCTTACGCGCTTTCCAAGATCGTGGGAGAGACTATTGCCAGGAGCTTCGCGAGCCGCTTCGGTGTAGATATTTACTGTCTTCGCATTGGTGCTGTCATCGAGCCTGAGAAGTACGCCGAGAGCTTTTCTGGGTACATCAACCAGCCAGAGGCCTGGGATGTCCACGGATGGTCTTACATAGACGCGAGAGACCTCGGGCAGATGTGTCATCTTGGTCTTGAGAGGAACGGATTGGGCTGGCAAGTGTTCAATGCCACGAACGATGAGATCACGAATACAGAGAACACGACTGCGTTCTTGAGCCGCGTGAGCCCGTCGACTCCATTCACGCGGGAGATGGGAGATCGTGAGGCGCCGATGTCGAACAGGAAGATTCAGGCCATGTTGGGATTCAGGGAAGAGCATCCGTGGATGAGGTACATTCCCATCACCAAGAAGACAGTATGATAGACGCATTGTTGTCAAGATATCCACGTACGCAAGAACATGATGAAAGCAAGATCAAATGAGATCCTAGCTGTTGGGCAAAGGGCAGCTCGCATTCATCAAATCAAATCCGTCGGATTTCAAAACCCGTGATCCCAGTCGCATCAACTCACTACCCCACGTTCGCTTCACGTCTATTCACTCCCCCACGTTCCCCGTGATGCCTCCAAATACTCGGCAGAAGTCCGTTCTTCGGGATCCAGAACCCGCAAGGCGTGCCGGACTGTTCCCCGGGTCTGGTGCGGGGTTCTCCCCCAACACAAGACTCGTCAGCAATGGGCTTGCTCCACCAACACCGCGCCAACAAATCGCATCCGGCCTATTTCGATTAGTTGTCAGTCATCCCGTCGCGCGGCTCCATTAAAAATTCCCAGTTTTCTCCTCACGAACCGGTATTCACTGTTATGTGATTGGAGACTCTGGGTATCGTGAGAAGCTCGGTTGGTTTCTACCCCGCACCCCCGTGTTCACTGTGGACTTGTGTTAGCAGGTGAATGGGGTCTGGGGCCAGTGCAGTGAATCTGCGTGTGGTTTTTATAAAATCATCGCCGGCCCCGATTGTTCTCCGAACTCGGTGCACTTTTCTTTGGTTTAATTCCTTCGTCTCTTACCTTTGCCAAGCCTCCTTCAAGCATACAGGATGGTCTCAAATTTCAGTGCGGTCCATCCCGCCGCTGGTGAGGAACAGGGACAACATGAGCCGAGATACGTCGACTTCCCCATTGCCCCGAATGACGCCACCTGGGAAAATGGAGAGCCGGTTCTCAACAAGTATTCAACCTTCCTCACTCGCGAGCATGATTTTCCTGGTGCAAAGGTAAGAAGTGTTAAATATTCATTCAAAGGATGCAGACTAACATATTCAACAGGCCATGCTCTACGCTGCTGGTGTTCCCAATGAGGAGATGATGCAGCGGGCCCCCCAAGTTGGCGTTGCTTCAGTATGGTGGGAGGGCAACCCATGCAACATGCATCTCCTGGACCTGGGAAAGACAATTAAAGAGGCTATCAAGAAGAAGGGCTATATCGCCTGGCAGTACAGCACGCTGGGAGTCTCCGACGGTATCGCCCAGGGCAACGAGGGCATGAGGTTCTCCCTGCAGTCGCGAGAGCTCATCGCGGACAACATCGAAACGATCACTTGCGCACAAGCTCACGACGCCACCGTCGCCATTCCCGGATGCGACAAGAACATGCCAGGCTGCGTCATGGCAGTCGCCAGACACAACCGCCCATCAGTCATCGTCTACGGTGGCACTGTTGCTGGTGGCTACTGCGAGGTGTTGAAGAAGCCCATCGACATTGTCACTTGCTATGAGGCTCAGGGTGCTTATCTGTTCGGTACGCTTGGCTCCTGGTCCGATGACAAGAATGTCACGCCTGAGGAGATTCTGTCATCCATTGAGAAGGGCGCCGTTCCAGGTCCCGGTGCTTGCGGTGGCATGTACACTGCGAACAGTCTGGCCACCATCATTGAGACACTTGGTCTATCCGTCACGGGTTCATCAAGTACCCCTGCCGCGTCCCCAACCAAGATGAGGGAGGCGGAAAAGGTTGCCGATGCCATTGAAGTCTGCCTGCGCCGCAACATCCGACCTAGGGATATTCTCACCAAGGAATCCTTCGAGAACGCACTCGTCATCACGATGGCTTTGGGCGGATCCACCAACTCCGTCCTGCACACCCTCGCCATGGCTAGAGCAGCTGAAGTCCCCCTCGATCTCGAAGATTTCCAGCGCGTCTCTCGAAAGACCCCCTTCATCGCCAATCTGAAGCCTAGCGGCAAGTACGTCATCGAAGACCTCTTCCACATCGGCGGCGTCCCATCAGTCACCAAGCTCCTCATCGCCGGAGGCCTGCTCAACGGAAAGACTCTCACAGTCACCGGCAAGACACTCGAGGAGAACGTCGCCGACTGGCCATCTCTGCCCCCTCAGCAAGACATCATCAGACCCCTATCCAACCCCATCAAGCCCGCCGGACATCTCGTTGTGCTACACGGTAACATCGCCCCCGGCGGCGCAGTGGCGAAGATCACCGGCAAGGAGGGTCTGCGCTTCGAAGGCGAGGCGCGCTGCTTCAACAAGGAATCCGAGCTCGTCACGGAGCTCAACGCCGGCAACATCCCCCGCGACAGGAACATCGTCCTCGTTGTCCGCTACGAAGGCCCTAAGGGCGGCCCTGGTATGCCGGAACAGCTGAAGGCGTCGGCGACCTTGATTGGTGCCAACCTCAAGAACGTCGCCCTGATCACGGATGGAAGGTATTCTGGCGCGTCCCACGGTTTCATCGTGGGACACATTGTCCCCGAGGCGGCGGTCGGCGGACCTATTGCCGCCATCAAGGACGGAGACATGATCAGCATCGACGCCGAGACGTGTACCATTAGCATGAACGTGGGAGACGAGGATATCAAGGAGAGACTGCGTTTGTGGAAGCCGCCCAGGCCTCCCGTGACGAGAGGCACTCTCGCCAAGTACGCGAAGCTGGTGGCTAGCGCCTCAGATGGTGCAGTCACGGACTTGTTCTAGGATAGCTACGATACCTGGGGTAGATTGTAATGATATGAGCAGTGAAAGTGATACGATAGGCATCTTTATCAGCTGGCCCCTTTTTCCGTGAATTCCTCGACTTTGCCTCATCATTGTTGGAGCCGCCCACCCGGAAATGCCGGAGGAGAGATAGCTATTGGGTCGTCACTCCTGCAGCCATGGATCCGTCACGGACTTCTTCCCGAGATTTGACCCCCACGAAGTCCCCCACAAAGAGGGGTAACACCATGCCACCGGCAGACCCAGGCACATGATGAACTATGAAGAATGATGCTAGTCCATGGTATTGAAATCGAAATCTAATAATCTTGTATTTGGCGGGAAAGAATCATATGCACGGGAGAAGGTGAAGCTGGTGAAAGAGAGCCCTCAGGCAACTAACTGTGTCGCCGATGTTGCTCAGTTACGGAAAGTATCCTCCTATCGGCCGAAATACTTCAACTCAAGGTAACGAGCCGGCAGATATGCCAAAGCAGACACCACGAGAGTCAGCTCGTTGGCAATGTCACCCCCAGATTCCCCAATCAGCCCGCCAAGAGGCCCCACGAACCAGGTATCAACCATGCCCATGCACCACGCGACCACGCCGACCAGGAAGGCAACGCTAGCCCCGATGCCAAGAGGCAAGCGGCTCGGGTCGTTCCAACCTTCGAGATCGTAGTTGGCAAAGTCTCCATGTCGGAAGATGGTGTGTTCCATCAGCAGGATCACGAAGTAGCTTGTGCACCAGTAGCCCAGCAGGCTGAGGAAGTTTTGCAGGTAGGTGTTCAACTGGCTGCGGCCGCCGACGGCCAGCCCAACGACAACAGCGAAGCAGAGGAAAGTCCAGAGGAACCGGGGGATTTTGGCGAGGGGGCGGGCCATCTGCTGGAAGGAGATGGCGGCGGAGTAGAGGGAGATGATATTGGTGTTGATGCCGCTGAAGGAGAAAATGACGAGGAGGAACTTGGCGAAGCCGCGCGGGTGCAGCATGTCGCGGATCAGGAAGCCAAGGCCTTCGTTTTCGTACGCGTCTTTCCAGGCTGTCTGGTTGTTCAGAGAGCTGGCCACCACAGCACCAGCGGTCATACCGATGGACGTCGGGATAGCGATGCCTAGCGTCGTGAGGGTGAATACCTTGAGCCTGGAAACGTTGGTCGGGTATTGGACGTAGTAGTCGGAGACCATAGTGGCCCACGATGCGGAACTTCCGTAGACGACCGCGAGAAGTGAGAGAGCGCTGGCGGAGAGGTCGGCGCCAGTGACCTGGGCCGGAGTGACATCGTCGGCGTACGGACCAACCATGCTGAAGATAATGATGAAGATGATGAGGTAGATAAGCCATGCGTAACGCTCATAGATCAGGATGTAGCGCAGACCGAGGAAGCTGACCAGGAGAGACACAACGGCGATGATGACAACGCCGACGACCAGGGAGATGCGGCCATCGGCGACTGCAGTCAACGCCAATCCGCCACTGATGGATGCGACAGAGGCCCAACCGAGCTGCTCGAGACCATTCAAAAACGCAATGAGCTTGTTCGGCCACCAGCCAAAGCTGTACCGGGAGACCGAAATCTGACGAAGACCCGTCGCCGCGCCGAATGTGGCACAGTATCCGGACACGGCGCCGCCGAGGATGGAGCCAAAGATGAAGATGGGAATCGCCCGCTTCAGGTCAAGGCCGAACTCCCATCCAAGAAAACCTGTCGCAAAGCAGCTGATACCCATCGTACCGGACGCCCACAGAAGAGCCATGGTCAGCTCCTCATGCCACTTGACGGGACGTTTGTCGGCCTCCGTCTTGCGGTCGATGGCGTGAGACTCGACGCCCAAGGCTCTGTCCATTCTGCCTTCGAAGCGGCGCATAGTGGCCAGGATACCGGTCTCCCTCGGAGAGTCATCGCTGCCGGCCTCCAGGGAGCCCTGGGGCGACGACGTCTTCTCGCCCATGCCTTTCTCGTCGTAGCGATCCATCGCAGCAGCGGCCGTCGTCGGGACCGAGTTTAGTCAGGCTCGGCGATGACTTGGTGTAAGTGACGTTGGACGAAAGTGTGCAGAACCCAGTCAAAGGGACACAAACTCTCTTGGCGTAGGAAGGCTGCCAAGACGGGGCATCTTATTCTAGAAATGCGGCCTGCCGGCGCGCCTTTTTTTAATTTTTCACCTTTACCCATCACGGTGGGTTCCTCTTCGATGCTACCCACCTACCCGGGTGGAGGCCCTAACGCGGAAGTGATTTGCGGGCTTCCAGATTGTCGCGTGCGCACTACACGCCACCCTAGAGTGGTTCATGCTAGGGATGCCGGTTGATGTCGCGGCATCGAGTTAACTTCTTCTGTTTCTGATTTCTCAATGTTGTCTTGTTGGCCCATATTTATGTGAGGCTCAGGAGTGCCGTAGTCCTGTGTATCTTGAGAACCATAATGGCACGATTCCTCACGGAACATTTACCTCGTATACAGCATTACAACGAGAAATGTTCGACGACGAGGCACTATCAGCAACCCTTCAACATGATCGCGACCTCTCGGAATACCCTTGCTATCCCCAGTCGCGTTGCAGATTGTGTAGCCAGCCATGCAAATCGGAGAATTTACCAACGAATGACACGGGGCAAAAGGGAGGGCTACCGTACATGGCCGTCTTTGTCCACCGATGACCGCTTATCTTTGAGGTGCCGCGCGGACAACGCCGGTTGTGGGGGCTTTCCGGGTCTTATCTCGGCTATCTCGGCAAGTTTGCGGGCCCAGACCACGGAACTTTTGCGGCGTGTCCTGCCAATCATATCGGGAGTCCTGCTGCTCCGCTCCGTAATGCTGGAGTCTGCCGGGCTTGAGCTGTCGAATCATCGACGCAGACTGCTTGCAGAGCGGCTGCTCCTTTTCTCGAGTCGTCCCATTCTTCATGGACAATGATGGACTTCCAACGTCTTGCTCCTTAAACCCTTTCGTCTCTTAGGTGCCTTGGTGGAGTACCCAACATCCATCTCGGCCCCGACACCGCGGCTGCTCTTGGAAAGATCTGGGTCGTCTGCTTAATTCCTTTCTCTGTCTCAATCCACAATCCACTGACGTATCTGGATCTTATGTTAAGCTGGGGAGCTCTGGGTCTAGGCACGGTGGCTTGTTCGTGGGGAAGGTCTCCGCGGGGTAATCAACAGTGGTGGAGATGCTCAACTTCTAATATCTCGGGGCAGAAGCGACCGAAACCGTGCTTGTTATGCCCCTCTGGAAGACGATGCATGTTTTCATCCGGATGCTTGACTTGAAGTTTCTGACTTGACAAATCGCTAACAGGTCGTGAGCAAAGAAGGATGCAACCTTTGAAAATTAATTCAAGGACGTGAGCGTCATAAGTATCGACTACAACTGGCAAGAAGCGCCGATCGTTCAGATCGTGACTTTTCTCGTCGAATAAGATATCATGCGATGTAATACCACGTATATCGAGTGGTCAATTATGAAGAGCTAACAAATTGGATTTTTAAGAGTGCCAGCAATCTCGGCGGATACTTGGGCTAACAGAGCGAACTACTTCCCATAAGCCACATGAAATACAATGTCCTCTTTCGTTATTGCCCTTAGGTATCATCCGTATTTTGCTTTTACCCATTGTCATTATCACCATCACCATCGTCCTCATTGTTCTCGTTGTCGCTGTCGTCGCTGTCGTCGCTGTCGTCGCTGTCGTCGCTGTCGTCGCTGTCGTCGCTGTCGTCGCTGTCGTCGCTGTCGTCGCTGTCGTCGCTGTCGTCGCTGTCGTCGCTGTCGTCGCTGTCGTCGCTGTCGTCGCTGTCGTCGCTGTCGTCGCTGTCGTCGCTGTCGTCGCTGTCGTCGCTGTCGTCGCTGTCGTCGCTGTCGTCGCTGTCGTCGCTGTCGTCGCTGTCGTCGTTGTCGTTGCTATCGTTGTCGCTGTCTTCACCGTCTCTATTTCAGTGACTACTCTAATTCTGTGATCACTTTCTATCCGAAAAGCCAAAGTCTTCATCAGACCAAGACATGTGTTTGTCCCATCTTCAGTTGAACCACCGTTCGACGACAACAAAATGCACACAACCCAGCCCTACTTCTATTCATAAACATCAGATTAGATCGAAGCCTCAAAGTGGCTGTTCGGCGAGACTAGAATGAAAATGTCCGAATGAAAAGGTAAGTACATGCCGGCGCAACACTAAGCCTAGAGTCCGCCATGGCATCCCGCCGGGAGCAACTGTGCTTTGGTTCCACAAGCTGATCTATGACAGCAGGAGGATGCACAACAGCCCACTGATTGGACGAACACGGGCATTCAATATGCTGTGTTTCACGTTCTTGGTGGAATTTGGCCTAACCTGGATACAGCCGGTGGGATGAAATAGCGGGATGCGGGCGCAACCTGCTACGAGATTGTAGCTTCAGGGCTCTGCCTTTGATCTGCGGGGGAAATTGACGATCAAAGGCCCAAGGCCTGGTATGTGCAGAGATAAGCAGTACAATCCCTGGAGGAACGCAGCCGGAATGCCAGCGTTTGAGTGACCTGGGTGTATTCGCACTTTCTTGATTTCCGACGCCGAGCTTGACTCTTCACGTTGGAGCTCACGATGGTGACATGGATTTTTATGTCTCTACATGAGCTCCATCGATATCTTATAAATATCAAATACTGTTCGAAATTGAATAATGCCGCTGTGATCATCCTCATCCGCTTTTTGAATTACTGAACAACAACATGGACAACATGGGTCTCGTCAGCAGACCTATAGCTGTGCTCTTGGCTGGCATTGTCATAATATCAACCCTTCGAGTAAGTGTCATCATACATTCTGCCAGTCGTGGCAATCGTCTGTCTAATGCTGACGTTGCTCGTATAGATCGCTCTCCGTTCCTTGCTCTCACCGTTGAAGTACATACCCGGGCCCTGGTACTCGCATTTCACCCACTATGTCCTCAAGTACCATGTTGTCATGGGGAGAAGAATCTTCTACGTCGACGACCTACATCGCAAGTATGGCGACATCGTGCGACTCAGCCCTGGTGAAGTATCAGTGGTGTCCGTCGATGGCCACCGAAAGATCTACTCCGTCAGTTCCCGCTGTACCAAGCATGAGTGGTATCTGAAGTTCGGCGGACACTCCTACCCAGGCCTGTTCACCATGACGGATCATCAAGAGCATGCGCAACGCCGAAAGATGTTCGCCAGAGCCTTCAGCAAGTCTCAGCTCAGAGTCCAATGGGAAGACACCATCAAAGCGATCGCAAAGAAGGCCGTGCACAGGATCGCGGATGATCTGAAGGAGAATGGGAAGGCCGATGTGCTCAAATGGTGGACGTTCATGACATCAGATATTTCGGGGGAATTGATGTTCGGCGAGTCTTGGGACATGCTCGGAAAGGGACAGGTGAGACGTTGTCCATCCAGATGATGGTCTGGGCATGTCGCGGCTGATATATTGAACTAACCTTCGTCAGAAAAATGAGTTCATTCGGTCAGTGGCAATCTACATTCAGAGTTCTGGCTTGACGGCAGAACTGCCACTGATCAAGACTGTGGGTCGTTTGATCCCGCACCCATGGTGTCGAACGGCCTTCCGAGGATGGGATTACGTCCTCGACTACGCCTCTCGCGCTGTAGAGAACAGCAAAAAGCGAACGCAGATGGGGGAGCGAAACATCTTTGGTACGATTTTGGCTGGCGCCGAAAAGGGAGAGATCCTGACCGAGTTCGACATCAAGAACGAGGCCGGAAACTTCACGGTCGCTGCAACCGATACAACAGCTGTCACTCTATCGTATCTCATATATGCCATCTTGTCCCGTCCGAAACTTCAAGCGGAAATTGAGGCGGAAGTATTTACTTTGCCAGACAACTTTACAGATGCGGACGTGGAGACATTGCCTCTGCTGAATGCCACGATCAGCGAGACGAATCGTCTTTTCGCTGCGGCGCAGGGCGCTTTCCCAAGGAGAGCACCCTCTGGCGGCTTGAACTTGGAAGGATACATGATCCCTGAGAACACAACCGTCAGCGCCCAAAGTTATACGATGCATAGAAAGGAGGACTTGTTCCCGAACGCGTTGGAGTAGGTGACCTGGCTATGTCTTCGACCGATATTCCATTGCTAACATTATATGTCTAGATTCAATCCGGAGAGATGGTTCGCAGAGTCAAACATGTCCAGCGACGCCAAAGCCGTCGTCTCGCCGTTTGGGTCTGGATCTCGCATCTGTATCGGCATTCACGTGGCGTACATGGAGATACGACTGGCTGCGGCTGGTTTTTTCAGGGAGTGTCGTGAATCTGCTTTGTCGGAGGAAACAACGCCTGAGTCAATGAGCTTCATGAATTATTTTGCCACATTTCCCAAATCTGGTCAATGTATTGTCAAGTCGAAGAGCACATAGTTGTATCGTGAAGGCCAAAAAGGGGTTGGTGAGTGCCAGCTGGTGCCATCTGGAGCTACCGGATAGTGTAATTCTATCGCGGCCGGCGAAAAAAGTCCTTTTGACCGGATTCAAGTCTTCTCCGACATCAATGAGTTGATATGGATAGCGCCTCGAAATCGAGCCGATATCACCTAGACTCGACGCTTTGATGAGATTGACATGTCAACACATATAAAGTTTCATTTGACACCGGCCTGGCTCAGTTTTCTATGCGTTATCACGTACCAACGCGTCTACGATGTCCAGCAACATCACCCAACCGCGTCGTTACATGAGTAAACGCCAGCGGCCATGTGATTTCTGTCGGGCACGAAAAACGGCATGTCGTATCGACCAGGCGCCACCGTGTCGTCTCTGTGTCTTGCATGGCCGTGAGTGCACCTTCATCGAGGCTGCAGCGCCCCGAAAGAGAATTGTGCCAGCCGACAGGCCACACGCGGTCCAGGTAGACGCCAGTGTTGACGCACCAAGTCGAAGACAAACAGCCGCAACAAGCCCAAGTCAGGTCCTCGGTGGCTTCACTGATGGGCAGTTTCCCGAGGGTGGGCCCATGCATTTTGGCGAAGCGTTCAACTTCGACACCACGCAATCCGAATTTGAGGCCATGTTCCGTAGTCCGCGGCTGCCTGACTCGCCGGCCGTCTCTGCTCTTGAGACAGAATCACTCAACATGAGCATGGCGTCTGCGTCTAATACTGGCTATCCCCCAGGTGCAAATCCGCAGTTCATGGGTCTCAGCAGCGACATGGACCCCCTCCTGGTCCGCCACTACCGATTCGACGATATGGGCATGTATGGATTCAAAGAACTGGCCATCCATTCAGTACAGGAAAGCCCAATTCCTTGTCAGTTCTTAATCTCACAACAGTCTCTGTTCTCTAGAAGGCGAGAGGAGGCTGGCCTCAGCAAAGGCCAGGAGGACTCTCTGAGAGAGGAGTTACACAAGGTCATGCCTTTGGATGTTGGACGACGCCTAGTTCGGCTATTCTACCAGTTCATCTATCCGAAATGGCCAATATTCTCAGCATCCCACCCACCCCTTAGACCCCGAATCAGAGCCTTTGTGTCTCGTGGCCGCGACATATGCCATCTCACTACCTTTCGCTGTCCACGACGACAAGCTCAGTGTCGATGTAGCTTACGACAGGCCTCCATATGCCGAACTCTCTCGGATTATTGAGAAGAGCCTGGCGCACGAAATGCACTCACCAACGCTCGCCATCGTGCAAGCGCTACTGTTGCTAGTCCTCCGGCCTTCGTCTGATCCAATGGTCGCGGATGCAGCTTCCAGATGGGATCTACTGGGAAGGCTGGCATCTTGTGCTACTACTTTGGGTCTTCATCTTGACCCTTCAAGATGGTCCGTGGCATCATGGCAAATATCACATCGTCGTAGGCTATCTTTCATCGTCTATGCGACTGATAAGTGGTTAGCTTGCGGCCTTGGTCGGCCACCTTTGATTCATGAGGACAATTGGCTTGTCACAACCTTGGGTTATGATGACTTTTCTGATTCGGGCCTCGACGCTCCTGCACAAAATTATCTGATAAACTTCTCAGCTATCACAAGAACGCTTGCATCAACGTTGTCGAAGCTTTAGTAAGTGTCAAACATCTGGCAGTGGGCTTTCAGCTGACATGCCCAAGCTCCACACGAACTATCGGGATCTTATCTGGGGATCACGAGGGGACCATTGACGTAGCACAGCCACTGCTACACGAGTTGCGCAACATTCCCAACGATGACAGCTCAACCTCTTCCACTGAAAATGCCCTTGATCAGCTTTATGTGCAACTGATCATCGGGCGAGCTGAGCTGAGGCCATGGCTGGCAGAGACTACGGCAACGGAGTACCACTCGCATGATCCGTCGCGATCTTTGCGAGCGATAAGAGAAGAGATGAAAACATGCATCATCGGAATGTCTGCAATTATCCGGAGTTTAAGCCCCGATATGGACGGCGGCTTCTGGCCTCCTTGGACTCAATTCATGTTCTCCTCGGTCTGCTTCACGTTGATGACGATGGCCGTTACGTCCTCTGACTTTGAAGAAGCATCAGGCTGGATTGCTGATTTAGAGTCCACCCGAAAGCTATTAAGACTCAAAGTGGTCTCATTCCCATTTCTACGACTCGGGCTTCTGAGGATAGATGCACTTTTCTGGCGGGGTATTGAAAATGTTCTTCAACTGAAACCTCATGTTGCGGATGCATTCAAAGCTGCGGAGTCAGAACGACTCTAAACTGAGTCCTTTTTTGTTTGTCTCCTTGTAGCGTAGCCGTAATGCTACCATGTACTACTTGCTCAAGAAAATCATCGACTGCCTCGACGGCGTCCAACGCCATCCCATACCCTGAACGCCGCCGCCCCGATATCACTGGGTCAAATCGGCATAGCGGAGTGATTGGCCAAATTACACGGACTTCACCTAAACCTTCCATGTTACGCGGTCGAACGATATCTTACCTAGACGATTAGGCCAAACAATCCAAGAAGCGAATTCATCTCAGCCCCTGCGGGAGTTATCACATGAATGTAAACTTGGAGTCGAATTGATTGTTTGATCTGCTACGACACCGACGAGAGTGAAGTCCAATAAGGGTCCCACACCTGTGAGCAAGACACGCTCAGGCTCCAGCCACATCTAGATCAAAACAACTCCTCGGTCCTTTGGCCACCGCATAGTTCAGCCACTCCGGGTCCTCGAGCAACTTCTGCATCGCGCTGTCTTCCAAACACACCACCATCTCAACACCCTCGTCCGGGTCACCCGTATTTCTGGAAGGGAAGTAAAACACGAATCCATCGAGATCAGGCTTAGGCCAGCGAATCGCTTTTGACGTCCCGAACCCGAAGTCCCACGTCTGATGAGCCGACAAGCCCTGCCAACTACTGCCCACCACGTCCGGACCCAAGAATGCGTTCATGTTAAATGCGACACGTCGCTTGTCAGGGACACCGGCGACCCACTCCACGAGTGATTTGTAAACATCGTCGTCGACCTCGACGTTTGCTGCACGCACCAATGCAGACAGGCGAGGAAAGGCACCGGGGGCCACAACCTCATCGAAAGTCAGCTCCGACCAGCTCAGCGTGGCGACGTTGCCAACGTAATGCTTCGAAAGCGGCGGTTTGAGACGATCGCGCCCGTTGACAGCGAACATCAGTGTAGTGGTTGTGTCTCCAGTGACTGAAGACTGACGAGCGCGGGAGACGCATCGCCAGCAGAGTGCCATGATGGCATCGTAAGATGATATCCAAGTGTTTGGGTCTGTCCGAGATGCATTGGCTTTAAGTTGATTAATCTTGGACCTTGGGAAATGAAAAAGAACTTCCGAAGTGGCGGGCATTTTGAATTCGGGAGGAGGAGGCTGAGGAGCCGTATCAAGCAGTTTGACGGTCTTCAACCTTTGGTCCAGTTCCGTCCACCGTTTCGCATCTGGCGCAGGGCCAGAGTGCGTGAGAAGTGCGCGGTTCATGATAGAGTGGTCAAAGGGAGCCAGAGGTAAGCCAGCGACCAACCTTTTCGTGTTTGCTGCCCAGGACTCGAGAAAGCCGTCGAGTCCTGAAACGTCGGTGGCTAGGTGATGCAGGCCAACGCCAATGACCAACCCGCCTCGAATAAAGGTAACCATAAACATTGTGACGGGGGCGTCGTCCTCATGAAAGTCTCCGTGCTGGGTGAGGTTCTGCTTCTCGGTCATGATTCTTGGCAAAAGCTTTTTGCTGTCTAACAACATGGGTGGAAATGCGTCTTTCTCGAGGGCGGCGTAGGATGGTACATAATCATCATCCGGCCCATCGTGATATTGGACACTCAGTTCCACGACGTCATGGTCGGTAGTCTTGATGGTGTGCTGGCCTGTCTCGTCGTTGATCTGCAATCTGCCACCAAATTGTCTGTATTGACCGAGTGTTTCAGCGAGGCCTACTCTCAAATCCTGAATGACTGATGGTCCGTTTGCATCAGAAGGAAGGGCGTATATTGCAACAAGGGGAATGTTGATTGCAGGCTGAATGTAATCGAAGTCCGAAATAGGCCATACTTGATCTCCTGAACTGCCTTGAGGCTGACATGGGCGAACCCAGTGCGTCTGAACGTCCCTGGTAACCCTTGACATTGCAAGGCTCATGTACAAGACAAACTGATGTATATTCCAAGTTCTTAAGGTGGTGGAGTTGAAACCGTTAGAATATGGCTTTTATATGGCGTGGGTATCAATTGATCAGAACAGTCTCAAGTAATAGATCCCCACCCCCCTCGCCCCTAACATCCGACCTATATAGTAAGATCCGCAATGTCTACGGTACGACCCGAGATGTTCCAAATCCAATTGAAGTCAACTTTCCGATACTAGTCATGCGCTCCGCAGGTGAATTGTGGAGTCTTGTTGCAGCAACCCCTCATGATCATCTTTGGTGCCTTCCATCTTAGTCTTACTAGTGATGATCTTGCCAAATAAGGTGGTATGATGGCTTGAAGGATATCGAACGGATAATTGAAAAACACTGCATGCCGTAGAACATTGAGGTCCACACAAGCTGAGACATGCAGGATTATTTGGTTCCGAATGTGTCTTCTTGTTCGACAGCCACACAGCTAGGTATATACCTGTATTCCGCTGTGAATCACGACTCATCCTCGTCGCCCGACCACATTCACGAGGATGGAAATGAGTGCCGGTTGCTGCCCATGCATATGTCGCTGCTTGACGTTCAGCTCACGCCATTGGTTCCAAGCTGTTGCGCAATCATGTTCTGTCCCCAAACTCCTTTTGATTTAGTCAGAATATTCGTGGCGGACAGTGACCGTAACAATGGTGAGAATAGTAGAGACCACGACAACGACGACAGCAGAGATGACGATGACAGCTGCTGCAATAGGAATTATAGTATATGATATTGCGTCTGACTCTTTCTGACGATCAAGAGAAAGATTCATGAGGTAGACAACGTGAGTATTTCTTTTGCCGGGATGGCACAACTCTTCTTATTCAGCCCTGGTAGTGCGTTGATCTAAGCAAAGACGCGGTGTCCGTGATGAACTCAAAACTTTTGCCAAGACCTCTTTCTGGATGGTTGTAGTGTGCGAAAGCGTGAGGGACACCTTCATACCTCTTCATCGAAACTTGATTGCCACCATCTGTGAGTAGCCTTCCGTAATACTCCCCCTCATCCCGCTCAAGATCGAACTCTGCTGTTACGATATGAGCTGGCGGTAGATCGTTGAAGTTTGGCGCCAAGACTGGCGTTAAGATCCACTCATTCAAACATCTTTCTTGTTCATCTAGCTCAATGTGTCAATAAATGGTCTTGTTTCAGGGCTGGCTTTTATCCTACCATCATCGTCTCCAAGCCAATATTTCAAGAACCATTGTTCTCTCCCCAGTGGTCCCCAAGGGAGACTGTGAAATTGTCGAGCACTTTCATACGGACAGTTGATTTCATTGAGCCCTTTGATCTTGCGGCTGCAATATCGCATGTCGGTCGCTGGAACGATCATGAGATGCAACTTGATTGGAATGTTCTCATCTCTTGCAAAATGGGCAAGAACGGCAGACATTTGACCGCCGGCCGACAGCCCGCCAAACGAGACGCTGGTCGGGTCGATGTTTAGAACTTGAGCGTTGCTGATGGTCTGGAGGATGGAGATGTTAGCCAAGAGCTTGGGACTTTCTTATTGGTGGTCAAAGTCTTACCCATTTGACAGCATCCCAGCAGTCGTAAATTGCGGTGGGAAATTTATGTTCAGGTCCCATACGGTAGTCGACATCGATGATTTTTATGTTCGCTTTGTTACACATATGTCGGCACCATGCAGCCTCGCTCTGTAGCCCACCAAGAACCCAACCGCCTGTAACGTCAATTACTGTTTCTCATATTTGCTGGGATTTCAAACGAGGTGCTCGCTTACCTCCATGAAAGTTGAGATGTACGGGAAACGGACCAGGGCCTTCAGGCGAGTAGACACGAACGGTGATCTTTCCAAAGGGCCTGGTCACAGGGATCTTACGATCTTCAACATGGAATACTTCAGGTCCTACACTGTTGTTAATACGCATTCTGAGACAAAATCTGGCTTCTAACTTGGCTAACCAGCACATGTCGGATAAGTGAAGCTGTATTTCCCCGGGCTTTTCCGATACTCTTCGATACTGACTTCATCGGCTCTCACCATGGAGCCGCCATGATCATTCCAAAGCCGAACCCACTCTGGATCTATACCTGGATAGTCTTGCGCCGAAATAGCAAGTCGTCCGGGGTATGCTTCAGCTTCCAGCTGTTCGCAGGCTGTTCTTGAAACCGTCATCTTCGATGTATGCGCATGTAGTTGAATTCGATCAAATTGCGATATCGAGCCAAAGGTCTCATTTCATTTCGCAGTTCGTCTCATCATCTAAGCCGCAATCGCCGGGCCGGACGTTTCCATGACCAACGCATCGAATTCGGCGGCCGGCATTGTGTCTGATTGGCGGCGTTCAAATGGCCGATCTTGGTGGGTCAATCGCGGATGAACCACCAAAAGATGACGGTATTAGATCTGATTGGTGGCGTTCTCAATCGCTATCTTAGTGATAGGCCAGTGGACGCCACCTATGAGAGTTGCGCAAAATCCCCAGCGTTATCTCCCGTATCAGACGTTCACGCGCCTGTCCGGGGGACCCCGCTTTACCCGCTGCGCCGGGTCGAGTCAGAGGATCAGTGATTTGAACAAAGGACGAAGCCAAGCATTTTGTTCGTCATCTATATGACTATGAGATGTTCCAGCATTCAGCTTCCGAAGGGCATCGTTCGATTATCGGAGCATGAATACTTTCTGGTCGTGCTAGAGTGACGATGAGCGACGCCAAAGACAACATCGCCGGTGCAGAAGAGGCCCAGATACATCCAGATGCCCCGATCAAGTCGGTTGCGGAGCAATGGGCGGGTCTTAGGAGAGTTCCAGACAAACTCCCAACTGTCGCACTTTTGATCTTGGTTGTTGAGGTATGTCGATCATGAGACTCGTTCGATTCAGTTGGGGCTCCAGTTTAACAGCAAGAAAAAAAGCTCGGAGAACGCTTCACTTACTTTGGTCTGAGCGGGCCGATTCAGAATTACATCAAGTAAGTTCTAAGAGATTACCTCTGTTTCATATGCTAGAGCGACTACCTAGTTTGCCTTTGGGTTCACATGTACTCCGTATTGAGGTACCATTGTCGTCGCCGTCGTTGTTGTTGTTGTTATTGCCGTTGTTGTTTCTATCATTATCTCTACTACTGTCATGCTGAATGAAGTCGCCCAGTACGCAGAGAAATTAGGCGGTCTCAATTCTAATGCTGTGCAACTTCGACTAGACTTACTTCCAATTGCTAACTAGTTCCATCATAGCAACCCCTATGATCCAAGTTCTAATCTTCCGGGAGCTCTCGGGCGAGGCCAAGCTGTGGCCACTGCGTTGGGCAACTTCTTCAAATTCTGGGCATATGCATCGACAGTCATCGGGGCCGTTATAGCAGGTAAGTTGGTTGAAAACCTTCCATATAGTGCCGTGCTGACAGCCCTTTATCAGACCAGTATCTTGGAAAGTTCAAGGCAATACTTGCTGCTTGCTCTGTCTACACCATCGGTCTCATCATTCTCGTTGCAACTTCAACACCGCAAGCGATCACCAGCGGGGCTGGCTTTGGTGGCCTCATCGCCGCAATGATCACCATCGGTCTTGGTACAGGTGGGATCAAAGCGAATGTCACGCCCATGTGCGCCGAACAGTACCAGAACTCTCATCCTGTCGTGAGGACTCTGAAGTCTGGCGAAGAGGTTCTTGTGGATCCTGAGCTAACTGTACAACGCTTGTTCATGTGGTTAGATAATGCATGGTCACACAACATCGCGGACACCAGCTGATAACTATTCTAGGTTCTACTGGGTCGTCAACATTGGCGCTCTGTCACCTCTGATCACCGTGAACGTTGAGGCTCATCACTCTTTCTGGTTGGCATACCTGATTCCACTCATGTGAGTTGCCCAACTCCTCCGACCCGGCTTGGTATCTAACCTGCCCAGTGCAATTCTCATATCCGCGGCCGTCTTCATTTCCGGTCAGAAGAAATACGTGAAGGTCCCACCCGAAGGATCTGCGATTGTGGATGCTTTCCGAGTAACCAGAATTGCTATCAAAGAGAAGGGCTTTGAGAACGCCACCCCCTCGGCGCTCAGAGAGTCTGGTCACGAAAGCAAGTATGCGATTGCAAGAGAAGCCAAGTACACTGACGAATATGTCATGGACGTGATGAGGGGACTGAACAGTTGCAAGGTAGGAAGATCTCGATTATTGACAATACTATGAAGCTGACGTTTTCATATCTAGATGTTCTTGTTCTTCCCTCTTTACTTCGTCTGTTGGATCCAGATTTGGAACAATCTGATTTCCCAGGCAGGCGAGATGGCTCTACATGGCACACCGAACGATTTACTGCAGAATCTGGACCCCATCGCCCTGTGCATCTTCATTCCATTTCTTGACAGTAAGCAGCCATCTACGCTAGACGCCTTAGGAAATGATCTAACCCGAGAACTCCATAGTCGTTGTGTATCCCCTCTTCCGGAAGTATCGCATCAACTTCGATCCGGTAACTCGAATTTTCGTCGGATTCCTTTTCGCATCCGTCTCAATGGTTTATGCTAGTGTTCTGCAGCACTACATATACAATTCACCCCCAAAAAGCATTCACGTCTGGATTCAGGCACCGGCGTACATCTTGGTGGCGTTTTCAGAGGCGTTCATCATCGTTACTGGGCTGGAGCTAGCTTTCACCCACGCACCGAAAAAGTGAGTGCCCCTGAGTTGGCTCAGTGGTCCGATGACGCCAAGATAAAATCTAACGCTCAAATTTACCTAGTCTTCGATCGGTTGTATCCGCCCTTTTTTGGTTGACAATTGGTGTCGCTGCGGCTATTTGCATCGCTCTCGCTCCCGTTTCTCAAGACCCTTACTTGGTTTGGATGTACGCTTCCCTTGGGATTGTGGGATTTGTGGCTGGCTGTGCATTCTATGCCTGTTTCTACCCTGGGAAGAATAAAGCAGTGCCTGGACAAGAGGTGATTATTGAGGGAAGGTCTCCTGATTCATGACAAATAATGGAGACCAAGCCATCGAAACGTTTCAATGGTGTGCAGAGACAATGATCATGTTAATTCGTTATGTCTCATCAATAATCAAATTTGGTATTTGTTGAGTTATAAATACTGACTATGCCATGACACCTGAGCAATGCAACGACGAACAGCTCGTACCTAAGAGCTGTCTCTAAAAAGATGTCATTAATTACATGATTTTACAGTTATTGGAAGCTTTGTACACGGCTGCCAGACGGCTCTACAAAGGTTTCGCCGTTACTGCTCTCTCTTTTTAACTGAAGAGGCATGGGTAAATATCGCAGAGCCTCCAAGGCATCTGGGTCGATCATGGGTGGCGCGCCTTCGGCCGGCGGAGGCCATGAAAGGAGTGTGGGAGAGAAGACACCGCTGCTGGCAATGCTTCCTACTTCTGAAAGAGAGCTCTCGGAACTGGCGATACTTTTTCTGTGGTTGAACTCCGGATCGCCATTTTCGGATTGGTTCCCACGTATCCAGTTTAGCCAGTCCAGGATCGGCGTGTGTAGACCCTCTGGCATCGGGCTGTCTGGTGTACTGGCGGCTAGGAAGCCGTTCTTTGTTGACACCGGAGTTTGGTTCATTGTCCTCCGGGCGATGACGTCTCTCCTTCCGTGCCAGAGCATAGAAGACATGGTGCTGCGAGATGCTCTAGACTGCGCACGAGACTGTGCATGTGAAGGAGTCTTCGATGTTCGCCAAGCAGACCAGACACTTGGGGCGGAGGAGCCAGAGCGAGATGACCGGGTTGGCCATCTGAAGATACGAATAGGGGAAGGTTCTGGAATTGGTGGTGGAGCTGGGAATGAGAACCCATGGGATTGTGCATATTGTTGAGCTTGAGCGTAAGTGAATGGCGTTCCCGAGTAGGGGTTGGTTCGTTCGGACACTGAGGATAGGCCTTGCAGTGTAAGTTGAGGTGGAGCTGCGGATGATCTTTCAGGTTTGGGATGCTCGACTGTCAGTTGGTCAATGCCGCTGACTGCGCGACTATCGGTCATGACTTCAGTCATTGGGACGACGCTTGTGTCGATGGTATCTCGATATCGAGGTTCGGGGCCGTATTCGTTGGAGGGGCTTTCGGGAGGCAGAGCGGCGTGGTGATGTTCGTTTGCCCTTCTTCTTCGACGGTAGCACCAGTAAAGCAGCAGGGAAATTCCCATCAAGACAACGATACCCACTGTGAATGAGATTAGCATTAGAGGGATGGGGTTGTGTAGTTGACGTTATCACTTACATACGACACCTGTCGCTACCAAAGGAGTCTGACTGGGAGTTCCACCACTGGATTGGGTATCGAGATTTGGTGAGATTGGTGTCTGACTCGAAGCCGGTCCTCCCGAGCTCGTTGCATCTGCGCCGCTGAGACCAGAAACTCTTGTAGTTGGGGGTATCGAAGAGGATGCTGCGACTTGGGAAGACGCAGCAACACCGGGGGTTGTGGGAGCTGCTGCCGCTGCCGCTGCGTTGGCAACGGATGTTGTTCCACCACCAGCCGCTGCAGCTGCAGCACTACTACTTGTTGAAGGACTAGTTGCAGCAGCCGCTGGAGATGATTGTTGAGGTTGAGCTGCTGCTGCTGCCTTTGTTGTCGCCGGAGCTTGGGCAGCCGGTGCCGTCACGGGCTGCTGCTGTTGTTGTTCTTGTTTTGTGGATGATGCAGGAGCTGCCGCCGCGGGCTGCTGTGTCGTCACAGGCGCTGCTACCGCTACTTGGGTCGTTGGCTGCGCAGCTGCAGCTTGTGTTGTTGCTGCTGCTGCTGGTGTTCCCTCTGCCTTCACACTTTCCTGTGTTGTCGCCGCCGGCGGTGACAACACCTGACTGATTATGTTACCGGGAGCGTTGAGAAGATCCCCGATGAGGCCTCGACGGTAGAGTTTGTGCGAGACCTCATGCCATCTCCCGTGGATACCCTCACCGACCATTGTTCATTATATCCTGGCGCTGCCGTGTGATTGTCGTTTGTGTATCGAGATTGTTGTTGCTGTTGTTTTCTGTTCCAAAACGTTTCGATGGAACGCCCGCTTGGAACACCGTCATGCAGCAAAGCAAGTGCAAACCGAAAAGACCGTCAACTGCGAGCGAAGTAATCCCGACCGTGCGAACGAATGACTGGAAGTGAGAAGACACAAACAATCAAAGATCAAAGTTCCCCCTCCCAAGCCAGCGGCATGGATTGCGAGAGAGAGGGTATTAGAGAGAGCCACCCCCTTCATCCAATGGAGTGATTCCAAGGTCAATGCGGATATTGGGATGCACTAGCTGTGATGAAGAGGTCCGAGCCTTGTCGTTCAGTTGCCTCCTCTAGGCTCGAATCGGGCGGTCCACTGTCATAGCTGCGGGCTTTTAACCCGTCATCAAGGAACTCAAGGGAGTATCGCCGGTTCTCTTCGCCGCGGCTGGCGGATAGACGGGCTCTGTTAGCGCCATCTGCTACGAGACATGGCGCCCCTAATGATACAGTTAGCGGTTACATCGGTAGCGTGGCGTTTGTTGTTGGTCTAGGAGAGGGCCGCTAAGCGACGCCATCGTCAAAGCGACTGTGGTGCCTAACCACCATGGATTCGACAAAAGGTCTCCAATTTGAAAAGGACTCTTGGATATCCACTGCCTCAGTCGAAAGAGTCGAAAGGGGGAAATTGTGTCTTAAACTGGACAATAGGAAAAGTAACGGCTTGATCGAAAGATGGCACTGCCATACGCCGCTGAAGAAAACGCGATGTAGCCGATCTGGCAATGATCTTCCCCTTTTGTCAACAACTAAGCCTTATGCATAAGACAATAGACTGCATTTGACGGAACATGCATGCGAGGTTATCTGCAATTCATCCCGCACCACGCACCACTCGGAGGCCCCTGGCGCACGGATGCATCACCAGCTTCATCTGATCCGCGCTTGAACATCGTCTCTCCTTTCACCCCCGGAATGATCCACTTGGGCCCTGGCCTGTTTCCACTGTCCGAGTAAGACTTCACGTACGCGGTGACACAATTTCAACTACGACCTGACAGTGTCCTGACAAACTGTCATGGGCGGTAGGCGTGGCGCGCGGTGGCTATGGGGCTAGGATCGTATTCTGCCCCTAGAACTTGATGAGGGTTCTCCGTGGCGGATTATCATTCCTCGTAATGCATGTATTGCCTTCGTATCTTTCGCGGCTTGATCTTCTCGGGCTCCGATAACCGAAGAACGTAAATCTGAAGAATGATAATTGATAAGATAGGCAAGCTTAGGGTACATCACTGAAGTAAGTAAGACTGTATGCTCACCGGAGCACAGGCGCAGGTAGATCAAGTCAAAGATCTCTAAGCCTGAGGGATGATATTCATTGAGATATCCAGTTGGGAATAATTCCTGGCCAATGACGATGAGGGCTGACCGTGGATCGCTATCCCACAGTCTCGCCCGAGTCCGTCCTAGGGACTCTCGGACTTCCCTTCAGCAACTCTAAGCCTTCTGGAAAATCTCTGATCCTCCCGTCATCGTCCCAGAGTGAAGCCAGGACTTGGCGCTCCCCCTTCCAAGGCTTCCTCGAATGCATGACCGCGTAATTCTGGGGACGCCTTTCGTGTCAGCCACCACACACGATGTCACTCGCACGGGGATTTTCCAGAGATAAAATACTCACGTCCAGCAAAACCAAGTCTCCTTGCTCCCACTCAACATCTACGGCACCCTCTTCCGCGAGTTTCAGCAGCAAGTCCAAGTCCTCGACGTCAATCGGCGTGCCGTCACCGAATGTCGGCGGCGGATGATAGGACCCGTCATCGCCGCGGAACGGTGGCCTTGTCGCACCATGATGTCTACTCCGCCCCCAGGCGGAAGTGACATTCCCGAAGAATACCGTAGACTCAGTTGGGTTATGGATGCGAATGGCTTCATTGTGGTGTCAGCTCTGGCCAAGTTCCATGGTGAATGATGGGAATGAGCACCAACCGGGGACGATATGTGTCACGCTCAGGCTCCCATCATCATGCCATTCAAAGCGGTCACTGTGACGGCGAACCTCAGCCTCGATCTTCCTCCGGGCAGTGTTTTCGTCGTCTCCGTCGGTGACCTCTTGTCCGTATGCGCCCCGAACGCTCGTTCCCGTGTTGGAAACAAGCGTATTTACCGTATAGCGGTACACGTACTTGACGCCCTTGTTGAGAAGCTCCGAGAAAAACTTTGGTGATTGGCGTTGAAGTTCGTGGGCAATGTAGATTGCTGATGTGATGGGAGTTGCGCCGCCTGTTTCTACTTAGCACGCACATCGTAAACTTGTTTCAACAATCAAGCCATTCATTGCGATATCACAAAGTTAAAATATGATCACTCACCAGACTCAGGGATCTGAAGGGCACTAAACGTAAGCCAAGCTGGGTTGATCGTCGACCAACCGTATCTGCCCTGATCAGCACACTATGATAACAAGGGTTCCACTATGCTTACTCGCTATGCGGCCAAATCGGGAGCTCGGGTGGCCTACGGACTATCAGCTCGTGCTATGTGGTCGGACTGTTGAGCATCGCGGAGCCTACCCCTCGTTTGCCGTTTTCACATTTGGTGCCAAAACGGTTCTCAAAGGAGGTCTCCCAACCTCAATATGAGGGCGAAATCCAAATGCGTGTGCTACTTTGCTGTAGTCGTCCGGCGTTTTGATGGGCAATCCGCGGATCAACACTGCACCGCCATGCTGCCCGATCAGCTTAACCAAGTCACCTGACCGGGTGAATCTTTCAACGGCTTCGATGCTCTCGGTCAAAGTCAATGTTTTGGTTGGTCTGAGACCCAGAGGGAAAGACGAAGACCAGGGAAGGCTGAATTTGACGGTGTCTTGCTGACCGGGCACTTTGAATGCTTCAAAGAGGGGCAGACCTTTGTCAATGTCCCCCCAGTTTTCCAGTGCCGATGATGGTAAACCGCTCTGGGGCGCTACTGCGGATTCAACATCTGCCATTTTTGTTTCGATTATTCTCGAAAGTTTGGGTTGGAAGTTGTGAAGGCTGTCTGATACTTGAAATGATGATTGGCGTTGCTTGAGGCATTACACGCGCTCTTGTTGCTCTTATTCTTCCAAGACATTCGCGATTACTGATGACTAAAATCACTGATAAGATCCTGCTAGACTCTGAATCCTTCAGGTCTCGGGGTGCCTTGGCCTCGCTTGTGTGAATTGCGTGATCGCCCATCTTGATGGTGCATGCTACGCCAGGTAGACGCATTGTCGGGGAAAGCCCGACGTAAATGCAGCATAAGCAGCATCGATATGTAAGGCAGGATATTATTTTGCGACCAATAAAGGATCTTAAATGTGTTTTGGCAGGCTTCGACGAAAAGCGTAGTGCAGCTGAGTTTTTTACGTTTTTATTGCGTTGTTTATCTTACCAATATCGTTCCAAGACATTTACAACTTGCCAAAGACCTAATATACGAATAAATTTCACAAACATTTCTCAAAGGCCGCTCAGCAGCTTTTATTGGCATTATTTACGCACATAGGAAGCGGAAAAAAAGATCCATGGAGCTTCGCAATTGCATGTCGGCATGTCGTGATCGTGAGAACATCCAACCAGCCGCGTACGTTATGTGGAGACGCTCTTTGACGACCTCTAACCACACTAATAATTGCCGACCTGGTCAATGAAGGATAGCCTGCGGCTTCGGCAAGTCTCCGATATCACGCAATATTGGATTTCAAAATCCTTCCGCTATCATAGGTCATGGAATCGAAGGCTCAATCTTGTGCTTCTTAGCTTAAGTACGTCGCAGCTGCCAAAACTTCTCCAAGCGGAGAAATATGCATAGTAACATTGACGAATCAGTTACTGCGAATATGACTTCAGCCAGCAATTCCCACGGTCCGGGTACCTTTCCGGCTAATGTTGTGACTGGAGCAGCATCTTCACCAAAGTACCATTGGTATCGTGGAGTCTTCTTCCAGGCCACTGTCGTCGGTATTGCGGCATTCACGGCCCCTGGACTATGGAATGCTATGAATTCTGTTGGTGCCGGCGGCCAACAGTCGCCGTATTTAGTTATGTAAGTTGACATGCACCTCACAACAGCATCAGGATATCCAGATCTAACCCAGAAGCAGGGCTGGAAACGCTGTACTATTCTCTCTGATGACGATAACCTGTCTCACGGGAAGTATCATTGCGAACCGCTTCGGGTTGAAGGCAACCTTTTCTTTCGGAACTACGGGCTATGCGGTGTACTCCGCTGCTCTTTACACCAACAATCGTTATGGGACTGAGTGGTTTATCTACGTTGGTTCCGCTGCTTGTGGTATCACAGCTGGCTTATTTTGGGCGGCGGAAGGCGCTATCATGCTCAGCTATCCGGAACCAGAAAACCGAGGCAAATATCTTGCATACTGGTTATGGTGAGTACCATCGCAAGTTGCTGGCGTCGCGGGATTCATCAAAAATGCTAAATCATACGTAGCTACAGGAACAGTGGCAGCATCCTAGGCGGTGTTATTAACCTCGCCTTCAACTACCAAGGCAAGAGAACAGGGAAGCTGGATTGGCGAACGTATATCGTGTTTGTGGTCTTGCGTAAGTACTGGCCCGAGCTTTGGCCCCCATTGACGTGATTCCGCAACCCAACTCAATCCCTTCTCGTGATTTAAACTCCGCCGGGTACAATATGAGACGGGGCTGACTCAACCTTGGTCTAGAATGTCTCGGGCCCCTTGTTGCCCTGCTCCTCTCCCCACCCGATAAAGTCGTCCGACGGAACGGCACCCGGGTCCAGATCATTGAGCGTATTTCTGACTCGGCTGAACTCAAAGAGCTGGGACGTCTCATGCTACGAAAGGAGTTCCTCCTGGTGTAAGTCTGACAGCCTCGATGCTTATGCCAGGGACGCTTCACAGTGCAACTAATACTTCCTTGTGTGACAGCACGCCATTCTTCATCTACGTCAACTGGTTGCTACCTTACAGCAGCTCCTACCTGTCACTCTACTTCACCATCCGCGCGCGAGCGCTGGCATCCCTCGTATCTGCGCTTGCCCAGATCGCCGGTACCGCTGCGCTGGGAAGCTTCTTGGACTGGAAGCGTCTCTCGCTGACCACGCGCGCACGGGTTTCGTATGCGTTTCTGATGGCGCTTATCGGTGGTTGCTGGATTTGGGGTACTGTCGTCCAAGCCGATTACGCCAGGCACAAGCCCTCCCTTGACTGGGATGATGCAGGTTTCGGTCGGGGATGGGCGCTGTACATCATGTGGCAGGTCAACTTTGCACTGACTTACAACTTCGGATACTGGCTGGTCGGATGGATGTCGCGTCATCCTAGTGACATCGTCAGATACACGAGTGCTGCAAGAGCTCTCGAAAGCGCAGGCCAGTGCATCAGCTCCGGCATCAGCTCGACGAGTGTGCCTGTGAGTGCCTTTGACTTGCCCCTTGAACTCGTGAGAACTGACATTATTCGCAGCTGACAGCAGCTTTGGGTGTCAACTTTGCTCTCTGGGGTATTGCTGTTGTGCCAGCCTATCTCGTTGTTCGACAAATTGGGGTTCGACACGTTGGCGCGCATTCGACACAGGAGAGGCCATCAGAAGCAGTTGATTCACATAAAGGGCAGCAGGATTATAATGGTAGCGACGAAATTTAGTAATTCATCTAACTCAATAAAACCTCGCGGTCCATCTTTTAAAAACTTTCTCTTTATTCAGAAGCGAATATCTAGGCCATCGTAAAGTCAACTCCACAATGCCCCCAATTTTAATAAAGAGAAATATCTCTCATTCCAAACTCCATCTCTTTTTGGTTATTCAAGGAGACAGGGAGATGCAGCCGGTGGAGCTGTCCTCCTGGAAGATGCCGCCGTAGATGATGCCCTCGTTGATGTTGGCGGGCTGGTCACCGCTCTTGGTGATGTCGCTGCCGCCGTTGACGGGCTTCTTGAGCATGCCGAAGTGGAACTGACCCTGGCCGGCAATGTTGTTGGTGACAGCAGTGCCCTGGGACTTCAGAGCGGAGTTGCCCTGGGAGTAGAAGACCTCGGTGGTGTTCTTAGTGAAGTCGAGCTTGACGGCGAAGTTGTGGAAGACACCCTCGGTGAACTTGGTCTTGAAGAGCTCGGGGACGGGGCTGGAGTTGACGTTGCCGAAGAGCTGGAGGGTGTCGGGGTCGGCGGTGTTCTGGCCGAGGATGGTACCGGTCTTAAGGACGACCTGGTTGGTGCTGAAGTCGGCGCTCTCGAGGAAGACAAGCTGGTACTCGTGGGACAGGTTCAGGGGGCGCTGGGCATCCTTCATCAAGCTGAAGTGGAGGGTCTTGACGCCCTGGGTGGAGGCATCCTTTCCGTCGTTGCTGAGGGGCAGCATCTCAGCGCGGCGGAAGCCGACCTGAACGTTGGTCTCACTGGGAGCGAAGATGGACTTGTCGTTGATGGTGACCTCGAACGGCTTGGTGGAGTTGACGTCGAACTGGGAGAGCATCGGTGTTAGTCTCGCGCATGTTCGGAGTACGGGCCCAGGAGAGACCAGGCTCGGCTCGGGGTGGGTCACTTACCAGGGAAGAGGCACCCTGGGGGAGCTGGATGAGCTCGCTGAACTTCAGGCCCTTGCCGAAGACGTTGGCAGTGTTGAAAGGACTGGTCTTTCCATCGAAGTCGGCGGCGGTGAAAGCCTTGGGGATGCGGCCATCGAATTGGAGAGTGCACTGGGCCTTGGAACCGGGGGCGGTGGCGCCAGTGTTGTTCTTGGTGGCGCAGTCGGCCGCGACCGAGGCGATGAGCGAGAGAATGAGAGTAGAAACGAACATTTTGTTGATCCTAGACCGGCTACGAGCGGATTTGTTAAAAAGAGTGTGGTTGGTTGGAAAATAGGCGTCAGATGAGACGAACAAAAAAGAATGAAAGAAACGTAAAAGATGATCTACAGAGGCTTGAGTCCAGGCACGAACGGATCAGACGAGGGCGGTCATTGACATTTTGTACTGGCATCGTCTGATCTGATCTGAGCCTTGTCTGGCGGACATGGAACCGCTGCAACTCCATTTCATCCCAGTCTCCAAGTCCGCGGGGTCCTCGCCCAGCGCGCGACCGTCCGCTGAGCCCCTTACTCTCCAGAAGCTTTCTGCTGCCGTCTGGGATTGAATGGGGTTCGCCGGATTTTCGTGTCATGCACCCTTGGCATCTGTAACTCGGCGCGCCTCGTCACCGCTGAACCGTGCTGTTGGGTACCGGCGAAGTTGGCTGTTCTCCTGATGAGAGGCAGGGTTACACCCTGGCAAAATCCAAAGAAACTTTCCGCTGATTCAGTTTCGGAACCAGTGCCCCATTCGGGGGCAGCACGCACGGAGCCGCATGCGGCCGGGTCTCATCATCAACACTACCGCAAAGACGAAGTCGTGAGTCGTGGCAGATTATCTCATCCATGGAAAGTCGAATTCTTACTCCGGAGTGCCCGGCAACAACTGGAGTCTGCTTCCCTGCACCACGTGGAAGACTGGTGAGAGATTCAATATCGAGCGGCCCCTGATATTAAGGGGAGATGATACCAAGACCTACCTTCGAGCCCAGATTCGCTCAGAGATCCATGGAAAAGCATCATCGCTGCTCCATAGATCACTGCTTGCGCAATCTGGTGATGGCTTCACAATAAAGTTGATGAACGCGAGTTCCGTGTGGTGGAAAGTTGCCATCCAGGGGTGTCGACAATTTGGAACTGATGGCGATGTTTCCGTCGGAACCCCTTGATGACGGGCGTTGCCGAAACCTCACTCTCGGTTTCGGTTGACAACTCCGAGACAGAAGAACTCCTAACTTGGCTGATGGGCTTGACACGTAGATCATAGCACGGAGCAGTTTATTGACTTCGGATTGTCTACCGGCTTGAAAGAGAAAATAGGAATGCAGTGGTCGAAACATTACCTCGCCGGGTTCCCTCCCTTGCTTTCCTTTTCCAGGAAAAAGAAAAATGGCCGATTAAAGTCGGCGCATGCCGGCCCTGTTACCGAGTGGGCGGCCGGCTGGTTTGCGTGTCTAGTGTTTCCAATAACTGCCCCCAAATATCGCAGTCTGAACTCTATTCCCGCCAAGCCGGTTTGAGACGCCCTAATGCAGGACGCGATATCACCTTTCTGGCGAGACGTCAACCCAAAAGGGTTCTAGAACGGAGGCACTAGTCCATAGGGCGCAGCGAAAGCTCGGAAATCGGGTTGCCAAATCCATCTCTGTGGGAAACAGATAAAGATATCCTCAGCCCGCAATCCAGGTTTTGAATGCGGCGCAATTTGGGACCTCGCACTTCACTTGAGACGACCTTGTACGCTCCGGTTGATGAAGTGGACTTGGCAGGGAGCAAAAATCCGCTTAGTCAACTGATCCATGTCTATTTACTCCGCCGTCCAATATTTTACCGGCGGGATAACTCATCTAGAAATCGAACTGCTCAAAGAGAGTTTTCGGACTTGAGCCGATCCAATATGTTGCGTGATCTTCATTGAAACTTACATCTCCGCGACTCCTCCAGGTCTTGGCAAAGACAACCGGTCGGGAAAGCTGCCTACTTGAGAACATTTACCATATTACGAACTACTCGCATCGGCAAAAAGTCCACGAAAGTGTTCTTCCTGAAGGAAGCTTTTTTGTGTACTTACATATTTACATCCCTCGCCGAAAAGATTTCCGATCAGTTCGGGCGGACAAATTTGCGATTTGTCCGTGTTCCCACTTTCCGTTTCTTCACGTCCCGGCTTAATGTTGGGGGATTGCGGTTGATTGTGGGGACGTATGGATTCGCTCCCCTGCAATTTGCCGCGAAATACGATCGTCGGAACTGTCAATTCGAGAAATGTTTCAATCCATGCAATTGCGATAGGGGATGATTCGCCTCTGTTGGCCGCCGCTATGAGAAAACGGCATCAAGTGGTGCGTCCGCAGTTGAAGTGGTCAACTTTTTGATTATAAAACCACTCTTGATATGCAAGAGCAGCTACGAATCAAATATGTGTTAACAGGTTCACGTTATGCCTGTAGAGCGATATATCGAGTGCGGCTCGATCATATATGGGATTTGAGACCATTCCTCCTCCATCACTGACGCATGCCTTCCTCGTGACGCAGCCGGACTAAAGGCTTCGGCACCCTGTCAAGGTCTGGGATGGTCATGAGGAGTACCCGGTACCAACGTCCTACAGGGCAACGTATCCGCTAGCGACGGGTTGCTCAAGTTCAGCACTCGGCACGACCCACTCTCCGGAGGCAGATCCGATCCCCCCAGACCTAGCCGGTCTGGTGGTCCCGACATCTAGTCTCCCAGATCGGATTTGACAATAGCAATCACGTCGTTGAATGTTTGTGAAGTTGATAGTTGCATCCGACGACATCTTCAAGGACTATTAATCAACTGTCGGGATATCGAAAGTATATTCCTCTTTCTCTGAGCATGCGTTACCAGCAACTTAGAGGATATCTTTTGAAAGATGTTGCAGCATTCGTATCGCGAGTATCCAGCCACCAGTTTGTTCTCGGAGGCAACGGAACCTAGCTTATCGAAATAGCACTTTGAAAGTTGATTGTTACGTTCAGCCGCAGAGCATCGGCAGACCCCAGACTCATACCGGTGAACAGCGCAGTGGTTGAAGTAGGTCTTTTCGAGTCCTGTCAAAACCCAAGACTAACGTGGCGGACCGCATTACCGGGTCGTCTATTCACAGTTTGGAACCCTGTCGACTGCCCGCTCATATCCGTGGATACAAAAGTAACCTTGGAATGATATTGCGCGCCTATGAACTCCACTAACCGGGAAAAACTGTCTTACATGGTTGAACGCCTAGTTGTCATCCCAATTTCGCAGGAGCGGGAACAACCTCAGATGTTTACAAATGCTATCATCCCGCGTCAAGGTTCCAGAGTTGATGATCTCAGTTGACCATAAGAACCTTTGGTCTTCTTGTCGGCTTGCAATCTTCTGTCATGCCCCAATTACTGGCGCTGACAGGGTCTCAAGTGGCCAAGTAGCAGCAGCCACTGTGAGTTTGGCTTGGCTCTTCTCAACCTCGTAGCGAAAGAAGAAACCTTTGCTTAGACCAGAGCTCCATATTTCCATAATTCTCAGACGTGGCATGTACGTGGCCGCTTCGCTCGCGGATATAAGTAGCTGGTCAACTTCGGCTGGTTCGGCAGATAGCTTTCTGAATTGGCAGGTAAGAGCAAGACTCTCTAGCGGCACTGTCGCTGAGCTCAACGAGACCGTAGAGCTGAAGTTTCGAAAGAATCTCTTGCGTCTAATGCATGTGAAACAGCCATTTCTTCGAGGTGAAAGCTAGCTGATATTGCGTTGGTCATGAGTATGCTGCGACGGGATCTCCGTGTCAATTGACAATAATCATTGTTAATCTCTTGATCTTTCAACTGGTCATCCTGATCTTCAAACAAGGACTGGAGCCGAGACACCCATAATGAGAGTCTCTGAATCGCGCTTTATGTGTAGCTTTTGCTACCAATGATTAGTTGGTTTGCGCAATGATTCTGCTCAAGGTCAGGCATTTCGCTCTCGAGTCGTCGTTCGCAACCTATTTGCCTCAGGCAAGGCAAAGCGTTCATAATCTTGGTTATCGACCGAGCCAAAAACACAGACGGAAAGGACTTCTTGATGAAGAGTGAAGTGATGGCAGAGACATTTTCCAGAAAAATAGAGTCTTCGCGATTGTGATAGGATACGCCGTCGAAGGGAAGAAAGAATCTCGGACCCTCAGCGCAACGGCAGCGCTCAGCTGGAAAGTGGATGTCGTCATCCCCGGGAAAGACTGCGCCCAGCTCAAGAGTAATGCCAGCTGTTGCATTCAGGTCCGCCCATCGAAGAATAGAGAAAAACAAACCCAAATTAGTTGCGATTGTTCTCATGCTTTCCTCGATCATGGCGTAGGTGGTGGCGGCTCTGCCGCATGAGCCGCAAACGCCCTCGTTCAAGCCGAAATGAAGAGCAATTTTTCTGATCAAAGCTGTACGGCAATTGGGACCTTTAAGAAGCTGGCGGAACCCTTGGAAATCCGAGTATGGGAATGAGCGCCGCAATGTTAATGTATCCCAAAGCAATCGTTCGAAGAAGCCCTGCCATTCTTTGGAAACACAGGCCAAATTTGCCACAGGATGGTTTCTCTGACCGGAAACGAGGCTCGCCAAGCTTTCCAGTATCATGAGTCGCAGCTCTTGTGGAAGGCGGGCCCACAAAGACTTGGGCTGCGGGACTTTAGTTTGAGAATGATCCTCCATGATAAACGGCAAGAGTGTTGAATACAAGGAATATAAAACGTCGCAGGTTGTTAGCGAGATTGAGATGTTGATGGGTTATTGATGGGTTGCAGTTGTGAAGAACGGTTCTGGGCATGAGGCAAATGGGCGGTTTGCAAATTTTATTTTCTTGTATGCCCTTTTAAAGGGCGTTAGGGTTCTGAAGTACTCTCAAGGTTCTTCAGAACTACGTTTCTATGTACCTTTGTCTACTACGGTAAGTTTTGTTCTTTACCTAGGTAGATGGAAGGGTACCTTGAGATCTGAGTGGATTGTGGAACACGAGCGAAGGCCATGATGATCACCAAAAACAATATCGGCAACAATGTCAATAAAAGTACCATAATAACATCTCTACTAGGTAATGGAAATGATACTTAAATGACACTAGTAGTGTATGCGTAGCTACCGAAAGTGCTTCACCTCTGGGAGCATCCGGCACAGCTCTTTACCAATTTCTCAACACCTTGTTGAGTTAAAAATTCTCTGAGTTGTCAAATGATGAGCAAGCCTCAACATTAAAGGTTTAATATCCATCTATGTTGAGCAAGCCTCAACATTAAAGGTTTAATATCCATCTATGTATGCCATGGCTGCCAAAGTGCGCCGGATGGTTGGATACACTCTCCTTGAACGCAGCTACAACTTCAGGGGCTCGGTGTGCTTCACTTCACCTCCTTTCGGCGAATATATTCACTAAGACATTTCGAACCAGAGGACTCGTGGAAGTTTCAAATCCGGTAACACAAGATAGACAAGTGGCCTTATGGTTCAGGAAGTAAAATTGTACTACCACGCTCAACTGCCTACCCGAAGGAATCGGATGTCACCACGCGAATGATTCCTCAATCAAGTCGACGGTGAAGCCATCCTTGACCCCATTCACGACATGTTTTGTGACCTCGTCTGCCATCCTACCAGGACCGCACACCAAGACAGCGGTCCGACACTCTTTCTCCAGGCAAGACTTCACCAGAGTCTCAACATGCATTCTACCCAGAATGACTCCTGTCGTAGTCATATCCACCTCATATCTGCCATCCTTCTTGAATGGTAGCTTTGAAACAGTTGCATCCGTACACCAGAATGAGCTCTCGATGCCGGCCGCCCCGTCAAGATACTTCTGTCTTACGTATTCGATGAGTGAGATCTCCCGTGCGGACCATGCCAATATGAACCGTTTTGTTCTGTTCATAATGCCAGCGCCTTTCTGGGATATTTCATCGCCATTGTGCAATGCAGTGGCGTATTCTTGGATGTACCCAAGGACGCCTGTTATCCCAATTCCACCAACGATGCAAAGTACTGTGTCAGCGTTAAGCAGAGGTAGATTCTTTGCTCGGTGGCCAGCGTATGGCCCCTCGGTGTATACCGTAATGTCCATGGTAGGATTGGTGGAGGACGCAAGACGTTGCTGAAGTCGCGCGGTGATTCCATTGTGAGGGTGAATCAAGAACGAAACGGACATTGGACCCTGGTCCACAACCCCGTTAGAAAGCACCACAATATCGGAGTTGTTCTTCGTCTCTGTCTTATTTGTGCCTGTAGGCGGGACCCCAGCGATGACTTTGAACGAAGGGCTAGTCCTGGTCTTCCACCCCGAGACGCTGAAAGGATGACTTTGCCAGAACATTCCCAAACCTGGGAAGTAGAGGAACGTGTGTTGACCAGGGCCGAAGCCTCTCATACTCCGAGGGTACACTGTCAACTGCATGACCTTCGATTCCGGAATTGCCTCGAGTGTTGCCTGTGAGCCGCCGATATGATTGAACATGGCAACGCGAAATATTCTCGCTGTCCGGTCAAAGGCCCAGAAGGCGAAGCAGATGTAAAGCCAGGTTTGGTAGCCGAAAGCCAGGGTGAAATGGGGCACTATGTGGTACCAACATGCAGCCAACGCGGCAGCTACGAGGACAATGTGGAGAGCTAGGAAAGTCTCATAGAAGTTGATCCGCATCGGAAGAATAGCAACCCCCATGGCCAGGCTGAAGCATATGGTGGCGATGATTCCCCAGTACTGGCGATAATGTTAGAACATGTGGCAAAACACTTAAAGAGACAACAGCTTACGTAGAAAGGTTCCGCAACTTTGGCGACATACGCTGAAAACCCGTCATAGCCAGGTTGCCAATATGCCAGAGTATACACGACTGAGTGCGCGATAGCTTGCACAGTAGCGATCCGTGCAACCCATCTATGAAGGGTTATGAAAGTCGTGAGGCTCCATCCTGTCAGAGCGATCAAAAGGTTGTTGCGGCCAGCGAATAGGATAGCGAGGCCCGCGTTGACCAGGCTCAGAATTCCAGTGCGATTGCCTACATACTCGCAAAGCTCAAAACCCTTGGACTTGAAGTTGATGTTCGGCTGAAAGCTGCCAAACCCGATGGCAGAAAAGACAACGTTCAAAGTGATATAAATGGCAATGAAGATGCTGATAGTTCGGCGAGGAACATAACCTACCTGTCCAGGCAAAGGTTCTAATCGTCGAGATCCTACCAAACCTGGCAGGAAGATGTACTCTCTCAGCTTTGGCCAGAATCTGGATGCTTGAAGCCGTCTGTGAATTGCAGGGAAAGCTGCCGCGAGTTGCGTCAAGACTCCACAAACAAGACATCCTCCAATAACCACGAGGTACAAAGTGAGGCTGGGTAAGGTCAGTATGATTTCAATGGAAAGCACGAGGGAAAACGTTGTGCTACGTACGCGTATGTTGAGTGGAGATACTCGGACCTACGGAACTCGCCTTCGCTGCCGTAAGTCGAAGAGTACACCTCGCTGTTCACCAAGCTCGTAATGTTGAGCCAGGTGGCATTGGCCGCAAGCTCGATGGTGGGTGCTATGAAGGGCATGCTTTGATCCAATGTCGGCGATCGTGCTCCGCCGACCGCTTGATTGCTGAAGCATTCAGCCTGCTTATCGGCGGGGTAGCCGTCGGCGGTGCAGTGCTGCTGAATGCAGAACGCCATTGTCTGAAGCCAAGGAGTATTCGAAGCATAGCACTCTGGCGATGTCATAGCCATCGGCATGCTCATTCCAGGCATGTTTGACATACCAGACATGCCCGGCATGCTGCTGATTGTCGCATTGCTGAAAGTGGTGCAGGTCAACCATAACGAAGAGAGTGAGTCGTGGCACGCCTGGCAGCATAGATCTTGATAGAGCGAGATACCGAAGCCAATGACACCGCTTCCGACCTGAGCGGATACACCGAGAACCAGAACCAAGAGAGCGACGACGACTGAAGTTGCCATGGCGGGCATATCGACTCACAGACTCGTCGAAAGTCGAGCTGAAGAAGAGATGAGGGCAAATGGGTGAACAGGAACGAGCATCCGAACTGTATGATCAGTGGCCTGAGCCCGAGCTTTGGCATACGTGACGGTGCCTACGTGCCTGGACGGAGAAAGCTGCCTGACTGGCTGTATCGGGTGCCGGTTCAGGCCTCGGTGTCAGGGCTCTGATTCGAGAAAGCCTGCTCAGATCAATGATGACAAAGGTGCGGTCGCCCTCGAAAACTTGGCAACATGGAGGAGAAGGTTCAAGAGGCTAACTTTAAGATTAGACCACAAGCTCTTAGTCAATCACGTATAAAACAACGGGGAGCGCAACATCCCTAACTTAATCGTGTACCTCGTCTCAATACGCCCTACGGCGTCGCGTCATGTGTTTTAGGAGTCTAAACTCGCCGTGTGAACTCGACCTGGCTATTCATGGCCTTCTTCCTAGACATGGCTTTCCGAGTTCCTCGTCAATGGCGTTTGCGGTTACTGAAACCCAAAACCCCGCCAACAGCAGCGTGTCGCTCTGGGAACCTTGCCCGGGAGCCCGCTTGATACCTTGAAACCCCCCCGGACTGAAGTCTTACTGCCCGAGGCCCCTTTAGGAAAGCAAATGTCTGTGATCGCCCGCTTGTGCTGAGTCGAGGCGTAGTACTCGCACGTGGGCCTCGCGGGGGAGCGGCGGGAGGTATGCAGTCATGCAAGCCACCCGACATCAGATCGCCATTAGTCCCTAGATTGTTTACTTTCATGTTTCCGGAGGTGGTATCTATCTTCAGGAAGCCTTCAATATGGACGTCGAGAATTGGCTTTTCGTTATTACCATCCAGCTGGCTTCATGCCGATCACTCACTAAGCAGGACTCGGGTTCTGTAAATCCACCGCCAAGTGCTAGGGTGTGCACGTCCAAAGGATATGGTGGGACGCCCACAGCTTTGGCAAGTCTTGACCATGAAGAGGGAATCGAGCCACCAACGGCCGTGCGGCTGAAACAGAAAGCCAATTGTCCGGGCTATCCTCGCCACTCCGTCCCGTCTGGGCGGCAAATTGACTTAACCTATGTAACACTGTATAGGGTTGCCTGCCTTGAGCAGGTAGCATACCAAACCCAAGTCCAGGGCTGGGGTGTCTTTCAGAACTACATGCATCAATGTCTAAAGATCTCACGGACATGAGTCTTGCACAGCGGTATATCAAAGTTGCTGGCTTTCTTATGAAGAGACGCATGTCATACCACCTTTGCTGATCTTTCCTTCCGGTTCTTGGCATTATCTCTGTCATTCTTGCTGTCCGCGTATTCTTTCCCTCATTTTCGTCCCCTCCCACCGTCATTAGTGTCAAGAGATACTCTGAAATATGGTATCCCGGGTTTCTATCGTAGGCGCTGGGCCAGCTGGTTTTGCCCTTGCTGCCGATCTCCAGAACAATGGAAAGAGTACACTCTTGTACTCTCACGAGACTCATTTGCGGCATGCCAATGATGTGATGAGCAAAGGTCGGCTTATGCTCAGCGGCATGATGGAGGGCTTTTCGCATCTGCGCTTGACGACCGACATGAGCCAAGCTGTAGCATTCTCCAAGATTCTCATTCTCACTGTCCCCTCGACTGGGCAGCAGACAATCTTGGAGGAACTGAAACAGTACGATCTTAGACGCCATACAATCATCGCCATCCCCGGAAATTTGGTGTCTTTGTTGATGGATGCTGAGATCGAGGTGGCCAACATACTGGAGACCAACCTGTCGCCGTACTCATGCAGGATGGATGACAACAACCTTCTCGTCTTCGGGAGAAAGAAAGTTGTTTTCATTACAGCCTTGCGAGCCGATATGCGGCCCGGGTTCTACGAAGACATCCAAAGCATCTTCCCAATGAAGCTGAAGTGGTGCAGTAGCGTCATTGAAGTCAGCCTCTCCAATGTCAACGGGGTCTTCCACCCGGCGATGATGCTGATGAACGCCGGACGCATTGAAAGCACTGCTGGAGACTTCATGTTGTATCGAGACGGTCTTACGCGATCCGTGGCCAACACGATGCAGGCGATTGACCAAGTACGAATGGAGATAGGCAGGAAGTTCGGACTTCGCCTCGGAACTGCCGTCGACATATCCAACGAATGCTACGACCAAAGCTTCACCGATCTCGTTGACCTGGCGCAAAGTTCACCGCCACATAATAGACTGAAGGCCCCAAGCGACATCGATAATAGAAATATCACCGAAGACGTCCCAGATCTACTTGTATCCTGGCATGGCTTGGCTGAAAAGCTGGGCATAGATGCGTCACCTATTGCAGCCATCATTGTTCTCGCCGAGATGGCTATGGGTGCGGAGTATCGGAAAACGGGAAGGAATCTGCGGAAGCTGCATTTGGATGGAGTCGGGCGGAGCGAGCTTGTTGCCATGTTCAGCCCTTTTGAAGCAACACAAAACGAAGCGAGATTGTGAGAAAGAGTCTGCGACCCTTATCCATAGCTCAGCGCGCATATTATCATGACTATGCATATTTCATACTTCTATGGTCGTATATATGTCATTTGTATTAGTAAATAAAAGAAATACATCACTTTTGTTCAGCTCAGTTCAGTCATTCTAAGCATGTCAGTATTGGCTTTTTCTTGCAGGCCAACAGATTCTGCTGCATCTAACTCTCTATGCTATATGT
Organism: Colletotrichum endophyticum; assembly: GCA_027406105.1. Taxonomy (NCBI): domain Eukaryota; kingdom Fungi; phylum Ascomycota; class Sordariomycetes; order Glomerellales; family Glomerellaceae; genus Colletotrichum; species Colletotrichum endophyticum. Next base: position 1,430,939 of record JANVYF010000010.1, on the reverse strand, counting down.
CTCCTCTCCGTCTGATCTCGTTTTCATTGCTGCTGAACCTATGCTACAAATCCACTTTGTTGATTGGCAAGCTGCGAATCTTGGCACCATGTACTGCCAAGATCCAGGGGATCGGGGCCAATGCCAATGCAAGGAATGCCAGAAGACTATTTCCCCAACCCCATCCCAGCCTGTGATATATGCTCAGTCCGCTAAGCGGTAAGAATGCCCCAGAGAGGCATCGCAGTACCGCGTTTGCTCCGACAGCACTGGCCGCGTACCGCTCGAACGTGTCAATGAGATACGTCTGGATACCAGTGAAGATCAAGATTGACCCGAAGCCGGTGATGGCTGTGCCTATCTGGGGGACAATCCAATGGACACGATATTCGACGCACCAGCCATAAATGAACAGGCCAGCGGGGAATGTCAGTCCCCCAGGAACCGTGATTATGAAGGCAAGCCGATCCTCGGGCGTTGGAGTCTTCCCTTCAGCGACGCGCTTTCGAATTGTTCTATCGCTGAGTGTACCGATGTAATAAGCCCCTAATAGTGTGCCGATTCCACCAGGAAGGAATACAAGGCCATCAGCTACCGTTGAGAAGTTATAGACCTCGGTGAAAACGAAGGAATACGTCGCATAGAGCAGGTAAAGCGTCCCGTAGAGGGTTGCGACGTAGGTGCATATGACCGTGATCATCGGACAAGTAAGGAGCAGCTTTGGCGGCCGAATAATGCTTCGACGAAACAGCTCGCTGGGAGTATAGTCTGACGCGAGAGACGAACGGAAGTTAGGATTTCCCGTCTCCTTACGCAGTCTGGCAGCCTTCCTCTCTAGTAAGACGGGTGGATAAGTTTCCTTCAATACGAGAAACATGAATATGCTGACAACGGCAATCTGCCTTCATGGTGAGCTGCGTCCATCAAAAGGCGTCATAGATCACTTACAACGATGGAGATTGCCCAGAACATCCATCTCCAGCCGACGACCTGCGTGATATAGCCTCCAATGATGGGTCCCGTTGTTGGTCCGAGGATGGTGCCGACAGACCAAATTGATGCAGCTTTTCCCCTCTTCTCTTTCGGCATCAAGTCAGCAATGCTGCCCGAGCCAATCGTTATTGTAGCCACGCCTGCGAATCCAGACAAGAATCGAAAAAACAATAGCATGCTCTCGTTTTTCGAAAAGCCGGACATCATTGTAGCCAGCATGAAAACTACGTTCGACACGTTGTAGATCAACATCCGGCCGTATAGCTCACTTAACGGAGACAAGAAAAGTGTTCCACATGCAAAGCCTAATACGAAGATTGATACCACGAAGGTCGCGAACGTGTCAGAGTTGGTTTTGAACTCTGCCATTATGAGGGGAACAGCCGGCGCGAGCATTGCGGACACAAGCGGCCTTTTCATGTTAACATGTGTCTAAAAAGCGACCGTATTTGAGAAAATGTCACTCACACCAAGAAGCTTATGACCGAGATCGTTAGGATATGAGTCCATTTCACCAGAGATGACCAGGTCATTGGATTTTCCGGATCCTCATCTTCTGGTTCGCTCCAACGCACGGCAAAGTGAGTACTTGACTCATCCTCTTCGGCTTTGACAGAGATATCAGGCTTAGACTGCATGTATGTTTGGCTCATTGCCGGATGGTCGTGGTTTACTAGGTGTGGTGAACTAGAAATCAGCTAGGGCATTTAGCTCGAGCTGTTGGTTATAGTGAGCCACCCGATACTTCAAAAGTTGAGTTGCGGAAGTGCCAAGCACTAGATTCCGTGAGAGCTGTGGTCTGCAGGTACAGGATCGAACACATCGCTTGGCTCGTTGCCAACGGCGTGGAGGTTCAGGGATGACCCCTTTCGCAACCGGGCGGAAGATCTCGGAAAATGCCGTAACGCCCGAGACCGAATCCTTCTACCATCTGGAACCAGGATGTGCTTTTTCCATGCGTCTGCGGCCGTCTCTTAAGGCGTTGACTTCGTCCTATCCAGTCGAGTTTTCCATTAGCCGACAAATGAGGAAAGATGATCCGCGTGGAGATCTTGACGCAGGAACCTTATTCTAGAAACGCGATGCGACCTGCATACACATCGGACTTTTTAACCTTGTCTCAAAGTAAATTTGGTGTGTGGCACGGGTAGAATGAGCGCCAATGATATCCATGAGTAGCGGTTTGATGGGAGGTGACGTTTTCTAAAGTTTGTCTAAACAATCCCATCCCCCGGAAGTTCAATTTCCGTCGGTCTCGTGTTCCTCAGCCGTCAGATCGATGAATCAAGACAAGATCGTCATGAATGTACGCGTACTCATACACAAGCCACCGCCAAACGCGGCTAAGGCTATGGACATGTTTACGCGAGAACGACAACTTGAATAGCACGAAGCGCCAATCATTGAATTATACCATTGTCGTTTATCACCGTGCACGACTTGAATCCCATAGAGACGTGAATTCATCTAGCCTTCTATCTTCTAGTGGCTACAGTAACCAATAACTGCATGTCCATGTGAATGCCGTCTTTCGTCGTGAGCTTCTCCCATTCCTGCTTCATCTCTTCCCGCACCTTGGATCGCAACTCGACCGGAACGCCACCATAAGTCTTTCCTGAGGAACTTGAGTCTAACCAGTTGATCATGGCTTCTCCGTCTTTGGCTGTCTTAACGATCTTGTTTATGACAAAGGTTGTCTCCTTAAATCCCGCATCAGCTAAGAGCTGGTCCAAGTCTTTCTGTTTGATAAACTTTGGCCCGCTGATGACTGGGTATTTCCTGTATGGCTCTCTGCCAAGGACTTCCTCTTTGATCTTTTCGTGTGCTGCCTTGTAATCCCCGGAGCCGCCAGACATCCCAAGTCGGCCGCCGGGTCTCAGCACCCTAGCAAACTCCGCAATTGCCGCAGGCTGGTCCTGTACCCAGTGGAACGTGGAGTTGACGAAAACGATGTCGTAAGTAGCCGTCTTGAATTGCGACAGATCCTCGGCTGTTCCCACGTAGAACGACAAGTTGGGCCTTGCTACTTCGCGGGCAAGGGCAAGGCGCTCTTTGCTGGGATCGACACCGTCAACGTGACCCTCCGAGCCGACTATGTCTGCGATGTGAGCTGTGAGGTTGCCTGGTCCGCAGCCAACATCTAGAACACGCATGCCCGGGCCTACTTTCAGTCTGTCAAGAAGGAACAGGCCTGTGTTGAACTGAGTGTCATTCACGAGGGTGTAACCTCTCGCCAGTTCGTCTGTATCCGTAGCAGCCATTCTGTCGGGTGGTGTCGTAGATCCGGGCAGCCTGCCGTTGGAAGTCGATCACACACTGACGTCTCATTCCAAATGACTGATGGCTTTATACGCGGTTGAGTCGTCAAAGCGCTAATCACTTTCGAGATTCACAAGCCGTGCGTCTCGGCCAATGCGACGGTTTCGTACGTCAACAGTGTAGTCCGCTGCCAAAAAAGCGCTGGGGCGGCCCGAGGTCCAAGTTGACTTTGTGGGGTTTGCGCTGCGGCCCGGGAATCCCGGACAATGCAATCAGGGAGTCAAAATGTTTACTCGTCTGAAGCTCCCTCATTCATGCCGTTAAACGTTTCGCATTTGTTTGATTGAAGAGTTAGGCATCCCGTCGCTAGCGTCAACCGGACAAAACCGCACGGTTTTGGAGGCTCGGGTAATTGAATCCAGAGGGGATGCAATTGCTGAATCGCAATCGTTTCATGGAAGCCTGCCATATTCCGAACATCCATAGTCATTGTATGCGGTACGGGCAGGTTGAGTTGTCTTCCAGAACCATGTATGAGAGTCAAGGCTCCATTTCAGACGGGCTACATGTAACATCGTCACCTGTGACGCAGTAAGTATCGTCGAATTGAACACCAGTACCCTTATTTTTGTACTCTGCACTGAACTAGATGTTCTACCGACTTATCTTATGCTCTCACCTTTCACTATTAACTACAACGGGCCGAACGTTGGTAGTAGGGATCGTGTATCTTGACACCCAACAGCATCATCTGGAACCCGGAAGATATACACGTCGCATGAAGCTGCGAAAGCCCATCGCATAGTTAGAATAAGGCTCTTGTGAATGCTATCAAACCAAATTACTCTCCAACCTAAATCTTCTTAGTCGTACTATTCACTTCCGTTCCCAACTTCTCTTTGCCTTCTGCAGTTTGGCTCTCTGAATCTGCTTCAACGCCATGGACTATGTCACCAAACCCAGTCACAACGTAGGAGAGAAGTGTAGGCTTGTGAGGAAAGAAAAGGTTGGAGAAGTAATAAATGAAAATAGACAAGAAGAACCCATACAGCCAGTTGAAACTGAATAAGTTCGCCAAACCTTGATCAATATGAACAGATGTTGGCGACACCTTTGCGGCCAGCCCAGGCATGACTGGGATGATCACCAGAACCATCGTCAGTGCAGCTCTCCAGTTAGTACCGTATTTTCCGTAACTGTATATGCCATTTGGATTGTAGAGAGCAGGGACATCATAGTTCTTCCTCTTGATGAGCCAGTAGTCTGTGAACAGAATACCTGCCATTGGGGCCATGAAGATGGCATAGGCACTCATGAAATTGAGAAAAGCCTTGCCAGATGCGACGATGATCCAAGGGCAAAGGGCCCATCCGCCAATGAAAGCGACGAACACAGTACCGCGACGAATGTTAAACCACTTCGGTGCTACCGTCGTGATGTCATTGGCGAATGAGACGGCATTCGCGCTGATGTTGACGCTGATCTGTGCAAGGAGCCAAATGGAGGCACAGATGAACCCAGCAGCTCTTCCACCAGCAGTGTTTTGCCACGTGCTGATGATCTCGAGAGGCGTCCAGTACGTCACTCCCCATATTTCTTGAGCAGCAGATGCGGAGATAACACCGAAGAGAGCAACAATAGTCTTGAAGAAAGGTATGACGGGGAGTTGCCAAACTTGAGAACGTCTTTCTTTGCTGAAGCGAGAAAAGTCCGCAATATTTACAGCGAGAGTGCTGTAACCGCCGGTAACGCTCGTCTGCAGTGAATTTAGTACCTTTGGACTCAAACGATGATCGAGATCTGCTTACAAGATTAGATAGCCAGAGCCACGCACGCTCTGCTCCGTGAACTTGACTGGGCTTGTTGAAGAAGTCGCCCCCACCACCAGCACGAAGTGAGATCCATATGACCTTGAAGACTTTTGTCAGAACCGCACCACGAAAACCAGTTCATAACAGCTTACCATTGCGAGGGCCATTGGCGGCGTAAGAACTGTCTTCACCCAAAACATCTTCTGCAGCTTATGTGTCGGAATCAGAAGCAGAGGAAATTGGATCAGCCAGTAGATCAGGTAGGATATCATTCCCACTGTGGTAAGGCCGGCCGAAGCAGGAAGGTGATTGGGGATGTCCTTGAAACTGGGCCAGATGGCAGCGATTACCTAGCAGCATTATTAGACACGAGCCGCCCAATCTCTCGGCCATACTCACAGAGGTCACGCATGTCGCACCACCAGCCGTCTGCACGCCGAACCAGAACATAGCCAATATGCCACGGCTTACAACGGCAAAATAGCTAAACCAATAGCCAAAGCTAGCCCGAGAAGCAATTGGGAATGGAATATGCAGATCAGACCCGATTGCCCCGTTCAGCACTGTTGGAATGGCATTGCAGATGCCGGCAACCAAAACAATCAGGATGGCATCGGTCGCAGAAAGGCCTTTAACGGAAGATCAGCGTGGTGTTAGAGATTGTGAAGAAAACAGCATCGCCATCTTACCAGTTGTAACAATAGCCGCGCCAGTGTTCCAGGTCGAGATAGTCACAAGATCCGAGAACCAGTACGTGATGAAGGCTCCTTTGCCCCACGTTCGCCTTTCCGGAGGAACGGGGTCCATGTCCGCGTTCGTCCATACTTCAGGGGGCGCGATGCTGCTCTCCTGCTTTGAAAGTTTCCAGCTTGTGGGCTCGGTAAGCCGAAGCTTGATCTTTTCTTTGGCAGCTTGGCCACGTTCTCGGTAAGTCATGTTTTCCATCGTGACCATCTTACTCAAGAAGCTGACAAGCTCACGAACATTAGTAGCTCTTGTAAGACAGGAAGGTAAACAATTCTGATCAGAGATGAATGACAGTCGAAGACGTGCTGGTCAGGCGTGAATACGCCATGCTCATGAGCCTGCAGGTAATATTTCAAGCAAGAAGCTCAACTTGCATGCTGTACACGATTGCAGCCAATCGCGAATCCTTGTAGATAGAGTTGATTTGAATTGGTAGTGGGTGGAGATAAGGACGATTTGAATGCAGACCTCGGCCGGGGGTGCTATCGAGGACTCCATCTTTGACGATCCCCGGCCATCGGAGAGCGGGGCCGTCACACCCTGGAGCTAGCCAGAACCAATGACGGACTTTGGGATCCTAATCTCTGATGCCGTTGGTCCATCCCCCAAAGATAACGCAGGAGGCAATCAGAGCAAAGGCACTGGGCAAAAGGAATTGCCAGTGTTGATCCATGAAACTTGAGCATTTGTTCTGCTTGCCCGTATCTTGTCCCCGAGGACTTCTTTTCGGCAACTTCTGACATTCCACCTAATATGTCAGTATCCGCTTCGTTGGCATCGAACAGTCGCAACCGACTGGCCTGCGCGTCCTGTACACGAAGGAAGGTGAAATGCAGCAAGACTGTGCCATGTAGCAACTGTGTCCGAAGGTAGAGTAGCCTACAGGGAAGGCACCGAATGTCTCGGTCGTTATTCTGGAAGACTTTGCTAAGCGGGCTGCTAACGTGTGCAATCCATACTTTTAGAGGCGAACAGGATGCTTGCGTTCTCGGATCAGCCGAGACGGACTCGTCAACAGTAGTAGATTTCCGAGCCTCCCCTCAACATCGATCACCGTCGGACACCGCCCGACAACTCCATGTTCTCCACCGCAGGATAGCTGAACTCGAAGCCGAAGTGCAGAGAGCTACTTCCGGCACAGCATTACAGCACAATCCTCCACCTGCAGAAGACGAGGAAACTTCCCATGAAGTGCTGCACCTTGATCCAACTTTGAATCCGCCCGAGTCCATAACACATCGGACGGATGTTCAGAATAACCGACTTGACAGCAGCGATGCCGTTATGAAAGACGCGGCATCTATTCTGGAGTTTCTAGCTTGGGGGCGACATAAGGACCCCGAATACCATTCCACTGTCTCGCCCGAGGCTACGTTGACTGCCGGAACGGCTTCAGGCGATGTTTGGGACAAAGGTTCTCACGTCATAGAGTCTGCGATCGATCCTTTTGGAGATTGCTCTCAACTTTCCGTCATTCAGCTACTGCTCCCAAGTCCGCAACAGGTGTGGCAGCTGGTCCAATACCACGAAGAGTGCTTACTTTGGTATCATGGCTCATTCTTCGCACCGAGTTTCCGCGACCAGCTGGAAGCCTTCTATGCTGACTACGGCGGCATGATTGACAGACCCGGCGTCAATTTGCAATGGGTTGCTCTTCTTTTTTCCATCATGACGGGAAGTCTGGTCTGCTCCCCACCTGCTACCCTGCAATCCTGGGGCTTCCGCGATCCGGAACGGAGAACTCTGTCCAAACGCTGGTTTGGTGCGGTCTTGACGTGCTTGAACCGAGCTGATTATACTGCAAATCTGAGCATCTTATCCTGTCAAGCTATTGCAACAAACACCATATCCGCGCATCTTCTGGGATTCAGCAGTTCTCAAAGCATCCAGCTTGCAGCAGCTGTTCGCATAGCCCAGTCACTTGGTCTTCACCGTCTAGGCAGTGAGACAACTCGCAATACGATCGATAGGGAGATTGGTAGACGGGTCTGGTGTCAGCTGTGCAGCCAGGACTGGTTCGGAATACCATTCTCAGAAAGCTATTTGATCAATCCACTGTATTCGACTTCCGAGCCACCATTGAACTGCCATGATCAAGATTTGCTGCCACTACCAGTGGACACACCGACCATTACGAGCTATTGCCGATTTCTTCGCGAGGTCGCCTCTATTATTCCCCAGCTTCAAGATGATTTGATGGTTCGAAACACTGCTTATACTCGATATGAGCAGGTTTTGGCTTGGGATGCTCGCCTTCGTACTCTTGTGACAACAGAGAGACCGATGTTCCTTTCGCACGTTCCCATCGACCCGAAGTGGCCCTGTTGGATTCCTTGGGCTCGCCGTGCTCTAGCAATCAGCTCCGGCCATAAGATCATTATGATCCACCGATCATTTCTCTCTGACAGTTTCATCAATCCCGCTTTCGCATTCACTCGTCGGACGTGCCTTGCAGCGTCAAAGACCATCATCAAAGAGTACAAGTGTGTTGTAGATGAGGATGGACCAACGCTCTGGATACACCAAGCATTCTCGGTTGCCGCGTCGGTCATACTTCTGCTAGACGTTCTTCACAGAGACCCCAACGATATGGAATCAGCTGAGCACAAGCAGCTTGCTGAGAGCGTCATTGCGATACTACATAATCACCGAAATAGCATGATTGCCGTAAGGGGTATCAAGTTGCTAGGTGCATTGTTGGCGGAGGTTTCCAAAGTTGCTTCAACGAGTGGAGCCCCAAATCAAGGGCGAAAGCGTAGGAGACATGATGACACTTTCGTCTCATCCAATGCAGACAGCCCCCGAAACGGCAGATCAGGATATAAGTTCGACCTTCCAGGATTCGTCAAGACGTTCTCCGTGGGCACGGCGAGCAGTCAGTCGGCTAATTCATCTCGCTCTGTCCGTCAACAACAACCACAAATGGGCGTACAGGTTGAGGATCCTCAAGAGAGCGATAATGTAGGCGAACGTGGCGGGGAAGACGCTGGCCACATCATCGAACCCTCCCTCGGTTACTCATTTAGTACGGCGGGACTAGACGGCGCCAACAGCTTCGAAAACCTCTTGTACCTTGTGAACCACGACTGTTTTTCTGTGCCTTGAGACTCTATCGTTGCATTGGGCTCATTGACTTCCCCCTTCGCAATGTAAGCTACACTTAATTTACAGACTGCCTATTTTTCCTGTGTCTCCAACTATTCTCTATATAATTATTATCATAGTTGCTATATATGTTATCTTCGTTATCGTGGTTGCCGTCGTCGTCGTCGGCGTCGGCGTCCTCGATGTTGTCGTCGTTGTTACCTCCGTTTTTCAATCCCGTCTACTATCGTCCTCGATCGGACTAAGTCAGTATATAGCAGATACAGTCGCGCAAAACTGAAATAGATAGGCCATTTTCAAGCGAAATATCGCACATGCTGTATAGTCCCTATGCTACTAACTCCTTTCATCTTTTATATTGAATCCGGATGATTATCATAAGTATTATCCTCTTCACCCTCGTTGTCTCTATCCGCCCGTGTAGACAAGGCTTTCGAGAAGCGTCAACAGAACGTCAGCCGACCAACTGTTTCACTTTGCAATGTCAAAATCTTGATCTGTGATTGGCAATTTGTATGTTCCCTTTGCAGGGCGCAACCGCTCTCAGGCGAAACCACCAGAACGAAGTTCATTTCGGTCGAATCTTAGGTCTCTTCTGTCACAAGTTTTATCTAGATCACCACCTTCCCAAGAAGCTCTGTGACAGCTTGCTCTACAGCTTTCAAATCCTCGATTATAGGCTGGTGTCCACTCTTCACAACTTCAACCCAGCTTTCTCCACCCAACAGCTTGCTAAGCTCCCGAGATCGTTCGACGGGACTAATCATGTCTTTGTCTCCGGCAATAAATACTGCAGGACATTTGATAGCCGAATATTCAGGGTCCGCATGCTCCAAGTCCGCAAGCGCCTCGCACGTCTGAGCATATCCCTCCGGATCCGATGCAGCAACCATTTTATGAACAGCCTCTCGCGCCACGGGATCGGCCGAGCGGTCGGGCGTGTCCTCATAAAAGTTCGACTTGGTCGCCATTTCCCCTCCGAACAGTATTCCTTTCTCCCTCACGTTTGCAGCGAGTTCAAGCATGCGTTGGCGGGCTGCAGGAATATGTCCAATGGCTCGGCCGGGACCGAGGAGGACGAGGCCGGTAACGTTGTCGGGATGCTGGGCTGCGTAGTGCAGCGCGACGATGGCGCCGAGGGAGTGGCCGATGATGATGGCTTTGCTCGCATTTGCTTGCTTTTGAGAAGATTCTTGGAGAGATGTGAGGAGATCGTGTAAGTCGGCGACGTGGCCCGCGATGGTGAGCTTTCCTGTTTGGTCGGCCAGTGGTGTCTTGCCGAAACCTTGAAAGTCAACCAAGACAATTTTGTAGGAACTGGGTAAAACTGGCAAGAGTCTTTCAAAAGTTTCAGTCGAGCCTCCCAGACCGTGAAGGCAGACCAGGGGCGGTCCAGAGGGGTCGCCGGCGAGGAGGTAGTGAGTTTTGGTCCCCGAGGAGGTGGTGATGTAGCCAGAAGTTGGCGCTGAAGTCGTCATTGTGATGGAAGGCTACAATTCTTGCAAAGATCTCTGTTTGTGTCTCGGCTCAGACGTCTTTGTTTGACATAAATCGGATTCGCAAACAAGATAGCTTCCATTGCGAATCTCTTGTCGAGATTTCGTCTTCCCGCAGAACAATCATCCCGACAACACCCCTGTCACTTCGGCCGAGGAAGTTCAAGCCCCACCCCTGGGGTTCGGCCGGGCTCAGACTGTCTAATTGTGAGTGACCGATAAGATTGACGTCCAATCCCGATAGAGCCACACCAGTATGTAAGGTTCTCTTGCTGGGTTGGCTGCATTTTGGGTCGGTGATATTGAGAACACCATCAGTCTAATACAAGAAGCGGCAGTTAAGAAAAAAACCGGTTAGCCTTCAGAATTCGACCCTAAACTCTCTCAACTCAACAGATGAGAACTAGTCATTGTTCTAACCAGAATTCATCATGGTCATCACGTCTGTTGTCACCGAAGAGGCAACCTGCCTAGAGCCTCAGAAAATCCACTTCACTCTCCCACATGCTCAAGCTACAAGCGGCCGCGTAGTCCCCATAGCGCATGCGAAATCCAGCAAAGTCGACTTTGGCGCCGAGATTTATGGCATTGATCTCAACAACTTCACTGATGCGGACTTCGAGCTCATTTCAGATGCGCTGCACAAGTACAAGCTTCTTGTCTTCAAGGAGCAGCCAGAGATGCTGAAGCCTCAGCAACAGTACAAATTGACTTCCAAGTATGCGAACCGCTAGATCATTTCCTCTTCAAGCCGTTAACACATGGCTCAGTTTTGATCCGGATGAGAAGACTGGAGGTTTTGCGCACGGCAAAGATCCCTTTCTCGTCCACCACAACGGCGTTGACTTCTTCGGCATCCCGAAACGCCCCGCGATTCCCGACCAACCTCAAGTCCATATCCTCGGTCGCGGTCCATTGCCTGACAACCACTACGGCTTTCCTCCTGGCTTTGAGGTCCAAGGCATAGACCATGAAGAGTTTCACCTTCCGCCGCATATCGCCGCAGATGAACGCGAAGCTGGCGCCTCACGATTCTATCAGTGGCATTTTGATGGGGCTCTCTACGCGATTCCTCCGCCTCGAGTAGGCTGCCTACTAGCGGTTCGGACGCCCAAAGGTCCGGATGTCACTGTCCGGTGGGAGGATGGCCGCGGGACCGAAATGAAAATGGCTCCCGGCGCTACGGCCATGGTGGCTGGCAGCAGAGCCCTGGCTCTTCTCGACGAGGAGACTCGCAAGATTGTCATGAACAGTCGAATCGAGTACGCCCCTCATGCATTCGTCTGGATGTCAGGCGCTCACAGCACACGTCTCGGGCACCTGATCGAGACGGAGGGCCTTGAGAAGCCGCTGGGCCAGCTCCCGAAGTGGGACAAAGAGAAGGTTTGTATTTATCCGATGGTTTGGACGAACCCCAAAACGGGCGAGAAGTCGCTCCAGGTCCACGGGCAGGGTGCTTTCAAGTTGTACTTGAAAGATAGTCCCGATGGCAAGGAGACGATTGTGGATGATTTGACAGAGGTCAGGGCGTTTATGGACAAGTGAGTCTGCCAGCAACCGAATGAAACTTCAGCATAACTGATCGACTATGCATAGGATCATGAAGCCTGCTCTGCAACCGGAGAACATCTACGCCCACCCACACCAGGAGCAAGACGTAATTCTATGGTATAATCGAGCACTTTGGCATAGTATTGTGAGACCTCTGAGCAAACTGAAACCAACTAATCAGACACTGACCTATTTCAGACCGAGTTCCCCAAGTCTTACGGTCCTCGTGTGATGCATCAGTGCAATGTGGCGGCGAGCGACCACCCTGCCGCCTGAGAGGATTCCCAACATGCAGTGTGATTTTAAGGAGGAAATATCGTTGTAGCTTTAGCAGTAGACCGGAATGAATTGAACTTTCTCACTTGCCTGCATCTTGGACTCTACCACTACAGGTGAGCGCAAGCCGCCAATACCGTCCTTCTAGACCCGGTCGGCAATGCATGCTATGGCATTCGATCATAGCAGCGAACGACTGTTGTGTGCTACCGTTTGCCGAAGTCTCACGCCTTCACAAAGATATTTTCCAATTTACGTTGTAATACGTGTTCTGTAAGCGCTCTCGGCCAGCTCGGCCGAAAACATCAGTGGCTGTGATAAGATCGGCAGCTGAGATTGGAGAGGGGTAAACCTTATCGGACGTCACCGAAGCTGACGGCAAAGCATAATACTTGAACGCAACATTTACATAATTGACGTTTTTAAGGCGGCGGGCGCTTCACACAGCTAGTTAAGTCACATTCTCGGGTGATTCGAATCGTCGGGCCGGATTCATTGCTTTCATCCCTTGGACACGCACACCATCGATTCACAAGTTCCCGGAAATCGACCTGTCATGGAGAAGCAAACAAGGTACGTCGATCGCGAGATCTCCAAGGTAAATCCAGACTCCCAGCCATTTGAGAACGTGTCAGTGACATCCATTAGATTTCTCTACACAATTTCGACAATCGAATCGATGAAATCACAGCTCAGCTGTGCTCAGCCGCCGAAAATGTCGGTTTCTTCGCCATCAAGGACCACGGTCTGACCGACTCCGTTATCCAGGACATGCTGTCCACCGCGGAGTCGTTTTTCCACCTCCCAGATGAGACCAAGGCCACGGTGCCCTGGAACCCGCAAAATGTCGGATGGGAGAAGTTGTCGCAAGTCCGGCCCTCCACAGGCGCGGCAGACCAGAAGGAGTCGTACCAAATCCAGTTTGGCGAGAACATGAAAGGCCTTTGGCTTGACGACGGCACTCTCCCCGGATTCCAAGCCAAGACTCTGGAGTTCATGCACAGGGTGCAGGATATCTCGGAGAAGCTCATGATCTGCCTCGCTCGTGGGCTGGGGTTCGAGGACAAGTACTTCATCAACTGGCACGACATCGCGCGACCGAACTCGCAATCAACGCTGCGTATGCTCCATTACTACGAGACGCCAAAACTGAACGACGGCAAAGTTTACCATCGTGCCGGCGCCCATGCCGATTGGGGCTTCCTCACGCTCCTCTTCCAGAAGCCGGGCTACTCCGGTCTCGAGATCTGCCCCGGCCGCGAGGCCGTTACGGAGCACGCTCTCGGCGACGAATGGACCAAGGTCGATCTCGAGCCCGGGGTCATCGTGTGCAACATCGGAGACTTGCTCATGAGCTGGAGCGACGATCGCTTCAAGAGCACGTACCACCGTGTCAAGGCACCTTGTGAGGAGGGAGACTTTTACGGCGAGAGGTTTAGCATTGCGTTCTTCAACCAGCCATGCAAAGATGCGATCATTCAGGGTCCGAAGGGGAAGTATCCTGTGGTGACGGGGGAGGAGTTCAACCGGAACGCGATGAATCGGATGTATAAGGCGGCGCAGGAGAAGTTGGCTGCGATGAAGCAGGCGGAGGAACAGGGACAGGGGTTGCCCAGCGCAAGGCCTCTTGAAGCAGCAGCGTGACCGATATCCTTGTGTTGAAACCTCGTGTTAATTTTACACATCAGTCGAATTGAAAAACAAGCCTCTTGACCACGCCACGAAATTGAGTCCACAGTGAAGCTTGCGGGTTTGCAACTAACCCAGGTCGAAGTCTCACACATGGAGATCGAGCCGAAATCTAAGTCCTCGGATTCATTGCGTATGGCGTCCGATAAATTGATGACTTCTTCCATAGTGACGAATAGGTTGTGTTAGGTACACTGAGAATTGGGAAACTCCCAACCTTAAAGCTGTCCACCTGCATTTTGATATTGCGATGACATCTCTTGTGGGCCCTAGGCGATGTCTTTTGTCCTTGAAGTTATCATCTCTGGAGTCTTTTCCTCGACTGTTCCCATCATTGTGGTCGTGACTGAACAAAGCCTGGATCTAGTTGCTTGCCGGGAATAACATGAACCTTCTCCAAAACGATGCAACCTCAGTTATCGCAGTGTTGCCCCGCATCGATCACCAACCTTGGCCGAAGTGGCAAGGGGTTGCAGTCAGACGGTACGATAAGCCTCGGCCGAGCTTATCAAACTCCTACAGATTTTCTGTCATTGGACGATAGCATTCGTAGACTGAGTGTAGGTCCAGAGGTCAGACGTGCAGCCGTGCGCTGGGAGTTTGGGCATGGTGAATACTCTCGGAACGGGATAATGATACCGCTTTTCTGGCTTTCATGGTATGCCTCAGATATATCAGATGAGGCCCTGCTCAGACTATTTGCAAGACTGTGAGTATCTAATTGGGAAGCATAAATCCGTGATTAAGCACTATCTCACCAGCTTTTCTGAATCACTTGTATCTGCTCTGCAAAGCGTGAAAAGATGTCTCCAGGAATACTCACTGCGAGTCCCACCTTCACTCTCACGGAGATGGAGAAGACACCAAAGGACAAACACAATTTCGGAGCCGTCGTCACCGGACTCGATTTGGATGACATCAGCGGTAAGTCTCAAATCTCTCATCTCCGACAACAGGTAACTAACATCATCCGCAAGATGCCGACGTCAAAGCCCTCCACGACGCCATCTGGACACACAAAGTCCTCGTCGTCAAAGGGCAGAAGCACATCCACCCCATCAAACAGTGGGACCTCGTCACCAGACTCGACCCCGACGCGCCGCTCGTCCACGGCCACGGCGACATGAAGACCTTCAACGAAAAAGGCGGCCTCCTCTCCGTAAGCCATCCTTCTCTCATCTCCAGATACTAGGAACTGACCCTCCCCAGAGAGGCCGCGAAGTCCTCGCCATCCCCGGCGCAGAAAACGTCCGCGTAATCGGCAAAGGCTTCCAGGGCGAAAACCACTACGGCCTCCTCAACAAGACCCTCACCCGCACGCCCTCGCACGACTTCCACGCCCTGCCGCTCCCCGAGGCGGACTTCGAGGCGGGCCACACGCGCTTCCAGCGCTGGCACATCGACGCCGCGCTCTACGACCGCGAGCCCGCGTGGTTCACGACGCTGCGGTGCATCACGCGCCCGACGGGGCCCGAGGTCACGGTCCACTGGGACGACGGCAGCGGGCGCAGCATGGTCGTGGAGCCGGGGCTGACGGCGTTTTTTAGCAATGTGCAGATGTACGAGCTGATGACGCACGAGGAGAAGAAGGTCGCGGATCACTCGTGGGTGGAGTATGCGCCGCATCCGTACCAGTGGATGGGGAACTGCAAGGGCAATGCGAATGGGCTAGGGCTGGTGAGTCAGGGGAAGGAGATGAGGGTCGAGGAGCTGGGGGAGTGGGATGAGCAGGCTGTGAAGCGGTATCCGATGGTGTGGGTGAACCCTGTCACTGGGGAGAAGGCGTTCATGGTGCATGGGATATGTGTGCGGCGAATGTTCCTGCGGTCGAGTGTCGATGAGGAGCCGGCTGTGGTGGATGATGTAGTGAAGATCCGAGAGTGGCTGAAGGTGATTCAAGAACGGGTGCTGAAGCCGGAGTACATCTTACTCCCCAAGGCGGAGGAAGGGGACATCATCATGTGGTCCAACTTCCAGATGTTCCATACTGCGATAGACTATCACTCGAAGCTGGGACCGCGGACGATGCATCAGGCCAATGTCGGAGCAAGCGTCGGACCTGTCGGACCGGTGCCCATTCCCGCAGCTAGCTGAACGAATATCGAAGGAAATTTCTGTTATGCGCATAGTTGAAATTTTGTTTCATCTCAGAATCGTCTCGTGAGACTCTTCCTCGGGTCACTAATTCCTGTAAAGACTGTAAGATGTCTTCTTTCTCCTGACTTTTCATGTGCTGTAAAGACTGTACGCTTCCTCCCTTCTTCTGACTTTTGATGTTATGTAAAGACTGTATCCCCCCTTCCTCTCACTTTTCACGCTGTAAAGACCGTCATCGATGAGCCAGCATCTCAATACCCCCCAATAGGCGAAATATCCAACCCCTCCCCCTCCCCAGCCGCACACTTGAACCCAGGCGCAATGGGCTGCGGCGCCGTCAACTCGCCCCCGGTACACGTCGCAAAGTGCGTCTCGTCCTCCAGGCACGTAAGATACCCCTCCGTGCACGCCTCACCCTCATCGTCATCCTCATCATCATCCTCATCCGCCGGCGCGTCCGGCGCCCCCGACGCCGCGGGTACCTGCGCCGTGATCGTAGCCGTGACGGTCACGGTCACCTCAACAGTAGAAACCGCAGGCACAGCGCACGACGGGGCCGGGCGCTCGGGGGCGGTGGTGCTGACCACCGGCGGCGAGGTGACGGCGGGGGTATCGATCTCGGATGAAGGCGATGTCGGCTCGGCGGGGGGAGTGTCCATGTAAGACGTAGTCGGCTCGGGCTTCTCCTCCCCGGGCGCAGCGGAGGAAGCGGAAGCGGAAGCGGAAGCGGCAGGCGGCTCGACCGACCCGCCACCCCCAGAACCGGCGCCGGCCCGGGGGTTCCCATCACACGGCTGCACGAACAAATTAGCCTCGCCCTCAGGATGATCAATAGACGTCCCCGCGTTGGGGTACTTAATCGGCACTTGCGCCGTCAGCGCCTCGTTAGTCGTGCACCCGCCCGAGACCTCACCCATATTCGCCATGAACAGCTCCGGAAACTGCGTCTGCCGCTTCGACACACCCCACCCCTCCCTGGCATGCCCGCGCTTCTTCTTCGACGCCACAACCGTGATCGGCGCGCAGTTCATGTAATACTCGGGCTGTCCACCCACACGCGCCTGCCACGTCCACGCAAAAGTATACTCCCCCGGCGCGATGCCCTGCGGAATGGAAAAGGTGTACTCATCTTTATTGGGCCCTTCGAGGTTGCCCTTCTGGTTGCGCGCGGGGCAGCCGCCCTCGATGGAGTGGATGACCATCCACGTGGACTGCTTGGTCGGCTCCGTGTCGGTGGAGAGCGCGAACTGGCAGCTGCCGCCGCCGTGGACGGCCTGGCCGGCGAAGGTGGCGATCTGCGGCTCGCCGACGGCGTAGACGGTGCGTTCGCCGTCGACGATGTAGGAGGCGCCGGGGGGCACTTTGCAGGGGAAGTCGTCGCCGGTGGCGGAGATGGGGTTGGTGGGGCCGTCGGCGACGAATTTGAAGGGTTTCGGGTTCTCGAGGACGACGTGGGCGGATGTGAGAGAGAGGAGAAGGGAGGTGAATAGGAGAGAAGACATGGTTAAGAAAGGACTGTGTGTGTTGTGTGTTCTATCTAGGTATGAAGGGAGTGTGAGTGAATAGTTGAAGATATGTACGCGAAATCGAATCTGTTGAGACCAGCTGTAATGTGAAGGGAGTGTGATATGATGCAGAGTCAGTGGGAAGGAGGGAGGGTTCATAGGTATTTGTAGGTCGCGGGCAAGGTTGCCAAGGTGAATGGTGCTTGGGACGAAGACTATTCCAAGACAATGCCATTGTTGCTAGAAAGGACATTGCCACTGTCCTTTGACAATATCAACTCTCACATAAAGCCCAGAAAGAGTATTCCATCAACCATTCGCTGTCTTCCTTTGATATAAGTTCACCTTGGAAACGCCTTTCTGCTAACTTTCATCAACATCAGGGTCAAAGAAGCCTTTCGAGCATCTTCTCCAGATGAAAAAACACTCGATTGACACATCCAGCTCCCTTGCAAGATATCCCAAGCCTACGCTGCCGAAGTCCATTTGATGACTAGCGTTAGACCAACTGGCTCCCTCAGCAATAATCCCGCAAATCCGGGGAAGTGCATCACACTCCGCGACAAGCTTGAGTGTGTATAATGCTTGGCAAGGCCTTCGTCTGTCTAAATATCCCCGAACCCATCTTGAGATCCTGGGGCCTGAAAAGAGACGCAGTCGTACCGCAACTGCTAGGGGATCGGCAGGAACAAAGACCAGTTGTCTGGTTGATGAATTGGTGTCGCCGTTGCTAGCACTTCCGCCTGTTTCAGCCTCTTTAGTCAACTTTCTTTGTTCTCAGAACACTACCCATGAGAAAGTGGCTTTATGTCGGTGCCCCCATCCAGGTCAAGCTGCACTATAAGCTGCCACGCCGTTCGAAACTGGTCTCGGGCAGAAAAGCTATGTTAAGCTCGCCAATACCCTTCTTGGTGATATTGCATGTAGTTGGATTTCCGATCGGTTGCTCGGCCAGTGGGGTGCGATAAAATTGCATACGATATGAAGATTGGTATAAATTGTATGAGTTGAGCCAAATGACCGAGTCGAGAACAAAAAAGCTGCAGAAGCTCCGACCATATGCCGGACGACGCTGTCCCATGCTGTACTTCCAGTCTGAATGCTATGTAAAGACAATGATATATGGTATTATGCAGGTTCAACCAAAAACATCCTCCCGCGGCACACAGCGGAGGGCATCACCTCACCTGCGCCCCGCCCCATTCTCCCTCCCCGACACCACCCTGACGTCTCTCCGCTTCTTTAACCACCGCCTGACAATGTACTCGTACGCAGCCTGCTCTCCCTCGCTCGGTGCGATGCGAAGCGATCGCCCAGGCCGGCGCATCAGTACAGCCACGGACCTGGGAGGTGTAAGCGGTCGGTAGGACTCGGCAGTGGCATGTCTCGGACGAGGAGGCTCGACCGCACCTTTGATGAAGTTGTTCTCCTGCTCCCAATGTGTGGGGATGCGGAGGACTTTGCTATGGATCACATTCATTGCCAGCACGGAGTCTTCGGCTCTGACGACGAGTCTAGCATATTCTGTTAGCTGGAGGACTTCGCGGAAGGCAATAGGAAAGGGACGGGGATCTCTGGAGGAATGGAATTTGGTGCTGTGGTGCATCGCGCGGGGTTGACGTACGAAACGTTGATCTCGCTCGCCCCCTGGCTGACGAGAAAGATGTTGATCTTCGCTGCGGCCAAGGCAGACATGATTTCCGCCGATATTCCAACCGTGTTTCTCATCTTGTGGCCGATGACGGTGACTATGGACATGTTCTCTGTGATAACGACCTGCAGGCAAGTAGTTCATTAGCAAAGAAGTCTTTGGATGGGTCGCGGCCTTTCTTACCTTTCCAAACTTCTCGAGCTCAACCCTCAGCCTCTGATGTTGACAGGACCCTTCCTCCGAGTGCTGGAATGCAAGGCTGACGTTGCGCTCGCTCGTTGTGACGAGATCAGTCTTGATTCCAGCCTCTTCTAGTCTATCAAACACACCAGACAAGAACCCTTGGGACTTCGTGTTCCTATTGCAAACGACGTTGACAAGCAGTATTGAGTCCTTGACGGTCACAGCTGTTGGTCGACGCCTCTCCTTCTGGTCACCGTGATATCCGTTGCCCAGCATGAAGTCGATCGAAGGAAGTGGGACCTTGACATCCACCTTTTCGTCCGTCGGTGTTGGGGGTGTAAGAGGCGGCGAAGGTGTTCGTGAGGGATAGATGATCGTTCCCGCGCCCGTGGGATTGAAGACATTCTTTAGTCTTAGGGGTATATTGGCGCATCTTATTTGGTCCATGGTCAGCGGATGTATAACCTCGCTACCGTAGTACGTCAGCTCCGTCGCCTCTTCTGCCGTGACTGTCGACAGTAGTCTCGCCGAAGGAACCTTCCTTGGGTCTGCTGTGAAGATGCCATCAACCTCCTTCCAGATCTGAAGCTCCGTCGCCTTGGTACCGACTGCACACATCGCAGCACATAGATCAGAGTACCCCCTTCCCACGTTCTTCAGCAGGGAGTCCGGCATGATGCCAAAGAAGCCAGTGACTATCGGCACATGGTCGCCGCACTCTCGTATTCTCCTGGTAATCTCGTCGCCAAGAAGGTGGTAGAACCTAGGACCGAGATTGTCGAGCGCGGTCTTTTGCTCAAAGATGCTTCCGCCAAACACTGACTCGACGACGTCCTCGAGAATGACCGGCTCGGCCGGGACGCCTTTGCTGCTTAGGTGTGCAGCAACAACTCTGCAAGCGAGCTTCTCTCCCAGTGCTATCACCCGGTCCCTCGCCCGAGGCGACAATTCCCCGATAATTTGAGCTGCGAGAAGGAAGCCTCTCAAGCTTTCGCACTCCTTGATAATGACATTCTTGGTGGTATCAAATATGTCGCTGCAAAGATCACTCCTCGTACCATTTGAGTTGACGAGGTGCTTCTCGAGTAGTCTGACATGGTTATCGCGGACGAGTTCAAGGGCCTTGTTGAGCTGGGCTTGGGCAGGCAGTCCGGCCTCGGCGTGGGAAATGCACTCGAGCAGGAGGCTCGTGGTGCCACTGGCCTTTGTGGAACCGGAGAGGGCCGAGCAGACGACCACCAGGTTATGGTCTTGCAGGTAGGATGGGATGATTTTGCTGCAGATCGACTCGAGAAGTTTTCCAAGACTGGTTCCGCCGTACTTCTGCACCAGCCATGGCCTGTTTTCTCTGCCGGTTGCCATGCTGGGCGGGGACTGGGGAGTGGTGATCTTGCTTGGGAGGGCGGGCAGCTGGATGAGGGAGTTTTCCGGTGGGCCTCCGCTCGAACTTGATGGCACGCAGTAACTTGGCCGGGAGAGCATATATCGTCGACTTTTCCCCGGGAAACTTATCAGTCGCAAACTTTCAACGAACGTCCACCACGGCCATGGTCAACAGCAAGACTCGTCGTCTGTTGTTGAAGGCGTCAAAGAAAGGCGTGCCTTCGGTCAATGTCCACGGCGGACGGCAGGCTCTGCATCTCCCGGCATTCCCATCGCACCCTTTGGCCGACTGACAGCTGTCATTGGCGATGGTCGTCTCCGAGTTGTGGAGTTGGTTGCCGGCGACTGCGCGCTGGCCGTGGGCCAAATCCCGGCTTCGGGATTTGAAGACAAAAGCCCCCATTCAGAACGGTCCGGGTCTCCCACTCGGCGAATGCGCAAAACAATAGGTTTTCCACTTTCAACTATTTTGGAAAAGGGCTCCATCGAATCTGACGCAACATCAAAGTGTAGTGGGGATGACGGCGTGTGAAATCGGGGTTGGCCATGGTATCATGCGGCCGCCATGTCCAGTGCGGAAGCTTTGATTTGCTGGCGCAAACATCTCGCCCGTCAACGCTCAAAGTCCGAAACTCTGCCAATCACAGCATGGTGCCCAATTTCCTTGTCTCCAATATTCTCGGTTCGTCCCGACGATTGACAGGGGAACTTGCAGGTGTCTCCAAGGTTCTTCAGGCTGGGTTCCGAATCTACAGCACTGTTGCCAGGTGCAGAGACAGCTCGTTCCAGGCTCAGCGAAGCGATCAAGATAACACTGCGACATCTGTCGTAATACGGTTGCATTCTCATGCAAGGCCGTTGACAGGTGTAACACAGAGTGTCAATCGCCGTAAGCGAGATTCGGCTCAGTGCCGACGACATAGGTTGTCTTCTGGTGAAGATACCCTCCATGATGCGGAGGTTGGGCGTCCGCCGGGCGCAGATCGAGCGCAGCATTGGACCAGACTACCCGATTCCGCCTATGGGTCGTTCAGAAAAGAATGGCTTGTTTCAGTCAACACGCGAATTCTGCGGCGGAGGCGATGGCGTCCAATGCCCCCGATGTTTTATCCCGTCGGTCGTCGGACTTGTCGGGATTTGAACCGCGCCAACGATGCCTTTCTTCGGAATTTCGATTATACATACTTCCACTCTTGACAACGGCGATCGAATTAGGAATAGTGTGATAGATGTTATGTCTCTGAAAAGTTTCCACAGAAATCGACCAATGCGAGGCAGTATCCGCATGGACTCCCAAGCTATGTCATTCGCTGGTATTGCCTGTTTCTGCGCTGTGATGAAAGACCTAGGCAGCAATGACACCCCGTTTGATCATCTACCAATCGTCAACTTCCCCAGTCAAGCTCACTGCCAGTGGATCGAGACTCCCTTGTTTGAGACCGTCCTCTACCTGCCCCACTGCGGCGTACAAGTGCGGTAGCTCTGCCCTCAACTTAGTCTGGATGAAGTCATCAAGCTGGTCGAACTCGAGTAGAAAGCCGTCGTGACCATCTGACGACTTGAGCACAGAGAGCGACGCGTCGGGCAAGCATGCTGCGAGCCTTTCTTGCTGCTCGGGCAAGAACAAAGCGTCCGTTTCAACCCCAATGACCATAGCTCTGGGTGGGACCTTCGACAAAACCTCCATCAGAGCTCTCTCCCCAGTTTCTTCTGTTCGTCCAAAAGCCACATCGTGAGAGTCCATCTTGTTCGTGATATGTAGGTAACAATTGGCATCGAATCTACCGATAAACTTCTCGCCTTGGTAGTGCAAGTAGCCTTGGGCTGAAAATGACAGATCTTTGTTACGTGTACTGGACCGCTTTCCGTCTGCAGACACAGGACTAATTGCCGGTCCATCAGTCCGTGGCAAGTCCAGTGGTGGCTCTGTGGATTTGGATTGGCGAGGAGGCTTTCTTCCAAACCGGTTGTCAAAGCTCGCGGAGGAGCGATAAGTCAACATTGCGATCATGCGTGCTGCTGCCAGTCCGGCCGAGGGTTGCCCCTCGGGAGTTGGTTCATAGTAACCGTCATTGAACTTGGGGTCCGCGTATATGCACTGTCGCTGCGTTTCCGCCCAAGATATACCCCAAGCAGAATGGTCGGCAGCCGTGGCTATAGGAATGATGTGTTTGACAAAGCCAGGTGGTGTACAGAGCGGCCACTCGAGTGTCGTCATGCCCCCCATCGAGCCGCCTATTACGGCAGCAACCGACTTGACATCAAGAGCATCAAGAACCAGTTTGTGGGCTCGGACATCATCGCGGACTGTCGTCTGGGGGAAATCGCTTGCGTATCGCTCTCCGTTCGGATTTTTGGTCAAAGGCGATGCGCTTCCATATGGGGAACCAAATACATTGCCGCAGAAAATGAAGAAGTGGCGGGGATCGAAAGCCTTCCCTGGGCCGATGAGAGGACTCCACCAGTCGCTGACGTCGCTGCTCCCCGTCAGAGCATGGCAAATGACTAGAACATTATCTCGCTCTTTGTTCAGCTTTCCCCAAGTCTTGTACGCCACGGGGCATTCGTAGAGGATCTCGCCTGAGTCTAGAGGGAAGCTCGGGATGATGGCGAAGTTCTGATTGCGGATGAGGCGAGTGTAGAAGTTATCCGAGTTTGGACTTGCATTAACGACTGTTTCCGGGGTATTAGTCGAACAGAGTCCACAGGCCGAACGCCGAACAACTTACGCAGAGCCATATCGTAGGTTTGGTGTAGTGTCAGGAAATTACTCCGGTGAACAAGAAGGAAAGACCACGCGAGATTGCTGAAAGTGCCGACGGCTTCGATCACTTGCTGAATGTATCGGACTGACGGGAGTGTCCAGACCAGCTCTTATTGGTGGATAGGATCAGTGTAGACACCAGCTGATTGAACAGAACGGGGTCATGGAACAATATCAGCCCAAGAGTCTTGATGAGGAACCAAAATAGCGAACACCATCAAGTATGAGGACTCCCCGAGATATCGAGGTAATCCCGCCTCACTCCCCCGCAAGGTTTCATCATCTCCTTTGGTGACGATCGTTTGCATATGGACCAACCTCGCGTACTGGTATCTTCTCTTTGTCAGTAGAACACAAGATGTCGCGTCTGCATCAGCCCCGTTATCGCCGGGGTTTGAAGGCATCCCGGGATTTGAGCCACAACACCGACGCCCCAGACCGTGTGTCTTCGGGAATCGCATCCTGCCGGCGTACGCCGCAATTAGATGGATTCTCCGCTCATCTCGAATGATTGTGAGGCCATCCTATGAGAATCATGGATGCAATCGATCGCTTTGAGCAGATTGTCATGACTCAAAAAAAGACTCGCGTGGGGAAGAGCTTGAAAAACCGCCACTGGTTGCACTTTGACTGTTCGATCGGTAGCCATCCAAGCTTTTGCCTCACACCTGACCATGGCATCCACTCGTCCCATTGTCAAAGTCGCAGCCGTCCAGGCTGCTCCCGTTTCCTTCGATCTCGAAAAGAGCCTCGAGAAGCTGAGTAAGCTTACGGCGGAAGCCGCAGCGGCTGGTGCCGACCTCGTGGTGTTTCCGTAAGTACACAGTGCCTATGCAAGAGCTTCGGTTTGGGTAACAAGATCGGTTGTGCGTGTGTGTAGTGAAGGATTCTTGTCCGCTTATCCTTGGAGATATGCTTTCGATGCCACGATTGGCGCACGGGAGCCTCGAGGTAATCTTGACGCCGCCCTTAGTCTCTGAAGTCCGATGTTGATCTCGAGTAGGGCGCCAATGGTTTGCAAGGTACTTTGATTCGGCCATTGAAGTTCCTTCGCCTGCATTCGACGTATTGTCCGAGACAGCTCGGAAGCACAATGTCCTACTGCATGTTGGCATTATCGAAAAGGCAGGTGGCACGCTTTACTGCACCGCGGTTCTTCTTGACCGGGAAGGCAAGTTGGTGTACAAGCATCGCAAGGTACTCATATTCAGCCCATGTTGTGCGCACTTTACTGATCACTGCAGCTGATCCCAACGGCTGCCGAGCGGCTGGTCTGGGGGCGAGGTTCCGGCGATGGCTTGCAGGTCCAGCAAACTGATATCGGCAAGGTCGGAAGCCTGATCTGGTTGGTCGATCAAGTGACAAGCTCAGTGACAAACAAGCTGATGCAGAACCAGTTGGGAGAACTACATGCCAGCTGCGCGTATGGCGTTGTACCAACAGGGCATCGAGTGAGTGGCGGTTTGAGGAGCCGAGATAACGACTTGTTCGGAACATTGTCACTGACGAACGCGACTCAGGATTTACGTCGCGCCCAATGCCGATGATTTGCCTGCATGGACAGCATCGATGCAGCACATTGCCAAAGAAGGACGTTGTTTCGTTGTGTCAGTCAACTCTGTGTGCAAGGTTTCAGACTTTCCGTCCGACTATCCGCCGTTTACGGCCGAGCACCCCGACCGGCGGCCGGACGGAGGGCAGTGGGAACCGGAAGACATTGTCAACCACGGAGGATCCTGCATCGTCGGGCCGCTTGGAACAATGCTTGCCGAGCCTGTGTGGGACAAGGAGGAAATAGTCTATGCCGACTTGAGAATGGCAGATATCACAGAGTCCAGGGTATGCCGTCCGTTCGGAGCTTGGTGTCGCTCCTAGTCAGTCGGTCGCATGCCATGTGCTAACAGCGTTTGACAGCTTGACTTTGACCCGGTCGGCAGTTATTCTCGGCCAGATGTATTGTGAGTCAATCACACCCGACGCAGGGGACGACAGGGCCGGAGGACGGTCTGGATGTGCGTCGATCAAAAGCTGACAGGCGGTCTAGTTCGTTGACGGTCAACACCAAGGCTGGAATCAACGTGGCATTTAGCAGCTGAGGCGGCGTCCCGAGCGTGGCTGCGGGCGCTGAGAAGTATGCGTGGGGGGTGTTTTTGTTTGCGCTGGAGGCGGGGTTTTGTGCGGAGAGACCGGGATGGTTTGGGCTGGAGATTTATGGGACCTGACTCGGAGGTCGCATGTCTGGGCATGTCTGGCGGCGGCGTCGAGCTTCGGAGGTTGGCGGAGTCGCATGGGATCGGAATAGCTTGGTGGCATCGAGGTTCGAGAAGCTTTGCACGACGTCCATGCGAGCTTGGCCCGACGAGTTGTGATGCACAACGTTCGGTGGCCGGTGTGTCGTGCATGGCGTAGGAGAGCCTGTGTCTGCGCCTGTGCGTGGAAGCCTCGTGGTGTTTCTCGGGTGGCTTCTCGAATCCGTCTTCTTGGTCTGATGGTGTCAGGCAGAGAGAACCTGCTGTCCGTGTCGAGGAACCGAGGACCATCGACTCGTTGTTGAGTCGAGAGATGGGATGGCACTTGCAGGTCGAGCATATGACTTTTTCTCTAGAAGCAAACTTTGGGTGGCCAACGTGTTCGTGAAGCAGACATGGCTGGGAAATCTTAAATGCAGGCTTCAGTGCTGACAGAGAAGAAACCAGTCATTAAAGACGGTGGCCCTGCGATGCTGCGTGTAGATGAATCGTCCGCCCCAGCATCGAAGCATCCATGGAGGTGATGGCTGGGGATGTTGATTCCGATCCTAGCTCCTGCTTCCTGTGTCTTGCCGTCCGTAGTAGCTGCTGTTTATGCAAGCACAACTGGTGCCGGGTGGCCTGACTCTGCTTGGCATCGTGAAAGTTTGCGAATCTTCGGGCAAGAGGCAAGAGAGAGGCCAGATGGCTATGGTCACTTTGACTGCCAAATTGGGAGTCGCGACTTCTAGGAAAGCACCAAATTGAAGGTGCAACTTACCTTACCTTAGGGGTTGGACGCAGCTAAGCAAGACACAACGGCAGCCAGAGGCAGGTACGGGCCGGCACGGTCAGGGCAGGCGGACCTTCCGCCGGGCGGCAGTAGCAGTCGAGGTAACCCACAGGGCGTGGAGGGAAGGCGCGGCGAGCAGCGGCGACTGCACCTGAGTGCCAACGAGCAAGTTCCTGGAACATCATCCCATTGGGACACACCAAAACACCCGCCCCGTTGAAGCCCTCGGTTTCTAGGCCGTGCCAGTTCGGAAACTTTGCTGTGCTGCATCCCTGTCAAAGGCCGAGGCGGGCACTGGCAACACTGTGCGCAAGTTTTCTCACTGGGGAAGACCAGACGTGCCAGAACGACGGCACCACCGTTGCGATTGGACAACTTTCTCGGCTAACCACGATCTGCCCCACACTAGCCCACCGTTATCCCGGGGGAAGCTGCTTCCATTTCCACGTCCACAGGCTGAACGTACCTTTGTACCTTCTCCATCTCAACTCCCGAGCATGGAGTCGTGGTCGCAGCCAGCAGGCGCGTCAGAAAAAGCAGGACCTGGCCTAGCCTGGCCTGCGGGAGCAGTGAGGAGAGGGACGCAAAAAAAAGGACAGGGCCAACAAAAGAAACAAAAATAATCCCCTCGAAATTCGCTCTCTCAACCCCTGCTCATGCGCTGCAAGCTCTGGCTACTGCCACGACGACGATCGAACCACCCATCCGTCATTGCCTCTTCGTCCCTCGCCTACCTTACCTAGTTGCCTGCCCTGAAGGTACCTTCGTCCCTGCCTCACCCATCTCTACGGCGGCAGGTACATCTCTTTCCCCCCCTCCACTCCACTCCACTCCAGGTCTCCTCCTGCCGGCGTTGGGTCGGTCTTCTTTTCTTTGCACACCTCACCCTGCTGCTGCACCTGCACTCGGTGCACTCACTGGCCGCCCTGCGACTCGCCTTCTCATTACAAATCTGGCCGGGTCGCCGCATTTTGCCCCTCCGCCTGCCGAAGCGAGTCGATCTGAAGCACCACCATCTGCAACTGCCCTTGAACTTCACCCGCGCCCGCTACCCGCACCACGCTCCCAGCAAGCACCAAGCACCAAGCACCCGCACCAACCGCTCCTCCTGCTGCACCAGCTGACGACACCAGCCGCTGCGTCTCCCAACAGCTGTCGGTCGCCCTTCAGTCGCAGTCCCAGACACAGACAAGCAGACAGAGACAAACGTGAACGGCACCACTGGCCCTCCTCCGTCTCTCGCCTCCTTTCCCCGTCCAACGTTCGCTACTCGTCTCCCGGCTCGGCCGTTGCTGACCTCGCCGTACCTGGCTCCACGCCCTCTCTCCATCGAATTTATTACGTTTGCTTTCCCCGCTGTTGGCAGACCACGAGCCCCATCCAACCATCCCGCACACCCCGATCTCCCAACTTGGACATCGCCGTTGCCCGCTCCGTGACAGACCCCGATCGGCCCGGAAGGATTCTTGCTGCGCCTGCTCTTCGTCGCCGCGCCTCACCGTCGTTGGCCTTCACTCATTGACTTGTTCATCTTACATGTCGAAACCTCTCACCTGGCCATGACCACAATGACCGAAGCTGCAGTACCGCCAATTCCCGCTGCCGCGGCCAAGAAGAAGTTTGCGACCCCTCCTGTTAAGATTGCTTGCCTCTCCTGGTAAGTCGCCCTCTCCCAAGCCAAGCGCCAACTGTCCCTTCCGGATGAGTATGCGGCGCAGCAGAGCATGCTGCCGTTGCCAACGGGCGTGGCGTTCTTTGCGATGGTTAAGCAACCGTGGCTCACATAGGAACAGCCGAGCTTCACGAACACGATGCGATGGAGCAAGCCCTTGTACCAGTGTAAGCATTTGCTGTTCCCAGTCTCAGGACTTGCTGTAAATGAAAACCGTCTTGTTAACATGAAGCAGTGTAAGAGCCGGGGGCGCGACTGCGTCTACAAACCGAGCAGAAGAGGAGGCGCTCGTGTGAGGCGGAAACCGCGGCCGGTTGATGAACTGGCTCAGCAGAACCCGGGCTTCAATGGCGACATGCCCGTCGACGAAGCCACTCCTCAAGACCGTGAGTCGTCATGCTTGTAACTGTGACCGAGTAGACCTCTGACTGTAGCCGTAGCCATATCCCTCCAGAACTACATCGACCCTGGAGCAGGCCTGAAGCAGCTTCAAGACTTTTTCCAGGACAGCGATTTCATCTTTGACACCTTGTTCATGTCTGGCGTCCCGGGAAGCACCAGCGGCGAGAGCGCATCGGAAGCCTCTTTCAACTTTCCCACTCCCCCGGTTCCTGTCGCCAGGACATACAAGAGCGACCAAGCCATGTAAGTCCTGCTGAATGACTTGAAAATACCAGCAGCTAACCATCTCCCAGTCTGGATGCCTACTACATCTTCATTCATCCATTCTTTCCTATTCTCCCTCCGCCCAGTGGTCTGCCCATCGACCAGGCTGTGCCGCATTTCCAGAATGACACGGAGACATTCCAGGACGAGTACCAGCCCTCAACCCCGGTCAGCTTGGCTATATCCGCCATCTTGGCTCTGATTCCATGCGCCAACGACACCAACCACTTAAGCAAGGAGTCGGTCGTTTTCAGACGTCGATACGCCCAGTACCTGGCACAATGCGCAGTCGAGAGCATCGAAATCGAGTCCGAAATCCCCGACTCATCCATCGAGCCACCAAAGGCCCTGAACGAATCGCCAGATGATTTTCCCCGGCAGCAATTCCACCCTAGTGTGCCATTGGAGCTGGAAAGCGTCATCGCGTTGGACATTCTGAGCGTCTACGAGTATGCACAGAGAGGCAACTTGAAGAAGATGCAAGCGAGGGCGGGCCAGGCACTGGTATCCGCCATGTCCCTAGGAATCCACGCCTGCACCGAGGATGACATTTTCGCCGAGGCTCGACGAAGAGTCTGGTGGATGACGGTGCGTTTTGCTGATCTAGATCTTGTATATTTTGCTAACGCGGCGTCTGACAGTATATCTGTGTATGTCAAGGGTCCATCGTCAGTAATACTGTGTGTAATCCCCCTTCATCCCACTTGAAGCACTTACTGACGCTGTGGAGGAGCCGACCTTTTCAGTGTTTACGCCGAGCTACACGACCAAGTACCCGACCATCCAATCAGACCCTGAGGTATGTAGTCAACGTGCCTCTTTGGGACCAAGACTCACCATTTGGCAGGCCTTTGCCGTGTATATTCAGGCCCAGCAGGCTATCCTGTCGGCAACACAGTTCGTGATTGAATTGAACAAGACGGTCAAGAGTGGTGGCGACATGACGCGCATCTACGCGAGGATGAAGGAGATGGAGCAATACTTGGAGCCCCTCAACACGGTTGCAGATTCGTGGATACTGCAATCCACCACAACGACGCCACTCGATCCCACTGAGGAGATCCTTTCCCGGTCTCTCAGGTGCATGGCTCGGATCAAGCTGAACAGGCGAGTATCTCCTATCAAACTCCGAGCAACTGCTGACCACCAACAGCGCGCGGATCAAAATCCACCGTTACTGTGCCTTCTTTGACATGCCCGTGTTTTCAGGAAAGCACTGCGACTTGAAGTCCAAGGCCGACAATGACAACGGTATCGAGCCCAAGTCGTGGCCTTCGTGCTCCTGTAGCACGATGATGACCCTACCTTCGCCGCCAGTGACTAGCTCAAATGGAACGGCCTCGCCACCAAACTCGGGAAAGAGATCTCCTCAGTCGGACCACTCACCCAATGGGAGCCCGCTGGCGACTTTTCCTTTCAGCAGCCACCAGTCGGCTAAGATTTGCCTCAAAGCGGCTATCAACATTGCTAATTCGTTCGACGACTTGCCATACCCGAACCCCTTTGGCCAGCTCTGCCCTGCGCCGTGTTATCTGGCGCCCACGTCGACTATTGTGTGCCCTAGGACCATGCCTTCCTTCGCTTGCTGCGCCATGCAGTGCGCGTATGCATTGCTGATGGTCAACCACAAAACAAAGGCCATGTATCCCGAGAATGCCCTGACAACCCCGATGGTGGAGAGCTTGCTTTTGCGCCTGCAGACGGGCTTGGCCTCCATCTCCGCGACGCTTGAAAACTATGCTACGGCCTTTGAGGCCCTCGGCGGGATGCGCGGTGAGACAAACCCCTTGCAATCTATCTATCGGTAACCTGCACATGCTAATTTCCTCCTGCAGACCAAATTCGCAGTGTTATCGAACCCACCATGATGTTCGATCCCACGGTCTAGGAAACGGCCGAAACGACCTGACCTGCGGTCGCCCATTCGCTTCCGGTCTCCTTGCAGGGAGCCTGCATATCGCCTGCATCTCGCGTCCACGCGTGACGGCATCCCACGGCATCTCAATGGGATCTGGGCGCGGGCTCTGAGTGGGTCTCGGGAATATCTGTACGAAAAGGGGGGCATCGCGGGGTTTGCTCGTTTATCAGCAAAGGCCGGCGATCGATCAACCCCCCGTTGCACGACGACGCAATGCAATGCTATGCGATCTGGGTATCATGCTGGAGGGGTATCGAACGATTGAAACGAAATGATGGAGTTGCTTCAAGGGCGTTTTGGGAGCATTTAAGATATTGGGCTTTGCCTGAGACGTTTGCCTGTGTTGGAGCAAAAGTTTCAACGATTTCGGAGTTGAACCGGGACTCAAAGCGACGACTTAGACTATTATTACCCCTCTCAATCATTCCTTACTTTTTTTTCGTCCGTTCAAGATGCCTGTCTCTGGTTCTCTGAGTAACGTGGATTGGTGAGGATCCCGGCCGGCTTTTGGGCCTTCGAAAACTAACACATTGGCCGAACAGGGAGCCGGATTTCGCCACGCTCGCCGTCCACGGTGGCCAAGAGCCGGATCCCGTCAACGGTTCAAGAGCTGTCCCTCTGTATCAGACAGCGGCCTACAACTTTTCCGATGCTGCCGGTGAGGACTTGGTGTGTCACGGTGACACAAGGCACGGCTAACGAGTAGCAGATGGCGCCAGCAAGTTTGCATGGAGCAAAGATGGCTACGTCTACACGCGCATGGGCAACCCGACCAACAGCGTCTTCGAGTCACGCATGGCGATGCTCGAGGGCGGCGTCGGTGCCGTGGCCGCCGCCTCGGGCCACGCCGCGCAGTTCATGGCCCTGACGAATTGCTGTGAGCCAGGTCAGAACTTTGTGAGCACCAGCTGGCTGTATGGCGGCACCTACAACCAGTTCCGAGTATACATGAAGAAGTTCCATATCGACGTCAAGTGGGTTGTGGGCAACGAGCCTGCCGACATTGATGCGGCCATCGACGAGAACACGCGGTGCGTCTACATCGAGACGATCAGCAACCCGAAGCACAGCGTGCCCGATATCAAGGCGATTGCGGACGTCGCACACAAGCATGGCATCCCGCTCATCGTCGACAACACGTTCGGCATGGGCGGCTACCTGTGCCAGCCCATCAGGCAGGGCGCTGACATTGTCACGCACTCCTGCACCAAGTGGATCGGCGGCCACGGCACGTCCATGGGAGGCATCGTCATCGACGGCGGCCACTTTGACTGGAGCGCCTCGGGTAAGTTCCCGGGATTCACGGAGCCGGCGGACGGATACCATGGGCTGAAGTTCTGGGACACGTACGGATACAAGGCTCTCTCAGCCAAGGTTCGCATGGACAGCATGCGCGACTTGGGACCCTGCATGAGTCCCTTCAACGCGTGGCTCTTCCTGCAAGGTCTCGAGACTCTCGCCCTTCGAGGACAACGGCACGCAGAGAACACACAAAAGCTGGCCGAGTGGCTTGAGGCGCATCCCAGCGTCAACTGGGTGCTCTACCCCGGCCTCAAGTCGCATCCAGATTACGAGTACACCAAGAAGGTCTTCACCAACGGTGCAGGCGGTGTCTTGACCTTTGGCGTCGTACGTTTACTTCCGCATCTATATTCCTGGGCCTCAGCTAACCACCCCGCCAGGCCGGCAATATCGACCAAGTGCGCGCCGTCGTCGATAACCTCAAGCTGTGCTCGCACCTTGCCAACGTTGGCGACGCCAAGACGCTCATCATCCACCCGTGGGTGACGACGCACCAGCAGCTGCCCGACGAGGAGAAGATCAAGGGCGGCGTGACGCCGGACCTCATCCGCGTGTCGGTCGGCATCGAGGGCTTCGAGGACATCAAGAAGGACTTTGAGCAGGCGTTCGCGGCGGCCGGGCTGCCGGCGGCGGTGAAGACGGGCGGGGACCCGTTCGCGGCGGCGCTGAACCTCGTGTCGGGCGGGTTCATGGGGAAGAGCTCGACAGGCGCGCCGAGACCCGGGACGGACGGCACGGTGCAGGTTAGCGCCTGAGATGGGGTGGCGTAGCATTGAGGGAAGCGAACTCTTTTGAAAGCATCTAGTTTCGTTTTTGGTGGCAGCGTCCAAGAATAAAATACATTCAATTTTGCTGAAGATATTACATCTACCCAAGAGGAGAGAAGCCCCCCACGTTTGTATCTGCGTCCGGCCCTCTCCCCGGGATCTCAGACATTGAGATGCGTGTCATCGGCGGAGCTGTCGTGCAGCAAGGTGCCGGTCCCAGTGCTACCCCTCCCGCGTGGGGCGTGCAGAGAGAGACAGAAAGAGCTTAATCGCACCTCCTTCTCGAGGAACCTTGACGGTTCTTTTGCAACAGCGAGTGGAAATGACCTTGTGGGTGCGATGGAAGCTTGGAGCTATTAAAAGGCTTCTCCCGCTGGTTTCACTGCGAACCATCAGATGACATCAGTGCAAACACAAAAGGAACGACCCCTCACGATATCAGAAGCCAATATGCCTCCTGCAAACCATAACGTCAACCCACTAGTCACCACGGGCATCGTCAAGCCTAGTATCCCGTATACCGCTCCCAACACTGCGTCGGCAATAGGCAGCAGCACCGCACGCAATAGTTCTTACTACGCGCAGGCGGATAGGTGGCCTGTACCTCGACCGGTCGAAGCTCCGACCAAGGACGACAGCCTCTTCGATTACATCGCCCGTTCTGCCCCGCCGTTCGTCGTTATCCGTGTCTCCCGCTCGCCTGTCGCAGCGGAGACATCGAGCACTATCCTCACCCCCGACGAGGAGGAAAAGGAAGCAGACGAGGGCAGCAAAGACGCAGACAAAGAAGCGCCAACATATACACCCACCAGGCCGACAACAATGCCGCAGCGCAAGCCGTACGACGGGGGCGGCATCGTGCCCCCGCACATCCGCACGGCCATCGCCGAAAGCAAGAACGCATCCACATCCGCGACGGAGGCCGCAAAGACACCCGAGACAAAACCCGCCACCAAGGAGATACGCGCAGAGGAGTTTACGCGCAGCGGCTTCGTGCCCGCCTACGTGCTGAAGAACATCGCGACAAGCGAGGCGTCGACGGCTGAGCAGCGCGCGGATGCGCAGGGGACGTTGGATACGGACAAGGCACGGCGGGAGCGTGGGAAGGATCGGGATGCGGACGGGCATGGGGAGAAGTAATTGCCAGGAGGGCTGATGAGCAGATTGCAGAATTTCAACTTCAAACACTTCCCAACCGAGTTCTAGAAAGACGGTGACATGTTCCGCGTCCAAAGATGGAATCATGCTGGACCCCTGGAATGCACACCCATCGCGGGGTCCACCGCCAATTTTGGCGCGAATTCGGGTGCGACTGACCAACACCTCACGCCCATTCGCCCATTGAAAAATGTACGTTTTCCCCCCCGGTCGGATCATTCGACAATCGGGAACCCGCGGCGGCAGGGTCAGCACCAGCACAGCCAGCCCGCCCCATTCCGATCTGACGGTGCTTGTGTTGAATGGATGCTGCCATTTTTGAAGGGGTCGCGTGCACCCCGCTAAAACTTTGTGCCTGCGCGGTGGGTCCAACGCTGCCAGCTTTCACTTGGCGGGCACGCTGAACATTGCGCTGGTGGACCGCTGCTAGAGTGCCGCTCGCTAGGGGGTCTAAAATCTAGCTACAGGGGTGTAGCTATACTAGATTAATAGATTCTCTATATTATATACACTTTATGCCTACCTATATAGTAAAATTTTTAAATACCTATATATATATATATAGGTAGGGTATATACTTAACTAAGTAGGCGTTACTCTAAAGATTAGTACTACCTTAGCCCCTATTTTAGTAACGTATAAGCTATATATAATATATACTTTATATCTCTCTATCTTAGTTTAGCTGAAATTTTTTCTTTTTTTCCCTTATCTATATAAATTATAACTATATAATATATATATAACTACTTATTTTAGTATTAATTATATATTAACTTAGTATATACTAACTATATATAGATTATATCTATTTAGGAATTTATTAATATAAGGGTTAATAGCGTTATTAACCTTTACTTAACTTAAGGTTATTTCTATAGTATATTAAGTATATATATAGTATATATTAAAACTATTATAAAACTAATATATTTTAAGACTTATCTTAAATAATAATCCTAACTATAAGCTTAGTAGTAAGTTTTTATATATCTTAAGTATATATACTAATAATGCTTAATATATTTTTAGTTAACTTTAAGGATATTACTTTAGAGATAAATAAGTATATATTATAACTTATTTAGTATAAGCTATATATATATTAAGTATAGATAATAGGTATACCTAATAAAGCTAAGAAGCTATCTAAGATTAATACCTTAATATAAGTTTACTATTATTCTTACTTTACCTTAATATATATTAATATTATACTAGCTATATAGTTAAAGTTAGCCTTAAAGTTATATATAGCTAGATTTATAACTTATAGCTTAATATATATATTATATATCTCCTATATATATTTAAGTAATATTAACTTAAATTATATAGCTTTACTATTATAGCTACTAGTAGTATTTTAATATTAATATGTTTTTCTTACTTATCCTTTATATCTACTATATATATACTAATAATATATAGTTAAAAACCCTAATAAGTATAATCTTAGTTCTATTAAGAGTATTATTAGTATAAAGTATATAGTATATCCTCAGTATATACTTAAAGTATATACTAACTATATATAATACTCTCTATACTTAGGTTAAAAGTAGTAGCTAAAAGAATACTTACTTTATGTTTAAGCTTAAGTATATACCTTATATAGCTTTAATATATACTCTATTAATCCTTATTCTAGTACTAGTCTTTATACTAGCCCTATTGCTAAAATTACCTCTAAGATAGAAGCTTTAGTATAAATTTAATTCTATATACCTTCTATATATATATATCTAACGTTAAATATAAATTAATTAATTCTATTTTCTACTAGCGCTTTAGTTTAACTTTCTACTATATAAGTTATATATATATATAACTAGAGGATATTATATACTTACTATTTATTTGCTATATATATTAGAATAACGTAGGGGCTTAGCTTTAAGAAATATAAGAAGGTGTTATTATTATTAGTCTCATCTATCTTAAGTATCTAGCGCTAGTATTATTATCTTATACTAGTATTATTATCTTATACCTTCTAATTAGTATTATTATCTACTATTATTACTAGCGTCTATTATCTTTAATTAGTATTATTATTATTATTATTATTACTATCTAACCTATATAATACTTTCTATATTACTCTAATTAAGCTACTTATATTATATATTCCTAAGTAATAAACTAGGAGTAACTTATTACTAGAGGAGTCCTTAGATAGCTAAAAGTTTAAAGTGAGGGTTTTTAGGCTTTAAGCTAAAAAGTTATTTTAGTACTTTACTACTACTAGATAGTCTAATAAGTTACTTTTATTACTAAGTAAATAGACCTTTTTCTAGTATTTTACGCTCTAATTAAGCTAGCTAGGAGTCTAAAAGAGAGGTACTTTAAGGGTTTATAAATACTCTAAAAAGTATAAAGAAAGGTGTAGTATTACTTAATCTACTATCTCCCCTAAAAGCTAAAGTTTCCTATTAAAGTACTCTAATTAAGATAACTACCTACTAACTAAGATATAAAAGTATAAAAAGTATGCTAAAAACTCTATATAAACTACTACCTTATTCTAATATTATATAAACTAATTACTATCTCTTAGCTTATAGTAACTAATCTATCTTATAAGCTAAAGGGGAGAACTATCTAAGTTAGTATACTACTCTCTATCTTATTAAAAGTATCCTTAAACTTATATACTAACTTATATACTATTTCTATAAGGTTTAAAGTAGCTTAAAGTATAGAGGGGGTATATATTTAGTATAAATTATACTTACCTTTACTTAATATAATATATAATATAAACTATAATTATAATATAACTTTAATTAAGATAGAACTAAAGCTAATATATATAGAGGATATATTAATAATTTTATAATTAGCTACTTATAAAGATATTACTACTAGTATCTCCTCTAGTAGTAAGTAGAAAGTATATATATTATCTTAATTAAGCTCTAACTTTATATATATTAACTATATATATAATATAATACGCCTTTTACTTAAGCTATAATACCTCCTTCTCCTTCTAAGAGAACTACTCCTAAGAGTATATTCTATATATACCTAAGCTATACTTAATATATACTAACCTTTTTCTAGAAGTATATATTACTTTTAATAAAAAGTTATTAACTAGTATATTCCCTATATTATTAATACTTAATATATACTAACTATATCTTAGCTACTTTAAAGATTACTACTTCTACTTACTTTTATTATAGTATATATTTTATAAGGTTTATATCTATATTATATATATACTAATAATATATTAGGAGCTACTACTATTTAAGAGGAGTAGTAATAAGAGGAGCTTTAAGAAGAGGAGCTAGAAAAGCTTAAAGAGGACTAAATATATATATAGTATATATCTTTATATATATTATCTATAGATAGAACTTATAGCTATAAGTAGACTTATACTTTAATATATACTTAGTATATATAGCTATAAAGGTGCTAGATTAATATAGCACTCTTAGATAATATTAGTAGTAAGTATTATATATATATAATATATATATAATAATACTTAATTAGAAGGTTTTCTTATATAATAAATAGAATATAGTATATATATAGTATATATATAGATAAAAATATAAATAGTATAAGTATTAATTTTTAGTAGAGGCTTATATATATAGCATATATACTTACGTTATATCTTATTTATAGTTAGCTTATCCTCTCTATTACTTAGTTCTTACTTAAGCTAAGTAATCTCTTCTTAAAGTTTATATTTATACTTCTAAGTATAAAGTTCTTAAGCTTTTTACTTAAGTTAAAAAAGCTCTTAATCTCTTTAATTTATATTTAAATCTTATATATCTCTAACTTTATATTAATATAAATAGAGAGTAAGTAGTAATAATAAGAAAGATATATTATACTTAGTTAGTATATATATAAGGTATATATATTACTTAAGTAACTCTTAAACTAAGATTATATTCTATATACTTAACCTAAGTATTAAACTTAGTATTAGTAAGTCTAGAGGATTAAATAAGTTATAAGGGATATATAAATATTTTTTATAGTGCTATATATACTTTTATTAATATTAATATATTTAGTAAAAGCTTTTTATAATCTAAGTTAACTTTAAGTTATCCTTCTATATATATAAGCTTTAACTTAAGTATAGTTACTACTAAGAGATAGCTTAAAATATAGTATACTTAGTTTTAAGCTAACTTTAGTATATATAGTATATTAGTAGAAGATATACTTACTTTAATATAGTTTAAAGTAGAAGCTAACTTTAACTAGTAGTAAAGTTATCTTAAGTATAGCTTAACTTTATAAGGTTAGTATACTTCTATATAAATATTTACTACTAAGTTAGTATTTTACTAAAGGATTAAATAAAAGTAGCTATAATTTATCCCTTCTTCTTCTTAGTAAACTAAGATTTAATATTAAGCTAAGTTTTATATATATCTTATATATACTAAAGATATTCTTATTTATCTTTTACTTCTTAAAGCTTAAAAAGTTCTAAAGTAGTAAGGTAGTTTAAATATCTCTTTTATTAGTTTTAGAGAATATATACTTTATAAAATATAAGTAAATACTATAAATACTTTTTAATAGTCTATAATAAGTCTTACTTATATAAGTAATTACTAAAGCTTAATATTAATATAATATTAGTATATATAGTATATCTATAAGGTATATATCTACTATACGCCTACTTTATATCTATATTAGTTATAATAGTATATACTATATTATAAATTATAAAATATATATATACTTATTAAACTAAAAAGCTAGAGATTATTTTAATTTAAGTAAATATATATTTAAAGAGAATAGTATAGCCTTCTTATAAGTCTATATTTATCTAGATATAAGTATATAACTTAAAACTTATAGAGTATAAAGTTAATAAGTATTTTATATATATAATATATATATAATATATATACTATAACCCTTTTTATTACTTATAAACCTTAAATAGGTTTATATCTTCTTATACTATTTTAAATAATATATTAACTTTAAGATATTATACTTTCTAAAATATATTTATATATACTTATACTATATAGATAATATAGAAATCCCTACTTAGAAGCTATTAAACTTTATAAATCTATTACTCTTATATAAGCTTTACTTTATTAAAAGTAAACTTATATAGAACCTCTATATATAGTTAGCTTATATATAATATATATAAAAAATAAACTAACCTATATATAAGTTTTTAGCTAGAAACTATAGAAAATAAGCTTTTTATAAGAGGATAGCTACTTTATCTTTATTATTAAATACTATACTTATTACTTAAAGTAAGTTAACCTTAAATTAGTTATAGATCTAATATATACTTAGATAGAGAAGAAGCCTACTTATAAATAAAGTTAGCTTATATTAAGTATATACTAAAGATATAAAAAGTATATATATAGAAATAATAGTAATATTAAGCTTATTTAAGAAATTAAAAACTACTTTATTTATAAAATATAAAAGTAGCTATAAAAGAAGGAGTAAAATATATATATATAAGCTATATATAAAAAAAAAGATAAATAGAAACTTAGTAAAGTTAAGAAGTATATAGAAGTTAAGCTTAACTTTATATAGTAATATATTTATCCTATTATTACTTTAAGGGTAAGAGAAGCTTAATATATAGTAAGTATATATAGATAATACTTTATATCTATTACTTATTATAGCTTTAATAGCTTACCTCTATATTTCTAATATATATATAATCTATTTTAACCTTATATTAGCTACTTATTTTAATTATACTATAAAGATACTTAATATTAACTTTACTTTACTTAATAGGTATATTATAAGTAAAATACTATAGCTTTAAAAAGCTTAGCTTTAAGTAACTAATATAAAAAACCTATAATATATATATACTTAGCTTATATTAGAAAAATAGAAAGATAATACTTATACTATATTATTTAAATATCTAAAATATCTAATATTAGTAAGTCCTTCTAGGTTTTTAAAATAGAAACTATAGCTTCTAAATATAAAAGCTATTAAGATACCTCTACTATTTATATTAAAAAGCTATATAAAAGCTATTTATTTTATTAGTATATACTATATATATATAGGGGTTAAATACTAACTCTTATATATATTTAATTAACTTATCTATAATTAATTTAAAAGCCTTATAAGTACTCTTTATAGTATATAGTTCTTATAACGCTTTAATAAAGTCCCTCTTATTTTATACTATATTTAGAGTTATAACTAAAAAGTATATAAACTTATAATACTTAATACTACTATACTAATAAAACTAATATTAAACTTAATTTATATCTTTCTTAGGTCTAAAATAGTATTAATATATACTTAATATATATAGAGACTAAACCTATTTTAAAATTAAATATAAACTCTTTATAATCTTAAAGTTCTTATAGTTTAAATACTAAATAGTTTAAGTAATATCTAGAATAAGCTTCTATATATAAGAATATAAAAGGTTTTTATTCTAAATATTATAAGAAATATAGTAAAGGACTTTATTAAGATAAGTCTTAAAATATACTAAGGTTATAAAATAGTTATATATAATATATATAGTAACTTAATAGCTTCTACTTTAAGTAATAAGAATACCTTAAATCTTAATTATATTTTATATATATATTTAATATATATAAAGTATATAAGTAGGATAAATTAAAAAGAAACTAACTTTAATTAAGTCTATTTTATAAAGTATACCCCCTTTATCTTATATATTATTTTTAGATAAATTATTATATTAATAAATTTAAGTATTAAGCTAATAGGTAATATAATAAGTTAAGCTTATAATTAGATTATTATCTTTAAGTTATTTCTATTCTTTTTCTTATTACTTAATATTATCTAAAGTAGAAAAAGTATTAAAGTTAAAAAATAAATTATTATTTATAAATATAGCTAAGAGGCTAATAAAGTTAATTAGAGTTAAAAGAGAGTTTATTATAAGTTAAGATATTAAAGATATTTAGTTTAAGAATAATTTACTTTAAGAATAAGTTCTGTATATATATAGTATTGGTACAACGTAGGGGCTTGGCCTTGAGAAATGTGAGAAGGTGTTGTCGTTGTTGGTCTCGTCCGTCTTAGGCGTCCAGCACTGGCGTCGTCGTCCCGCACCTTCTGATCAGTATCGTCGTCCGCCACCGTCGCTAGCGTCCGTCGTCCTTGATCAGTATCGTTGTTGTTGTTGTTATCGCTGTCTAACCCTCATAACACTCTCCATACTACTCTGATCAAGCCGCCTATATTATGCACTCCTGGGTAATGGACTAGGAGTAACTTACTACTGGAGGAGTCCTCAGATAGCTAAAGGCCTAAAGTGAGGGCCTTCAGGCCCTGAGCTGAAGGGTCACTTTAGTGCCTCGCTACCGCTAGATAGTCTGATAAGTTGCTCTTGTTACTAAGTAGATAGACCTTTTTCTAGTGTTTTATGCTCTGATTAAGCTGGCTAGGAGTTTAAAAGAGAGGCACTTTAAGGGCTTATGAACGCTCCAAAAAGTATAAGGAAAGGTGTGGTATTGCTTGATCTGCTGTCTCCCCTGGAAGCTAAAGCTTCCTATTAAAGCACTCTAATTGAGATGACTACCTGCTAACTAAGATGCAAAAGCATGAAAAGCATGCTAAAAACTCTGTGCAAACCACTGCCCTGTTCCAGTATATCTCTCTTAAATAGAAGAGAAGGGGTAGTAAGTATTTTCTTATAAGTTATTAGTTATAATATATATATAATATATATTATAAATAGTATAACTCTATTATTAATATCTATTATAATTATATCTTATTATAATATAGTCTTTATTTTATTTAGATATAGGTATAGCTTAAGGATAGTTAAGATATAGTAGAGTAGACTATAAGGGGAAAGTTATATTTATATAGCCTAGAAGATCTATTCTTCTAGCACTACTACAGCCCCCTGCCTGCTTTTTAGACCCCCCTGCGAGGTGTACACCCGACGGCTGCTTCTAACTCAGCCCGAAAGGTGGCGCCAGTTGCAAATCAGACCACCATCATTCGGTCCCGCTTCCCTTCCCATTTCCTCCCTGGTGCCATCAGCTCATCGGCGCATTATGACGCCAGCGCGACAAAGCGTAGGGAAGTGTCAGAGTGGTTTTCGCGATGTTCAAATATCGTGTGGTCCCTGATGTCGAGTTTGGTGAAGATGTTCTAGGATTTGAACGCAGCAGCAAGAGACGCAGCAATTTGGCTTTTGTTCGGAGATAAGACTGTCGCCGTGACTTACACGATCCATCGCCAACAACATCACGACCATACCATTCATTAACTTGAGTCGCATCCGATAAACGAGAAAGAAAAGCAACAACACCGCCAAGATGGGTCTCATGCGGCACATGAACCACGTGGACCGCGAGGAGCTCTACACAGACCTCGAGGCCCGCATCCGCTACCTCCACAGCTTCCTCGACTTCTCCTCAAGTCCGTCATCCCCTTCCCCTTCCCCTGCCCTGCCCATCGCCCACTCGCCGTCTTCCAAACACACAAACTAACACCCCGCCGCAGAAGACATCGAAGCCCTCATCTCGGGCGCCAAATACGTGAAAGCCCTCATCCCCGCCGTCGTCAACATCGTCTACCACAAACTCCTGCAGTACGACATAACCGCGCGCGCCTTCACCACGCGCTCCACCTCCTTCGAGGGCCCCATGGACGAGGTCCCCGACGACAACTCCCCGCAGATCCTGCACCGCAAGATGTTCCTGCGCGCGTACCTCGCCAAGCTGTGCTCCGACCCGAGCAAGATGGAGTTCTGGGAGTACCTCGACAAGGTCGGCATGATGCACGTCGGGCTCGGCCGCGCGCACCCGCTGCATGTGGAGTACATCCACCTCGGCGCGTGTTTGTCCTTCATTCAAGATGTGATGACGGAGGCGATTTTGAGCCATCCGAGGTTGCATATGCAGCGCAAGATTGCGCTCGTCAAGGCGCTGGGGAAGGTGATTTGGATCCAGAATGATCTGATGGCGAAGTGGCATGTGAAGGATGGCGCGGAGTTTGAGCGGGAGGGCGGGGAGGAGCCGGTGATTGAGGAGGAGGGGTATTTGCATGGGCGGAAGATTTTGGAGAGCGAGAGCGATGAGGAGACGGTCGCGGCAGGGCCGAGGAGCCCATCGAGGATACCCAGGACCGAGGGCGTGTGTCCGTTTACGGGGATTGCGAAGGGGGTGGAGGGGTTGAAGGTGGATGGGGAGAAGGAGGAGAGGGTTGAGGCTTCGGCGTAGATGAGGGCATGATATGGCGTTTTAGGGATATGCATTGGGACTGGGTTGGGCTAGAATAATGATTTCATGGTTTATTTCATGTGTCTAGTCTTGATGCGTCTGAGGTGATGATGCCTGTCAGCGTGTTTGGCACCATGAAGATGCCTCTTTCATCGAAGAGAGGCAGTGTACAAAGTGGTACGAAGACAAGGCAATCGATGCTGTGAGAAGTGAAGAAGGCCTTTGGTTTGGGAAGCATCACTGGCAAAGAACGGCATCACCCAGCGAAGGTTCTCGAAAAGTCTGGTTCATCTATCTAAGGAACGAAGCGAAAGTCTTCCAAGCTGTCTGGACACAAGAGACAGCGTCTTGTTCAATCCGTCCCACCCGCCAATTTTCCCAACCCAATTCCTCTTGCTGGAAGATCCATGATATCAACGCGTTGGGCAGCCTGCGTCATTCTTCCGTTTGGCCAACTTCAGCAACATCCATATCGTAATGCCCAGCCCAATTCGCACTTCAGCGTCTCAATGTTTCCACCGATGGCGTATCACAGCTGAAAGTCCGGTCCCTCAGTCCGGCGTCTCTTTCGACCTTGATGCATCGAGACCTGTCCCAGAACATTCTCCATGGTACCTCTCAGCTCCTCCAGCTTCGTCTCCAGGTTCGTAATGTACGCATCCTTGTCGTGGTACCGCCTCTTCATGCCATCAGCCTCGGCCACCTTCGCGGACCACTCCTTCTCCAGGCTAGCCATCTCGTCTGTCTTGTCCGTCATGGCAGCCTTCATCGCGTCGAGCTTGCTCTCGAGGTCGGACGCCCGCTCGTGCGCTTCGCGGGAGATGTGGCGCTGGCGCTCCAGCTCTTCGCGGCCAGGCATGGACGCGTGTTTGGGTGTCTGAGGTTGGGCGCGGAGGATGTTTTGTTGGAGTTGCTTGATGAGAGCGTCCTTGTGCTTCATCTTGTCCTCGA
Source organism: Colletotrichum endophyticum (assembly GCA_027406105.1). Taxonomy (NCBI): domain Eukaryota; kingdom Fungi; phylum Ascomycota; class Sordariomycetes; order Glomerellales; family Glomerellaceae; genus Colletotrichum; species Colletotrichum endophyticum. The sequence continues at coordinate 1,386,744 of JANVYF010000010.1, read as the reverse complement.
GGTCGCTGATGTACTTTGTTTGCATGTCAAAGCTCTTTTGCTCGTTGATGCGAGAGAAATAAACTTCGCTTTCAAGCAGCCGATTGTGGTCCTCCGCATTGACAAGATCAAGTTTCAACTGTGCCTTGTCGGTCTTGAGTTCCTTGCTGACACCCTTCACTTCCTCCAATCGATTTTGGGTACGTCGAATTTCTTTGCCAAGGCGCTTCGTGCGATCTTTGAGTTGCGTTCTTGCAGCTTCCAGTTCCTCGTGGCTCTTCTTCCTTCCCGCGGAGCGAGCTCGCATCTCGGCGTTGTATGAAGAAAGTTGAAGATTGCTCCCTTTGAGACCCTCGTTGGTCTCCGTCAGCTGATGAACCTCCGACTTCAGTCTCCCATTCTCCCGTGAAACCTCTTCAAATCTTTGCTGCAGTCTCTGATGTCTCGTCATGTGCTGATTCGGAAGATCGCCTTGCTTTCCTGCGGCTTTTAGTTGTCCTCTCAAATCCACAATCTCCTCAGCCATGATGCTGCCTTGGTCCCGAAGGCGTGCAATCTCGTCTGTCATGATGTGATTATTCTCCCGTTGACGCTCGATCTCATGGGCGCTCTCAGCAAGCTGGTGCAACTGCTCTTGGATCTGAATCCTCAAACCCTGCTCCTGTGCTGACGAAGCCTTCTTCGAATTCCTCTGCTCCAACTTCTTGCCATTTCGTCGGAGCTCGAGCACCTCTTGCTCAAAGGCCTTCTGGATGATATTAAGTCGAGTGGACTCCCAGTTGAGCTTGCGCTTGTTGACTCTGTCCGGACCGATGCATTCCTTATCGCAGCAGTGATGATAGGCCTCTCCGCCGCTGGTGACCATGTGCCACTTCAACTCTGGGGAACCGGGCGACTTGGTGTCTTTGTTGAGGTGGACGCGGCATGCCTTCGTGATGACGAAGCCATTGTGGCGCTCGTCTTGGATTGTATGCGCGATGACGGTGATGGCGACAATGTCGATGATGTCGTTGCCGATTCGGAGCACGTCGATGACGAACTTCCAACGGTCGCGGGAGATGCGGAAGGTGGTGCCGGTGCCGGAGAACATGCGCAGGAAGAGGCTGAACTCGTCTTTGTTGGAGGCAGGGAAGTCGTAGGGGGGTTTGGAGAGGTGGTGGATGACGTCTTTCCATCGCCTCCAGGCCTCTCTCGAGACGTTGAGCTTCAGGTTCATGGTGGCGATGTCAGCCTGTAGGCGGCTAAGTGGGTAGCAATGATAGCAACGTGATTTGAAGTTGAAAAGATCGCTTGGTGGGGAGGGTAGATGTCGCAGATCAATGGCGCATGATCGTTTCCATTTGGGAAGGAAGCAGGGTTCTAGGTGAAGGTGTGGAAAATTCCTCTCGGCAGGGTGGAAAGCGCGGCAGTTCTGAGGAAAAGAGAGCCGATCGAGAAAAAGGAAAGTAGCACGTCGAGCGAATCTTTGAAGACCCGGATGTTGTCTGAGGCAATTCAGTAGCAATAGTACGAGGTGCGAAACGAAATTCGGTCACATAAATGAAGGATGAGAAGGCAAGAGCGGTGGTTGCCGGGGAAATACTTGCAGTTCTGAAAACTGCCCCAGGTGAAGGTGAAAATTCGAGTGCTCTGTAAGTTGCGCAAAGATGGCAACCATATTGAATTTCAGAAAAACACTTTTGCTTTTATCTCGATCTATTTGAGTGCTAGCATACTTGACCCCGTGAAAGAAAGGTGACGGCATTGGAAACCATCCGGAATTCTTCCCAGAACCGCCATCCGCGAGCTAGCTGTATCAATCCTACAGCTCCTGAACCTTTCTGCCTCCCAGACAATCTCAGTACTCGAAGTCCGGGCCCTCGGTGCGACGTCTCTTGCGTCCCTGGTAGGTTGAGACGCGTCTCAGTACATCCTCCATAGTTCCCCTCAAGTCCTCGACATGCTCCTCAAGGCTCTCCACGTAGGCTTCCTTGTTCTTGCATCCGCACTTCTCCTGGTTTCCTCCAGCCTCGATGAGATCCTTGGCATGCCGCTCTGTGGCTGAGGCCAGCTCATCTGTCTTGTTCTTCAAAGACTCCTTTGTCGTTTCCAACTCTCTCTCCAGCTCAGAGACACGAAGCTGGTTTCCTGACTCTTTGCGTGCAACATCCTCACCCTTCGCCATGAAACGAAGCTCCTTGGCTAGCTCCTCGGAGAGGGCGTCCTCATCGAAGCTGTCGTCGTTCATGACGAGCTCTTCATCGTCCGTGTCGTCGTCGCTGGGCGATTGAGGCGAGTCTTGTCCTTCCTCAGACACCTGCTTGTGGATGATCTCTATTCTTCTGTATTAGTGCGTGTTCTTACGACTCAAGCTTAAAGAAGAACTGATTAACTCACCTTGCATATCCTTATGATGCTGGCAAGCCTCTTGAAGCTGACCGGTGACTTGATGAGCACTGTTCTCTGCAGACCCTTCTCCATTCGCATCACCGGAATGTTGACCCGTCAGCTGCCTCAACCTTTCCTCTGCGTCCTTGGCCCGAGACCGGGGCAGCTCAACATCTTCCCTCAAATCCGCATTGAGCTTCTCAAGTTGCTCTTTCTCTTCGGTAATTCGCCGGACTTCGGATTCAAGCTGCAGCTTTTCCTGCGAGTGATTCTGCTTAGCTTTGACTGTAGACTTCGATGAAGTTTCCTTCTTTGACGGCTTGTCGCGTTGGGCCTGATCAAACGGCCCGGGTGGAGCCCAGTGCTGCAGGTCGTCGATTGCCTTGCTGATGAATGAGATTGCTTCTTGTGTGCTGATGTTTTCCTCGAACGTGGTTGCTTTGTGTTCGCCTTTCGAAGCAAGAAGCGTGGCGGCCTTCTTGCATAGCGCGGATAGGTTGCGACTCAGCTGGACATTTGTTCCCAGGTCCTCTGTGCTCGTCATCGATGACTCTTCCTTCGGTTCCGAGGGAGGAAGCTTCAGTGCATGGATCTTCCTCTCCCTTGCGACTTTGACGATCTTTTGTCGTGAAGTCTCTGCGATGGCACGGGGATGGCGGTCATCCTTCTGAGAATTCTTCATCCAGTCCTCTCGGCAACACATAGGCTTAATTTTGCCCTCTCGTGTGATACTCACGGTCTCCATCCCAGGAATTAGTTCGACATGGTCGGAAGCTCTTGGATGGTTGGCTGACAACTCAGTGACCACCTCACCGCCGGTAAGACTGTGTCCCGAAAACTTGATGATACTGAAAGCGACGATGTCAAACTTGTCGGGCGAGGTCTCAATCAGGTCGATGATAAACTGACGGTTGACAGCATCGAGCCGAATGCTGTTGCCTTTCTTCAAGTCGCTGTTGATGTAGCTCTGGAAATGTGCCTGGTCGCGGATGGGAAGGAACTCCTGTCTCATGAAGTAGGTCACTGCCGAGGCCCATCGCTCCCAAATATCGGAGAGAAGCCGAGGTGCCATGGTGACGTTGGTGTGCTTGGTTGTCGTTGTGATCGGGTCGGAGGAAGTCAAAATGGACTTGGGGATGAATGGATCTGAAATTGAACGAGGGCAAATTAGCTGGGGAAGCGAAAGTGAGCAAGACCACGTACCAAGGATGGATGAAAGGTGAAATCACCTGCGGCCAGGTGAAAGACGAAGAAAAAAGAACACAACAATTTCTTTCTCAAAAGAAAAGAAACGTCGCGTTTCCTGGGCAATATTCTCAGTGTGTTGAGTGAGGTGGTTGCTGAGGAAATTTTGCCGCGGTGCAAGGTGAATGGGGCTAGAAGGAGTAGTAGGCGGAAAGGTAGGTATGGTAAGGCAGCCTTTGAAAACTCGAAAGCGCACTTCAATCGACCGAAAGGAATCTCCGTCTTTATTTCTGCTGCAGGCAGGTACCGGAGTATTCATATTTGTTCCAACAGCACGACAACACAGCCAAGATTTGAAAAAATAACAAATTCTGGAATTAAACTTCGTGGGGGTACGAAAGGCGTCCTGCAAAGTAATATCATCTTCCAAACTTCTTCCTCGAGGAAGCCTGAGAACCCAATTCCTCGCTCAAATCTGATCGAGCATCCATGCTCAGAGCATCCGTTTCTGCCTCGACAACATCTCCAATCCCAGCTTTCCTGTGCCAAGTCTTATCTCCCAAGACACCCTTTCCACTTGTCTCCTCTGTAAATTCCCAGATCCAATCCGACCATTCTCCTTCGCGAAACCGGTGCTCATCCTTGCCAGCTCGCTCTCCGCAACCTCGGCATACTGCCCAAACCTGCTGAGAGCAACAGCCACGACACATCAGATGCCTTGCTTCCTCCAATCTAACATGAACTGGAATACAATGCTCCAGTGTCTGCTAGAGCTTCCGGTCAGTTCCGATTTGATGGTGTATGAAATGAGGATTCGGGGCCGGGATGAGCGTGGCCATTTTCGTGAGGAGCTCGGAAGCTGGTGAACAATTGATTGTTGGAATCGTTCGGTTGCAGTCCTCGAAGGTTGCCGGGTATCTTTTCTTGCGGCACTTCTCTGAGTACAAGTTCTTGAAGACGCTTGAAGTCTCTGCTTTTGGTATCCATCGCGCGGTTTCCGCGTGTCAGCTTTCTTGTCAGCTCATTCATCTCAGCCTTCTGCCGATCGACCACTCCTTTCAGCACGCTGTTCTCAGTCGCCAGTCCGACGGCCTTGTCTTCATTGATCTTCATTGCAGATTCCAGATGCTCGGCAAAATCTTCTCCGCCAGTCGAGGGCCCTTTCCTTTGTTTGGCGACCTGTTCGCGCAGACTTTGCAATGAAACATCCTTGATGGCATACTCCCGACGAAGGTCATTGATGGCCTTGTCTTTCTGGGCGACAAGCATTTTCTTTTGGAGGAGCTCACCCCGCAAGCTTTCAATCTCTTGCTCCAATTCTTTTCCACGGTCTTCGGCGGCAGTTGCTCGATCTTCCGCTTCCGTCTTTGCGTCCTTATACTTGTCTTTGCTCTTGCGAAGCTTCTTGAAAGCCGGCGACTCCGCAATGTCATCCTCGGTAACAGTGACCACCGACAACTTTCGCTTCGACGATGTCTCACTCTTCTTCTCCTGCAGCTGCTGTCGAAGTGAGGCAATCTCTCGGACATACGAAAATTGGTTGACAGCGAGTCGAACTCCTTTCCAGTTCCCCAAGGGTGCCTGAGCGACATATGGTCCAGTCACCTCAACTCTGCAGCATTGCTTGTGGCTCAAGGAATTCTTGAGAATCCCAAACCAGGCCAGTTCCCGATTTTCAACAACCTTGTCCGCATTGAGAGCCCCGTGTATGTCGCATGTTCGAGTGATCAGCCAGCCGTTGGCTGTGTTGATATTCCCCTGGGGTCGCTTGATGACAGAAATAGTGACGATGTCTTCGATAACGTCATCGCGGGATCGGATTACGTCGATGATGAACCGCCAATGGTCTTGATTCAGACAGAACGAGATTCCTTCGCCGGTATAGAGAGACAAAATCGCGTTGAGCTCAGTCTTTGTCTTGACAGGAAATTCATAGTCGGCGTGGAGCTCCTCAATTACCGGCTGCCATTTGGCCCAGGCGTCGGAGCTGATGAGGATCGGCATGTCGAGAAGCAGGGAGGGTACGATACTCGCGATGCGGGGCTGGGCGATTGATGAATTCTGGACGACCTGGAAGAAAACGCGTCAGTCAGACTGAGATTCGCAATGGGCATGGGAGTTGCTACCTGGATCGAAAGAATCACCAAATTCGCTTGCGTGTCAATCTGTCCGCAGGCCAAGTCGACTTGAGCAAGTGCAGAGTGGAGGCAGACGAGCGAAAGATTTTGTGAAACAGGTCGGAGGCGCATTTGCGTGCAAGGCGATGCTGCGGCCGCCTTGGCTCGAATCGGATGGATGAAAGATATGCGAAATGTTGGCGAATCTCTGCAAAATCCCCGCTCTTCAATTTCTCGGAATGAGACAGGTAGCGGTTGGCGCAGCACTGAAGTGTTGGTTGCCTCGGAAATGATGATGAGTTGAACGAAAAGGCTAGTGGAGCAGCTGGATCTGCTTTCATTGAATGAACTAGCAGCCCGGCGGAAGGAAGGGGCACATGCTCTTGCCTCACGGAATCTCCAGGCAGCCATTGAGTGAACAGGACGGCCCCAAGAACAAAGCTCTTCTCCGATCGAGTGTTGTGAAAGAGTGTTCTGGTATCCTGCTGAATACCCATGGTGTTTAGATCATTCATGAACGCCCCTACCAGGTCGACATAGCATCCAAATAAGACAGCTTTTCAGGCATGTCGGACATATTTGGTGTCAAATTCATTTTATCAGCAGCTTATTCCATGAGACCCTAGGATTGAGTGTTGGATCAGCCAGACAAAAAGACAACGCCGACAAGTGAACGATTCCCTGACTGAAACCAAGAACGAAGCCTGGATTTGAAAGTGTGAATCTTTCTCATGAAGCACAAGCATACTGGTAGCACAGGAATATCTTAGAAACGCGTCTATAACACTGATGCTGAGCGATCCATGGAAACCGATTGTTGGTTAAGTCTTCGGGTAGCCAATTGCTAGAAATGTTCGCAAGTGCTGCTGATGCGATGGACAACTCCTCTACCCCACGATGCAGATGTGGGAAACAGATCAATGATTCGAGACCATTTGGAAGTTCAATTGTGAACTGATCCTGAGAAGGCGTCCCCTCACTGTGACTTCACGCTGATTCTAGCATCCTCCCCATATTTCTTCCCATGGCCTTCAGTGACTCAATACTACCTTCCTGAGGCCTAATCATGCTCCCATGCTACTTGTCATGCTTCTGCTTTCTCCGACAACTGTGAGGACATGGTATTCTACGTGTGTGATGCCGCTCCGCAGCTTCTTTTTCATATCGCAGCGCAATGGTAAAGGCATTACATATCCCTAAAAGTCAAGGGATCCAAATTGTGATCTCGCTGACGCACTTGAATGTTTGTGAACATACTAGGAATGTTCAAAATGTATAACCTGGCCTGGTATGTCGTTCTCCGTTGTGGTTAACTATGCTGTTCTACATGCAAGTGACGTTACGAACAAAATTTATTACATGAATGAAAGAGAAGGTTTCCTTATCTCAGGCTCTTATGTTACATTCAAATTGGATATTGAGATGTTACGGGCCTCGCGAACACGCTCAAGCTGTTGGCGCAGCCGTCTCGGAAGCAATCAAGGTAGCCAAAGACGACGATACCTCCGGCCTCGGCAACGGATCCGCCCTAGCAGCGTACATGTGCGTTACCGCCGAGCCTCCGCAATTCATGTTCGCCCGTCCCGTGCACACCACGTTACAGGTTGCATCGGTATCAAGGGCTGTTGCCGCCGCATCGACACCCGTCCCGCAGCGGCAGGTGTCGCCGTTGGTCACGCCAAAGTAGGGATATGCCGGCAGACAGAACGACGCGCAGTTGCTGACGGTGTTGTTAGTGGCCCACGCCGCGCTGGGTCCGGAGCCGGCGACGAGGGCCGAGTTGGCGAAGCAGCCCATGTCGACGAACTGGAAGGTGAGCTTGGTGTCGTCCGAGAGGGTGTACAAGGAAAGGTCCTGGTTTTGAGAGGCAGTGCATGCTGAGTTTGAGAGCTGGACTGAGTTGATAGATACTTGGTCGCCGCATAGGCACGTGTCGGAGCCCTTGAGACCAGCGAGGGAGTACCCATCCATGAAGCACGTCTTGGCGCAGGCGTCGAGAGTCATCGATCCCTCGTCAGTCCATAGCGGACCTAGCAGGACTTGTGAAGAGTTGTCGAGGTTCGACCAGCACCCGTGGGAGTTGGTGGTGTAGCTGGCGTCGCTGGAGCCTGCGTCGGGATTGAAGACGGGAGACATGCAGTAGGCGTAACCTGGCACGATGGAAGCAGAACAGCCGCCCGAGGTTTTGACGTCGACGGAGGGGTTCATCTTGGCGAACAGCGAAAGGCCGATGGAGTAGGTCATGGTGATGAAGGCGCACGTGTCGTCTTGCTGGGCGACGTACCAGACGCCGCACTCCGTGGTCGTCTTGGGCGCAACGGTGACGCCGCCGGGAGGGTTCACGGCGATGGAGCTGTAGTTGGCCGCGCCACCGCCGGGAATGCCAGAGGTGTTGGTCGCCGCGCCGGGAACGTAGGTGCCGCCTAATGGGGAGACGCAAACGACGGAGCCCAGCGTAGCGTTGGCCTCGTGTAGGTTATCGCAGCCGTCGTCGATCCACGAGTTGTACAGGGTTATGTCTTCAATGCCCGCGGTGGCAGAGGCAGAGAAGCAGTCATCTGTGGACTTGAGAAGGTAGGTCTCGCAGGTGAGAGGCAAACAGATGCTCAGGTCGGCGGGGAGGTCGCTGCAGCCGCGGGTGGCACCGGCGGCTGTAGCAGCGTAGAACACATTCGCCGACGAGACGTCGTTAGCCAGGGCTATGGAGTTGCAAGTGTCTCCGGCCTGGGTGGTGTAGTACTTGTCCGAGACGCAAAATGGGTCGGGCGTGGGCACCACAATCAGGGGCGGCGGCACGTCGGTCGACCCCTGCACCGAGCATCTCGCCTGGATCGCCTCAAGCGCCGTCTGGTACCAGGGAACGGTGTTGAAGACCGAGTATGTGCTCTGCTGCATCATGCGGACACGGGCGGTGAAGCAGTCGGAACAGAGCTCGGCGTCGGGCATCTCGTCGAGAGTCTCTGTCTCCGCGAACTCGTCGATGATGTCGTTGCAGTACCGACCGCTGCTGGTGTCGGTCTGGCAGCTTTCGTTGTACCCGTACCAGACATAGCCGCCGGCCATCTCCAGAGGCGCACCTGAGCTCCAGGTGTAGTCGGCGCAGCTCGATGAGACGCCTTGATACCATGAAGCCAGCGAGGAGCGGCACCCGACGTCGCACACTTCGTCCTGCAGCGTCGCGTTGTCGAGCGAGCCACGATACCCCGGCGACGTCCACTGCATGGTCTGGTTGACGCAGGCTATTGTGCCCGTCAGCGCCGTCTTGCATTGCTCAGAGAAGCTGTTGCCAGCCAAGTCATCCCGCGTGTAGAGTGTGTATCCGGTGATATTCCTACCACCGGCAGTCTGGTTGGCGCCCCCGAGCCACGTCACAATCGATGAGGCGAAGCCGTTGCGGTTGTTGACAGCGCTGACGGGCTGTCCATTGAGCGGCGTGACCATCTGTATGGCGCCGATGGTGATGAGGTTGTAGACCCAGACATCGAAGCTTTGCTCTACGTAGAAGGTGCTCAGCTGGCAGTCGTTGGCGCCGCTATTCACGCAGTCTTGTGAGTAGTCCTGGAACCAGGTGTAGAGACCGCCGCTGATGACATAGATATTCGTGGAGTCAATCATGCGGAGCGACCAGGCCATGGCACAGGTCTTGGAGCTCGCAGAGCAATCGGCGAAGGTTGGGTCGTCCTTGAACACGAGCCCCTTTTCAAAGGGAGCCGGTGCCTTGGGCGATGACTGGAAGTACGGCGCCTCCGTCTGGATCAAACCCATGACCACGTTCTTGGCCCCTGAGAGCTGATACTGGTACAAGACGGCGTGCTCAGTAGCGGTTCCCCAGAGCCACGTCGGACCCTGAGACTCAATGAGGATGCCGCGGGCCGCATACACGTTGATCTGGATCTGGTCGGCATCCTCCATGTCGTGGTCAGCCACCCACATCCACACGTTCTCAAGATACCCAGATGATTTCTCCGTCATGTGCATCATCATCGACGCGGCAATGCAATTCTTGTTCTGCGCCGTCTTGGGACATTCCGCATTCTGGAGATCGCTGCCTTTGGCACCGCCCACGCGGATATGCGAGTCCCAAAGACCAGCCGACCCTTGCGAGGACTCGTGGACGTTCCACTCAACGAGCACGGCGCCGGCCGTCGGGCCGCGGACCGTGAACATCATACACTGGATCTCCATCACGCCGACGGACCCCACCGCGCCCACGCGCACTGCGGCCCGCGGGTTCGCCATGTCCTCGAACCGGGAGCCCGTGGCCATGATCTGCGGCCATGCCTGTCCGATGATGCGCGAGCCCACGGGCACCTCGAGCGTGTCCTTGATGACGTAGACGCCGTGCGGGAAGTAGACAATGCCCGACACGTTGGCGGCGACGTCGAGGATGCGGTTGAGGACGGCCGTGTCGTCCGTTGCGCCATCGCCCTTGGCGCCGAGCGCCTTGACGTCGAAGATCTGGCTGTTGCCCGGGTCCGCGTAGCTGGGCCGCGTGCGGTGAAAGAACTTGGCGCGCGGGTGGATGTCGTCCGTCACGAGCAGCGACGCCGGGTAGGCCTCCGGGGCGGCCATCTTTGCGCCGTTCACGAAGCCGGTCTCCCCGCTCGGGTCGGCGACTTTGCCGAATCCCCACGACAGCACGTTGGTCAGACCCGCGGCATCGCCCGGGTAGAGCACGCTGTTGGTCTGGCTCTCGAGTACGATGGTCTCGCAGTTCTGGAACCCGCCATTGTCGATGTGCAGCGCCGTCGAGTTATCTTCGAAGAGGGATGTCTCGATAACCACGGGAACCCCCCACATGTGGACATCGACCAGAGACAAGGAACCGACACCCTGGCCGGTGCTGAAGGGCCCGCCGGCGCCGCCCACGATGACGATGCCTTTGGCGCAGTTGTAGAACTCGGTGTCCTGCATGGTCCAGCCCCAGTCCCAGTGGATCTGAAGCCCGGTCCGGCAGCTGTCGAAGAGCAGGCCGCTGGTGGTGAACTGCTGGTTGCCAAAGTAGGCGCCAAAGTTGCCGCCGACGAAGACGAGGTCGCTCATGAAGCCGCCGCTGCCGTTCTCCATGTAGATGCCCTGCTGCGTTGTGCCGTCGTACTCGGCCGGCGTGGTCGAGATGAAGGCGATGTTCTCGAGCGACGTGCCCTGGGCCACCTGCCAATGGATGCCGCACACGTATGCCCACTGAGGTGTCGGACGGATGTCTATGACAAAGTTGCGCACGCTGCGGAGGAAGTTGTTCTGGTTGAGGTACCAGGTCACGTCGTCATCCACGTACACATCCGACGTGATGACGCCAAGACCTGAGAAGCTCTCAGCCGCAAGGATGACGGGCCGGTTGAACGGGTCGCCAAGCATCTCCGTATTGTAAAACTGGATGATGGGGCTACTGACGAGATACGTGCCAGCAGGGAAGTAGACGGTGGCTGGAAACTGCGTACTGGCCGGGCAGCCCGCGCCGCACCGCCCGCCGTCCGAGATGGCCAGGTTGATGGCGGCAGTATCGTCATGGACACCGTCGCCGTAGGCCCCGTAGTCCTTGACGTTGCGCCATACGTTGTAACCCGCCGGAGCATAAGGTGCAGTGCCTCGCTGTGTCATGGTCTCCATCCAGAAGGTTGTGGCCGCACGCTTGGCAAGTCCGGCGTCCGCGTCCCCGATTTGAGAATCATCTGGATGCTCGGGGCCTGCTACCTGGGTGCCGTTCTGGACTGTGATAGCCAGCTCCGCCGGCGGCACGTACTCCACGAGACCCGAGGCGCGCTTCGTTTTTTGCGGCATGACGTTGGTGTCATTGAGATGCGCCTTACGCTTCGCCACACGAGCCTGAACATCAGCGAGCAGAGCATCGTAGTCGGACGGGGGAAGCGGGTTCGCCTCGGCCAAGACGCGCGCGGCGGCAGCCACCTCGGACGGGACCGTGTACGATTCCCTGGTGGAGGTGCTTCCGTTCGTGGCTCTCCGGAAGACGGTTCCGTTGGTGTGCTGTTCGAAATCCCCCGAGTAGTCCAGTGGCTGCGCCTTTGTTCTCTTGCGCTGACGCGTCGTTGAGTTTTGCACCTGAGCAACATTGTGCTTGGGAGACTCGAGGATGGCTTGGTTGGCAACAGCCATGGCTTCCTGGAACCGGGCAATGATGTTCTCAGCCGCTGTTCCGTTGCCGGCGAGCAAAGACGCGTTGCGCTTCACATGATGCTCTTCAAGTAGTTGGTGGATCTTGCCATGGGAGCGGTGGCTGTGCGAGTGGGCTGCCAGTGCGTAGGAGGCAAATACAAAGTTGAACAGAAAGAAAAGTAAAAGTCTCTGGAGAGCGAGTGCCATGATGGCGAGAGTCGTCCCAAGTGAGTGGGCGTCTCAAGGGCAAATGAGTGGACGGAGCTGATGCTGCGGAAGGTTGAAGGGGACAAGTAGGCCCTTACTCATACGAGGGAGCGGGAAAGGGGAAAGATACTAGTAGTGATGAGTCTTCTCATAAAGCCGAGCCCGAGTTGTCGCCGTCGTCGCGAGAGAGACACGGAAGCTGTTCAGGGATCCTTTCAATGACGACCGGGGTCCACCAGTCTCACCTGCAGTGTGCCTGGACTAGTTGTTGTCTGCCTAAAAGAGTTGCCGCAATGGGATTAAATATCTCACGAGACATTTTTGAGGAAATTGCATTTACTGTCATCATGCAAGGTGAACAGTTTGACCATTGGTGCAGATACGATTTCCCACAAGTCATGGCTGCCGGTTGTCTGATTTTCCAGAAAGCAGCCGTGATACGGTCCGATAGTCGCGATCATTCCCCACCACTTTCTCTCTAAGTTGTAAAGTGCAGTTCTCAACATCCACGTGGAACGCAATGTAACAACATTGGATAGCACAAATCGGTATTGTGTCCCATCTGTACCCGTCTTTCATGAGGCTCTCATATTGTAGACTTTCATAAGAAATAGAGAGGGACTTCGATCAGTCGCACTATCGCCAATGAATCGATATGTTCCTGCGTCCCGCATGCAGGAACGAGACCCTGGACCCTGAACATCGGGCTCGGAAGAAGTGGCAAAACAAGCTTCAATTTGAGCTTAGAGCTGGCGGGGCAATGCGCGGGTTCCTATCCTAACGTGGAAGTCCTCCCCTGCTGCGCCGTGACGCCGCATTTCTTCACATGCAGTCAGCAGTCCAAAATGGACTAAGTGGCCCAGGCCGTGATATTACCGCGTAGCGAAATAAGGCATGTAGGAACACTTCGGCCACGAGACACTTTACCCGCCATGCAGCCAAGACTGAAACGGAAGACGGCCCGCGTCTTGGTAGTCTTTGCCAATTCTTGATCTGACGCCCTGATCTAAGACTGTTTCCAAGGCGAGTTTCTGTCACGATGGGAAAACATCATAATCACTCAATGCCCGCCCGTGGCAGCAAGAGCTGCGTCGGGTGGCAGAACAACCTTACCTCTAGTCCCTCACTTACTCTTTTGTTCACCTTTGTCCCGCCAGCACTAGAAGCTCGGCACCCGACGCAGTCACGATGCGTTCCACCACTCTCCTTTTCTCTCTTCTTTCCTTTCTCCTGGCCGTCCTTCCGGTGGCCGCGCAGGAATGCAGCGCTACTGAAAAGTGCGCAACTGGCTGCTGCTCCAAGTTCGGCTTCTGCGGCACCGACAAGGAGCACTGCGGCGACGGCTGCCTGAGCACCTGCGACTTCAAGCTGGGGTGCGACGCGGACAACCCGTGTGCCGACGGGACATGCTGCTCCAAGTTTGGCTTCTGCGGCTTCGGCAAGGACTTCTGCTCGCCCGAGAACTGCGTCGCCGGCTGCGATGCCAAGTCGCAGTGCGATCCGGGCACCTTCGGGGCCGACTACGTCGAGCTCAAGAAGTGCCCCCTCAACGTCTGCTGTTCCAAATGGGGGTACTGCGGCGCCACGGCGGAGTTCTGCGGCGACAAGAAGGTCAACCGGCCATCGTGTGCCGTCGACAGCTCCAAGTCGGTCAAGCGCGTCGTCGGTTACTACGAGGGATGGGCCGCTCGCCGCAGCTGCCAGGCCTACATGCCCGAAGACGTGCCTCTGGGCGTGTACACGCATCTCAACTTCGCCTTTGCCAGCATTGACCCCAACTCGTATAAGATTGTGCCTGCTCAGGCAGAGGATATCGCACTTTACTCACGCCTCACTGCCTTGAAGAAGTCAGACTCGGCACTGAAGGTGTTCATCGCCATCGGCGGGTGGACTTTCAATGATCCTGGTCCAACCTTTAGCACCTTTTCTCAGCTGGCGGCCGACGAGTCCAAGCAAAAGGTCTTCTTCGCGTCGCTCATCAGCTTCATGAACACATACAACTTTGACGGGGTCGATATTGACTGGGAGTACCCCGTCGACAAGGACCGCGGCGGTAGCGATGTCGACTTTGCCAACTTCCCCAAGTTCATGAAGAACCTCAAAGCGGCTCTGGACGCCGGCAGCGGCGGACGCAACGGCATCTCCATCACGCTCCCAGTGTCCTTCTGGTATCTCCAGAACTTTGACATTGCTGAGCTCGAGAAGTGGGTTGACTTCTTCAACGTCATGTCGTACGACTTACACGGCCTCTGGGATAAGGGAAACAAGTGGCTGGGCGCGTTCCTCAACTCGCACACCAACATGACCGAGATCACCGAGTATCTGGATCTCTTCTGGCGCAACGACATCAAGCCGGAAAAGGTGACGCTGGGTTTGGCCTTCTACTCACGCACCTTCTTGGCTGCTGACAAGGGTTGCACTAAGGCAAAGTGCATGTTCGACTCGGTGGGAGAGGCTGGGCCGTGCAGCAAAGACGACATCGGCGGCACGCTGACCAACGCTGAGCTGACGGACCAGATACGCAAGGCCGGCGTGACGCCTACACTCGACAAAGACGCCATGGTCAAGGTGGCCGTCATCGGGCGCAAGTGGATCACGTACGACGACGAGGACACGTTCAAGCTGAAGGTCGACGCTGCACGCAAGATGTGCCTCGGCGGCGTCATGGTCTGGGCCGTTAGTCAGGATTACACAGACAAGACTGCCCAGGTGGCCTTCGCCGTCGGGAAGAAGCGCGCCGACTCGGGACTCTTCGACACGCGGTACTCGGCACAGCTGCAGTCGGCCACCCGGTACAAGTCGCTGAAAGCGAAGACGGTCACGCACGACACTGAAGATATTGACCAGCCGTCACCGAGCATCATCCGTAATCAGTGTTTCTGGTCCAACTGCGGCGCCGGGTGCGGCAGGGGCTACACGACGGTGCCGCGGCTCGACACGGACAGCCACAAGAACGAGGTCATGCAAGACAGCTCGTACTGCCAGGGCGGTACACTGCGGCACTTCTGTTGTCCAGAGTCTAAGACCATCCCGAAGTGTGGCTGGTTCGATTTCTTCAACGGCAAATGCGGCAAACGCGGCGGCTGTCCCGCGGGCAGCGAGAAGATTGTAGCTCCCTCAGATCAGCAGCGAGAGGTTGGATCAACCCAGGTGGCATGCAATAATGGCAAGGCGCAGGTAGCCTGTTGCCAGACCGAGACTGACTCGGGCAAGGCGCTCGACTCCATGATGGGCTACGACATCTGCAAATGGTATGGCATCACCAACGACCAGTGCGATTCCACTGGCGCAGTGGACAATGACCCCAACGTCGCACGCAGCGAGGCATGCAAGCTCAAGGACAGTTCCAGACCTTACGGCATGATCGAGAGCTACTGGGGCAGTGGTGCTACTTATTGCCGCAATCCCAAGTACAAGGGTCAAGACATGTTCCGTCCGCTCTGCTGCAAGATCTCCGACAGCGACATGCAGTGGCGCAGCTGCTCTATGGTGTTCGCCACCCGCAAGGACGGTAATTTTTGTGAAGCTACCTGCCCTGATGGGACCATTCGTCTGGCCATGGAGAAGCCCCAGGTGTACGAGAACTGCAAAGGCGGCGCCAATGCAGTTTGCTGCGAGCCGCGCTTCTTGACCGAGGCCAACAACGCCGACGAAGTCCACCACGGCTACGTTCTTGCCCTCGAGAACGTGCTCCAGAACCCGGACAAGTGCAAGTGGGGCGATCATGACAAGGACTCGCTTGACAAGAAGCGTGCCATCATCGACTATGACGCCGACTGTAAGGTCGCCCTGTTGGGCACGATGAACATGCTGGGGTCCCCAGATATTGGAATCCAGCAGAAATACGTCAATGACTGGAATCTCGCCGTCAACCAAGCCGGAATGTACGGCATCCCAGCTTCTGCGATACAGTCACAGCCGGAGGGCTACGCCTTCAGCACCGCCCCGTCGGGACCCTTGCAGACAGATATCGCAGAGGGCCTTCTCAACTCGGCCAAGAATCTCAACGAGCAAAAGTCAAAACCCACAAAACGCCAATGGCACTGCCCTGTTCAATGGATTTGGGATGCTAATCTCGATATCCGCGTCGACCCGGACGATGGCGGCTGGGAGTCGATCGAGCCAGATGTTCAAGGTGTGCACATCCAGCTTCGTCGTCGTGAGTATCTTGATGCCGATATCCCTCTTTTGAACGTCCAACAGGAGGAGGACGACGAAAGTGCAGACGAAGTGCCATTTGACAGTCCTTCGGACTCCAACGAGTCCAACCCCAGGAGTGTAGACTGGCTGGGTGCTCTCAACAACCTCCGCCGATTCCATCTGACGGAGAAGGACAACACAACAGATACATCCAACAAGACCTTTGCCCAAAGGCTTGATGCTGCTAGTTGTGAGCAGAGCTTCCGGTGCCGTGCCAAGATGCTAGGCTTCGATCTCTCCAAAAGGGATGACAGGCTTTCTTATTTGAACCTTACCGGTACCGAAACTGGCGATGGGCCTAAACGCTACGAGGAGGCGCTTGAACGCCGGAACCGGTGGAAAAACGGAACGTTGGACAAACGACAATCGTACCAGATGGGCCAGCCGAGAGTGTACACGGTCAGATCGTCGGTGCACAATGACTGGACCAATGACAACATCGAGTCATCGCAGTACCCCAACGGCAACCAGGGCGACGACCTCATCTTCCTCAACAGCGACAGTTCCAGGTACGTCGTCAAGTCTACCGGTTGCGGGCCTCAGGACTACGAGCTCAAGACGCGCGCGGCCAAGATCGAGGTCAACGGTATCTGGGTCACAGAGCACATCTTGGAGCTTAACAGCATCGGCCGCTTCATGACGGCCTCTCTTGATGGCGGCCTTGGCGGCCTCGGGGCGCCGAGCCACCTGCCCGGGTTTTATTTCGGCAACTCAGCCACCACCCACGAGGTCAGGATGTTTGCGTACAACTTCGCCAAGTGGAGCGAGCACACGGCCCTCACCCCCGCCGACACGTGCCTGAACAAGCTGGGCTCCATGGAAGAGCGTGTCGGGCTGGTCGTGTGCGACTCCAGTCTCAACCTGATGAAGACTAAGGTCTACAAGCTGCAGAATCCCATCGGCGAGACGACGTGGAGTGCGTACTGCCTGCTGCCCGCGCCCGCGTACCTGGAGCGGGCGCTCTCCTACATCCAGACCGTCATGGCCGTGTTCGATTACTACGACGACGTCAACGTCAAAAACCGGCACGCGGCGGCGTACCAGCTCGTGATGGACGAGATGGCGATGTTCGAGATCTCGTACGACTCCCAGTTCGGCCTTGACATCTACGGCGAGTGGCAGCAGCGTTGGAAGGAGTACATGACCGCACATTTCCTGCGCGTCACCACGCACACGCGCTTCTGGCTGCTGGTCAAGCTCGACCAGCTCTATGGCATCTGGCACGCGGCGTTGCTTGGGTGTGTCGGCTTTGAGATGTGTGCCTATTGCACGGCTGCCGTATGGCTTATCACCCAGCACTTCCAAGCTGTTTCCCAGGGCCAGAAGATCGTTTTTGATAGCGCTATATTTGATGATCTGATCACGGACTTCTGATTCTCTGAATCTGCCTAGGACGTCACATGGGCGATAACCACACTCTGTGCGGTCGTTGACGTGGCGACGGCAAGGAACATGGTCGAAGAATCCAAGTAAAAAAACAAAGCAGAATTTAAAGGACTGATATTAAACCTATATTGAGGCCATTCGTGTATATATATAGTTTCACCAAATAGGATCAGACTAATCAACCTTGTAGGGGATCGTGTATTTTACAAAGTCCTCCCCTCCCTAAACGCAGCCCTCGCAGTGGCATTGGCCGTCGCAGCGTTCGCCTCATACGCCTGCCTACGTTCCTCTGGAAGGGCCTCCCACCTTCTCAACACCTCCTGCCACTCCGTTTCTTGCTCGTCGCGGAACACGCTCAGCCCAGTGATAATCCCCGGCCGGGCGGGCACCCCAGGAAGCCTCTCTCCACGGCTCCCAAGCCCCGTCAAACTTCGTGCAGGCTGCTGCCGTGGCCCCGGACCAGGAAAGGCAAAAGGGGACGGTCCCTCGGCCAGAGTCGTCTCCTGCTGAGCCCAAGCCTCACGGCGCAGCGTCTCAGACCGGGCGCGGTAAGCTGCCTTTTGGTCTTCAGATAGCGCGGACCATCCGGGCTCGACTCCGTAGCCTGAGACACCCGCTTCGTTGGCGTAGATAGTGATTGGGTTCTGCGGTCTGGCTGTGGGCGGCCAGGGGCCAGATCCGAAGCGGTCAGCGTTCGATGGAGGAGTTACCGCGGGCCACGGTGATTGGAATCCGTTGGGGGGAAACAAAGATGGGACCTGAGAAGACGATCGGAGAGCAGCAACGAAATCGTTGTTTCGAGCGGCTACTTCCTCGTCTGTAATGCTGCCGAGTCGGTGCTGCTCATGGAGAGCTGTCATGGCGCTGATGATCTCGCCCGGCTCATGTCTCTGCCTTACTTGTCCCTGCGGCGCGAAAGCTCCCGGTCCTGGCATTGGAAAAGACTGCACCACGCTGGGAACAGGGAACGTTGGTGCTATCTGTCGCATCGGGTACATCTGGCCCACTTGGCGCACCAAGGCAGCACGAAAGACAGCGAAATCCAGTCCCAGCATGCTCGACAGCAATTCAGCGGCCTGCGTGGCTCCGGGCTGACCGAGAGCCTGCGACATGCCTACCTCGGAAAAGTTTGCATCGTCCACTCCGTGGAAGCGGCGCGCTAGCAGCGCAACCTCCTCGTCGTTCATCATCGTGTGGAATTGGCCGCGATCCAGGGCATCTTTCCCCTTGGCATAGAGCTCGATAGCTGTACTGAGCTGTCCGTCTGTAGCTCGCTGAATGTTGGCGCGTGCTACGTCTGGCGGCGGCCAGAGGAGGGCCTGGTGCATCTCGTCGGTTGTGAGGGAGTCAGGGTGAGCGAGGGCCCTGCCCACGACATCACCGCGGCTCAGTAAGAGCTGTCGCTCTTCATCTGTGAGCTGATTCTGCTGGTTCTGGGCTTTGATGTAGAGGGCCATTGGGATGGTGTCGCCGTGGGCTGATTGTGCGTTTCGTTGCTGGATGGAGCGCTCAATAGTCGCGTGTAGAGCTGCGTCGGCGCGTCGCATAGCCTCGACGCCTTCCTCTGTATCGAGATCCCCATCGACATCAGGCCAGTCCTCCTCCCTGGTACCAATGGTTCCAAAGTTGGACCCTGGGATGCGTGGTTCCGCCATCTGGTAAGGAAGTGATTGTTGTGTGTAAGAGGGAAGTTATCTCAAGCGGTATTAAGATCCCATCAATCAACATCAACCTACAGAGGGGCGGATATTTGACTAAGCCCAAAAGTTCTTTTAACCGTAACCCGTTTCGGCCTATTGCAGGCTTATGTCAGCAGTTTTCTTGTCGAACTCGTTCAAAGCTGACTTAGGTATGGAATGGTGTGAACCGACTCAACAGCTGTTACGTCGGTCACAGCAGCGATGTTAAATGAGTTCAAGTGGCCACGGGAAGTATCCACGGTCCAATATCAACTCAAGCCCTAACTGGATTGAACCAGCCATTTTACGCTGAGTGCGATTTTCGTAGAGCGCATTTCCTCTCCGATAATAACCTAGTGAAGGATTTTCAACGTTCGTGTGAAATAGTTTCAGCCCGTCATCTACCAGCAAAACTGACTGTTTCGAATTCCCGGTCGCAATCAAGACATTGACACTTACGTCACAACTGTAGCCTAGTACTATTACAAGAACGGGTAGTTAAAAGGTAGTTTTATACCCGTTGTTGATCTTCGGGAACTGTAGAATATGTCTGACTAGCAGGTGGAAGCCTACAATCAACGATGCCATAAAACTATCCTTAATGTACCTACCAGTGGACAATTTAAGAGATTTAAACATGAGACACGACCCTCCTTGGAGGCAAATGGCATCGAATTGGGTAACTGTGCTTTATTTTTCAACTAGTAGAGTGCAATGGTCAAAGTTGGGAGGCGGTGCTTTCCTGCCCGCGAACTGAGTGAATTCAACGTAGTCCTTTTACAGGGGCGAGGGGTGTATCGTAACTACTAACTGAATGCACCCGAAAATAAACAAAGGATATTCAGGTTCAAGAACAGCTAAGCAGCTTACTTTGAATTGAAACATGATGCAGTCTGAAGGAAAAAGCTTAAATCTCATCAATTTTATGCCAAAACAGCCATTCTAGTGCGCTCAGGCTCAGCTAACGTGAATACTTGATACTCGACTTCATTGTCGCTGACACAACCATGGACTCAACTTCATCGTCCGTCCGAATCTAACTTTCAGGTCAACAATCGCCCATGACTATGGCTCGTTCATCAATTTGATGTGGTACGGAGAAACTCACAAGCCAGTTTCGTCAATCTCCGTCGCATTTAGCGTCTATCCCATAGGTGCAGTTTGGAACCAGAACCTCGAGGCACCATGACCAGCCAAAACCTGTGAAGCATGTGTTGACGACTTTAGCCATAGTCGCAATACGGAGGTGGGCCCTCAG
Source organism: Colletotrichum endophyticum (assembly GCA_027406105.1). Taxonomy (NCBI): domain Eukaryota; kingdom Fungi; phylum Ascomycota; class Sordariomycetes; order Glomerellales; family Glomerellaceae; genus Colletotrichum; species Colletotrichum endophyticum. Next base: position 1,366,252 of record JANVYF010000010.1, on the reverse strand, counting down.
CGGGCTAGAATTAAGTTGAGCCATGGCTGAGGCTGTGGTGTGGGTTTGAGGGAAAGCATCATTGCTCAGTTATCACATGCCTACTCATAGATAAGGACGGAGGCAGGGTTTTGTTCGAGGAAGACGATGTACTAGAACACTGGCAAAAAAGCAATTACGAATCGCGACTTGACCTTGCGCTGTCCCTGCGGAGTACGAGGCGGCTCTCCGACTACGTTCCAATCATGCAAATGGCTATTAGTTGACCATGTTCCACATGGCTAGCCGTGAACATAACGACTAGAGTCTCTTTCATCTTAGAGGTTGAGGTCTGGAGAAGACCAATGGTTGCGGGAATTGATTTCATCTGGAACGGGTATGGACGTGCAGTATTTACAAAAACAACTACGCAAAATTCTACTATTCGTACTGAATGATCACTGATCGAGGCGATAGAGAAAAGTTGTACGAGTAATAAGGGGTCAATCGCAATAACAGCTGTACCGATATGTATGGAGCTGGTGCATTTCCCGGGGTCCATCCATGCAGATAGGGGCGCATTGATCCAGCTGACACTTTCCCGCCTGAGCCAACAGTTGGTTGGTACTGAATTAAACACCCATCGCTATGACCAACGCCCGGTTTGTTACGACGCGGAAACGATTCCATCAAAACCGAAAACGAGGATCCTTCCTTGAATGCGGGCCATCATTGTCTGTACGCCGTACGCGTACAGTGGGTAGCAAGTCTTCTTTAACAGTGGGGGCCAAATGCCGATAATCCGAACGTGGCCGGGATGACTCGCGAAGGTGTTCACGCAATGAAATCAAATGCCTCTCACAAAAGTTACGGCGAACTGTTCGATGAAATGATCCAACGTTCCCGTTGATCCTGTGAAATCTGCCATGCTTCGGGTTCCAAGATCTAGACGCTCTGTCGGCATATGATTCCGTGCGTCGAGGGGCGTCGCGGAAAATCCCCATTGGAAAAAGCAAATGTCACCTGTTCAATAGGGCAGCTGTTCCGCGCGCGGGATTACTACTGGAACAGTAAGCTTAAACAAATGCATAGACAAGATCACGCTATGGGTGACATTCAGCGACGCCGCTGCTTTACCTTGGCTGTTCGACCATGTTCGAGAACCATTCAGCCACAGTAAATTGCAAGGATGACGAGTTCGTCCCAGGTCTTGCCGCAGATCACACCATCTTTAATGTAGCCCCGGCACTTTTCGCCCCTGTTCCTGCAGCATGCTGACCGAATCTGGCCCAGAATTCTTGATTCCCATCCGAATAACGGCTAGATCGACGTCTTTAGGTGGTTAAAGTCATGGCCGGCTCTCTGTTCCGGAACCAAAAATCTTCCGTAGAACTTCTGCCTCCCCCCTGATGACCAATGAACGGGGCCTGCCGCTGGTGCGGCTTGGCTGGTCCCGGGGTGCCTGCAGTGCCCTCCGTTGGTTCCACTTTTACCGGAGTACTCCGAAAGGCATCTCCCACGGGAACTCGGCTGTATTCGCAGTCAGGTCCGGGCCACTCTGACTCGTGACTCGCCAGCGGTGTCGCCAGCGGTGGGAAGTGTGTTTATCCCTCACCGAAGAGCCCCCCAGACCACCCACACCTGTAAAGGCCCAAAGGCTTAACATGAGATGGGACGAGTGGGCCAAAAGAAGGAGGGATCATCTCATCTCTCAGCGGGACCTCCCGTAACTTTCGTCATGAAGCGCGCGGTTAGTCTTATCGATCAGAACGTTGCAGTCTTTATTGCATAGGAGGACAAAGTGGGACATGGCAGTATGGCGGGATAATAGTCAAGGCGATATATGCTCAGCCCCTGTCAGCAGGGCTATGGCAGATCACGGATGGGGAAGGAGATGTACAGGAACCGTAAAGACCTATCATGTTACAACATTGAGAGTTCTAGCGGATCTCTCCTTAGTCGAGAATAAACAATGACAGCGTGTTGCGCAGTGACCTGACATCGCGATTGTACCAGGGTATCATGGCGAAATCCGTGAGCACATGAGTATATATAAGTAGAGTTGCCGGCAACGATCATGACGATCTACTTCTCCCAAGCTACCGTCAATCTTTAGCCACTCATTTGGTCAGTCATTCACTATGGTTCGCTCCATCTTCGCTCTCGCCCTCCTGGGCGCCCAAGCTCTGGTCAACGCCGCCACCGAGGTCGAGACCCGTACGCTCGACGAGATCTACAAGGCCGCGCTCGCTGAGGGCGGTGTCGTCACCCTCTGGCACGGAGGTGATGAGCTCACCCAGCAGAACAGCTTGAAGGCTGCCTTCGAGGCCAAGTTCCCCGGCATGACCCTCAACGTCACCGTCGACCTCTCCAAGTACCACGACGGCAACCTCGACGACCAGATCGCCGCCAACAACGTCTTCGTCGACAGCATCATCCTCCAGACCCTGCACGACTACCCCCGCTGGAGTGCCGAGGATGCCCTCCTCGATTACGCGCCCCTTGGCCACGACGCGATCCTGTCCGAGTTCAAGCCCAACGGCACCGCGACCTACTACGGCATGTTCATCATCGCCTGGCTCAACACCTGGAACAGCCAGAAACTTCCTGGAGTCGAGGCTCCCGTTGAGTGGAACGACTGGCTTCGCCCCGAGTTTAAGGACAAGCTCGTCCTGACCTACCCCAACGACGACGATGCCGTCCTCTTCGCTTTCGACCTCATGTAAGCATTCATCATCGTCCGAGACAGAAAGACAGCCAACTAACAGCGGTTACACAGTGTCAAGCAGTACGGCGCTGAGTGGTTCGACAAGCTCGTCGCCCAGAACCCCCGCTGGGTCCGCGGCACTCAGACTCCCCGCACCATCCTCGGCAAGAACGACACCACCTGGGCCGCCACCTTCACCTCCTCCGGCAGCCTGAATCCTACCGCTCCCATCAACACTAGCCACCCCATCGAGGGTCGCTTCGTCTCGTGGCCCCAGACCGGCGGTATCCTCAAGAACGCTCCTCACCCCGAGGGCGCCAAGCTCCTGCACAGCTACATGCTCAGCACCGAGTTCCAGGAGTCCCGCGGTGGATGGTCTGTCCGCGGCGACGTCAAGCTTCCCAACAACTACACTCCTATCCTCGAGACTCCCGGCACCGACCCCACTGCCTTTGGCAAGTGGATGTCTGACCGCGCTGCTGTCGAGAGACTTCGCTTCTGGTTCGAGGACCGCATTGGCACTGCGCAGGGCCTCAGCCCCCTCATTGACGACCTTTGAAGGACGCAAACATGTATGAAAAGGGGAAACAAGGGGGACTATTGTTGTTCATGTACATAAATCTTTGTGTGATGCACTAGCGCTTCTTTGAGCCACGTCATCGTATATACTGGTCCAGAATGATACCATTTTTGATGAAGTTGTGGCATCATATTTGACTACTTGTGGCTTTGCGTTTTAGAGTTCATGTAGCTGAACTCTGCAACCTTATCCAGACAGCAAATCGTGGGGAAGTTGAGCGTAGCCAAATGGCGCCTACCACGATCGACCTGACTCGTCATGGTCAAGCTCCGTTATTCGGGTCGGGTGAACGCTCGCAGAGTTCGATTTTTTTTTTTTTTTTTTTTTTGGAGAATGACGCCTAACAGTCTTGCCTAAGAAATATTGATAGGGGAAAAAGGAAAAAAAAGACCATGATGGGGCTGTCTGCTTTGGGTAACGGCATTATGCAAGTCCGTAGTCGGCATGGCGGATCTGCAAACCCAAGGGCCTGAGTAAGGTCAATGGGGCATTTTTGCCGGAAGTCGGCTCCCTGGCCGCGGCAGAAAAAGAACAGAATACAGGCGACCCATGCCGAAAATTGACGTGTAAATAAGGTATGCAAGCGTACGGGTGACCAGCTGGTTTGATCTAGAGTGAGAACAGCCAAAAGCAGACCTGCTCAGGTTACTTGTACCATGTCTTTTTATCTCGTCTAAGTGTCCGAGTCGTTCGGCTTCTTCTTATTTGCTTTTTTTCTTTCTAAGTTCTGTCGCTTGCCGGCGGGAGAGTTTGTCTCTGATGACCGCGCGCGACTCACGCGATCAAAATGGTTCCGGTGTCGCATCGAGAGCTGCGGACTTCCTGATCGAGATCCACCCCCGGTTTTCCCACTTCTTTTGGCCAAGAAAACTTTTTACAGGGGAGGGCTGAGTGGCCGGATGTCCTGAACAATTGCGGCATTGCACTAGGTACTGGGCCAAATAATGTCTACAGGTCCGTCTCTTCGTATGTGACTTTGAGACTCGCGTCTTAGGACATGTAGACTAGCACAACAACCTACATCAATTGCTGTGAGAGCTTACGTCAATGCGGCAAGACTCCAGAAGATTTTGGTTATCCCCGTTGAAACTTACCCATTCTGAACGTTTCTCGAAGGGCATGGTACTCATGCGCTCCTTCGAACATGAGCCATGTCATAGTCCACGCCCGATCAAATAGCATAAGTATCTTATGATGATGCATAAAGTCTGGATTGGACAGCAAGCTCAACGTATTCGCAACGCACGGCGGCCGACTACGCGTAGATAGCGTGGTAACTTGCCAATCCTTGGCGGCATTGATTTCTCCTTACTGGACCGCCATTCGCGATGACGTGAAGGATTGGATCCTCTACGCAGCTAGAATACGGCACAGTTCGTGAGTGACTGGCTGTATCAAAGTTACTCTAGGCTTCAGCTTGACTTGCAGTAGCGACATTGACCGAAAGGGCTGGAGATCTTCGCCTGTCAGCATCGTGCAGTTGTAAAGTCATGGGCATATCGAAGAGGGACTGAGGCAAAAGTCCTTCAACTATGTAACTTTAAAACTTCCTGGGCTTATTGCTGGAATATGTTGCCTTTGTTTCACTAGTCTGAGGCACTGTTCCCAAAGCCCCTTGTCGGGTCTTTAGATGCAGCACGTAAGCAGCTGGTCTTACGGTATTCTGTATTTTTGAGGACTTTCGTCGGTCGTCTCTCATTATCGAGAAACTAATTCTCAATCCAGCAAATCTTCATGTATAAAAGCTGAGCCTGCGGCAACCATTTTCAGTGTGGCATTTTACCTTCGTATCAACCAAAATTCTTCAGATTATCTGACAATACAAACCTTTCCCGCCATACACTTCTTGTTCTAACAAACATCATGAAGCTTGTCGCTGTACTCCTCAGCATCTCCGCCGCTTCCGGCGTGTTTGCGTCTCCGGTCTCCAAAACCGGCGCCGATTCCATCCTCGATAAACGAGCGTGCGCTTATGACAGCTGCTCGGCATGCGAGGACTTCTGCTGGAATGGTTTGTGACTCACTGTCTGAGCTATCAATTACATCATGGCTATTTGGCTTCGAGATCTCCCCTGTCCGCCGAACAACAGCTGCGCCCCTACTCAGGCGACGTGTTTTCTCTTGTGTCTCACGGCCGGATGCTGTGAGAGCTAAGTTGGTACTGAGAGTGACCATGGACCTTGGAGAGTTACCGTGATGGCCGGTCTCTACCGATTTATGAATTCTTGTCTTGTTAGCTGGAACCAGTGAATAAACACAAGCTTCAATTGAACTGTGGTAGCGAATCCGATCTTTTGTTCAGTGCGATATGAACACCATGGATACATTGCTACCCATCAGATATTTTATGGTGTGCTAGATTCCGGTGGCAAGCTGCATGATAAATGGTAGAGTGATAAGCAAAGTGGTTATCCAGGCGAATACACATGTGTCTCGCGAAAAATGATAACTTATTACTCTGAATTATGCGCATATCATCTTCGCCAGTGCATGTAAATATGTCCACGAGTCAACTGCTGTTCTCGGTTATTGTTTTTATTGGCGGTACCATTCTGTGGAGTGGTGAAAGTGAACACATTGTTCTCCCCGCAACATCATTTGCTGCCTGATGTAGTCGTCCATGTATTACATCACCGCAACTCGTGCCACACGGCCCCAATATCTGCAATTACCCCTACGAAGCATCATGAAAGTTATCTTTCTCGTCTTTCTCACTTTTGTCTGCACCTGAGCTGCAATTCCTGGAAGCTCGTCGTTTCTGAAAGCGAACGATGGACCCGATTGCCTGAGCTGTGGCAAGGCACAGCCAGCAAAGGCCCAAGCAGCCATCGAGTTGTGCATCCCCATCACAACACCCATAAGGCGAGAATTTTCTTAACTTACCTGATGGAAGTTCTTCTATGACGCCCATCATTCAATATACAGAGACGGTGTTCTGTCTTGAATCAGTTCTCTTCAGTTATCATCTTCGGCTAAAGATCTCAGTCAACGCTCGCTGGCCCGACGGTTTCTAGGCGGCGCCAGCAGCGGGGCCTACCTATTTCTTTTCATGGCAAAACGAAATCAGCTCACATGTACGGCCATCATGGCACGTGATCAAGAAAAATGTACTCTTCTATAGTTTTGTTCCTACTTGAATCGAATTTTACTTCTGTCCGTTCAAGAGCCTCTCCATCTTCGAATCAATTCGAATGATTCCAGTCTACTGCAGATACTATACAGTTTGGGTAGTGCTACCGTGTCGATTCTCTCAATGGCACAGTTGAACCTCTGCCCTATGTGTCGACTCGCTACATCTTCCCATGCTCGTAAAGCCCTACACCCTCGACCATGCTGCCAAGACACGACATCGAATTGCCAAGTCGCAGCCAATGTGAGATTAACTTCGCTTGCCTTGACCTCGTATCTGAAAAGGAACCCTTTTCCAACACCAGGACTCCATACTTCCAGCATCTTTAAGTAGGGCATACATGTAGCTGCTTGACTTGCTGCGACAAGGAGACAATCTAACTCTACAGGACTAGCAGTCAGCCGTCCAAGTTGGCAGCCGAGAACTAGACGCTCAAGCATGCAAGGAGGCAATGCCTCGGCTGATGAGAGTAAAAAGTTGAAGTGGGAGAAGAAATCTCTCGCGTCGATGACATAAGTAATTGCCAGTTCCTTAAGATGAAAGCTGGCGGGAACCGCCGTCTGGAGCACAATTGCTAGCCCGTTTGCTTTTTCGGAGTCACTTTGACTTTGAGCTTCAGATATCAATTTAGACCGAGACTCCCATATGGATAGCCTCTGCAGAGAAGGAAGTCGATCTGCAATTGAGAAGGCGACTCTGTTTCCGATCGCTTGTTGAAGTGTTCTCGTCGTTCCCAACTGCTGTTCAAAGTCGAGTCGCTGGAGGCCCGGAAAGCTGTCGCAGAGGTGAAAGAGTAGGATAGACGAACAGCTCCAAGAGATTGTTGGGCTGACGGAAATTGCGATGATACTGGGGACTATCTCGAGAGGCCCTTGCTTGCCGATGACGCTGTTGATACTACGAATTTCCGCAGATGGATCTGAAACGGCGGGTGATCGACGATGGACACAGCGACGTCGACCACGTCTAGATACTCGGCTCCGATCGCCTGCATTCGAAACTAAGATACCGACCAGTTCAAGCGAAATACCACTTTGAGGTATGTCTTCGGTCCAAAGAGCAAGAATAGAGAGGAGCTCTTCCAAATTTTCAAAAAGTACCCTCTCTCTCTCGATAAGTGTATGTTGGCCTCCGACCTCCCGAAGGCATCGATGGCAACGGTATTCTTCCATTCTCAGACAAAGGGTAATGGTCTTAATGAGAGACCTTTGATGGCTTTGGATGGCATCGCGAAACCCTTGAAAGTTCGACTTTGAAATCCAGGGTCGGAAGGTCAGCTTCTGCCAGAGAAACGGTGCGAGGAAGCTCTGCCATTCTTTCGAAACAGTTGCGTAGATGGCTATGGGGAGGTTCTCGGAAGCCGAGACGTTGGCTACGAATTTCAAAATCATGTGCCGGAGCTCCAGTGAAAGACTTGTCCAGCGAGGACCTTGCATTTGTCTGCTTGAATGGCGATGCGCTTCGAGGCTCTGTGAGATAGCAGCAGCATCATGCATGTAGAAGAAAGATTTGGTAGGCAGAAGAAGTCGGGAGGCGAGTGATTCGATTTGAGCTTGTGTTTATTCGGTAGTAAGTAGGTGCAAGCCGGAGTCCGTGTGTTTGACGTCCCGTTTTTAGTTCGGTTGGGGTCATCAAGCCCCTCAAACTGAGTCAAGATACCTTGTTGGAGTTTTCTCTATTTTCTTCTTACTGCGTGATTGTGGCTGAGCTCTCTATCAACGTGGCGTTCAAATGAACATTCTAAAAGTACGAAAATGTACGTGCGGTAATCGCTAAACTCAGAGCCTCGAAAACAACAAGGTGGACTTCCCATAGTCCATAAATCTACTGCAAGACAAGATATTCCTTGATATCAAACTGATTTCTGGTGAGTTCTCGGTGATAAATCATAGTCCATGTACCTAAACCATTGATTGCCACAACCTATTCTGCAGAAAACATCGGCCAAGGTGTAAAAGAAAAAGATGGATGACGCATCGTGTTTGGTAAAAGCTTTTCTCGAAAGCTGTGAGGCATGATACTGATCGCAAAAAGCGATGAACAAAGTCTTGCGTATGATTCTTCACAGAAGGGTGTCATCCATTCTGAGTCCACTCAACACTATATTTGGCCTGAGCAACGGAAGCGTTGTCATGTACTTAAACGAGGGGGCGAACATGATAAGAAACCCAAAACGTGTCCCGTCTGGGACAATTCTGGCTATTTACGATCGAAACCAGAGGTTACTGGTAGATATGTACTGTGAATGACGATTTTCGGTCAAGGTTGGGTTAGAAGACATGACTCTAGTACGAGATGAAATGGAGCATGCAGTTCTCCCAGCCCGAATCAGGATCCATTGAACATGACGTACGTGGCCAGTTCGAGTGGACATCGGTCCTTTTATTTCCCAACTAGTTCTCAAATACGAAAAAGGTCGAGTTCCGCTTAGGATGGCTGCTCTTCGTGGTAAGTAAGCTTAAGTCCCCCCGGGTTGAAGTCGAACGGAAGGTGGGCTGACATGCGGGGAAGCCGGGGTAGACCCCGCAAAGATGAACACCGTTGCATTGAGGTTAACGGCATTCGTTGGCCGAAGTCAACTAGACCATCGTATACGCGCTTGGAACTGACATGTTTCCCAGCGTGGATGGAAAATACGCGTATTTGACATCATCCTACACTAAAGTCTTCCCGACTCCCGGTCCAATGTCGGCAAATCGTCCAATGTGAGCTTGTATCCCTACATTACACCCGCAGGCTCGCCATGTGTTTTCCCGAGATAAAGGCCCTTGTCTAGGTATGCTCCCCATTATTATCAATGAGAGCATGCCCTCGTGACTTGTTGGTGCTGCTCAGCGCCTTAACATTTGCGTTCAATCCTAGTTTATCAAGATGCTAGTTTCCGCAACCTACGATTGAAAAGGAAACATGAGATGACCAGTGGGCACTTCAAGGGCAAATGAAAACTTGGAGAGTCCCAGCTTTGCAGCTCTGTGGAAACAAGAAAATAGTTAATCACGGTATGATCGCGTTCGAGAAGAGGTAGTTGGTAGGCCGGGTTCAAATGGGTCCACTCCCAACCCGTGCCGATGCTTTCTTTTATCAAGGATTGGAAAAGCCCCGGAAATATCCCCGCATCCCCAAGCTCCGATCTGGGCCAGGTTATCGAGAATCGGTCCGAAATGACGACCCTCCCAGTTGATCCCAAGACTGTCTTCCGTGGTACGAGCGGCAATACCACTGTAGCTACGACGACCAGTAATCCAACCGAGGTAGTCACTTGTTGCAGTGTGATGGAAGTTGAAAGTATATATAAAGATCTTCTTGACCCGCAGTGTGATGCTTCAGACAGCCACAGGACCATCCTGCCCCTTCCTCGCAAACCTCTTCAATCATGTTGGGCGTCTTGAAAGGCTCGCTTTTGCTCCTCGGGGTTCAAGGCATCTATGCCGTCCGACATGCCTCCCGGTCCGAGAATAATGGTACGTCAAGAGCATTATCCCCCTAGTGACTAACTAGCTCATAAGTCAACAGGGACCCGAGACTGGGACGCCGCCGCCGCAATGGCTTCGGACTTCGTCTCCAAACTCACTCTCGACGAGAAGGTCTCTATGATTACGGGCAACTCATCCGCAGGCAATTGCATCGGCGTCATCACCCCCATTCCCAGGCTAGGATTTCAAGGCCTTTGTCTTCTTGACGGCCCCGCAGCGATCAACCGCGTCGATCTAGTCAGCGTCTTCCCTTCAGGCATCACAGCTGCTGCGACCTTTGACCGGGATCTCATCTACCGTCGGGGGTATGCGCTGGGTGAGGAATTTAAGGGCAAGGGTGGGCACGTAATGCTTGGGTAAGTCGATCACTGTACATGTGACAATCGCAGCAGCTAATCGCCAACAGACCTTCAACGGGCCCCATGGGTCGTCACGCACTGGGTGGTCGAAACTGGGAGGGCTTCGGTCCAGACCCCTACCTAGCCGGAATCTCTATCGCGCAAACCGTTCATGGTGTTCAAGACGCTGGAGTCCAGACCTGTTCGAAGCACTACATCGCCAATGAGCAAGAGACCCAGCGTTCCAACACCAACCAGACGGACGGCACCCGCGCCGAGGCCATATCCGCCAACGTCGACGACAGGACCATCCATGAACTCTACCTCTGGCCTTTCGCCGACGCCATCAAGGCCGGAACTACGTCTGTCATGTGCTCCTATAACCGCCTCAACCAGACCTACTCCTGCGAGAACTCCCACACCCTGACTAAGCTCCTCCGCGAAGAGTTGGGGTTCCAAGGGTACACCGTTAGTGATTGGTTCGCAACTCATTCCACCTCTGAGTCCATCAACGCGGGCTTAGATATGGAGATGCCCGGTATAATACCATCCTACCAGGGATCTGTTCTCTACTTTGGCGACAGAGTGCTCGAGGCTGTCAGCAACGGAACCGTCTCCGAAGCCAGGATAGACCAGATGGTCCGCAACATCATGACGCCGTACTACTTCCTCGGTCAAGATGCCGAAGACTATCCGACTGCAGACCCAGCACTCCGATGGGTGACTCTCATTCAAGAAGTCGGTCTCGGTGCTGCCAAGGCTGGCGGTTTCCTCCCTGATGACTTTGTCTTCGAGCATGGCCGGGATGTAAGAGGCGATCATGCCAAGGTCATCCGCGAGATGGGCGCTGCCGGCACAGTCCTCGTCAAGAACAACAACACTTTACCCTTGAGCAGTCCCAAAATCATCGGCGTCTTCGGCAACGATGCAGGAGACATGACCGACGGGTTCTACCGCCCGTCCGAAGTCCCCGATAGCGTCAACACCGGGACCATGATCATTGGCGGCGGGTCCGGCACAGGCCGCGCATCATACATCGTCTCACCACTCAGAGCCATCCAAGCCAAGGCCGCAGCGACGGGCGCCGAGGTGCTCTACGCCACCAACAACGAGCTCCTGGCGAGGAACGACTTCAGGGGAATATACCCCCCACCCGAGATCTGCGTCGTGTTCCAACAGACCTTTGCCAGCGAAAGCTTTGATCGCACTTCTTTCGAACTCGACGGAAACTCCACCGCTGTAATCAATAACGTCGCTGACTTCTGCGGGAACACGATCGTGGTTACACACTCGGGCGGGGTCAACACTATGCCATGGGCGAACCACACCAAGATCGGAGCAATCCTCTTGGCGCACTACCCCGGGCAGGAGAGTGGGAATTCAATCGTCGATCTTCTCTGGGGGGATATTGCTCCCTCGGGACGTCTTCCGTACACTGTTCCACGTAACGAAGCCGATGCTGGCACGCCGATTGTCAACATCACTGGGCCTGTTTCCGACCCCCTGGCCTGGCAGGCCGACTTCACTGAGGGCCAGCTTATTGACTACCGCCATTACGACGCCCAGAACATTGAGCCGTTGTATGAATTTGGCTTTGGATTGACTTATACCACTTTTGCCATTGAAGACAACAAAATCGACGTCAGCCTCGTCAAAGGGAACAGCTCGATGACGGCTCGGCCAGATGCATCATTGAAGACACAGCCTGGTGGAAACCCACAGCTATGGGACGAGCTCGTCACCGTCAAAGCCAAGATATCGAACACGGGCGACCGGTCTGCGCATGCCGTTCCACAGCTTTACTTGTCTTATCCCGCAGGAGCTCCGGAAGGAACCCCGCAGAGAGTGCTTAGGGGGTTTGAGAAGGTTATGATTGAGTCGGGTGCTAGTGCTGACGTCGAGTTTGGGGTGTTGCGGAGGGATCTGAGCCTGTGGGACGTTGTTGAACAGGACTGGGTCATTCCTGGCGGGCAGTTCACCTTTAGAGTTGGTTTCAGCTCTAGAGACCTCCCAGCTGAGACTATGTTTTCCGTCCTGGGCTGAAGGGATTGAGTCCGGCATACAGCTTGTTACGTGAATGGACAAGTAACCCGATGGGCTCCAGCTACTTGCATCATTGTCGATCATATTACAACCCATGGCTTCATTACGCAATAACTTTCGTATTTGCTTTCCAGACCGCTCGCTATTCCTCTTGTTGCCATTGCTTACGTATGTCTGAGCTTACAGCGTATGCACGTAATATGGCTTTGAGGATACGAGCTAGACAGCGTCCTGTTAAGGCACGTCAGCCTTGGCAGGCGCCCGACCGCAGACTATTGATCGAAAATCAACTGTTTTCGGGTCCTTAGAGGCATTTCCGAGTTGAATAGGCCGCAGTAAGCCCGTCATCTTGTAGACGTTGTGCAGCAGCTAGACAAAGCGGATGTGTGAGTGCAGGGATACAACATTGAGATGACTTCACATTACTACATCGAGGAACGTCACATAATTAGATTCAAGATCAGCATAAATAGCACCGAAATCCCACGGAAAGTCTTGAGCTTTCTCTCCAGTGAGGCTCCATCCCTATCTCATGTTCGTTCCGAAGACACATACCCCGGATTAACCTTGAGATCTGTTATAATCCACCCCGCACCTTCAAAATGATTATGCAAACCCTCCTTCAAACGGCGTTCCTCGCTGTCGCCGCCACAGCAGCCAGCCTCAACGCGAGAGCCTCCGACGGTACCGATAGTTTTCGCCTCCGGGCCAATATGCTCTATCCCGACTCCCCAGGGAACGGGCCTAATGTTCACGACCATGAGCTCAACTACGTCTCCGGCGACGAGTGCCAAGCCATCGTCGTCCTGGTCCCCGAGAACCAAGGGACCCCATTCTACGCCAACAACAACACCATTGGTGTCTACTTCGACAACACCCCGCCTCAGTTTGCCGGCATGGTTGTACCCTGGCGTGGGCCGGCGATGGTACCGAGCGGCAGACCCGTGGAGCTCAGGTGCTCGGACGGCACCCCGGGTCTCACTCTCAATGACAAGGGCGTGTACTATCCCGGAGAGATGGGCCCGGACTTTAATGGCGCGTTCATGGTCTGCCAGGAAGGAGACGACGCGATCCTGAGTTTCTTTGGGTGGGGTAAGAGACCTCTTTGGGGCTGTTCTGTTATCCAGCTTCTCCCTGTCTACTAAGCATCGGGAAAACATAGGCTGTAATGTGTATTTCACAAAAGCCGCCTTGAACTAAACTTTCTGTTGATTTCATGTTCCATCTACTCTAGCATCGTACCAACCACCTCTGAAGGTAACTCTGCCAGGTATCGGAACACGCTCTGGTAAGAAAGAGTTACATCTGTGCGGTGTTCCACCGCAAAACCTGTGTGACCAACTCGTCCCAAATCTCAAGTTGAGAGCAAAACGTAGATTCTGCCGCTAGTAGAAGTACCCTCAACCAGAATCCAACGGGCACGTGTTCCCTGGACAGAGATTGCATCCACTGATGTGATACCATCGCAAACATGTTACACCCCCTCACACCGATTTCGTAGCCCCCTGCTTCTCCCATCTTGCTGCCTACTAGAGGCCCATTGGCCTCAACAAAGTTGCGCTGCAGCTGGTGCGCTGTGGAATCGCAGAGCTTTCGTGGTCAATCGAACGCCGCCACTTCTCGACTGCGACTTTCGAAGCCATCAGCGTAGCCACGCTACCTTCCGACTCATCTTTCGAATTCGCCTTGACATCGACTTTGGAATTAACCTGGTATAAATACTTTCGGATAGCATCGCGTCTACATGGCTGTTTGTCCAGCAGCAGCGCAGAGAGGAATGGATGTTTGATCGACCCCTAGTCGGTGATCATAAAACAACCAACTACCCAGCACACATCTCGTGACTGCATGACAATAGGAACCAGCTGACGAACCAAATGCGACACTCCTAGCGGGTAAATTTGCCGAAGATCTCAGGACTTGCATGGCAAACACGCCAAGGGGAATCTCCCGTTGCCAATCGCCCTTTCACCCCTGACGCATAGACCAACCTCGACCACCATGTCAGGAACATTGAAGATGGCCGAACAATGGACGATTGTAGACACAAACAGAATCAAAATCGGTTTGGATACAATTTCAACAAAGATGTTTGGAGAAGCGACATTAGTCAATGTCTCGAGTTGTTGGTCCTTACGCCAGTTAAGACATGCAATATAACAAGACGCCTAGTCGAGACAGGGCGGTTCTTAGGACTTCACTGAAAGTTCCACAAATTTCACGTCGTCTGTGGAAGACGTGGGACATCTAACATATCATCCAGCCATTAGCACCAGGCGCGAGCTTACCATCGGTCACAGCTGATCAAACCGTGACTCAGATAATCAACTTCACACAACTGCGCCAGGCACAACATGGAAACCGCGGGACGAGTGCGGCTCGTGGATTACTCCGACAGCGAGAGCGACGACGACATTCACAACAACGAGGGCATTGCACCGCCACCGCACGCGCAGGGAGACGCACCGCCACCCGAGACCGAGAACGAGCTGGCCAAGATCGTGATCGAGCTGCAGAAGAAGTACATTCGCGAGTACGAGGAGATCCAAAGAAGACAAGCGGAATGGCGCGAGGAGATACGCAAGTGGCAGGTTGGGTTTGAAGGGAAGTGGGAGCTTCAGCGCAGGTTGTTGGTGGATGTCATCCCGGTGCGTTGGGTTTGGGTATGACGAAGGCGAGAGTTTGATGCTGACTGATTGGGATGCACAGAAAGTGACCGGGATGCGCATCGGAGAGATGCTGGGTCGAGAAGGGATTCTTTCAGCAGCGGATGCGACGAACGAGGCGAGGAATCCGTCACCTCCGTTTGTGACGCCGGCGGGCCCCGCTGCTCCGGGATGGGGTCGAGGCCCGGCCCGAGCGGACGTGACGGTGACCGAAAGCGAGGCGAGCATAGATGAAGGACCGGAGCCGATAGCGACAGCAGTACCCACACAGCCACAGAGGACGAGAAGCACTGGCAAAAAGGCGCCACGGGCTGAGGTTCCTTCATCACTTCGTCGACTGAACCAGGCCGCGAGGAAGATTGGTAACAGCGCAGACTCGAGACAGCAAGACGTAACGGAGCCTCACAACCCGTACGACGACCCAAAGTATTGCAGTCCCTTGACCATCACAGACGAATGCGGCAACCAGAAGCCCTTGTTCAAGTTCCAACCAACACCAGACACGGTAGAGGAGCTTTGGGCGGAGTACCGGCATGGTCTTCGTGGCCAGCCACCCGTCGAGCAGTTGGAAGTAACGTATCGAGCCAAATGGCGCAGCGAAACATATGGCCGGTCATGGTTCACTCGGCGCAAGCCGTTCTGGGACAAGATGAAGCAGATGCTGGCGGATGGAAAGACGGAAGACGACGCGCTGGAGGTGATGAGAGCCCTTGCCAAAGGAAGCGTGCCGGGCCTTATGGGCAGGCTCTGCAAGCAGCGGGCAGGCAAGGGATTAAGGCCGAGGAAGCGCAAAGCCTCCCACAGCTTGTCGGAGACTGAACGCACCAGGGAAGGTTCGGAAGAGGATGTCGGCAGTGTGGCGGAGGAAACCGATGACGATTTGGAGGTTGGGCGATTGAGTCCGGTCGTCCTGCGTAAGCGGATCAAGATGTTGAAGGTCGGGGAACTTTCCGATAACGATGAGACCAGGACGATCTCGGGTTGCGATGATGATTGTGAGGCGTTGGAGGACTAACGTCTGGCCAAAAGGACCGATCAAATCGAGACGTCATTCAGCAGGCGAGTAATGCGTGCGAGACATCTCGAAGTTGCGCCAACTCAGAGACTGAGAACCTGTATTGAGCCGAATTTCTTGGCTGTACAGACTCGGGTGGAATGATAGCCGTTGACAGGTCTGACGGGTCTGACAGGATATCTCGGGGGTTCGGTGAGCGTGGGGACTCAACGCCGGTTCAATGCCGGAGGACGCTCCGAGGATGCGGAGGGCCAACCGAGTCTAGACCAGAGGCCGATGTGCCAATAAGACGAGAGACAGAATATTAGTCAGTCATCTGATAAGGACATGTCCGTGGAGCCCAATGAATCCCCGGATGCAGGTGATTGTGCCTCGGCCATGTGGACTTTGACTCGTTGAAGACAGTTTCCCCGGCCGATTTTTGCTGGGGTTGGGAAACCATTAAATCTGAATCTGCACAGCCGATTGGCCAAACGGTCAAGATGGCAGCGATATCGGCTTCGATTTGATCCCTCGCAACCAACAGAGTCATCCTAAGCAAGCATTGGAGGCTGGGCCAAAGAGACGGAAGACGAAGAAACAAGCTTCTGTCTAGACTCAGCTGGTCCCAAGTTTCAAAGACGACACATGGGCTTGCAACTTTGAAGTCAGAAGGGTCGGACGGACTCGCTTCGGCGCTGTCGCAGCAAGCTCAAAAGGGGTCGCATCCGAGGGAAGATGAAGAGTGAGAAAGTGTGTCGTGTTTGAGGGCGTGTCGTCGTCGTCGTCGTCGTCGTCGAGGCGAAAGGTCGATTGCGGCGCATCCCAAGCTGTCGGTGAGGGGCTTTCCGTGGGGATCCCTGTCGAGAATTATCCGTAAGAGCCCGGAAAGTGGTGTGATCTCTCGGGTTTGGAGAATCATGTTGGCAGCGGGAGCCAGGGAGGCCCTGGGGCAAAATGTGAGAGAGACGCCGGAACCAGACGCACGAGGACCATTTGGGCAGTTGATGCCTGGGGGAGCAGCCTTTGATGAAGTGTGCATGCCTGAGGCTGAAGGGCACGCGAGCGGTGGGGCCTGTCAGGTGAAGGAGGATGTGGTCTGTGCGGCCTGTGGAAGGTTAGGTAAGCTGGAAGGAGGGAGGCCAATAGTGAAGAACAGAAGGAAGGAAGGAAAAAAGGTAAGAGAAGGGAAGGACCGGGCAGGCACAGGGCGTTGTCGCACTTGCCTCACGGAGCACAGCAGGAACACAGCAGGAGCAGCCACCAGCAAGCAGGAGAAGGAGCACCGCAGCATGCATAACCCAGGCAGATTGCAAACAAACACGTCGATCCGGACTGCCATTGCGTGATAAATTGGATCATTTCCCATAATAAGCTTGGCCAATGCTGGGTATTGGTTGCAAGCTGTTTCTGCTGTGCAAGCGATACCTGTCGGCCAACTTCTGTGTTCGCAGTGTCACTGTTCACATGAATCCAAAGTCTTTTCCGGCGGTGTTCTTCAGTGGCTCCCTCGCTGTAAATAAAACGCTGCTGTACCTGAAGCACCTCACCTAGATGCAGACTTGGGAGTTTCTCATCCTGCAACTGCCATAACTGCTTCCTGCATTGCTTGAATGCGCCTTTCCCCGCCAACATTGCAACTGCAACCGCCTGCAACTGGTTTACGAACGGTGGGCCAGACTTGCTCAAAAGGCAGGAAGTTGAAACTGGCAGCCAGTCACGATGCAAGGCCTGGTTTTCCGGGTAAGGCAGGGACGCCTTCAACCTAAGGGGGGAAAGCAGCAGGGGACCGCCGATGTTGACGCGCCTTCCCGCCAATCGTTCGCTTCACACCCAGCCCTGTCCGCCCCCACTTTGTTCGTTATTTTATCCTTTTTTCTTTTCCGTCTGCCCCTCCCCCTCACCTCGACACTGGCGGCGGCCCTTCTCGACCTCTTCCTGCCACGCTTCCTTGAAATGTGAGATGAGTGTGCCTCGGCGGTCGTCTCTTCCTTCAAATGCGACTCTGATTCATCCGACCGGTAGAGCCCTGGAGGCACACTTCCTTTCGGGTGCCACCTCCCGATCGGCTCGTTCGCAGACATCAGCTCTGGGCCATGCGTCGCAACCCTCTGAACCAACCACATGGATGCTTTCTTCGCCGTCGCACTGCCCAGACCCAGGGTCACAGGCATCAAGACAGGGTGTCGAGATGCCTGCCCAGCCTGGATAGCCGAAGAGCGGGAGCGCCTCCGGCAACGTCATGTCCAAAATGCAACCCGATGCCGCAACAAATGCACCGTGAGAAAAAAAAAAAGTCTCATCTCGACGCCGGCATCGCCATGGCTGTATGCCTGGAATGCCGAGGGTAACGGCCTGTGCTATCTGCTGGGGCTGAGATGTGCCAGATACATTGTCGCTCATGAATCCGACGCTTTTACCAAGTAACGGCGACATTAAAAACGCAGCAGTACGTATTGCCTATTACTCGGCGGCACGCTCGCAGGAAACGGGATCAAGGGACTGCTCCACGTCAATTGGACACCGTGACGGGACAATAGAAATCCCACCCACACTCACCCATATTTACCCCGACATTCTTCCTCGCATGCGTATTCTGCAATCCGCAATCTGGCCCCCTTTCTCCTTCCGCAACGCTGCCAACTCGTCGCCGCATTCGGATCGTCAAAAGGGTCATCGTTGTCGCCGAGCCTGGGTGCGGAAAGCAGAGAGTGGAGAGCCACGGGGCAAAACCTGGGGGAATCTTGCTACGCCACGCGCCCGTCTCATCTTCTCCTCCTCTTCTCTTCCCTTGCCCACTTTCCTGCTTCCTGCGTCCAACCCTGCATCCCTTTTACTGCCTCGCCATCTGCAGACTTTGCTGTCGCTGAACCTGCGCCAAGCGAGTCCGCCGCTTTACATAAGGTCACCACCTCGCTCTTCACTCGCTCACTCTACCCCACGAATCGCCATTTTGGCTGAGACACGCCTGGGCACACGTCGTCTTCAAAGTCTGTACATACGGCTTTTCATCTCACGTGTCACCGGGCTCGACTTGTCTCATTCTCGCATACGACACCGCTTAATCAAGATCTAATATCTCACCTGCCCGCCTTCGCCCCATTTCGACGATACCCCAGGTTTTCACCACCGACACCCGCCCATCATGACTTCGAAAACGTTGCTCTCCCTCCCCGACGAGGTTCTGCTCCAGATTGTCGGACACTTGACACCACCTCTTGACGGCTTGGACATCCCCTTCACAGCCTACACCGATCCCGATGGAGTCGTCGTGAGCAATCGCGTCGCCCTATACCGACTCGCCTTCGTCTGCCGCCGCTTGTCGGATCTCGCCATCCCGTCTCTTTACCAGACGGTCTACTTATGGGGCCGGTCACGTCTTCAATCGCTATTGCAGACTCTCCTAGAACGGCCAGAGCTTGGCGCAAACATGCGCATATTCTCATACGTCTCATGTCTGGGCAGCGATCACTATCCCACCGACGTACTATGTCCGTACAAGCGTACCCATTGGCGCCACTTAGTGGAAGAGTCGTCCCGATTCCCGGACCGCATCAAGGCCTTCATGCGGGAAGCCAAGACGGATCTCGAAGTCGTTCAAATCGTTTTCGCCCTCGTTCTCTACTCGACGCCAAATCTGCGCACCCTCCACATGCGCATGCCCTTCGCCGCTGGCGAGTACCAGAAGCTCAAGGATATTCTTACTCCGGACATCGAACCCGACGAAGGCTGCCCCCGAGTTCTCAACTCACTCACCCGTATCATGCTGGAGCCCATGCCCGACTTTCCCGGGGCGACTTTCTGGCCCCGCCGCGAGCTGCCATGTCTACTGAGGCTGCCCAATCTCAAGGCTGTGGAGCTGGGATCTGCCCATTTCCGACCAGCAGCCCTCCCGCCAGGTGACGGATGGGGCGATGACGGCAGCTGGAAGCATGTTGAAGAGGTACGGCTCGTCCGCAGCAGCATGTGGGGTTCAGGTTGGCACGCCATCTGCGCTCTGTGCCCCAATTTGAAGCTTCTCGAGATGAGTCCCTCTGGCGTTTCCGACCAGGCTGCCGACGGCGAGCATAACCTCAATACGGCTCTGGGTCTTGTTGCCGAAACCCTCGAGACGTTTTCATTCGAGGGCATCTTGGCCGCCAACTTCTCCCAGCATGTCGGTGGAGACGGCACTCTCACCTGCTTACCCAAGATGAAGGCGCTGCGAAACGTCAAACTCGACATCGGAATCTTGTTTGGCAAGCCGGAGAGGATGGACAAGTTCGACGTCTTGGGAAGCCTGCCGCAATCCTTAGAAATACTCGACTTGGCAGAGCTGTGGCACGACGTTGAAATTGACAAGCTGGGATTCCAGGCCCGCAAACAGTATGAAAGCGGCATTCAGAACGCCTTGCGGAAGCTCGTTTTTGGAAGCAAGGAGAAGCTCCCGAACCTCAAGGAAGTCACCTTCCGCCCGAATCCCTTTTACGCTCAACTACCTTTGCCGGATACCCTCATGGTTGGAAAGTCGGATGTTGACTTCAAACTGGTGTACTAAGACCTCGAGGTGGAATAATTCTATATTTCTAGCATGACAGCGAGCTCGGAGTTATCGATCATACATGGAAGCAAAAGCAAAAGCATAAGCATTAGATATCATTGACTTGGATATATCCATCTAACCAAACCCATTTCTTCATCCAGCGCCCGCGCTCGGCTATGACTGAGAATTTCACTTCATCCACTCAACTCACAGCCTCCACCAGCTTCGCGGTCGCTCATCTCTCGATGGCTCTCGATATGTCCGGCGATCTTCCACGACGTATGTCTTTCGATGGGGTCGTCGCTCATCCACGACATTGTCACGGGCGACATGCCGGCTTTCCTTCTCACGATCCCACGCTCGATCGCGACTACGGTCCCCGCCACCCCAGCTTCCCCGCCGACTATGCCTCCGAGGCCTCTCTTCCTCAACTTGGATCCGATCCTCACCATGACGATATTCCCCGCTCGCAAACCTCACCTCACTCCGGTGACGACCCTGGCTTCGCGGGCGATCCTCACTACGATACCGCGTCGTCTTGTTACTACCCGAATCACTCGGCCTCTTACTCGTTCTCTCCTCCGTCGCCGCCGGCTCCTCGAGGATCCCACTAACCCTCCTCTGCCCCATCCTCTCACACTTCCGCAGCAAACCCACATACTTCACCCAGCAATCCGCCAAAATCTCCGTGCTCAGCTTCAGATCATCCGCCTCGGCGCCCATCAGCGCGATCCGCCGCGTCCACCCGCACTCCCACGCATCCAGCACCTTCCCGCACGCCGCGCCATGCGACGCCGCATGCCGCCGCCGCTCCCTCTCGATCCGCTGCCGGCCCTTCTCGAGCTCCGCCTCCGCGTGCAGGAGGATGCGGCCGATGTCGAGCAGCTCCGAGATGGCGAATTTGAAGTCGCCCGACTCGGCGGTCTGGAAGTCTGCGTCGCGGTCGAAGGTGGGCAGCCGGCGCCAGGGCGTGTGGGACGGGATGGGTGTTGGTGGGCGGGAGTAGCTGTACGAATGGCGGCGCGATGAGGAAGAGGAGGAAAGGGAAGGGTGGTCGCAGACGTAGCGGTGGTAATGCGTCGGCCGGCGACACGCCCTGTGGCAGCGGTGGAGGGTGCTTGAGAGGCTGCAGCAGCCGTGCGAGGGACAGCGGCCGGCGTGCGAGGAGGAGGAGCGCGGGAGCGGGCAGGCGCAGGAGGGCGGTGTCTCGTACGGGTTGATGTAGTGTGTTTTGGTGGATGATATGATGGGTCTAATGTCGCAGGAGAGGGTGTGCGTGTGGACTTTGTAGCACATCGCGGCGGGGGTTGAATTATCTGGAGAGTGGAAGAGACTGGATGATTTGGGATGGAAGGTGATTAAGTGCGTGGACGAAGTGATGAGGCTTGGGAAATGGGGGAGTTTCCCGGCGCAGATATATCATCGTGCTGCTGTGCGGTGAATCTCATTGTTCAGAATCTTGCGGGTCGATGTGGAAGACTGGATTTGTGGACAAAGAACCTGTGTTCGGGTGGGTATGCGGGTGTTCTGGTGGTGTTGTTGGCCTCGTCGGTGAAGAAAGTCTTTGTCGTGCTGAACAGCATCTCGACATTCTTTTATCGTCGTCAATCCTGATTTTCTTCGACTCCATCAGGACGGTTTCATGGACTGCGCCTCCGAACATTGGCTCTGAAGGCAAAGTTTGGAGAGAAAAAGGGGTTTTTTTTTTTTTTACACAGCTACGGATTACAATACCAAAGAAGGAAAGTTCGACAACTTATTTCACACCAACACGACCAAGCGCCAAAGCAGCAAAACCATTACTCCCCAGGCGGATATGCCTCCAAAAGCGCCTCCCGCTCCGCCGCCGTAATCGGCATCACCCCACCATGCCGTGCACTCGGCGGCATCACCCATCCCTCCCCCGCCAACTTCCACTCCGGCTTGTTAATATCCTCCGTCACAAGCGGGATGTACCTCCGCCCCGTGAACTCGTCGACGAACAAAAAGTACTTCTCCCCGTTCACATCCCCGGGGCTCGACTTCACCACCGCCGGGCCTTCGATCTCGCCCACACCCGCGGTGGCGGAAATACAACTCGCGACGACATCCCACCCGTCCAGGCTTGCGGACAGGTTGCTCGACTTCTCATGGATTATGTCTCGGCACCCTGTGGCGTTGCCAGAGTCGTCCTTGGTGAAGCGGTGGTATACCCCGTCCACCTCGATGACGGTGGAATCATACCGCGAACCGCCGGCGTCCTGCCACACGCGCGCCTCGCTGAACTCCACAAAGTCGCTCGTCGTCGCGTAGAGGATGCGATTGTACGATCTCCCCGTGTGCTCCACATCACCCTCCTCGTACAGACTCGACGCCCAGAAGACGAACCACTCACCCCGCCCCTGGTCAAAATACGCCTCCGGCGCCCACGCGTTGCCTGCCTCGGGCGGCGCGACTAACACATGCCGCTGCTCAGACCAGTGCACCAGGTCAGGCGACTCCCAGACCTCGATGTACCGGCTGCCCACGCGCTGGGCGTCGGTGAATGACATACCGCGCCCGATGGAGAGGTCCGTTGCCAGGAGGAAGAATTTGTCGCCGGTGGGGGCGCGGGTGATGAATGGGTCGCGGAGGCCGAGGGAGCCCTTGGAGGAGGTGAGGATGGGGGCGGAGGCGTTGAGGGGGGTGTAGGTGAGGATATCGCCGGGGTCGGAGGCGGCGAGGAAGATGTTCTCGCCGCCGATGGAGTTGCGGACGAAGTAGACGAAGAGGTAGGCTTCGTAGGTTAAGGAGGAACCAGGGGTGATGAGGTGGGGGGTGGAGGGGATGTTTGAGGCTGCGTAGGCGGCCGTCAGGAGGTAGAGGAGGAAATTGATGGCAAAGAGGTTCATTCTGAGGGGTTGGCTGCTGTAGAGATCTTGGTTTGATGTTTTGCTTCGTGATTACGGACTTGAGTGTTTGTCTCTTTGGGTATGGCCTTTTATGCCAAGTAACGACAATGGGACTAGAGCTCCGGACAAAGGGCCGGACGATTGTTCGTCCTCGAGCATCATGGTCATCTTCCCGCTATCTATCCCAACCTTGACCGTTGTCGTTATGTTCGGAGTATCTTCAATGCCCATCTGTGTCCGGTGTCTGGGGTGGTGATTACCGTACCAACCGGCGTGCGTCCCGACTGCCGTGCCGATTGCTACGCTAGCAATGCCGGCGCGGGAGTCGGCTGATCGGTGTCGCAACTCGCTGGTGACTGGCTCGTGTCCCGAACCTGCTGTCTGAACTCATGAAGATATGTTCTTCCATCACGTTGCACGATGTTCGTTTCCGCGTGTAGCCTCCACTTGATAATTTGTACAAGACCAGCCGATGAGCAAGTTGGCGTTACGAGAACTGATTGGGTTGGGGAGATCCCGCCACGCTTTTTCAACATTCACATCTAAGAAGCTAAAAAGCTAGGCCAGCTCCAACCTCAGCGCATCATACTGCACATACAAAGCATCCGGCAAAAGGGCAGTCTCCACACTGCTGGCGTTGAACGGCAGACTCAGGGTCAACTCATTCCGCCCCTCCTTAAGTGCCTCCGTAGAGAAAGTGAACTTGTTCTCGATATTCTGGCACGCGACAGCACTCCTCACGCCGCACGATCCGCTCCTCCAGTACGGGATAACCCACGTTGACTCATACAGGTTGTTAAAGTTCACGGTCCACGGCAGGTTGCTGTACGGATGGCCCGAAACAGTCCACTTGGCATTCCCGTTCGCCGTCTTGGTCCCGGCAATCTGCACCGTGAAAGTGGCCGTTTTGGCGGCGTCTAGCTTGTCCTTGGTAAGGTCGAAGGTGATGGTCCAGTTGTTCACGTTGTCGTAGTAGTTCTCCTCCCGGAGGTGGTTACCTTTGGCAGGGAAGAATGCCCAGTGGATGTAATTCAGGTCCTGTGCCTCGTCGCTCTGGCCAACTTGGAAGTTGACGCCCTCGGGGAAGTCTTTCTCGTAATCGTACTTGCCCCAGTAAATGCGGTATTGTTCTGGTTGAAGAGGCTTGGAGGTATCCGGGGCGTATCCGTGGAGATATTCTCCCGAAGACTTGTCCGGGACGCCGATCCGCCAGACTTCTTCGCCCGCACTCTCCTCTTTCCATTCGAATGTAGGCTTGGTCATTGCAGTGTCTTTGGTGATTTCGACGTCGTCTTGGATGTACCATCCAAACACACCGTCCGCGTAGATGGTGACTCTGTAGGTCCCTTCAGCAACGCGGGGTACTCTGAAATTCCCGCTCTCGTCGATCTCAGCCCAGTATTGAAGAGACTTTGTGTTGAAAACATTGAGTTGGAAGTCCTGCTTATTCTCCGACAAAACAATAATTGGTCGCTTCGCACCCTCTGGAAGCTGTACAGTGCCCTCAAACACAGTCCGCTGCGTCGACGGAATGAAGTTGGGAACATACTCCGCAATACTGTCGTAAAACGCCTCGTTCCACTCTGCGTCCGCAAACTGAACCGCATCAGCTCTCAACTCGGCCACAGTCGTCTCCGGGGCGCCTTTGTTGAAATAATAAAACTGCGGCCCCCAGGTACGATCGAACCCGTGAGTGATGTTCGGCATCGGCGCACCGTGGTGACCCGACACCATGTAATTGTACACAATCCCGTCAACAACCAAGTCTGAGTGAAGAGGTCCGCCATAGTACGTCTCCATCGTGTTGTGGACGAGCCACGCGCCGAACGTGCTCCCATCGGCGCTCGTCGAGCCGTCGCTGACTTGTCCGTGGACATCGTGGTTGCGCCAGGACTCTGATAATGTGTACTTGGTGAAGTAGTCCGAGTATTGCTCGGTGTATGGGTCATCGGGCACACCGCCGACATACGTCGTGGCATCTTGCACCGTCACGGCCTGAGAGAACGTAGCGTCCTTCGGCAGCGGTCCAAAGTTACCATCGCTGGTTGAGAAATGCGTCCAAAGCGGCGTGTTTGGTCTGAACAACGTGCGCAGCTCGCCCAAATCGCGTAGGAGCGGCTTGCTTTCGTTGAAGTACGTCAGGCGCGAGAAGGCGTGTAACCCGGTTTCTTCGCCGCGGAGGAAAAAGTACTGGGACAGTGTCTGATTTGTAGCGGCGAACTTGTCGGACATGATGAGCCCGCCGAACGGGGTCCCAGTTGAGTCGGTGCCATTAATGAGCTGCAACGAGGCCGTTCCGCCTGGCGTCCAGAAACCTGAGGGCGTGCATGAGCAGTCGAGGTAGGGTCCCTTGCCGCGGTTGCCGTTCAGAGGACCCAGGAGGTCTTGGCCGTCGAGGGTGAGGTCGGTGATGTGGCCGCTGGATTTGGTGAGGATGATGGAGAGGCGGTCGTTTGTGAGGGTTAAGTGGGTTGAGTTCTCTCCGGTCGTGAGACGAGCCGCTGCGTGGCTCGCAGCGGCGAGGATGAGAGTTTGGGAGCCCCTCATGTTGGCGTTGGCGGACCTGTGGGATGAATTGAACGATCCCGCCTACTGTTGCGCCAACCCGCGACTTCACTATAAATCAGTGACGACTTATATACTCGTGGAGAAGAGTCCATGAATTGTAAGGTTCGTTTCCATGAGATCATTTTTAGATAATGCAAGGTGTCCGTGTCTGCAACCTGATGGCCCCGTCATGAACTACCCCGTAAAGCGACATGGAATAATTTCGGGCAGATCCAACACCGAGCGCCAAGCTTTCTAAGAAGCAATCTCCATGAGGGCACCAATCCGACGCTGCCATCTGCCCGCTGTAGTCGGCATTGCGCTAGCATCCGTAGGTGCCGAGAAAAAAGCTGCCAAAAGCGAATGTTGTCAATTAAGCGACCTGTCTTAAAGGTTTCTGTCAACTAAGAGCCTTGGCAACTCTGGCGTTGCGATCGTCAGCTAGGTTCACCAAGGAGGAAAGTGCGCCGCCTTGATCTCCGGCCGAAAGGCTCAGCCTTTGTTGATGAGTGTTTAAAAGATAAGCAGTGGCCAATTCAATCCTCTACAAACATTCGAAGCGCACAACCAATTACTCCATCTAACATCAAGATGCCAAAGCAATCCCATGTCAATAGCCTCTGTAACCACTCCCCCTAGAGCGGTTTCAGCCTCACCAAACTTTTCCGAGATAAAGAAGTGATGTCCGCATGTTTCTAAGCAAACGCCCTTTCCCTAGAGCCCGAAAGAGACTGTGGCTAATCGAAGTGTGGCGGACATTTGGAAAGCAAGGACAAATGCCAAATTGCAGCTGACTTTCACAAACTACAAGAAATCTTGTATCAAGCTTACAGCAAAAGCCGCAGAGAAGACACTGTTTGGATCGAAGCTGAGGCTCTCTCAAACTTGAAGTGCAAAATGTCAAAGTAGATAGAGCTTAGCGAACGATCGGCTAGTACCTTTTCATGCGATACCGCCTAAATTGACGCTCCAAAAGGTTTGTCGTCTTGAGTTGTCACCTAGGGTGGATAAGACACGTCTAACAGACTTCCACGTGTCTTGTTCTTTTGTTGATTGACTGAGAAGTGGAGGCTGATCAGTGAACTTAAAAGGAAGAAGGAGGCCGATGGTGTTGACTGGTTGTGGTGCAGGAGTGGGCTTGCGCTGGCTATCGCTGCCGCATTCCATTCGCTACTGCTTTGTCTGGTACCATATGTCATCGGAAACCCCACACTAATAATGATCTGACTGTGGGGTGGCAAGCAATGAAATATTCAGTCTCATGTTGCAAAAGTACCATCCGGGCCATCCTTCGTCCGATACTTTTGCCATCCAAGAGCTGGGCTGCTTACATGTGGGGAAGTGCAGGCAGCAATTTAGCTGCCTTCGTCCTCGTCCGCATCAACGACGTTCATGCGGACATGCTTGAAACCTTTGAACGTGACAATCTACATACCTAAGACTTCGAGATACTTTCCTAGGTACATTCATTTTCACTGATTGGATTCATAAGAGCTGGTCCTGCAATGTCTGAACCGACCGCAAATACAGGGGCCGGTGCCTCCCATGGCTCTCAACGTACGACAGCTTCACGAGCTAGAGCCCGAAGCAATCCAGCTGAAGATTCAAAATGTTTGAAAGCCTTCGACACCGAAATCAACTACCTTCTTCAGAAAGACAGAAACGATGCCTGTGCAGAAGGCACTGGCCAGTGGTTCTTCCACCACCCGGTGTATGAAGCCTTTCAACGTTCCAAAGAATCGCACCTACTGCTCGTCACCGCAGAGGCAGGAGGTGGAAAATCGACCATCATGCGAACGCTCATTGATACTCTTCAAGCGACCGATGAGCCTCCACTAGTGTCGTACTTCTTCTTCAAGGATGACGATGACAGCCTCCGCGACTACGATGATGCCCTCAGCACCGTGGTTTATCAGTTGCTGTCGCAGGATCACACACTCGTGCAACATGCTCGGGCGCCACAAAAAGAGCACGGGGATGCAATTAAGCAACATACCGAGGTCATGTGGCAGATCATCACAAGAATAGCTGCTGAAGCGAAACGCGACGTCTGTTGCATTTTTGATGCAGTCGATGAGTGCGCTGGCGAAGGCCGCAAGCGATTTTTGACCGACTTATCAAGTGTATTTGGCAATTCTCTTCAAACACCTTCTCGATTAAAGGTGATCATATCTTCTCGTCCGTGGGAAGAAGAAACCCATATGTTCACCGAACTATTGGGGTCTCCAAGGACCAGTCATCTAGTGGGCGAGAATGCCACGGTTCAGTCTGACATTCGCAGTGTCATTCGACTGAAAGTCAAGGAAATAGCCAAGTTGAAGCATCTCGACGGAGACACAGAATCTTTGCTTTTGGAAAGGCTTATCCGGAAAAACGAGCGGACAAGATCTTTCTTGGCCGTTCGAATGGCGTTTGAGTTGTTACGCTCAGATGAGAGAATGAACCGAGAGGCGACAGAAGAGGTCATTGACGAAATTCTTGCCGGTGTACCCCAACACCTTGGGGACCAGTTCAACAACATGTTGAACCACAGCCCAGACAAGGAACACGCTTGGAGGCTTCTCTGCGTTGTCCTCGCAGCGCGAAGAACAATCAAAATTCCAGAGTTCAAAGTCATTTATGCTCTCACTCAGAGATCATGCAGCAACCTTGGTGTGGCGAACTCGTATGACGAGATCGATCTAGCAGCCGAAGACGAAGAATTCAAGAGCATGGTACGGGCTCGATGTGGTCTGTTCATTACCTTTGGCAAGAACTCGGTCTACTTGTTCCATCAAACAGCGAGGGAGTTCTTGATGACCACAGAAGACATGGCTGTGGCTCCGCCCTTCGATCGATTGGCGCAGAATCCAGGCAGTCTTGACGCCAACGAAGTAGCTTCTTGGAAAGGCTGTATTTCGAAGGAAGATGCCAACCTGGTCTGCGCCATTGTCTGTCTAGACATCCTGAACATGGACATATCCCGCCAACGAATACTTGAAATGTGAGTTTCTAGTCCTTGACCGAACGGTGAACGTAGGACACCTCAGCTAACCGTCTCTCTATTCCAGATTCGACAGCCTTAACGCCGGAAACGATATGTTTCAGGACATAAAAGACTTCGTTTCGCCACGCCCATTCTTCATGTACGCAGCGTTCAACTGGCATGAACACATCATCCTCAGCGGTGACGGCGCTTCAGAGACTCTGCTGGACGATAAATATTGCGCAATTCTGGATATTGGTAAGCCCAAATTCTGGGCTTGGTTCCTTCCCCTCAATGAGTACATCAACACCAGCACTGTTCATCCAAAAGCAGTCATCTCCAGTGTCTGGGCACCGGACGAGAAGAAACGTCAGCACAGCGTCCAATATGGACTCTTTCTGAGAGAAAGCTGTCTGCAGAATCTTTTTCCAATGGGTAGTAAGGTCCATGTTCTGTTCAAAGATGCAAACCCGGTGCCAAAGTAAGTAGAACCAGGGAATACGATATTAGACCCAAACACCACTAACCCATATCGATAGACCGCAAACCGAAGGTCCTTGTTGGGAGGCTGAAGGCGGTTACAAACTTGTCGATGCGTTCCACATGGCCTTCGGGGAATACGAAATGATAAGTGCGAATCAAGCAGTCCGGGCATTGGAGGAAGGCGATACGGAGCGAGGATCAATGCTCTCAGCAGATGTTCCGATTCCAACAATGATCTGGACATGTATCACAGATATTTCACCGAACGCTTTTCGCACGACTTTGGCTTCCATGAAGGATCTGAATTGGCTGCGCGAAGTACCAGAACACATCTTATACCGCCGATATAGATGGAGCGGATGGTGCTCCCGGACTGGGAAGGATTTGAGAGAGGATCGTCAAAAAAGTTGGTCAAAACCCTGGCCCCCTTCTACCCCGACGATATATGTGGCGGGTCAGAACACATCACCGGAAAGCACCGACCTGTTTGGTGCGCTGGCGGACTGGGTAGAGTCTTCAGAAAAGGCCGCAGTCTTTGCACAGGAGCTATGGGAAGCAGGGGGGTTCTTAATCCCCTGTTTGTGCAGTAGGCTCATCCAGGCCGGAGCAGATGTTGACTGTAAATTGTGGAATGACGGCAAGACCGCCCTGCAGATTGCAGCCACCCTTTGGGAGCACGACTTGATACGAATCCTTTTAGATTCTGGAGCAGACCCTACCGTATGCTCTTCCAATGGTTACACTGCGTTGCATTGGCTGCTTCATCCCGACAAAGCCTTCAAGCAGCTCAACGAGGCTCTGAGAGAGAACCCAAAGCGTCAACCGCGCCATCGGAAATCTCGGATTTCAGCATCGGTTAAATCCCTAGCACGATCAGCTTCAACCGAAACATCAGCAATCGACGTACTATGCGGAAACGGGAAGACGCCCCTGATGCTTGCTGTAAGAGAATCCCCAACAGCGACCAGGACCCTCTTGGACGAAGGTGCAGAGCCTGACAAGCGAGATGGTAACGGCCGAACTGCGCTCATGCACTTTTTCCTGTCTGGGTTTAATGGCCGTGCGACCTCCACCTTGAATTACCTTCTCCAAGCAGGATCGGACAGTCTTGCGGCCGATTCATCCGGAAGAACGGTGCTCAGTTACTGGGCACGTCGCGTTACCAACAAACAACTTTCTTACCTTTACCCCGGTACCAACTCTTACAACAAAGCTTTCCATGCATTAGCCACCTTCGGCCCACTCTCTGAGCGAGACTTCATGGTCCGGGAGCTAGCCAAGGAAGTCATGCCACTCGTGGTAGCGGCCAGACTTGGGAATGCTCAGTTATGCTGGGCACTGTTGGAAGGAGGAGCGAATCCCGACAAGCACGGAGTCCCTATGAAGAGTCAATTAAGTATAAACGGCGGGAGCGTGTCTTCGGACTTGGAGGACCTGGTCTGGAATCCTGTTCTGGTCGCATTGTGGACCAAAGCGTACGTGACCACCGCAATCCTGCTGGCATACGGAGCGAATGTCAAGTTCCAGGTTCCCACGCGTAAGCGGACCAAATGGAACCGATGGAGAGTTAAAAAGTCAGGTATCACGCCGCTCCATCTGGTTGTTGGTGGCAATGACCGCTACACTTGGGATGGTGACAGCAAGCTGGCGCTCTCCAGTGGCGGACAGGCTGAAGGGTGTGCGTTTGGTGCAGCAACAAACCCAGATTACCCAGTCACGCACCGATCAGCCATGGAGTTCTTGGCCAAGCACCAAATGGATCACTGGGCAAGACATCGCGCGAGAGAGAATGCCGAAGCGAGTTCAGATGTGAGATATTCCTCGCATATATGATCACAAAGACGGCGCTAACCTTGCACAGTCTGAGTATGAAATCAAACGAGCTCCACCGTCAAACGATAGCAAGAAAGCAGAGATGGTCCCATTTGACACTCTCTTTGGCGCAGAATTCCTGCCGAAACGTCACCATGCACTCAATTCACTTCTTGAGGTCCTCATCAACAAGAATCAGACAGCTGACGAGCATCGTGCGGCATTGGCAGAGTATATGCTGCAGAATGGTGCCGCCGTAAATGCAACAAGTCAGGAAGGCATCACTCCATTGTTCATCGCCGTCAGTCAAGGTAAATTAGATTTCGTGAAACTTTTACTGCAGCACGGCGCCGACCCGAACCTTGCAAGCAAGGGGGGCTGCAGGCCCTTGTTGATAGCAGCACGGAACGGCAACGAACCCATCACCGAAGCGCTTCTTACCTCAGGAGCCAATCCGAATGCACAGCTTGACAATCTCCCGCCAGGAGAGTGTACTTGCGTCGCTTTCGTCACGTGGAAACGTTTTTCTCATGACGCCTGTTACGCACCGCTGAACTCTCTAGCGATATCGGCAGAGCGTGGGCATATCGATGTCGTGGAGACCTTGCTGGCACACGGGGCGGATGTGAACTTGCCTATCGTGCATCATGCACACGGTAGATTGCCAACTAAACGCGAGCAGAGGCGCCGTGAACTGGATCACACGCCAGATTCCTCGGATGCCGAGTCAGACTTAGATACGGAGAGTTGGGAAGGACGCATTAGCGTCGGAACCGCGCTGACATGGGCTCGAGGGGAGGTGCGGGATCTACTTCTGCGACATGGTGCGGACGCCGCCTTAGAGAAGGCGCCACGGAGATGCGAATGCCCGGCCATTCAGAAGCAAAAACAGACAAGCGGTTTTGGTCGAGACTCTGATGACAACTATCCCACAGACGAAGAGAGCGGCTCTGATACAGACTTGCCATGGCGAAGACGCCAGTCATTTATTAGGAAAGACAGCGACAATGACAGCTCTTAATCTTCGTGGCGTTGCGGCAGACGTAATCCAGAGCACAAGAAGGACTCCTCTTGTGGTATGGCCAACGGAGTTCTACAAGTGGGCACTCTTCCGTATAAGAGATAATAGAAAAGTCGTACATTGCTCCATAAGATTACAGAGGAGGAATGTTACAATCCGGATCCGAGATCCGCCTTTCGATAGTGGTAGCAATGATGATATTGAGATTGCAAGGATATGTGTAAGAGATGAATAAGTTGAAGGCTTTAACGTCATACTCAGTGTAATAAGCGCGAAGACTCATCATGACTCATGGCCAGTATGCGTACACACTGTCACTCCGGAGATCTGATGCCCGCTTCACCACTTAACACCGTAGACTGGAAATTGGATTCGTCCGATGAATATTGATATCAAATGGCATGTAAGCATTAGCATTCGATTGGATTTTCTTAGAGAAATATATGCTTTTCGAGAGGTCCGGGTAATGCTTGGCAAAACTACCTATCCAGCCATGGCTCAGTTGAGACTTCTTCCAATCCTGGGCGAAGTCCTTCGCAATGGTGGCTAGTGATATGCATCAGTCGTAATCACCTTTCAGGAGACATCAATCGTATTAGTTTAATGGTCCATATCGTCACATCGACCTTCCATCTCAAGGTCGAAGACAGGATCAGTAATCGTCAAAATGCCATACATCAAGTCAGTGCCGACGGTAGAGCTCACCGAAAACGGGATACACCGGAGCTGGAAACGGCATTCACAACCCGGCGCGTATTCGTATCGGGCTTGAAAGAGCGCCCGAGTGACGTTCCAGCCTATTTCTGCACAGCATAGCTACACGGATCGGAGTTCTTGTGAAACTCTAGGCCTCTAGAGCCAGGTTGCGATGGATGAGTTCTTGCGGAATCAACCACAAGGAAAGTTCGGATTCGCTTTGAGAAGGGGGCATTGAAAGATGAACGTCGTGACTGTTAAGATGAACTACGACCTAGAACCACCAAAGCAATTCACTTCTCCGAAATACCATCGTTCCCATTCGCAAAATGGGTGTCACGAATAGTCCAGAGGCCTTGTTGGCTGCGAACAACCCTACTGAGAAAGCGGAAGGTATTGAGGCGCTGTTCAAAAGCCTGCCATACCTGCTGTTCTTGATTGTTCTCAGCGCTTCTTCTCTCATTCTGAATAGATCCAAACTCTCAAAATTCCCGGACGTCACTGTCTCAACTTCCATGCTTGACCTTGGCAACTCAAAAGCTAGGAGGTCGTTCGTAACTGACGCAACAAGACTGATCAAAGATGGCTTCGCTAGGGCAAGTAGTGAGAGAGCCGCTGTATTTCGAGGAAGCTCTAACATCAGATGCCCCAAATAGGTCGGCAACACCACACCCATCCGCATCATCGCTGATGTGGGCGAAATGGTCATCCTCCCTCCACAGTTTGCCGACGCTATCCGCAACGATACTGACCTCCATTTCATGACGTTTGTCAATGGGGTTTGTCGTACTGTACCCATTTCTTGCGAATTGACTAGCTGACTGTTGCTTAGCAATTCCACTCAGAGATCCCTGGGTTTGAGGGTTTTAGAGAAGGAACGAAGACCACTCTGGTGACCGATGTTGTGAGCTTCAAGATCAAGCAATCTCTTGGTACATAATGAAAAGTGCATGGCTACCCAGAACCCCCTTTCCCTTGCAGTGTTCCTACACCATCAACCCCAGGTACACGGCGCCTTTGTTTGATCTTTACAATACGCACATCAGCCGGAGAACGAGATCTCGATCATGTGTGCTAGTGGCAAAATATGTCTGGGGCAGTACATCTATCTCTTCAGCACATTCTATTAAATCCTAAACTTCCCATCCAGGGGGCATTTAGTGACAGTAATATTAAGCCAGAGACTAGACATGGTGGATTCATTCTTGCCCTGAACTCGAGCACATACAAATGTAAGAGCCTGCGCCCTCATTCAACCAAAGCGAGCGCACTATTCACCCTATTGTTCCCCTCGAGACCCGCAAGAGACCGGTTCTCAACAAATTTCAACTCGACACCCGGCCGGAACACCAAACAATGCGAACTCCCCCCAAAATGGAACATCCCAATCTCCTGTCCCTTCACAACCTCCTCGCCAGCCCTTACAGTCACCTCGCAGCTAGAAACCTCCGTCATACCAACAAACACAATCGCCATCAGCCCGATCTTGGGATTCCGCGCCCGGATATATACCACTGCCCGCGTCGCCACGGAAGCGGTGTACGCCTGCGACCTACACGGCGCCTGCGGATCCGGACCATCTATATCATTATTGTCGTTCCCACTTGCAGCTATGCCCTGGTACCGGTTCACGCTGAAGTACGTCCCCGGGATCATCTCTAACTCGACGATCCGTCCGCTCACGGGCGCATGCCAGCGGTGGTAGCTGAAGGCGCTCAGGTAGGCCTGGTAGATCGTCCCGCCGATGAACTGCGGCACGAGCGCGTTATTGTTTAGCATGTCGGTAAGGGAGTACGGCTGGCCCTTTAGCGTGACGTCGGCTCGTAGGGCGACATCGGATACGACTTGCAGCGGCGCCGACTCGCATGCGTTGACGATGATCGAGGTGTTGTCGTCGACTTGAATGTCAACGGTGCCACTGCTGCCCATGACAGACAGCTTGTCTCCGCCAATATGTTCCTCATCATCAGGGAACTCCACATGCCGCACCCCCTCCCGAAACCGCCTCACAAAAAACGCATCCCACGATTCATAGCCAAGAGTCTCCGTATCCTCAGGGTCAGGACAAACAAACAACTCCCTAAACCCTAACCCACCACCCTTCTCCCCCTCCCCAACTCTTCCATTCGCCCTCTCCGCCATCACAATCTGCCCAGAAGCAGACACCCAAGCCCTCAAACATCCCCTCGAGTCCCCCGAAGCAAGAAACTCGCCCCAATCACTTAACACCTTCCCCATCGCCTCATTTACCTCCGACCTCCGAAAGAACTCGTAGCCGGCCGCCGTGCCCATGGGATAATTCAACAAGGCATTAATCGGCGCCGCCACGAACCCCATGGCGTCCTCGTTTCCCGGCCTGTCGAAGAATTGCGGCCCGGAGCGCATGATGACGTTGACGACTTGCAGGAACTGGCGGAAGGACTGGACAGCGGGTTGCTCTGTCGGGTCGCGGGGCTGGAGGGCGGCGGCTTGGGTGAACATTTGGTCTGCTAGGACGGCGAGGTAGGGATCGTTTTGGACGACGGTACGGAGGTTGGTGAGGCTTGGGTTCAGGTAGTCGACAACGGTGGTGGTGGCGGTCTTTGAGTTGAGGGCGGGAGTTGTAGTTGTTGCTTGATGGATTTTGTGGGCGAGCCATTTTTCAGGGTTGGGGGCATCTTGG
Source organism: Colletotrichum endophyticum (assembly GCA_027406105.1). Classification (NCBI taxonomy): domain Eukaryota; kingdom Fungi; phylum Ascomycota; class Sordariomycetes; order Glomerellales; family Glomerellaceae; genus Colletotrichum; species Colletotrichum endophyticum. Next base: position 1,330,785 of record JANVYF010000010.1, on the reverse strand, counting down.
TGGTTTGATGGCTCGAGGCTAGGTTCGGCGTCCTTGTTGGACTTGAAGCTGTTAATAGGATAGTAAAGCATGATGGTGACGTCGATGGGGTGCTGCCTCCGAGAGTAGACGATTTCGAGGCCAAAAAAACACGTAGCCAGTGAGAAGCGATGATCGAGGTAAATTTGCCTGGGAACAAAGATTTATGCAAGAATTGTGACAATTAACGCGTACTCCTGAACAAGACGATCCTTCTTAGTAAGATCTTGTGCCCTAGCTTCAACTTTCCTGTCTCACAAGCAACTAACGTATCTGGCGAACGGCATGAGACAAAACCCACATGTCTTACTGCGGGAGCGCAGGATGCCGTCAGATCGTCCAATCGGAGCACAACCGCAGTCAGGAGCTGAGGCTGGGGTGACACGATTTGCACAGCTATTGACATGTCTGGTGTCAACTTTCAGGCCGGTCAAGGAAACGTCTCAACACAGCTTCCAAGTTCCTCCCCCTTCACCGCCATGACGACTGAGCGGTCCCCTTCCTTCGATACGAACATAACACAACGAGACCCGGTTCCGCTAGACTCAGTGCTCACAGAGGTTCCACTCCATTGTCGTCATCACCCCCATCCCCTGCTCGGCAATTGTCGTCCTCTCCTCCATCAAATCAGCCCGTATCCTCTTGGCCTCCTCGATCCCAATCGGAAAATCCATATTATCAAACACCATATCCGTAACCTCGGGCGGTAACGTTCCCAACCGGTCTCCCTGCGCCGCGCCCTCCTTCCACCAACCCCTTTGCTGCGGCGGCATATTCGCCGTGTCAATAATCAGAATCCTCAGGTCCACGAGGAACAGCATGAGGATCTTGCGGTAGCTTGCCTTAGTCTTATCAACAACCTAGCTTAAACGGCGTAACGCAGTGCTAGTAGACGTTTAGGAACGTAAGTAGCCTATCCTTATATATACCTAGTAAGTATGCTACGAAGGCGCTAGTTTATATCTACATAGCAGTTGATCGCTAGCATCTAGTTAATAGTATAGAAGTCGCTCTACTTATAGTTAAGCTCCTTTATAAACTCCACCCTGTTAGTAGTAGTATAGAAAGCGAGGTAGCTATTAGTAATATTATCGTTATTATAGAGTTCGCCGACGCCATTCGAAATGACGTCAATCTCGATTTCATGACATTTGTCAACAAGGTTTTTGCTGTACAAGACATGTCGGAGTGAGTTGTTTCCCTGACCTTAGGATTAGCAATTCCATGCTGAAATCCCCGGCTTCGATGTCTTCAAGCAGGCAACCCGGGACAACCTTGTGACGGACGTAAGCCGAGTTAAGATTACACAAAACCTTAGTACGGATGAGTTGAAATGATCATAGAATCAATGTACACTGAAGCTTTGTGGTAGGCAAGGTCACGGGTATGCTAGCAGACGAGTGTGATCAGGCTAGTCGACAGGGTTTCAGTGATTCTAAAGGTAGCGTGGTTCTCTTCCTCTACGATGACATTTGCAGCGCCGCCTGGACAATCATAACTGATACTGGCACAACAGAATGGAAAGAATTCGTATTGAAGCCCGCGCTCTTGGACCTTGTCGCACGCATCTCATCTCGTGTGTTCCTCGGTGAAGAGGGATGCCGCAATCCAAGTTGGCTCACGACCACCAAAGAGTACACCGTGGATGCTTTCTTGGCCGCCATTGAACTGAACAAGTACCCTCCTGGGATCAGGCACGTTGTTCACTGGTTTTTGCCCCAATGCAAAACTGTACGCACCCACTTTAAAACGGCGCGAAGCATCGTCAGCGAGACTCTCAACGCCAGAAAAGCCAAGAACCGCTAAAGAATGGCGCAGGGTCCGAAGCCGAAGCAACGTAATGACGCTGTCGAATGGTTCGAGCAAATGGCCAAGGGTCAGAGCTACGACGCGGCAACCGCCCAGGTCGGGCTGGCCGTGGCTGTCACGCATACCACGACTGATCTCTTGTCTCAAGCACTGTATGACATTATGCAGCATCCAGAGATTGTCCCAGCACTTTGGGAGGAAATAGCCACTGTCATCAGCCAGGATGGCTGGGAGAAGACTGCTCTTTACAAGCTCAAGTTGATGGACAGCGTGATCAAGGAGAGCCAACGTTTCAAGCCTCCCAACGTTCTCAGCATGACCCGGGTTGCCATGAAGGACGTCACGTTGCACGATGACTTAACCGTTCCTGCTGGGGCCAAGCTAGCAGTCTCTTCTCACGCCATGTGGGATCCTTCTATACATGTACACACAAACCCAGAATCCTGGGATGGATATCGATGGCTCCGCATGCGTCAGCAGGAGGGACAAGAGAACCTTCACCAGCTCGCTACGACTACTCCGCAGCACATCGCCGTTGGCCATGACATGCACTCCTGTCCTGGTCGATTCTTCGCTGCCAACGAGATCAAAATTGCGTTGTGCCTCTTGATGATGAACTACGACTTGAAGCTGACGCCGGGCATTAAACCTGTACCTGTGGCGGCTGGGATTGCACTTGACTCTGATCCAAATGGAAAGGTGCAGGTCAGACGCAGTGAGCCTCAATTCGACTTGGTTTCTATGTTAAGCAAGGCTTTTTGGTGTGTCGCAGACCAGAAAGCATTACTTCAAGTCCTTCGGTCGATCGGACACAGTACGCAATCCTTATAATTACTTCCTAATAGCGCCTGCAAAAACTTGTATGGCTCTTGTTGGCCCGCAAGGGCCAAGAGGATCAAGGCCTATCAAGAGAACAGACGAAAGAGTAGAATTCGACAGTATAAATGAGGAGAATGTCAAAGCCAGCCATACATGAGCGCATTGCCTGGTCATCCAAGCGTAATGTCAACCGCAGCCCTGCCTGTTAACCATCCCTTATCTTCTACACCGAATCAGCCTACCCGTTTCCATATCGTGCCATGTTTGGCTAACATCAATCCTTCCTCCTCGATCATCAGCAGACACCAGACCTCATCACAAGCTTCTTCCATTACGTCGAAGAACCCGACAGCAACGACTTCCTCTTTCAGGTTGAAGTCATCTGTGTTGTTATCCGCCGAACTAAGCAGTTTTCCATTGGGCATGCTAGCTTTCCATTGCTTTGGCTCCCGTTTGACCGTTGAGATGTAGTCTCGAACCGCTACCTTTGATATGATAGCCTTCGCTACATGCCCGATCAAACGCAGCTCGCAAGACGGCATTTTCAGAGCTTCTACATCGCATGTCGTATCTATCGTCCAACTGTTGCCAGCTCCCGGACGTACCTTGATAGACTCCTTAGCGAACAGCTTTTTGACCCTTCTAGCGTCGGCTTCATTTCGAATGTGACCCTCAACAGATGCCCACGACCAGGAAGGCGCACGAAGAACAGGTGCAGGTGCAAAAGCGGTCGGCTTTGGGCGGGTGACGGGTTCGCAACGTTTCCCGAGAAATGAGTGCATAGGCTTCCACAGCAGCCCTCTTACGAGGTCGGCTTCCCAAAGGCCCGCGAGATAACGAGATTGCAGGACCTCCTTGGCGAGCTTTGCAATTGACGCGATAGCAGCAAATACATCATGTGGGTTGGACAATTTTCGCTGTGTAAAGTCGTAGAGACTCTGGTACCACATGCTGAGCGTCTTCGCGACGTCGGCCTCCCTGTTCTTGGCTGAGGAGACGAACCCCGGGGCCAAAAATGTGGGCACCGAGCCTAGGTGCTTGGACTTCCCATCCTCCCAGATCTCCCAAGTGCGGCACTCATACAAAAGCTGAGTCTCGCAAAAGATGACTGACCGATTGGAGAGAATCTTCTCCTGGAAACACCACCCACGCGTCCATACTGGCCCACGTTTCACCGTGCGAGGAACGTCAAGGTACAATATGTCTTTGTTAGAAGGAGAGAGAGGAATGGCACATGCCTTTCCAATCTTTCCAGTGCTGCTTGGAGGGCTGACAAACCCAAGGCAAGCGTCACTGGAACGTGCAGCCACGATGGTCAATGCCGCGTTTCCGTAGACCTGTTCCATACGCCTAGATTCAAATGACCAGTCATTTTCATCGCCCTGGATGATACAGAGGGCATCGATCCATATATACCGCAAGCCTAGAGCACGAGTGAAGTTGATGGCTTCCTGATGTGTCTTCGTCAATCTTCCTTCGTTGATACCTTTGATCATTTTGTCAAAGGTATCTTTAGTTAGCTTAACAGTGGTTTGCGACGGACCCCAGCAGTATGACAGCGCCAAATATGGCTCTTCAAGGCCTTCTGTGACAAGGAGCCTCGGAGGGCGGCTTTTGTCTCCTACTGCAATGACGCGCGTTGGCATTGCCTTGGATCTTTGGACTGCGCAGACCTTATGAAACTTGCGGCACTCTTCGAAATGGGAACTTGCCAAGGTTATTTGGGTATTGGCATCCGGGTCTGCACCGATGCAACGTTCAGGATAGCTTAAGGCGGCGCTTGTCCTGTTGAGGCTTCTGATCGTTAGTTCAGGTTTTGGATGTATCCCACGACGCAACCACACGGCCCAAAGACGAAGTACTCACGCATACCAAGACAGCCTGGCTGTCACCTGAAATTCGGATATGTTGGTCTCTTCCATATCGTTGAATCCTGCACGGAACCGGCCGACGCTTATCCATACGCCGCCTCCTGAACTCTCTCCCCTCCTGCTTCCAGTGTTGTGCTCAACAGGCACATACTCTCCATGTAGCCAGATGCTGTGGTACCAGGCTCCTTCACGCGACTGGTTTGGCCTTTTGCCATCGAGAAGGTCGTAAATGACTTGAGACTCGTTTTCATCCTGTAGCCTAGTGAAACAGAGGGCGCATAGTGGGCAATTGTTATCAGCGCCTTGCTTAAGAGACTTCAGGTTTCCGTGGAACCGAAAATCGGTGTTCGATATGTCGTCGATTGTAAGCTTCGCACAGACCTTGCAGTACGGCATGACTGAGTTGGTGCGATCTTGCACGTCTGCCTCAGCTTTGAGCCAAGTAAGAGTGAAAATATGGGATCTTTTAAGACAAGGCGCGGGGTGGGGACGCGTCTTACAAGCGGATATAGCGGCGACGCCAGTAGTAGCATGCAATCCGGGTGGCTTGCGACCTGACATGAATATGCAATTAGCAGTAATGGCCACGGAGGTCCATCCAATGGCAGGTAAATCTACTAACGTTGTGCTGTTCAAGCACAAAGGTAACACAGATGCATGATGAATGCGCGATAGCAGGTACGTAGATTATATGTGGTATTGTAGTTCTAAAATGTTTGATCAAACAGCACAGTTCTTGAACAGGTTTCATCTTTCCTATTAGATAGATATCTCGGAGATGCTCGGACCCTATCAAAAGTTGTTCTAACGATGGCTTCCCAAAAGGTATTTGTTAGAATCAAGACTCACCATCATTACTAGGGTTCTCTGGGCGATTCTCCACTTTCTGTCTACTCCTCGTTCCACTCTGTCGAGATACCGTCCGTAGCTATATAAGACCTTATCTAAACCAAAAGTCGCTGAAAGGTTTGTTGTCCCCGCCATGAAATGAGACGCAGTTAAATACGTCAGTGCAACAGCGATATTCTCTGAGCACACTTCGATGAGCTGAGTGCCGTAGCTATGGTGAGTGCTGGCAAACATGCCCAGTCCTTGAGAGATGGCTGCTGTGATGCTGTCTGGGCCAACGAGGTCGCCCAAGGGAGGCGGAGAACTGGCTGTGGCGTTGGCTGCGAAGATGCTGCGAAGGTGGCTCCAGTCCTTTCCATCGATGGCTACTGGATACCGAGCGAGCAGATGCTGGATGGAATGAACAGCTGTCAGGTACTCAAGGCTCCCAACTGGTGGTCGTTGACAGGTTTGACCGCAATCGAGAATCGGAGTGATTGGTGAGCCATTGCTAAAGGCAGCGACTATGCCAGTGGTGACCGAGGCAAGGGTGAGGAATTTGACCATTGTAGATTATTCGGCGCGGAAGAAGAGGGATGAATCCGAGCACTTCTTGGTGAATTCCACCTCGGAAGATTCGCTGACTTTATATAGCCGCCCCCTGTGTAACATCGCTGTTCGTAGCCGCAGCTGAACCCCGTTACGCCACTCCAATTGGGGCAGGCTCAATAAAGGTACGCCAAGACCGGGCAATGTGAGACCTCAAAGACGAGGGTGATTGAGGAACAGGGAGACTGGTCTGATTTGTCATCTCTGTGCTACTGTTGCAAAGCTTTGAGAGGGAGGTTGAATAACATGCATGTTACGATCGAAGCACCCGGCCGGCCCGGCACGGCGTGTCACACGGAGGCGGATGAACTCATCACAAACCTTCCCGAGTCGAGGCCCGAGAGTGGGTCTTAAGCTTTGTGTTCCGGCAGTCCGGTGAGCAGTTGAATTAGCAATGGCTCACAGAGCGGATGTTTTTTTTTTCTTTTTCTTTTCCGCAGGGCACGGCGTTGAGAAAGAAGTTAAGGCTGGCGAGAATCTTGGACATAGTGGACGCAATAACATCCGGGGTCCATTGCATTTACATCACCAGCACCCCCTGGTTTCCTTTCGCAATACAAATTCACAGTCATTCAGTTCGCCCCAATACTTTGTCAAAGTGCCATCAAATATTTGAGAACTTAGTGATATTAGATTAAGTCTTGGTCTAAGATAGGTAGACGCCAAAGGCAGTCAAAATATCCAATCTTCATCGTCCCATTAGATTACCAACTACTGCACGTGAGCAAACCAAACACTACCAGGACCAAGACAGTAAGTAGTGTTATAAACACTACAAGCACATGTCCAAAATTTACTGGTACTGGGCGCGGTAGGTATCCCAGTAGCTGTAGATACGGCTCTGCTGTCCGTTGGAGAATCCGGTGAAGCACTCACTGGTGAGAAGTTAGCTTTGGTATCCATGGATGTCAAAATCAACTTGATGGTTACTTACTCGTCGGAGTAGTTCATGTAGTTGGTGACAGAGTCGGTACCGGCAGAGTTGGGGCAGGTGTCACGACCGATCTGGCAACCGTAGGACTCCTGTCGTGACTTATTAGCCAATGATCTCTCACTCCGGCATTACACTGGGGATACTTACCTCGGCCTCGTAGGGGGTGTCGTCAACAGAGTCGCCATCACCGCTGCAGGCGTAGCCTTGGAAGGTGTGGAAGACTGCCTTGAATTAGCTAATGCTCAATGTGTGCAGTGCTCGCCATTGAGTGATAACTTACGTCCAAGCCAGTGACCGATCTCGTGAGTGGCAGTGTGACCAAGGCTGTACTCCTCGTAGCTGCCTCCCGGGACCGTGGTAGAGAGGATGACAACGCCGTCGCGGTTGAAATCAGCAGATCCGGGGGTGATGGTCTGGGGGAAGCGAGCATAGCCAAGGTAGCGCGAGCTGGCAACGAAGTACACGTTCAGATCAGCGTACGTGCCCTTGCGAAGAGCGGTCTTCATCGCGACCTCGGCACGGTCAGCAGCCCAGTTGGAGTTGACGGTCCAGTCAGCGCCAGCCTCGACAAAGGAGATGTCGTGGGGGGCGTAGGCGGTGTTGAGTACGGCAAGCTGCTCATCCAGGGTGGCCTGGGTCAGGTAGCCGCCGCTCACGGACTGCGAGGAGGCCACGACGTGCCAGTAGACATTGATCTGGATGGGGCCGGCGGCACGGGAGCCGTTGCCGGCAAGGCGAGCGCTAGACTCCATGAGCTTGAAGTCTTGGGCGACCTGGAGGTCGACCTCGGTGGGCTCGTCGGTTCCGCAAGTTCGCTTGGCGAAGGCGGATGCCACCATGGAGGCGGCGACCAGGAAAGACTTGAGCTGCATGATGAAGAGAGTGCCGGGAAGATGAGAACGGAATGAGAAGATTGGAATGCCGATGGTGAGAGCAATGGCTGTAATTCTGGCGGTCTTTCACGAGTCTTTATACATCTCGATCGTCGGGGCGCTGAATTCCACAAAGTGGCTGGAAAATAGAATCAAGCGCCATCTCCCGACCTCGAACTTCTTGTTCTGGTCGCTCCGCCAAATGATAGACCATTCAGTGGTCGTGAACATTGCGTTCGTGGAGGAGATAAACTTGACAGCCGGCATCGGGTTGCATTTGCCCAGGATTTGACTCGTGAAGTTCAGCTACCTGCTCGATTCGTCCAAGACGTCATGCGACAGGACGGAGCTCAAAAGCTCGATTTTCACATCACAAATTGAAAGCTGGAAAATGCCATGCGCTGCCAAGAGGTTTTGCTGGTTAACCTGCCTTAAATGTGATTCTAAAGCCGCTGAAGAGGGTCCTGGTGCCTTGGCAATTACTACCTCGTATTACAATCTCCTCCCTGAGACCCTTGCTCATCAGAGTAGTTTATCTAAGCGCGTCGGCTGTGCGCGGTGCAGCATGCAGCGCCATTCGGTACCTGCCGACGCGCGGGATACGCGGGACATGGATCAACAGCAGGTAACGTGATCGTTGATGAAGGCATCGCACCTTGAAGATGTTTACAAAAATACACTCAAGACCGTTTTCTGTGGCCTGAATTTAGGCCGTCCACAGCCGCTCGTTTTGCGATTCTTTTCAGAGCAGCATCTTCCTTATCAGTCTTATCTCGCTTACAACCCTCCGCAGCTGGCCCGAGCACTTCGACTAAGGCATAATTTGGCATGCCGTATGGGCCTGTTAGAGGCCAAGGTCGTCGATCATATCGGCCGTTGCGAATCGCGATGTTGTCGTCTGCGTATTTTCTCAAAGCTTTGGGGATGCCCTGATCATCATGTCGACTTTGATGTTCCAAGACTTTGATAAGGTCGACGAACACAGTTGTCGGAGGCAACTCGAGATCGAATTTCTGTAGCGAGCTAAGAGAATCTTGCAAGTCGTGGCTCACGATGCAAACTGACACGTACTCAGCCGCCAGTTGGGAAAAAATCTCTTTGACCTTCTCTTTCGCGTCGTCGTGGTAAAGTGAGAGCTCCTCGGTGGAGTCGTAGCGGTAATGCCATGGCTTCGGTCGGAGTCTCTTGTTGACCTTGGACTTCTCCAGCACGATGATCTTCTTCTTGCAGCACTGCCTTGTGGGGTGTTGCTTGCTGGATTTGGAGCCCGAGAGTGGATTCGCAGTTGGCGAGAGAATGTCCAGCTCCATGAACGGCGTTTCCGTGACGGAGACATGCGCGCCTACAGGTTCGCAGCCTACAATGACGACTTGGTCACTGTTCCAGCACTCTGCAAACGTCCCATTTTCTTTGGCGCACTCTTCGACTCTTCGCAGTTCACCCTTGGTGAGAAGGTGTGGCGTTTGGTGTGTCATCGTCCTAAGCGGCGAGTTGAAATTTTGGTTTCGATAAGTTGTCAAGTTTAAATCCGTCAAGTTTGATTTTGTTTGGAATGAAATCTGGTTCACTTGAGGTAAAGATGATACTGCCAGCTTTCACTAGAAATACAGAAGCAAATGTGGCCGTGCTTCTTTGTGGTTACAACAGCAAGAACACGAGTCGGGTTTTACCGGGGGTTGAGTCACTCGGGGAGGCAAAGCGTTTCAGCCCGCCGTGGACTTTGTGGCACAGAGTGGCGCATTTCCACAAGGAAGTTGGCAAAACCCTTGATCAATATCACTGGGTATTATTGTTGACTGTTGGCCGAGGATACGTAAGAGTTGAACGTGAACATGACCCATTCAGACCCTGGTGCCGACTGGAACCTGCGCCCTACGGCGTGTCCAGCAGCTTCACAGGGCCCCGATCAATTTTTCAACTCCACAACAGTAGTAATCTTCCGCTGCCAATCTTTTGATCCCATCTGCTTCTTTTACACCGCGTTTTCATGTCCGCGCAGGCGTCAATTCCATCGATAGGCGTTACAAGGCCCCTTCTGTCACCATACTCCTCAAAAAAGAATACTAGCCCCCACAAGAAGTCCTGAATATCTCTAGCCATCTCAGTAAAAACATGAATTGTCCGAATGATTATCGAAGGTGGGTGGATTGAGTTGTACATTGGAAGCTGGCACCGGAAGTCTTGACCATGCAGGATCAGGCTGATCTTGGTCCTGGTTCGTATGGCTCAGAGCTTCTAGGGCGCTCTTGTAAATGATGGTCAAAGCCTCATAAACAACTTTCCCATCATGTTTTGGCTTGTTTGTCTCAAACGACATCACAAACTTCTTCAACAGCTCCATGTCTTGCTGAGCGCCAGGCGTCTGCCTATTCAGCACGATGCTCAGAAGCAAGCCGTCAATACTCCACCCGAGGTCATGGCACATATACCTTGAGGCCCACGATTAGTGTTGGGCGACTGTGTTGTCCCAGTTGAAACTTACAACATGAACGGATGGCTTTTTTCCGTTTGCATAGAAAGAGAGAGAATGTTTCTCGCGGCAGAGGCGCACTCATTCACTACCTTTATCGTTATGTCGCGGATGGCGGGGTCGCTAAAGTATGGAATGTGGCAGAATATGGAGGAGTGGATGGCGATTATTGTTTGGAAGTAGCTGCGATGCAGAGAGGTAATCTGCATCATGTGGGAAATTGGCAAGTCTTCTGCTACACTGGGAGGCCTAACAGACGCAGGCAGGTCATTTGCCCATTGCTGAAGCTCTGAAAGTAATTTCGAGGTGGCTTTCAGATGGTTCTGACTGCCCTTTGCGGAAGGCAGGGGCGATCGGAGGTCGTCGTACACTCTCTCCTGTATCTTCGCAAGAAGCACTTGCTGCCGTAGATAGTTGAGGCTGCGACCTTCTGGAAGATTGATGACTCCATAATGGTCAACGGGACTCTCATCAGGCAAACCAACGACTAGCTTTACAGTCAGAAGCGGAGGTTTAAACAGCCGTAGTGACAGGCGTTGGTCCATAACATAAGCCCTGTAAAGAAGCCGGCTTTTGTGGATCTGGTCTGTCGATGGAGCTCCAGAGGAAGATGCGGCCACATGGTATCCAGCCAGCAACATCATCTGCGTTACTGACCCAAGTAAAGTTGCAGCTGCAGAGCTTCTGGACGTTGATTCAAGATAGGTCATCTAACGAGCCTTGTTTTAGTTTGTGTTCAACAACATGGCGTTTGACGCAATTGCGTACCATCAGGAGCAGCGTGCCCACTGCTAATGTGTCGGGGACCTCCATCATGATGCTGGGCAGCACCCGCATGGCGTTCTCCACAAGCCTCTCCGTAATCGCATTTTGGGCGCCATGCAACGTCCACGAGGCGCATGCACACACCATGCTAATGGCTGCATAAGCCCCTTGAGTTGGACAAGACTGCCCTTGGACATAACTCTGGAACACGCCCTCAATGTCCTCATTTCGGAAGAACTGGAAGTCATTGTTGACCGATTCTAGGAAGACTGGGTGACATTAGACACGGTAGTAAGTAACCAAGGATGAGTGGGCCTACTCTTGAGACACTGCAGTGCTGTGTCTAGCATGGGAATAGGATGCATCGGGCCACCTGAAAGATTAAGTGCAGGGAAATTTGGATGGACCGCTTTGCTACACAGCTTGCTAAATGTGTGGTTGCCAATCATGTAATCTACGCATTTAATATGATGGACGTCAAAAATGGCGCATGAGCCTGTGCTTATTGTTAGCCCGATTGCTAGCTCGCACGAGAAAGGGAGTCGTCATGAATTATGCGGTCAACCAGCAACCTACTCTGGTATCGGAACTTAACAACTGGCTGATCGGGTGCCCCTATCCTAGCCATCGGTAGTGCGTCTCGGCGGATGAGACGGTACAACACATCGGGGCTCGTTACGTACGACTCTTCGCACAGAGTATCAAACCCCAGGTGGGCAAGTGGAGAGACATGCGGATGTCTCGAGTCCGATGTATGAGCGACGTTCTCGACCGCGTTGCTGGGTGCCAAGCTCTGCACCATCTGCTCAACCTGCTGTAGTCTCCGGATCATACCAGCACGAGAGCTGGAACCCGACCTGCTCTAGTGCGTCAGACACACGTCCGTGGAATCATTGACGGTGAGCGAGCGATACTTTCTACTGGTGGGCGCGCGGAGCCGAGTGTGGGAGTAGACGCAGTCCAGCTCCTTCGCCACACAAGTAGAGCATGCAGGCAGGGTTGAGTCGCATTTCACCTAAACGCCCCGTCAGCCTTTGCGCCACCGATGGCGCGTATAAAGCGAGTGATAATACCTTTCTCTGCCTGCACGGCGTGCAAGCCCATCTGGACCGCTCCCCTGACGATTTGGGGATAGCTGTTTCTGTCGGTGTAGACATGTTCGGAACTTCGGGCGCGGATCCTGAACCTCGGAAAATGCGAAAGAAGAAAGGCGAATGGCGCAGCTTTCAATTGTCAGGCTCAGACTACCATAGTTGGCTTAATAATACAGGAGGCCCCGAGACTCTGCTGAAAACAAAGATCGTTTCTCCATTGTATTTGTTTCCGCCAGGGTCCGATGTCCATTGATTGGGATTTCTCGGTTCCCCGCAGATGTTCCGGCGCTCCATTTTGTGCCGAGCCGGTCGCCCCACACATGTTCCGGTCTCCGAGTCCCCGTCACATCGGCGCCGGGCACTGACGGAAGTGATTGCTTTGCCAAGGCGCAATGATCTTATTATCGTTATTCCGAACTAGGGCATGCACGATCTTTCCGCTTGCTTTGCAAGGGGGGCCGTCTCTGTCGCAATGTTCTGGAGCGCGGTTCGGCGGAGGTCGTAAGCCAGGATAGTATATAATTCTCGTGTGAATCAGGTAGCCAACAGCCATGGATTCACTCAAACTCAAAAGCTAAAACATCAGTTCTGGCGACTTAGCCGCCGTTAGAATGATCTCCAAAGCTGTTAAGGTTGCTGTTTATGGCGCCGCTGGCGAGTCAGCAGGTCTGATCGTAGATGAGCTTCTCGCATCGACGACTCCATGCTTTGTACGTGTTTACTTCCGTCATGCCATCGGTGGTGCAGGATTGACACACTGGTATTTCATATGTAAGCTAATGTCGTTGTTTAGGAAGTTACAGCTCTGGTCCGGCCCTCTTCAATTTCGAAGCCAGCCTATACCAAGCTGGCTCAGCGCGGCGTCGAAATCGTAGCTATCGATCTGCAAGGACCAGAAGTTGACGCTGCCAGGGTTCTAGAAGGCCAGGATATTGTCATTGCCTCTGTGCCCCCCAACGCGCTCGATTCGCAAGTGCCCCTGATCCGAGCTTCCAAACTGGCGAACATCAGGCGGTTCATCCCAACTGCTTTCGCGATGGCTCTTGACCCAAAAGGTATCTCTTCTGTGCAATCCATGGTACGTTCGAATCTTGTTTTTCTGCTTCCGCAAGATGTGCCACAGTCTAGAGCACTCGATCAATCTCTCTACTACGTCTTGCACGTCCTTCGGAACTGTCACGGCCGCTGAATTTCCTACAGAAAGAGAGGATCTACAAAGAGATTGAATCATGCGAAATTCCATACACCATCATTGACGTCGGGTGGTGGTACAACGGCTTCATACCCGAGGTGCCGTCCGGGAAAACTGATCATGCCATTGCGCTTCCAGACTTCCTCAGGAACTTGGTCCCTGGAGACGGAACAATGAAAACCTATGTAATTGACAACAAAGACGTCGGAAAGTTTGTCGCTCGCATCATTGTTGACTCCAGGACTGTCAATAAGCGGGTTATGGCTGCGGGAGCAAGCATGTCTTTCAACGAAATGTTTGCCATTGCTGAAAAGCTCACAGGCGATACTGTTACCCGAAAGCATGTATGTTATCAACTCCCAATCGTTGCTCTACCGTAACCTAACAACCTCTTTCATACAGGTTTCGGCAGAAGAGCTCAAGTCCATGATCTTCGGCGCAGCCTCTCAACTTCAAAGCGATTCGAATAACTATCTTTTACTCGTCGGCAAGCTGTGGCTGGAATATTACTACTCCTCTTTCATCGACGGCGACAATAGCCCGGAGGGCGTCAAGCGCTTGGGCTACATCGTGGCTGGAGATCTGTACCCCGATTTGAAGCCGACCACCTTCCGAGGCTTCTTCCAAGAGACCTTAGATGGCAACAGACGAATCCCATATTCTACGAAATAAAGCGTGAGTCAGCCTCTTTGTATCAGATTCATACAAAGTTTAGACGCACTCTAGAAGCGGTTTAGAGGCTAGGAATTAGAAACATCGTTGCGAATGTCAAATCATACAACACACTAGAAGTTATGGCGCAAATAGACTCCCAACACGACGTTCCAGTCTACCATGAAGAAGGGGTCGCTTTCTTTTATCTTTCATGGGCGAGCAGCCGATGTTGTGACCATGTTCATACGCAGGTGTGCTAGCGCTTACTTGTGGCTTGAAACCCCTACCATCTTCAGGACTGCATACGCTTATATAATGAATTTAGCTCACATGAAGCCAACCTCTATATTAAGCGAGTTGCCCACTTTTGGTCTCTTACCATGTATATGCAACAGGTCATCTTTTGCTTCTAATCGTCGCCAATCTGTGTGGCGCACCTGGCCCCCAGAGCATGCCTCAACCATCCGGCGCACGAATGATTGGCGGCTCTGTGTCACGAAAACGCACCATTCAAAGTAGAAATAAGGTCAAAACTGGATGTGCAACATGCAGGTAAGACTCGAATCATATCGTCGGCGCTAGCCCTAGAAATCAGGGTCCAAACCGGGATTGATCTTTGCGGTCATTTCACTAACTCGGTAACAGAACAAGGAAGATCAAATGTGACGAGGAAAAGCCCTCTTGCCACAGGTGCACGAGCACAGGCCGCACTTGTGATGGTTACGAGTCTCCATTTCGACTTGTTTTGTCAAACCACGCATCTCACTCGGCAGGTGCCAAGTTGGGTACGACTAGGATACAGTACATCCGGCCGAGTACAGCTGCGATTGAGATCAGTCCCGAAGACGTTAGTCTTCTTGGCCGTTACTTCTCAACCAAGACCTTATTCGACGTGGACCTTGCCTGCGACCCAGAGGCTCGGCAAATCCTACAAGCCAGTCTAACTGATCCATCAGTCCGATTGGCAGTCTCATCCCTTAAAATTCTCCGAAAGCATCTCGAGACTTGCGAGGATTTTACCTTTTCTTCTTTGAGACAGAAGTCGGGTCGAGACTATGACCATGGAGTTCAGCAGTACTGCATGGCTTTAGGGGGCCTGGCGTCCAAATTGTCGTCTCCAGGCTCCGACGAAATAAGGTCGGCGTTGCTTTGCTGCCAAATATTCCTCAGCATCGAGCAGGTGCGCGGCAATTACTCAGCAGTAGCTCAGCATCTTGTTCAGGGACTCAGTATCATGCATGAATATCGGGCACGGCCATTGTTGATTGGGAGAGACAAGTTGATACCGGCAAGCCATAGCAAGATTCCTCTACTCGACGTCTTCGTCCTCAAACTTTTCATTGCACCATGCAAATTCGGAGATTTTCCGACATCAGCAGACATGAAGGAAACAGCCACGGGTGCATGCCCGGTGTTGTCTCACCAACAGTCTGGGGCATCTGAATCTGTCCCTGCTCGTTCCATAGCACCCGACATGCGCAAGCTTCTTACCAGGATTGCCTCGAGGACGCTTGAATTCCTCGATGAGGTTTCGAACGTTGAGTCGATGGCAATGGCTCTCTTACTTGTTTCCAGAAAGGCATCTCTCCTGAATAGTTTGGACTCGTGGTACTCAATGTTTGAGCGCGTTCATTCGGACGCAAAAGCTCCGCAACGAGAGCCTCTGTCAGTAACTTTCTTACGCTTGTTCTATCGGACACTGCATATCGTGCTCCTAGGGGCAATCTCCTGCGATTTAGAGTATGACGAGAAGCGACTGGCCGAGATTGAGCAATTGCGCCTTGTGGCAAATAATGTAGAGGAAGGATTGAAGACTTATCGAGGTTACAGGGGTGCTGATAGTAAAGAACGTGCGTCGGATCCAGCATGTTGATGAGTACTTGATGTGTTGACGGATTTCTGTCGACTCTTACAAGTGAACTTGGGCATGCAATGGACTTCAACAGCTTCAATGTAATAAAACCATATGCAACATTGTATATAACACAATCGATCTCCAACTGTCTCATTTACTACCATATCACTGTGTCGCCTTTGCAGCCTCCTTGTCAGCGGTCAGAACTTGCTGTATGGCTGGCCTGTTGATGACGCGGTTCCACCAGGCACTCACGGCTTTTCGACCGAGGATAAGATCTGCATATCCGCATACGAAGAGCCTCTGGATCAGGGGTACATAGTAAATGTCCACGAGAGTGAAGTCCTCCCCAGCCATGTAGTCGCTGTGTTGCAATGCATGTTCTGCAATGTCAAAAAAGGCTTCGATGGACCGTGTTGCTCCTGACACGACGGTCTCATCAGGAGGCAAGCCCATGAATCTCTGCTTCACAAACTTCTCAAGCGCAATTTTACCTGCGGGGTCGGCAAAGTAAGACATCTCCTCCGACTGCGCTTGTTCAAAAAGTGCAGTGGCTTCCCTGTCGGAGTCAGGAGGTAGAAGCGGGAAGCAGTACTTCTTGGCGAGGTACTTGCAGATAACCCTACTCTCATAGAGAGTGAAACCGTCGGGGAAGATGACGACCGGGACTTTACCCCAAGGGTGTCTCTTCATATACTCTTCCGACTGTGCGGGGTGGTGTCAGCACATGACTCTGAGGATATGTCGGTTTACGCACCTTTTGTTCCCCCTTTTGTAGGTTGATCAAGACGAGTTCGTAGTCCGTGAAGCCACCTTCAGCGAGAGTTAAACGAACACGGTCTGTGTTGGTCGAGCCACGAGCGCCATATAGAGTGAATGCTGGCATTTTGGATGACTGTAATATTTGCGACAGAATTCCGCGGTTGTTGGTGATGAACTTCGACATCATCTTGGATAACTTGGGGAAGATCGTGACAAAGTAACCTGATTTTATAATCTTCGGCACGGAATTTCTGCCTCACAGGCAACAACACCACACATTATACTCGGAACCGCCATCATCACATATGGTTGGCCGGCTCGCTCACACTACTTGATTGAGTTAGCGCGGGCGCAGGCTACGTGCTGACGGCGCCCGCTTCCCCGATTTAATCCTCCGGCCGTGCCGCCCGGTGGGTCCCGTGTCGTCCGAGACCGTTTGTAGTATTCGGTCCGAGCAAGCCAATCAGCAGACACCATAAATGGAATTCTAGGCGTAGGCGTTGCGGTCTCATGACCATCTCTGATCAGAAATATAGTTCTTGAGGGTTGGATCTGTGTGCGACCGATCGTTGGTCCGTCAACGTGAAATACACGGGCATCCCCATTTGTTTTCGTAGCATTGAAGAATCCAATATCAGCAGTTTCATCTGTTTTCTTTCGAATTGATTGCACGCTCAGACAGTAGATTACAAGCCCAAACTGGTCTTCTTCTCACTTGTCATCATGCACTTCCTCCTTCTCGGCGCGACAGGGCGTATTGGCAAACGTGTTGTGTCTGAATTCTTGTCTCAAGGACATACAGCAGTAGCTCTCTCCCCGACAATCCTGGCCTCACCGTCGTCACCGGATCGCCGCTATTAAAGCCTGATATCTCATCAGCTCTTTCGGCTACGACCCCTCTAACTCCTTCCGCCGCCATCATCGCCCTGAACACGGTCCGCGAGTCTGACAGCCCTTTCACACGTCAACTCTCACCTCCCCGCTTCCTAGCGGAATCATGCGCCAATGCTTGTGAGATTCTCCAACAGGCCGGCATCCGTCGCATTGTGGTTATGTCGACAGCTGGCGTTGGTGATTCTTGGTCGAACATACCATGGCTTTCGAAGGCATTCATGAGCTGGACCAACATCAAGTTCGCCCTGGAGGACCATGGTCTCGTGGACAAGGAGATTCGTTCCACAGAGATGGAGTGAACTTTTGTTAGGGCAGTAAGACTGAAATTCGATGACCCGAAGTTGCCGAATCAGACCAACACCAAGGCGGATGGGGAGACACTGGGTAGCGACGGTGCCGGAATGCGCGTGACTGACAGCGTCAGTGTTGATAGTGCGGCAAGATTTCTTGTCAAGGTTGCAGTTGAGAGTCTCTTCATCGAAAGTGCAATGGTAATACGACATTGAAACCGGCAATGGTCTTGCAAATCTGAAGGTAGTGTAAGGATTTATTCTAGATAATCCAATAAAATCTTACTTGCCTCACCATTGTTGAATTATTCATGTCCGCTTCAAGCCACTGTCGTCAAATCAACGCCGGCCTCCGGTATCTCTCCTCCAATTTGTCAATTGAGTCGCCTTTGATCAAGACTACCAAAACTTTGGTCATTGAATCATATATGTCTCAGCGCAATACTCAGCATGAAACCGACCAGGCCTGCCACTTTCCCAGTTTCGACTTATCCAACCTTGAAGGACACCAGTCAGCACTTCTCTTGACGACGCTTCAGATGTCATAATCAAACATACTGAATGCATCCATCCTGTACTTGATTGATGCGTTGCCAGTTGGATGGCTCGCTGATTGAAGCCACACACCCCGCAAGTCCCGGCGACGTCAAACGATCCGTGAATATGTCAATAGTGCAACCTCCGAAAACGATGTTGACACTTTTGGCGTCATAGTTGGCGTACGACTTGTTGATGCTAGTCATCGTGAAGCACTGAGCGAGGTGCTCGGTTCCGGTGTTGGAGCCGCCGCCGTAGTGGAAAGTCGTTCCACCGGCGCACTGGTCATGGTCATGGAATGTGACCGACCACGCAGAAACGGAAGTTACAATGAAGGACAACAATGCGAGCTTCATGATGGTCTTGGTAATAATTGACGACCGGGAAAAAGAGAAAGTTAACACAACGTATTGAGTTCCAAAGTCAACTGAAGTACGAACACTTTGTATTGACATCGGATGAACGGCACTGGGATGCTGCAGCCAGCCCGCCCTTAAGGTTTGTAGGGCGGAACGGCCGACATTGGTTTGAGTAATAAGCGCTTCCCGCTTAACCACATACCGTTCGGGTGTCCCAGATAGAGCACCTCACAGGCATTGGGTCTGACTCGCAATTGCCATTTCCTCGAAATATCTTGCGCAAAATGAAGCCCAGTGATGTCTTTAATTTGGCATCCTCCAAACTTAGAGCCACGGGAGTTGCCGTTGATACGCATGGCTCGCATTCGCATTTCATTGACAGAGGTCTCTTTCAACCTGAAATATTTTGACTTACTTTCCTGTGGAGGATCAAGACTGCCCGCCGAACTAGGTGACTAAGCGAAATGTTATCCTCCTTTCGAGGAGATGGTAGGACTAGTTATATACGGACGCCCTTCAACGAGAGGTCAGATCAGTACCATGGTTGAATATCAGACAGCCTGTTGATGTTGACACTGAAGACGTCTTTGCCGATCATAACAGACAGTAAAGTGTCACGCAGCATGCTGACGTCCCGCCCTGGAAAGAAAGTGGCTTGCGGTGCGTATGAGAAACAGACAAAACCGGTGTGGCACGGTGTTGTTGTGATGCTGTATGGGCTGCCGTCTAATCGGGTGTTTAGGCTCTTCCACCGGCAGGTTTGTCTCCTGCCAAGCTTCGAGCGACGCCAGACCGGCCGGCTCTTGCATCCAACGTCCCCACCATCACGGAAGAAACAACGCTATGCAGGGGCGCAGTCCAAGGTATGAGCTATTGGTGACCTGAACATGGAATATGCTCAAAGTTCAGGTGGCAGCCTGAAATGTTGGGCGACCCGGAGCGTTTGGTCAGCTTCTTTCGGTTCCGGCGCCACCATGGGATATCGCTCCCCTGGGAGATTGAAAACAAGGCCGGCGTCAAGACAGCCTGCCATATTTTGTTGCTCATGAGTAGTGGGTATGGGGCTGAAGTTTGGTCGCCGAAAGAGATTGCGCCGGTCATATCTGGTCAATACCATCTCTTCCTGCAGTCTGGCAACATCACAACCCATGTCCCCAACTACCATGTGGTAAAAGCGAACCAGAACATTCCCAATTTCTGAATCTCGCCATCACGGTTGGCTAAGAGGCCTGCTACCTAGCACCAACAGCATCATAACCTAGAGCAAGGGGCACACTCATGGTTACTTTTCATTTTTCCCAATCTCATGTGCAGATAGGCTGTGTTGACCATGAAGGTCTCACGCCGGGGGCTTCAAAGTGCACAAAATATCAAGTCCAAATTTCCCGCAATGCAAGGTTGGCTTTTCCATGCGCTCTTGATATCCTATCCTGTGTTCCTCAATGACGAGGGCCGGGGGTTCGCGGGGTTGACTTGGAGACGCTGGGAGGGTGGGAATGCACCTGAACCTGCTCCGGTCGCACGGCTCAGTCTTCGAGAATGGGAGCGTCCCTTTAGTCGGGCAGAAAAAAGTCCCCACGTTGGCAAGAACGGCTTCGATCTCTCACCCCTGATGCCTGAACATCTCATCGCATGAAACTCTCGAGACCAGATGGCTGCTCCCAGCCCGATACTTGACTATTGTGTCTTGGCTTCCGATGGTGATAAAGACCATCTGGTTTTGGCCTCTATCCCGGGATGGCTGGGGGCCAAAATGGAACACCGCATTGTAACATGAACAAGATGAACGGCGAGACTTCCCGGGTTCGCCGGCTTGGAGAAAGAAGCATAAGCTATCATGCCATATTCGGCCAGGCAAAACCCCCGAAGTCCAGTTTCTGAGGCCGCTTACGACGTGAAGATGGAACAGCTTCTTCGCACGCCGGCTTATGTTGCTTCAGGGTGTCATGCAGGGTCAAACTTATTTATTATTTTCCCTGGGAGCTACTCGGCGTGGGGTCCGGAACACAGCCAACCGGAATTGTCTTCAGTACCCCGAAGGATCCCCAAGCAAGGATTTGGCTTGCATCTCCTTTCCCATTCTCCTGGGTATTCCTGATTTCCTTCAATACCAAGATCCCTCTTCCCAGTCGCCTTGCGACCCTGAAGGGCACCTTGATCGTCCAATTCGTCGAAGACCTGTAGGCAAAGTCTTCGCTCCGGTCGCGACATTCTTGGGCATAGATGATAGGTTGCAAATACCGGGATTTCAATTCTTGGTTTCATGCTTCGGAGATAGTCTTGCTGTGACAAATCAATCGAATTTTTCCTTCCAATAGTCTTCCTCGACCAAGCCCGTAGAGCCAACGTCGCACCATCAAGAGATCTTGCACTTTGTGTAATGATCTTGGCACTCGATCCTTAGGTCCCGGGCGAACTGGGGGGCGGTGCCTACCCCAACGCAACCCACCGCCGGAGCCAAGACTTACGGAGCGGATGGAGGGGCTGTGTGTGAGGCGATTGTGACAAATTACACTGGGCGCACGGCATCAAACCGGGTAGACAAATGGTCTTGTCTGCCAGACGAATGAAAGGCTTCACTCTGTCTAAGTACCATGTTGTGATATGGATGGCCAGGCTCTTGGAATATGATACAAATAAAGTCAATGGATCAACATGTATCCACGTGGGCATAGGCTTGTAACCGGCCACCATAGCCGATCTGCCAAGTACGTGTGGTCCCGCGTGGCACCACTTTTGAGCCCAATGGAAGCGCACCCGGGGAGATCATTAAAGAAAGCCCAAACAAGGTTTCATCTTACAACGTCCATGCATCACGGGTTCCGATCCTCAATGGAACCTTAATCGGAAGGGCGAAATAAAGCAGCAGCCCAACGGAGATGAGGCTAAGGAACCACAAAGTTACAACACTGAGAGCGACGAATCGACGTAGTCAAGTAACAGTCTGCCCGATGGGCACGGCAGTCATCCCTGTGGTCATGTCCGTGCATTTGCCATTAGGGTAGCAATCAAGAGGCAGATAGGTTCTTGGAAGCACGGGAGAAGTCGGAACGGAAGCGGGAGACGCTCAAGTGGCCAATATGAGCTCGAACGGCCTTTGAACAAACCCGCCTTGAATTAAGCTTAACATACGGTGGGCCGGTATCTGGCTGGTAGACTGGTGGACTATGATGTGGCTATCGTCTGCCATCTGAAACGCAAATCAGGAAGAGATGGATGTTAGCTTGGCAGCCGGTCTTTGAATCCACAAGCCTCGTCTTGCGTGGGCGTTCACGAAGGGGCGATTTGCAATGAGCTGTAATCTGGTCGCAGGAGTCTAGACGATAGCTGAACACTCAATTAAGAAGTCTAACTATGGGAGTTTAACAAACGTCAAAAAATGAAATTCGGGATGAGAAGTAATACACGCTAATAATTATCGACTGTTCAGCCTGTGATCTGTTCCTTTTTACCCAAAAGGTTGGAAACCGCTAATATCTCGCAAACTGGACTTCAGAAGAAGTTGAACACACGTCTCCTTCTCGTTCTTTGTCTGGATCTTCGCTGATGTTGTCGCTGTCGCGGTTACCGTGGTTTGCCCGTGAATGGGTGTGAATCGTGATCTCCGTTGTTTTTGTCGGGTAGGAACTTGTCGCCGGCGACACATGACTTTTGTCTCCTTTCCCAATGCGAACCTCGTACTCAGGCTCGTCGGTTTTGGTGAACTGCCTAGATCGCTCGCCGTTGAATGTTTCCAAAGCCACGTCGTTTGCCGGTCCATGTCCTTGACTGCGCACGTAGGCGCTGCTGTTCGAGGCCCCTCGTGTGAGTTCGACGAGGCGATTGAGAATGCTGAACTCGAGCTTCAGCTTAATACTGTATACCAACGGCTTCCAGGCTGTCTGTATGTCGTAAAGGTTGGTGAACTCGAGGGCCAAAATCGTCACGTCTAGTAGGACAACTAGTATGTTCACCCAGATCAGGTGGTTCATGATCTTGCGGGTGCGCAAATCGCCGATGCTGTTCATGAGACGAAGGCGTTTGGTTGTTTCCCAGACGTAAAGCGAAGAAATGATGATCTCTTGTACGAAGAAGACGGTGAGTTGGATTTTTTCGAAGATGGTGTACGGATTCTGGAACGGTTCCGGGTTTGCCGAGTTTACCCCATAGACTAGAATGATGATGGGAATATGCAGCCAGATGGCGTCGGCGATGATCATGTATAACACCAGTCGCAATCGTTTCCGGTCATGAACAACGATATGAAGGCGTGAGTATAAGACGACCGACTGGCCTGTTATCATGGCGCACCAGCCGATGAGAATGAGCGTGGCGTAGATGATCGGTTTCGTCGTGAGGGACAGGTGCCTCAGCAGGTAGCCGGTGCCATTGAATGCGATGCCCCATGTTGCGATTAGAATACTCCAAAAGTACAATCCAGAGCGCCTTTTGAATGATGTAAAGATTGAGACGGTAAGCTCAAGAACGTTGTAAAAAGCAATGCTGATGAACACGCAAATAACAATCGCAACGATGATCCTGGTGTTGATGTCGATTTCTGCCATCGTTGCCAACGGTCCATGAAGTCAACAATGACACAACAGAGCAATGTGTCCAGCGAGCAAAAAGTCCTCGACTCTAGAGCTATCATTGTCAGACATTTAAGAATCACAAGCACATCATTCTTCCTCAAAAAACAGGAGTTTCAGCTTGCTTGATTAGCGTGAGTCCTTTGGTGTTCCCAACGATACATCGCAGGAAGTACACAAGACCTTAGACCTAGACCTTCAACAGGATCATGTCGCGAAGCAACAGCTTGGCACATACATTAACTTTCTAGATGCCGTGGTCATTATAGCACTAACGTCCCTGGAGACGGACCTTTGCCCAAATTCGACCAAGTCGAACCACTGCCAAGACTCGGGGAACTACTCCGCAATAGCTAAAATTCGGAGTGGGGGTTCTGGGGGAGCTTCATTGGCACAGTCGCACTCCATCTTTTTGTCCCTTCACCGCAGTCATTATTGGACTAGTCTAGCATCTTAATGCACCGGCAGATGCGACTATGCAATTTTAAACATGCAAGGGTCCATCAACGCGGGGACGTCCACGGTAGCATACAAAGCGCCTCGTACCCAACCTCTGGAACATGTTCCCCTCGTCACACACCACCAAGCACAACACTCCTGGAAACCAACAATGTCGTCTTTGCTGGCTGTAGTCGCTGCAGGTCTTCTAGTGCCCCTGGGCATGGGACTTTGTACCGCTGCCGAAGTTCCCGCCACAGCCCAGATAATTGACTGGAAGAGTTTCAACGTCCTGCAGAATGTGCCCCCTCCTGCAGAGGCGAACGACTCAACGGTATGTCGCTCCCATCCTCTTGCGGCTGTTTCTGCTTACTCTCATGCAGCTCTTCCTTTGGCCTGGTGTAACGAAAGAGTCACTTGAGGCTAAACCATTCCACATCTACGATGCCGAGTTCTACGATGTCATTGGACCGAACCCCTCGCTTACCCTCATTG
The DNA here is from genome assembly GCA_027406105.1 of Colletotrichum endophyticum. NCBI lineage: Eukaryota > Fungi > Ascomycota > Sordariomycetes > Glomerellales > Glomerellaceae > Colletotrichum > Colletotrichum endophyticum. The sequence goes on along the minus strand of JANVYF010000010.1, from coordinate 1,306,652 downwards.
CTACCTCTGACACCGACCCTATTTTCCACGAGGCTGTTGTGTGGAACCCTCCCACCGAAGAGGTCTTCTTCGTTCAGAATGCCGGTGCTCCTGCTGCAGGCACTGGGCTGAACAAGTCTTCCATCATTCAGAAGATCTCACTCGCCGAAGCCGAGGCTGTGCGAACGGGTTCCCGGGCTAACGCAACTGTCACTGTTGTGCCGTCGCAACCCCAGGTCATCAACCCCAATGGTAAGTCGCTTGAAAATTGAAGGCATCACGCCAGCTTACATGAATGCCTAGGTGGGACGAACTACAAGGGCAACATCGTCTTCGCTGGAGAAGGCCAAGGTGACGATATCACCTCTGCCTTGTATCTCATGAACCCAGTCGCTCCATTCAACACCACCGGTGAGTTCTCTTAGTACCGCAAAGATGCATTTCGCTTATTCCCCTAGTTCTCTTGAACAACTACTTCGGTCGTCAATTCAACTCGCTCAACGACGTCGTCATCAACCCCCGTAATGGAGAGCTTTACTTCACCGATACCCTGTACGGTTTCCTACAGGATTTCCGCCCTCCTCCCGGACTGCGCAACCAAGTCTACCGCTACAACTTCGAGACCGGCGCCGTCGCCGTCGTGGCTGATGACTTCACTTTGCCTAATGGTTTGTTCTCATTAATGCAACTAAAGAGGGCCCACCTAACAACTAATAGGTCTCACCTACTCTCCTGATGGCAAGAAGGCCTACGTCACCGACACAGGCATCGCTCTGGGATTTTATGGCCGCAACCTCTCATCTCCTGCCTCGGTCTACTCTTTCGACGTGAATGAAGACGGCACCTGGGAGAACCGCAAGACGTTTGCTTACACTGCCTCCTTTATTCCTGACGGTTCGTTGTTTGCCATCCCATTTTCTCTTCGCACACTAACTCGTCGTAGGTGTTCACACTGACTCTGTTGGCCGTGTCTACGCCGGCTGTGGAGATGGTGTTCATGTCTGGAACCCCTCTGGCAAGCTCATCGGCAAGATCTACACTGGCACCACTGCTGCAAACTTCCAATTCGCTGGAAATGGCCGCATGATCATTACTGGACAGACAAAATTGTTCTATGTCACTCTAGCGGCTTCAGGTGTAGAGTTACAGTAGTAACATTGGATTGAGGTGGCTTTAGAGAAAGCAAAGCAACTGATATAAAGTAGTCAACTGGTCTAACATTAATAAGAGCCTCGAAGCATTCGGAACCATGAAGCAAAACACCTTGTGATGTACGCCATCCCGAATATTCATACAAGGCGGTATTCACCTCTGCAAGAATGATAGTGGACGGTTGCAGTAGTCGCATATACCTTCCAAGTCGATGTCGTCTCGCCAGTTGAACGCCTCAATCTTCCTCGTCAGCTTCCCATCTCTGAATCGCTCTCCTCCATCAGCTGTCGCCGTCACCCCTAGACCGTCTTCCTCTTGCCCATCATTCCCAAGCACATTCCATCCGCCGAGATCACTCTCCTCGTCAACGAAGAGCCCGACGGGTGGACACATGTAGTCATAAAGCCAATAGCCTGGGGCGTTGCCCATGCCCCTGCGTGTAGCCCGCCTTGACCTGTGACCAAGTTCCACAGGCTGATAGCCAGCACAATAGCTACCCATTAATACGATACCTCGCTCTAAAGTTCCACCATAACCTCCCTTCGCAGTCGGAGGCAGATAATACACCTGCCTACCAGTCGCAGACAGGGGAAGCATTACCAGCAACCTAGGAATAGTAACTAAGGCTGTAGAGGCAGACGCCTATTACCGAAACAGACCAATACAGAAGACGTTTAGTCGCATGCCACTAACAGTGAAATGAAGATGTTCAGCTGTCCAGGTAAATATAAAGGGTAGCCTAGCCAGGGAGAGTCCAGTAAATTGACCAATAGTAAGCTTCACTTTATGAACAAGCTACGGAGGACTTCTTATTATCTTCTACGACGATAGACGGTGCGTAGTGAGAAATAGCGATAGCACAATTTCAGGCTTTTTGGTATCATCCCCATAGGATAGCGATACACTTGCGACTTTAGACCTAAGTAGCCGACCTTCAACGCTCGCGATATGAAGATAGCTTCCACACAGAGAGAAGCAGGTCTTCATACAGATATAACAGGCTATATTTTCCGTTAGTTTGCGTGCAATTTCAGTCTCATTAAACACTCACTATCGCTTGTTGTGGACATCATCGCCCATATGAAGTATGTCTTATCCACATAATCGGCGAACAGCACCTCACCGCCACCTAACGGCCATACCACAAGTGACTTGAATGGATGTAATGCCGGAGGCAAATAGTACATCATACCTCTAGCGGGAGTTTCATGTTCATAGTGGAATCTCCGGACATTTTGTCCCAAACTGCCATCATATACAGCAATACTTACTATAATCCAATCGTTCAGCTCTCTAAAGCGACCTAGCATACCTAGATACGTCGGGCGATCATCCTCTTTCTTTTTCAACGAGTCGTCTCCAAGTTCGAGTTAGGTTTCTGTCAGTTGCTGAGGCTTATATAGAGGTCTGCGTCTTTAAGTCCCTGTTATAACCAGGCTTTCCTCATCATCAGTCGACTCCGATTCACTCTTCTCTTCATTATCATCATCTACTTTAGACGACTCAACAGACCATTGATCAGCTTCTATCTCGCTCTCAGACATATCGCTGTCTGTTTCATCGGAGTCAAAGTCAGTGGATCCTTCGCTGCATGTTTCATACGCCGAGTTCTCGTCAGTCGAGCTTGACGAGTATGCGTCATCCGAGTCTCCACTACTTTCACTCCCTGAAGAAGCATCTGAATCTTCCGCAACTTCGATGATCTTTCGCTGCGAGATCTCCGCTGATTGTGAGGTCCTTTTCCGGGCCGTTTTATGCACATTGCGGCTAGCGATCACTACTATTTTGTCTCTCATGTCAAAGTCGGTTGAAATAGGCTCGAAGTTCGGACGTGATTTGTGCTGTTCCAGAATGCTTCTAGCATCTCCATCACGACTGCTGAACACAAAATTGGCAATGGTGTGCGAGAAAGCGATTGGACGGGCGGTATCCGACTTGAAGTCGATATTGGCAGTAGTGACAGGGGTGGTTGAGACACATTGAGGAGAATCTAGCAGCCTGAGATCCCACGTTTCAAGAGAGATTTCTGCCGATTCCCTATACCCATTCATAAACGTTAGTTATTATCGCGGTATAGTATGGAAATGGTTTTGAAGTCAGCTAGTACAGGGCGCTCTTACTTCGATGGTGATGACATCACGATGAACTGGGAGCTAGATGGCGAGATAGTGTCGGCAATGGTGAATCGTCTGGACATATCGCACTCAAACGACTCGGATATCAGCATGAAGCTCGGATATCTCTCCTTCATTCGATTCATGAAGTGTGTGGGTCCGAGAAGGCTAGTAAGACATCGGTCAACCTCTCCTCGGAAATGTTCCGTCAGACACTCTCCCGTCTTGGAAGATTCACAAATACCGAGCTTGAGCAGGTGTCCCCACTCGTTGGCAAAGTGTCTGTAATCACGTCGAATCTTTTTTGAGTCGTCGAGATATCCGACATGTCTAGAGGCTTCATCTAGTCCAAACCACCGAGGTATGGCTCGTCGGTACAGCGGCTTGGAAGTTACCTTTGAACCCACCGCCCTGAATTGCTCAAATTGTCCCCAGACAAAAAGGCTCTGTACTTGCATCAAGGTTTGGAAATTTGGTGATCTCAAGAAGTCGATCAGCTCTTTGTGAATTGCAGGTGTGGGTTCCAAGTCTTCCAGGTGTCAATCCCAATACTTCGCACTGTACGGCAAGAGACCGTGTTGCTGGGCGTCGTCATAGGATAGAGCGAGCGTTTTCTGACAATCATTGCGCGCAAGTTCCACTGGTGTTGCATATCTCGGCTGAGAAAGGTAACGAAGATAGATATGCCCCACTCGAGAGGCAGCGATGGTAGATGTAAGGGAGAGTTGAGCAGACGTCCCGCACTGTAACACTCCAGGATTCTTCGCCAAAAACTCCTGGACTGTCGAGTGGCAGAGACGACAGAGCGGGTTTTCTGGCTCAGTGGTGTCATGTTGGGTTTTGATTAACGTGTAAAAGACACGTTGCAGATTGTTCGGAACTGCTCGTGGATTGGCCCCTTTCGCTGGATCTGATAAGGCTAGGGCCATGGCTTCCCGAAGCTCATGTAACCGCAGAGGTCTGCGGGCAAACCCAATCAATGAAAATAGGACACTAAGGTGACATTAGCGTAGTTGAAGAAGGATTTGCCACCGACGATGAGTTCAGCCCTTTCATACCTGATGTATATGTGTTGTTGTTCTTGATAGTGGCCAAAGATACGATTGTACATCTCGGCGAAATGATTGGGCACTCTGGACTTGATGAAGGCTGTGACATCATCGATAGTGAAGACGCCATCCTTCAGCCAGTCAACCATTAGTCTAGCATATAGAAAGTTTCCTTTCGCCTTTGCTTGTAACTCTCGTAAGACCCACTCGCTAACTAAGATAGTTAGCGAATTCCGCCTGTGACTGGGAGAATGCTGCGCTCCAAGGGAACCTTACTTGGGATGCCTTCCACTACCTCGTCTCTCTGCCAGTCATCATCAAACTTTGGTACTGTACGTATCAGAAAGCCCTCAACATCAGCTTTCCCGTGGTCGTCCATATTGATCACGGTATATTCTTCTAGGCAGCGTTCGAGAATATTTGTTCTTCGCGAGCTGATCCAAATCTTCTGAATGACGGGCAGATTCATGTCTTTGTCGAGGCCATGTAGTAGCTCAATGATTGTTTTGGCTGCATCTGCGCCTTTTTCCTCGTCTACGCCGTCAAGGAAGTAGTGGATCGGTACTCGTTCCGAGGCTGCGACAGGTGCATCGTCTTTTCCACATCCGTTCCCATGCTTGAGAATCAGCCGAGCAGTCTCTGCTAAAGATCCCAAGTTCTTCTCCTCCGTCTTGATGTAGTCACTGACACACGTCGCAATCCGTTGGTCTTTCCGACAGAAATACCTGAACAGTTGGTCAACCAGAGCCGCTGCCGCTTTCAATAGCTACGATGGCCAGACTCGGACTGGTCATCGAAGCGATAGAAATAGTACAGACAGATCCCGTTCAGAGTTTTGGAGACGTGTTCTATGGCTGCAGAACAAAGACATGATTTCCCGGCCCCAGGTGCGCCTCTAAGCCAAATCTTTGACTTGAGTTCATTTGCTCCGGTGGCCAACCAGTCTTGAAAATTGGTGTGACCCAAAAGCCATTCTCCACTGCCAACGTCTCGCGTCGACACATTCCTCTCGTGAACTTGGCTGTTCAGATTATTATCTGACTTCGCGTCAAGCCATGCTATTGAGTTGCTATACGCATGATCTGGAATTCGTCAGCGTCAAGCACACGTGATCCTGACGACATATCCGATCGATACCTTGTTGGGCGCTGATCTGAGCAGCCTGCACTTCCTTGACATCCTCACCTATTGTCTGAACATACTTGTTCACCTGTTGGACGATGGACCTATGTTTTCAGTGAGCATTCTGTTTCCCCTATGATGAAGATACGTTGGCCTACTGCTGGTTTGATACAAGAGCCATGCTAAAAAGCTTCGTAGCGTCGTCGAGAGATTTCAGCGGTAGTTTCAACTTTTTGTCGAACTTGACCCCGTGGAGGAATCGTTCCCTCCGCCCGCTACTTATGTGTTCCTTGATTACCTGGATGGCCTCGTATGAGCGAGTAACGACGGGCTTGAGGTATTCGAGGGATGCCATGCGATCGTCATCATCGTCATGGAGCTCCTGGTGTGTTTTGAAATTGCCCATCACTCCGTTAATTTCCCATAGGGTATTCATTATGCCTTGCATCTCTTCCGATGACATCGCCGAGGGACCGATTTTTTTCTTGATTGTTTTGAGACATGATTGTGCGGCTGCCAATATGCCCAGCACTCCGACGGTCATACTGAAAGGATCCATTCTTAGTTTTGGCAGGTCCCTATGTCCGATCAATGGAGGAAGGACGAGGAATGAATGAAGCGATAGGTAAACGGATTGCACTAACTTAAGCAGAATCCAGCGACATTGAAATGGGCTTTGTGAAGGGGTCACTTGTTTAATCGGCGGCGGAATACGTGATGTGGGCCGCGAACTGAAGCACTTCAACTCGGACATGGTTGGGAATCTAGGAGAGACCCAGTCATTTGGATCTGCACGCATTCATCTGGCCCAATACAACAGCGCTTGTGGATGTAAAGCCTCATTCTGACCACAGCACACCCTTTGCGGCCTCATGCCAAGCCCGGCGACGAAGCGGTCCAATTGATCTATGCAAAGATCTATTCTGGCCCGGAGTGGGCTGCGGTCAGCATCGGAGTCACTCCAATGATAGCTTGCCACAGGACTTATCACATGCAGATCACGACCGCTAGGCGTCGTACATCGCAGACGAAGGGGACGCTAAATTCGAAATCAGGCTGGAGTCAGCCCCAGCCAAAGCCAGTAGGCAGAAGTAGGCAAAAGCAGGAAAACAATCAAGATTCCTAACACGCAAGGCAAACTGGACAATGTTCTTGTCCTCCGCCCTGTTGCCCTGAAGTATTGCCATGGACAAGCACCTCCATAAGTATCGATGGCTCATTGCGTTTTTGCCGTCGGCAACGCCACTCGACTCAGATTCACCACTCCCTTTCAGGAGCGTTCTGAAATTTACAGCACTAACCTTCATTATATTTGCCCGCGGGTAGAACTCGGTAGAGATGAGTGAGGTCGCTATCAAGGCCTCCAACAAGGACGATGGGGCAAAACCGGACTCTAAGGTCAGGAGTCGCATCCTGCGTTATGATGAAGTGTGAGTTATACAGTGTGACGTATTCAAGTCCATCGCAGCATCATTGATTAACGGAGTCTTCAGATATGACTTGTACGTTCATTCTGGTCAACTGGCCTGCTAGTGCAAGCCGGGTAGGGCAAGCGAAAGATTATCAAAACTGATATTTCGATTGTAGTCGGACAAGTCAAGTTCGTCTGATCAAATCAGTCAAATCTGATACCAAGAAGCAGAATAGTCGGAAGGCCGTCTTGAGAGTTCGAAGACTTATGGACGAGAATGGTGTCCACACGAAGCCGGAGGTGGATATTAAGTCCAAGCGCATTTCCCAGGTTATGCAGGAGATTAATCCGGACGTCGAGAACATCTCTCTCATAAAGAATCCGCCAGTCGTGAGTGATTTTTCTCCGTATTTTTCCTGCCGGTCTTTGCTTCTTGGCTAAATGGTTAAGGTCCCACTTGAGCTATTCTATCACAATCGTCTTGCCTTGCAAGAGGAACTAGATAAAGCAAGGAGTGCTGAGCCTAGGGACGAGGAGCTCATATCAGATTTGGCGGAAGCTGTGAAGTTCGCTGAGGATGACCACGCCCCAAACATAGCTAATCTTGAACCGTTACTCGCGGCTGGAGAGATAACCTGGGACCTATTGTGGGCTATCTTTCCACCCAATATTCTCGTCCATCGATACCACCGATTCACTGAGCAAGACCAAGTCCTCAAGTTGCGGGCTATCAGCCAGCATAAGCGGCGAGACAAATCGAGATTTTGGCAGTTGGCCTGTCACATCGTCGCAGACGATGGTATCAAATTTGGTCTGGCATCAGAGCCAATGTACACAGTGATTGAGGAGTTTACCGGGGCTCGGAAGATTGCGGATCTGCGTGTTTTCCCTCTAAAGTACCATGAAAAGGCGTCGGAAATCCGCGCTCAGGCAGTGAGCCGTGGCAAGCAGATTGCCGAGTTTCGTGAGCCTCGGGTGATGGAGACGAGCGGGGCAGCTATGTTCGAGAATCGAACTAATCGCTGGGAGGCTTACCAGGTCAAATTTGCGTCTCATGGTTGGATGATCGTTGATCCAGCTGGTTTTCGCTCGGTGAACCCAAACAAAACCTTTCTGCCCGAGGTACATGCTAAGCTATCTCGAGAAAGCCTGACTGAAGAGCAGCTGATCATCTGCACGCCGGTCATGCTTGGAGTTTGCTTCGGCACTTCTAAGTGGGGTACGTAACACGCTAATCATTGCTGCACGATTGGGAATGCACGATAAACATGAACTAACTCTGTCTGGATTTAGGAGCTTTTGCCATGTCTCGGCTCGCTGATGTCAAGTGGAATCACCAGGCCTTCGAGGATCTTGTACTGGAAAAGCCGACTAAGATGCTCGTGCGTTCCATGGTCAAGTAGCATTCTTCACAAGGCGACGGTTTCGACGACATAATTTCTGGCAAGGGCAAGGGGATAATTTGTCTCTTCAACGGACCTCCCGGAAGCGGCAAGACTCTTACAGCAGAAGCTGTAGCTGAGATCACTACACGGCCTCTGTACAGTGTTTCTGCTGGAGACTTGGGTGTTCAGCCCAGAGACGTGAATCAAAAGCTCCGTGAGATCCTAGAGCTGTCTCACAAGTGAACTCGGTCCTTCTGCTCGACTAGGCTGATGTCTTTATCCAAAAGAGAGATTCCGCGGACATCCAACGGAACGCTCTCGTGAGCATCTTCCTAAGACAGCTCGAGTACTATCAGGGAATACTCATCTTGACGACCAACCAAGTTTCAGAGTGCGATGCTGCGTTCGAGAGCAGAATTCATGTCCCAATCGTGTACCCTGAACTGGACGAATCTGCCAGAAGAAAGATATGGGCGACGTTCTTGAGGAAGATTAAGGACACACCACAGGGCGCTGGGGTCGAGGTCACGGAGGAAGACATTTCCCGACCGGCAAAAATGGAGATCAATGGGAGGAAAGTGAGTGTTTTCCTGTTCCAGTTCAAACGACATCACCAGCTGACAGTGCAGATTAAAAATATCTTCAGTAGCGCTAGAATTATTGCCAAGGAGATGGATGAGCTGCTTTCGATCTCTCACATAGATATTGTGTTGAATGCTACCAAGTCAGGTTTCAAGGCGATTGACCCAAGATGAGTGTTATTGGTTAGATGGAAGGATGGTTTCTCGAACATTTTGTTTACTAAAGAATGCTTCGCTGGTTGCAAATATTAGTGGCCTTAAATGTGATGGACCAGACTGATGGTTATCATAAGTTGATGGATATGGATATTCAGCATCGATAGAAATTTTGATCAGTCATCTATCTACACACAGATTGATGGTAATTTGCAATATTAAAGTCTACACACTGCTTGGACAACAGCAGAGTGTATTTCCCACTGTGTACGGATACAATCATCGGCAAGAAAAAAATGTGAAAACGTCAAAAGAAGCACAGTGATTACATCAACAGCAACAAATGCCCCTCATCAGAAGTTGGAACTAGTCTGACTATAATGTCATGTGCCGCCTTCGTCCCTTGAGTTGTTAAATCTTGGTGCCAAGAACCTGAATGTTCTGTATCAAAGGCACCGCGTTTGCCTGTGTTACCTGAAAACGAATTCGGCTGGTGTCCATCGCGCTACCGAGCCTATCGATGCGCTTGTAGCCCAGAGACGTGCCGTTGGCAACGTTCTCGAATGCTCCATCCATGAGGCATTCAATTACGTACCCGCCAACCCGCTGACCCAGGGCGACGTGCTCCTGAATTATGAAAGCCTCGACGCGAGCCGTGGCACCCAGGTCGATTTCTAACCAGCCTGTACGCTCCTCGTCATTCATGGTCCAGTAGGTATCGGTTGAGGAGCTCAGGACGTTTGCAGGGCCAAATGTAGAGTTGTTCCCGCCTCTTACACTGCTGGCCGTGACTTTTGAATCGGGAGTGACTAGGTTGCGGCCAAGAAAGCTGTCTCTGAGACGCTTGAACTCCATTAGGGCATCGTCGTCCTCCTTAGTTATCTGCCCTGTGGTGTCCGGTGGCACGTCCAAAAGGAGGCTCACGCTTCGCCCCACAGATTGGAAGTACATGTCCAAGAGCTGCTGTCCCGTCTTGGGCTGTTCGCTGGCGTGCCAGAACCAACCAGTCCGGACCCGGGCATCGGCCTCAGCTGGGGTCCAGTACAATCCGTCGCGGAGGCCTATTTGCAGGTCTGCCTCGCTGAGGCGCTCTTGGTCCTGCGTCCGGCTGATGGTGTGCCAGTTAGTGGGCACTGTCACGCCGTCCTCATTGCCCACCCATCGAGCGTCCACACCTTGGTGACCCCACATGATTGCTGAAGGTTGATGCGTGCGGATGATGTCGCGGAAGCCTGTCCAGTCGAAGGTCTGGACGGTGCTGGAGCCACTTGCGCCGTCGAGCCAGATTTCGAATAGCGATACGGGGCTACCATCCGTGAGAGTCATGTTCACCAGCTCAGTGAGCTGGCGGCGGTAGAGGTCATTGTAGTCGCCTTCATTATCATCGCCAAATATTTGCGGCTCGTCGTAGATGGTACCATTGAGCAAAGGCTTTGGCATAGCTGGGTCGCGGTGGATGTCCCAGGGTGACAAGTACACGCCGAACTTGAGACCGTACTTCTTCGCCGAAGCGGCAGCCATACGGAACACGTCAGCCTCCAATCCAGCTGCAGAGCGGTTCTTGGCCCAGCCGCCATTTGCAATCTTGTAGGTTGTGGTAGAGGTGTTCCACAGCGCCATGCCGTCATGGTGCTTCGCTGTCAAGATCATGCCGGACATTCCCGCGTCGGCGAACGACTTGGCCCATTGGTCCGTGTCCAGCGCTGTTGGGTTGAAGACGTCGGGGGGCTGCTGACTCCTGCCCCATTCTTCGTCGGTGAAGGTATTGGGTCCAAAATGGATGAAGGCGTAGTATTCCATCCGATGCCAGTCGAGCTGACGCTGCACTGGAGTCTGCAGATAAGCATCGGGGGGCGCCTGTGCCCTGGTTGGGCTAATGACCAGGATGAGGCATGCGGCTACAAGAAGCCACTGGCGACAGAGAGGACCAATCATTGCTCCAAGTCGTCCAAATAATTGTAAGATATACGGGAATACATCTACAACAAGAGTGTTTTGGCCGTTGCGTCGCGAACAGAGTGCTTGTCGTGAGTTTGTCCGGTCCAATGTTGTTCGACCGGGTGGTTCTGAATCATGCCTTACCTGATTCTCCAAACATGGGGGATATCCCCGGTTTAATGTTTATATGCATGGACTTATGACGGAGAATTTCCCCTCACCACCCCAGGCTTCTCCTCATTTCGACGGCGCATGCTCGACCGAACGAACCGCAACGACCCACTCTATCCTGATGTTGATGTTACCTCACGACAAGCTCAACTTCCTAGTTGGGTATAGATACCTTACCATGGAACGTCACATATAAGTTATTGCATCTATTCTTAACTTTGAAATGAGCATCGCCTGAGGCCTTGCAACATAACAACCTCTCGTATTTTCATTCACAGTAGCTATCGCCCAATATTTTATTGTATTAATTGACACACCGAGCCTAAGTCTAGTGACAGGCTACGCATTTCCAGCGTGAAGAGACTACTCACAAATCCCGAATCTACTTTAGATCAATCATGATCTGGCCAAGGGATGGGGTCTTCTCATGCCGACTTCTGTTTTCCGTGACTAGGTGTAATGGCGGAAGCTATCTCTGGATCAACAAGCAGAGAGAGCAGCGCAGGCATCTTTGACTCTTCCGGTATCATAAACCATCGAAGACGGGTCATGAGACGGCCAAGTCGAGGAGATGCCGTGATGACAGCAAATGGCACATTTAGACAGAGTCCGACTACCAAAGGCAGAGCCCACGTCATGGATTCTGCATCCTTCGATCTAACGCATAGAGCTACCACGCAGCTGATACCAATTACAAACTGCGGCCAGAGTACACAAGAGGTGTCGCTCCAACTAAGTCCTAGTCGGTTGCGATTTTGGCCATCCCAGCTGCTAGACTTTCCCATAAGCAAGCCAATGAGAAAGACCGCAACGGACACGGCGGTTGCAGGCCCGATCAGAGTCATCATAATGAACTCCGCCAGTCCGGCCAGCAAACAACGGTACATCCCTCCATAGCGCTTGAAAGAAGTCATCGCGGTGTCAAGAAGGCCGGCAATCTTGGGGAAGCAGCCGATGACGACGAGAATTAGCTGTGGAGTGAAGCCTAGATGCGTATGACTTCCGTCAATTTCACCGAGGGTGACTTTCCAAATGTAGGCCAGGGTCATTACGACCCAGCAAGCCTGAGACAGGTATGTGGTGATGGTCTGGCAGACCTGAAAGCGGGTGATAGGATTCAGGCCGGGTTCATTCAATAGAAACCAGTACTGCATTGTACCTTGGCACCAGCGCAATTCCCGCCGGATATAGTCGAGGAAGGTTGGCGGATTGGTTTCGTAGCTTTCTGTCTCGATGGGGAGGAGCCTGACTTCGTAGCCAGCCCGACGCATAAACATGGCCTCCATGAGGTCGTGACTTAGAATGTAGCCGCCCAGTGGTGGCCCTCCCGGCAATTTTGGCAACATGCAGTTCTCATGAAATGCCTTTTTGCGGATGATGGCATTGTGGCCCCAATACAGCGTGCAGTCGGCAGCCCACCAGCTGAATCCCGTATTGTAAGCACGCAGGCTGTGACGGAGTCCGAATTGGTATATGCGAGTAAAACCACTAACAGCCGGCATGCCCAGGACCAAGGTTTGCAACAGGCCGATCTGGGGCTGCTTCTCCATACTGAAAACCATACGACTGAGAAGGTCTCCGCTCATGGCGCTATCGGAGTCGAGCGGGACAAAAAATTCGTCTCCTTCCGAGTGTTTGTCCAGATAGTCCTTGATATTTCCCGCTTTGAAACCGACGTTCTTCTCTCGACGGCGATAAACTGGGTCGCTAAACATACCCGGCCCGAGACTTCGTCGAATGCGAGAGAAACCCTCTTCTTCCTTGTGCGCAACTTCTGGAATGGTGGTGTCGCTGAGAATGACAAAACGGAAGTGCTGAAGACGATTGACCTGTCGAAGGCTTTCGTGCATAGCCCAAAGATGGTTGAATATTGGCTCCGGGTCTTCATTTCGCATGAAGATGGTCAAAGCAGTCCTGGAAGCAAGTTCTGGAACGGGGCCATCGGCTTCGAAGTAGGGGTAGATGGACTCGCTGGCTTTGCCAAAGGCAACGATGCAGAGTCCGATCAACGTGTTCCAGAATGCGACGACTGGCCAGGGAACACAGATTGTAGCACATATTAGAATGAGAATGTCGAGAAGGCCGGCCCTTGGCTGAGTACAACTGATGAAATACGCCCAAAGTAGCGGGGCTGTCGTAACAACATTGAGAATGAGTACCAGCAAACGGCGCTGCGGAATCGAGATGCCGGTGTAATGGATTGGTGTTGCAACCTGAGTCATTTCCTGTACTGCCATTTTGAAGCTCGTATGCTTTTCGGGATAGGTATCAAGGAAAGCGCGAGAACAGCATGATGACTTCACACATGGAATGCGAAGACTTCTTATGCAAACAACCATGACGGGGCCACACGAGCGATACTAGTTCTAACACCATCTTGTAGACAGTCTACATGTAGGCTTGTAGACATTGGACTCGTTGTCTATCTGTGGAGCCTCATTCCGGCTCCCACATCAAACCTCGCGATTCAGGAGCCTTAAAGGCTCAGACCAGAAAAGGCTGTCGCTTACACGAGTTTCTATACAGTTTACAAGAAGAAAACTTGAGCGGCTTGACTGGCCAAAGCTTCTCATTTTGATCCATTATCTCCAATTAGCAGGGAAGTGTCTCTACTTACCCTGGCTCCAGGTTGACCTTGCCCTATTTGCGGCTGCTTTTCGCCGCTTAATCAGCATCCACATTGAGAATGAGGTCTCTCTGAGCGGCCCATCTCCGAGGGTGGACTCTGTGCTGTCTATCGGACTTCTCGATTGGGAACTCCGCCCGCTTGCGATGTGAGACCCGCCAGTGTGAACAACTTGCGCTGTTCAAAATCTATCATCGCCTCCTGTCTGATCTGTATGATGTGTCATATTTCTGCCGTTTGAAAGTCCTGAGAGGCATTGTTAATCATTTGCTTTGCTGCGTTGGGAAAACGCCTCCTCTGAACGCTTTTATCTCGGTAGTAATTGCATTGTGTTGTCATCTTTCCCTCCAACAGTTTGCACGCATAGATTGAATAGATAGTGGCAGAAAGTAATTCAGGAGAGATGGGTCAATTCTTGGTTGGAAATCGCACCAAGATATATTCAACTAACTTGTCCTGGAGATGTGACAGCACCTCAAATAGCAATTCGAGCACCATATTGAACAGGAACATTTTACTTGCCTAGTACTACACAATGCAGAAACTGAGAGGCTGGCGATCGTCTGAATGAGCAGGGATTTAGGGAGAACAATAGACGAGCATGGATGGCACTGACACGATAATTATAATAGAGTTCGTTAGGCTGGTTTGACGTGAAAGCTGAAGAAGCCGAGGACTCCTGAAATCAGGCCGCAAGGTCATGCGTCAACTTCAGAAATGAAGGGAAGAAAGAACATTCGCAAGGCTGTTAATATTTCCCATCACCTCAATAAAGCCAATAGGGCGCCCGAAGCTGCTTGTAGATTCCTTCCATCGTTCTGTCGCCAGCGCTCACACTCAGTTGCCAGGATCATGTGCCCGGCACCAAGTTCCGGTCGGGGAGATGACATATTCTCCGCTTGGTCTGTACACACGCGTCTCGCGAGCCGGAGGGTTTCTGCTACAGATTACTCTAGATCCCAGTGCATGGACCCACAGCTCCGAGGGAATGGTTCGGCCAAGCCGTGATACGGTCTGGATCGAGTCGCGAAAATCAATGGGGATGTTGAGTATCTTGAGTCATGTTACCGAGCGTTAACTATTTCACAGCCTGTACATATACACCACAGCTCAGCATCCCCTTCCTAAAGTTTTCAGTAGAATTATTGCCACTCTTCACCTTCATCTACTCGATCGATTGAGCAGCAAGTGTCACAGGCTGGCCTGCTCGTTCCCTCAATATCAGCCTTTCATATTCATTGAGATCAAGGGACTTCGAACGATCTGAGAAACCAATCTTCAACTCTCGAGTCTTTCAATATGAGGCTTGTACAAGTCACGGCCTCCGCGGCGCTTTTCGCCGGCTTCGCCTGTGCCCGACAGGACGCATGCTCGATCGAACTTCTTAACGTCAACCAAGCCGTCGTCGACACCAAGTGCATTCCCTTCGACACTACCATAGCAATGAAGGACCCAACAGGACCCGGCGGTGGTCAGCTCTACAAGGTCCACGTCAACAATCTTTGCGGAATCGGGCTGGATGATGGGCAAGAGCTGTCGAACGGAGCTTCATTGAGAAAGGTCGGCCCATGCTCTCCTGATTCAGGTTGATTTGTTTGGTCAGAGCATCGAAAATCATTTTTGTATATACAGAAACCCTTGCATTCATTGTTCGAATAAGGTTTTGAACCTAGGTGTTGGCTCAAGTGCCACGAGCCTGAGATGTTTATTTTACGGTTAAGCTTACATTGAACCACCCGAAGGCAACTTCACACCCACTGGTCCATCCCCGCAACGACTCACTCCTTTGTACGTGCCGTCGTCTTCCTTGACAGTGAGGCCAAAAGCCTAGAAAAATGAGCGCATCTGATTGGTTGACGGTTTCCTGTTGGTGTGCCAAACTGCGTTTTTGCGCCAACCCACTTTCAATTGTCACACCTTGCCGACCACATCTCGACCCACAGCTCTCATCACCGATTGAAGCGAGCCGGCAGACGTCCACAAATTAACAACCTCCGGGGTTGCTGATTCATATCAACCTTGCAGGCTTCATCCGCGTCGTCGATGAGTTTTCCAACTCCAAAACTCGCTTTGATGGCATCCAAGGGCCAGCCAGGCGGCGCCAAGCCCGTCTACGGCAGAACGTTGGCGGGCAAGATCCTATGGCTGCCCAAGAAGGAGGAGATCAGCCCTTCACTTGACACCGATCTGTCACCCGGGGTCTATAATCACCCTGTGTTGATTTTGTCGCATAAACCTCGCGACGATGGCACTGTGAGAGCTCTAACGGTATGCGACTCTCACCTGATGGTTTTGAATATGGTTAACACGACTACAGATGACTTCGGCCAACGGTAGAAACATCACGGAGGACATGGCCTTCCACTGGAAGTTTCGTGAGAAGTATCTACCCGTCGCCCCGACGCCTCCCCACACAGACTCGGGACTACAGCTCCATTTGGCGGGAGCTAGCTCAAGCAACAAGGCCTACAGACCGGCATACGTGATGACACAAGGAGGGCCTTACACAATCCACCGCGACGTGCTAAGAGCGCATCAAGGCACCAGTCTGAGTTCGAAGTCGTTCGGTATCCTCGTTACGGAGATGGGCTACACCGAGGAAGAAGATTACTTGAGGGAGCAGCGGGTTATTGAGAGAAGGAAGCGGAAGATCGAGAAGGATGCAGAGAAGGAGAAGCGCAGGGCCTTATGGGACCAGGGACAGGCAGAGAGTAAGCAGAAAGCCGAGTGGAAGAGGCAACGACAGGCAGAGTATAAGCAGAAAGTCGAGGAGAAGAGGCAGCAACGACAGGTGGCCAAGAAGGAGAAGGCCGACGAGCGGATGGCCATCAAGATTCAAAGGATGGCAGTTAAGGAGAGGGACATGGCTAAGGTGAACACCAAGCTGGACAAGGGCTTCTTCTGTCTGATGGCCAGCATTTTCGTGGCCATTCTTTGTGTGGAGGCTTTGCTCTGGTATGGCTTTTGGTTGGCGTTCGGCTTCTGGTAGGCAAGGAGGACAAGGAAGACAAGGAATGTAGAGATAAAAGGCATCAAAGGAGTTTCAACGGCATTAAAGCATGTATGCATGGAATTATTCATTCAGAGATGGCTGCATAATCCAACAAGGCTGCCAGATTACAACAGCAAGGCTGAGGATGAATTCGATCAGGCCCGCATTTGAATTGTCGAGCCACCTATTAGACAGCGTACAGAGTTTTCTCGACTCCCAAGCACCATGCTACCAAGTGAATCTTCTTTGCATACCGCCTGGCAGGGGAAGTATGACATAGTTTCTCTTTATCCTCTTTTCCATAGCAACACCTCGCAGTGTCTGGATTCAAACTCGACCGCTCCTTTCTCGAAACCCTCAATGCCTCCCAAACCCCAACAGAAGCGACGATCCCTAGAGGAGACGACAGAGCCCCTGGCTGGAAAGATCGTATTCGTTCCACCGAAGAACCGGATAACCGCTCGCCTGAAGCCCGACCTAGAGAGGACAGGCTACAATCATCCAGGGGTGATCATATCCTCGCGGCCCGATGGCGTTGGCCGTGTGAAAATAGCCATGGTTGATGACGACCCTTGCCTCTCTAACCTTCCACTAAATAATGTCTTGCTAACCATCTCTACAGTTGACGTCTTTTAAGGACACACCCGTCGCCTACGTTCTCGACCGCGAGGAGGACTACGCCCATTACCTGCCCATCGACGACGCCCTCCACCCCATATCGTCCATACGGCGTCTAAAGAGGCGTCCCGAAAGCCCCTCGTTGCGGAAGAAGTCGTACGTGTACATCGGAGAAAAGCATACCATCCCCTACAAGGCACTCGAGCCATACGGTCGTTCAACTCGACCTTCAGCAGGCCCGTGGCTCTGCGAAAAGTCAGTCCGAATACTACAGTCACACTTTGGCGAACCACTCGACGACGAGGACGAAGACGACGACATCAGCTGCACCGACACTAGCGATGGTGAATGCGATCTCGGTGAAGGAAATCCTGGTGGTGAGGGGCAGCTTGCCGGATGGCACATTGATGTTGAACTGGATTCAGTCTCCATCGGGCAAAGCACCCCGTTACCCTTGCAGCTTACTCTTGTTGCTGGGCCCTCGGCAGCTTCGATACTGGGGTCCGAAGGCTCATCTTCCAACCCGCCTACGCCTACAGAGCGATCACTCTCAATCTCACGGCTCTCCTCTTCATCTTTATCGTTCTCTGAGTTTCCGCCGTACTGCGACGAATACGCCACCCTTCATCAGCCCCAGCAGGCTGTGTCGCCTTCGCTTCCGACAGCACAGGTTGATTATGCCACCAAACAGAATCAAACTCCGCAAAAGGGATTGGTCACACATTGCTGCCTTTTGTGGATGATCATAACAATGATTGCTTTTGGCCCTCAACTTGTCGGGGATGGCTCTGGCGAGTAAGATCTTTCTCAGACTGTCGCAGCCCCGAGGATGGGATACTCGAAGGATGGGGATGAGGGATGACGATCAAACGTCCCGCACGCCAACATAATCGTGAGGCCCTAAGGGGCCAAACATGACGAGTCTGCCCAAAGACTGACAGCTGAAAAGCGCAACTCGCTTGGAAGCAATGTCAGGCCATTGATAGTAACGAGCTGATTGGGTCTAGAGATACTGATACGGGGGGAATTGGGGTTTTATAGAAGGCGAAGAGGATTGAATCGTCTCAAGGGAAAGAATAGGCTATCTGGTCGCTTTCAGCATCGTGAGAATGTCGGCCCCAAGGCGCCGCTCGCCATCTCTGTGATTAGCTGAGGGGGAATAGCGAGGGAGAATACTGCCGCTACTGGGTGAAGCCTTTGGCCCTTTCAACCAGTGTACAACGCATGTCAAGCGACCAGTCTCCGTATATCAATCACGGTGACAGCGAGTGAAGTTGACATTAGGTAACGGCGAGCCAGCCACGATATTAGAAGAGAGATCTGGAGAAAACGACCCAACCACCTCTACTTCTTCTCCGCAGACGATAAACTCCGACAAGCCACATGAAAAACACCCAACTTGACAATCCCCTTCATCCCCCTCAACAACCCAATATTCTCCTTAAAAGCCTCCGTCTCCCTGAACTTTTGATGCGCCTCAACACTAGGCCACCCAATAAAAGCCACCAACACATTCCCCGTCTTGCCATCCTCGCCCGTGACGGGTACATCATTCTCCTTGCTCCATCCGTACGCAATCCCCTTGAAGTCGGGCGACGTATCGAGCGCCTTCACCTTGAACTCCTCAAGCTGCTTACTCAACTCTTCCTTGGCAGCCTCTTCCAGCTCCGCAGGGAAGAACAGCGTCAACACCTCAGTCACAGGGGCCTCGGCGAGGATCGTAGGCGGCCAGGGCTTGGTCACGATGTGCTTGATGTAGCCGTCTGTCCAGTCGAGGTAGGACGACATGCTCTTAGCGACGACGTCGTGTTCCCTGTGAACGCGTCAGTACACCATTTTGTAAACACAGACAAGCGACTGACGGCGTTGTGCGGTACGCAAGATGCTCCTCGACGCTATCCCAGTCCAAAAACAGCCACTGCTGGTGCGGCTTTTCGACCGCGTGGCCCCAGTAGATCCGCCCCGCGCCGGGCTGGGCCGCGGCAGTCTCGAGCATGTGCTTGATGTCCTTGCCCTCCGGCGTGTCGGGGTCCGGGAAGGGGGCGCCGGTTTTGGAGGCGAAGTAGGAAAATTCGGTGAAGCCCATGTTGTCTTTTATTTGAATTTGTTCTAATGAGATTACTTCAAAAATGATATGGGACTTTCCGCAGTCCAGATTGTAGGTTCCGTGATTTTTATATCATCGCCATCGCCGTCGTTGAAGTGGGCTCACTGCAGCCATCCCCGATCGATATTGCGCGAGAGCCTGGGCCAATCGGCGTGTGGGGTCAGATACGATATCATCCTGGCTCATGCAATCTATCGCACTTTTGAGTTGTGGCGACCGGTCCCAAGCTCGAAGGAAGGCGCTAGGCGCGGAGGTAATAACCAAAAATCGACGACACAGACACAGATGCAAGCAAGGCCGAATTCGGCTCTGGTGGAAAGGTGCATGTCATTTGTGGTGGTGTTGTTGTCTGCTTATTCATCCAGATCATTCAGTCGCGTGCAGATCTCCATCACCACCTTGGCGATCTTCAACAACCGCGCCGAGAGATACCACGCCAAGCGCGCTGTCATTCATTGACGTCGGGGGGAAACTCGTGTCGGGATCCGGCTCGTCTGCATCAACTGCCCATCTCCAAGAGTCAAGCACCTGTTCATGCTAACGCCAAGCTTCCAATACCACGCTTCACGCGGAGCACAAACCAGCTCAGAGGAAACTGTCTCATCAACCATGGGTGCCGCGGGTTATTTATGATTCAACACCTTCCTCTCCTCACTGCAGACGCTGAACAGAAAAGGGAAATGAAAACAAGTGCGATCCAAGCGGCACCTATACGTCGCTCACGTCTGAATAGCACACCCCCTTTCGGCCGACCAACCGAGCCAAGTCCAGCACTCCCATTTCCCATCCGCGGCCTCAACCTCCGTCCTCAACACCCAAAACCTCCCAAGCCCAAAAGCGAGAAACCCCGTGAAGCACGTCGCAGCCGCCCAAAGATCCCCCCAACTCTGCAACACCACGCATCCCTGGCTTCGCGGGTCTGATTGGCTCCTCCATCCCCTGAAACCGTCCGGTGTGGAGCCGCGCAGGGGGCCGGGGCTCGTCGGATCTGAAGCGAAAGAAGAGTCGAACACCCCACCACGTCGCATCTCTCTTCAGACGACGCCGTCCCAGACCTGACAGGTGCAAGGAACCGGATTGTAAGCCTGGAGAAGGGGGCAGAGGAACAGAGAGAAAACGGGTTTAGGGTGGATGTTGCGGCTCAGCCATCCAGGGACAGCCTTACCGAAAGCAGCACGCGCCGACAAGCTCTCGAGACTGTTCCTGTTGCAAGCGCGAGCTCTGCCTTTTTCTTGTCTCCCATGAGGCTCTCTGAGTATCTTTCTCGCCCATGCTTCACCTACCACGCTTCGCGCGGACTCCTTCACACCATGGCCAAATTAGACTCTGCCGCGGCACCCATCATCCGTTAAGATTTGCAGCTCAATGCTGACCAGGCGCAGCATCCCAGTCTTCCTCACTCTTATCCCAGAAAGAGACGGAGAGTCAGGAGACGTCGGTAAACGAAAAGCCCACACGATGGGATGCCACCCACCTCCACCACCTGGTGCAGGTTTTGGCGATGTTTAGACTCGAACCGGGGGTCCCGCGATCCGCGCCCTATGCTTATTTGCCAAGAGCCCTCCCTGCTCGTGCTCCATCCTCCCATCCCCTGGCAACTGATGTGATGCTTAAAAGGCGATCATGTCCCTCCTCCCTCGCCGTGTATCGTGAGAAGTGTTTTGAAGAGTATTCCATTCGTTCTTTTTCCTATCCTTCCGGCAAGGTTTTCAATTCTGGTTCTGAATTCCACTTTCCGCAAAAACTACATTCACTTCTTTTCTTCAAACACGATCAAGTTGTTTTAATCAAGTAAAGATGCAGCTCTCTCTCATCGTCCTCGCCGCCGGCGCCGGTGCTGCCATGGCAGGTTAGTTCCTTTTCCTTCCCATCTATCATCCGCATCATACTGAAACATGTTTCCAGCCCCCCAGCTCGCCCCCCGCCAAAACGCCTGCTTCATCGTCGGCAACACCGTCCTGCCCCAAGAAGTCTCCGACGCCGTCACCTCGCTCCAGAACAAAGTCACCTGCGACACCTCCAAGAAGACGCTCTCCGGCGTGCCCGACGTCTCCGCCGGCAGCGTCAAGTTCTCCTCCATCAACTTCGCCGACGCCAAGGGCCAGACGCCGCTCGCCTTCGCCCTCGACAAGTTCGCCACCACGGAGCCGCTCGCGTCCAACGACCTGGCCACTTTCCAGAACCAGCTCGACGCCTACGTGGCCACCGAGGCCGGCATCCGCAGCGTCGGCGGCAACCTGGCGATCAAGGTGCCCAAGTTCTTTCTGAGCATGCAGGTGCAGCGCATTGCGACCGCGCAGGGAAACCCGCCCACGGCGGCGGGGCAGCAGGTTGACCACCTGAGGGACAAGGTGCTGAAGAACGCGCCCAAGGAGGATAAGGCGCTGCTGGACCAGGTTACTGCGCTGGCGGCCAAGACTACCTAAGACGTAATATTTGGGGGATGTAGTGCGAGTCAAGTAGTGGAAGTAATGTGGAATTTGAATCATTATTTGACCATTTCATCTCGGCGTTGAAGATACAAAGGACGTGAAACGTGACCGCCGGTGATGGAATACTGTACAGGAAACCCATATGGGTGGATTAACAGACACGAGGAAGAGGGGAGAAGGAAGAGCAAATCCTTATTCTGGATCCCAAGCACCGAGACCGCCAGGCATATCACACTTTCGTGAAAACATAACGCCGCCATCAACCGGCCCCGCAAAGCAATGCTGGGCGTCTAAAAAAAAAAAAAAAAAGTTGTTACAAGTCGCACAGGGTTTTTTCGTCTTTGGTGGTTGATCAGTCCCCGCGTGCGTTTACTTCTTCTGCTGCAGCTGCTCGAGCTGCTCCCGCTCGCGGACCTCGGCGCCCGAGGCCTTCCACCAGACGTCGCTGCCCCACCTGATGAGACGCTCCGCGGCGCCGAGAGGCGTCATGGCCGGGCGGACGTCGAGGTAGAACACCGGCTCGTCGCTGTCGGGGTCGGCCTCGCCGGAATAGTAGTCGATGATGTAGCGGATCTCCTTGGTGGTGCCGCCGATCCTGCGGGAGACGAACCAGTCGTGGCGGTCGAAGGGGGGCTCGGTCCTGTTTTGAACGTTAGCACCGATGTTCTCTCCTTCGGTATGGGCGCAGCTTACTCAAACTTTGAGGGGTACAGGGTTCCGAGGACCTGCCACATAATAGCCTTGGGTGTCATGTCCTTGGGCCTGCCCTGGAAGCGGACGAGGGAGGGGATGTCCTCAGTGCCGGTCCTCATCTTCTCGAGCTCCGCCTCCGAGTTCTCCTCGCCGCGCTTGCAGACCTGCCAGCCCTTGTACAGGCCCTGGCTGAAGCGGTCCTCCCAGCCGACGATCTCGGCCCAGGCGCCCTCGTTGAGGAAGTTGTGGACGGACACCATGGACTCGACGGCGGTGATGTCGGTGTCGGTGTAGCCCTTGCGCAGGAGCGCATTGTACATCTGCTGGGGCGAGGGGTACTCCCAGTTGCCGTCACCAGAGCCCTTTGGTATCGTCGAGGGCTCGCGCTCGGTGGGCAGGGCCATGGCCTGGTTCTGGGCGGGCGCCTGGGAGATGTCCTTGAACATGTAGTTGAGGGGGTTCAGCTGGGAGAGGATGGACTTGGACTCGGGCTTCGGTTGGTCGTGGGGGACGGGACATGAGGACGGGGGAGGCCCGGCGTGGCGCTGGTCGTGGGGTACGGGGCATGCTGATGGCGGAGGAGGTGGTGGTGTCGCGAAGTGGCGTTGGTCGTGAGGGATGGGGCAGGCGGAGGGCTTCGGTGTCGTGTTCAGGGCCTCTGCTGTCTTCCTGTGCATCGGGCAGCTGGGCTGGCTTGGTGTGAGCATCTAGACATGGAGGGGCATGGGCGAGGGAAACATACTGGAGGCGAGCCGGATGGAAGGGCGCCGTGGGGATGCGCAGGAGCGTCGGCCCAAAACCAGCCCATGGTGTACAGTAGACAGATTAGGTAGAGAAGGTATTCGGTATTATTGTACAGGACCAGAGGGTGTCGCGGCGGGGGTGGACGGTGTTCGTTGAGGATAATCGAAGGGAAAATAAAAAAATGCGTCGCAAAGACGTCGATAAGGAATAATCGCGGATAAAGAAGTGGAATGGAAGCTTCTGCCGCTGGTGGATTCGGGTTCTGCAGTTGCCAGTGGGTGGTAATCGTAATCGACGTGCACCGCAGTGGTTCGCCAAAATTTCCAGCGGTCCCAGTCGCCCGTTTCGCGCCATCGGATGGACCCGCGACGCTGCTCCTTCCGCGCGGGCGGAATCGCCTTGCCCAGAAAAAAAAAAAAAAAAGATGGAGTGTCATCGATTGGCAGCCACATGTTTCCCCGACATTTCCCCGATCTTCGCAGGCGCAGGGCGCAGAATTCCCACCCGCGAAATCCCTACGTCACCACCATCCCAAAGCGTCCATTCCCGGTCCCTTGCTCCCCGCGATCCCGCGCGACGAGCTCCCATCTCTCCGTCATCGTGAGACCGCCCCCGAATAGCTCCGATTCGCAACCACCGCTCCAATCGCTGAGAATGACACCAAACTCCCGCTCTTCCATCCCCAGCCCTCCCTCGAGATGAGACTGGCTTTCGTCCTGGGCCGGTTCTGTCCACGTCCGGGCTTCCGAACACCCAGCAGCAACAGCAGCAGCGCGCGGCTTTACTCCACCTTCCGAGGGTCCTTTCGCAGCCCCGAGGCGCGACGCATACCATGGCGGAATAAGCAGTACACGCGGTACACGCTGCGCGCGGGTGGTGCGGGCGTGAGTGCCTTGGGCACTGCGGCCTTCTTCGAGCTGTCGCAGAAGGATAACGAGGGCACCGATCAGACGGGGGAGAAGCGCATGTTGGCGGCCAGCCGCTCCGAGATCAAGAAGACAGTCGCCGACGACGATCGCGGAGTATCGAGGGTCTGGCACACGCTGAAACTTGTGGTGGACGTCTACATCTGGGAGCCCATATGCACCGGCGTGCGGTTCCTTCATCTTGCCGCCATCTTTGTTCCAGTCCTCCTTGCTGTGCCAGCGATATGGATCGGGAGACGGCAGCCTGACCGGGACAATGAGCGGAGTGGAACACTGTGGTGGTACGGCTTCCTGGTTCAGTCGATGGAATGGGCCGGTCCGGCCTTCATCAAGGTGAGCTTTTCGTCTCCAGATCTCATGCGCAACTACTGACGTAGAGCAGCTCGGTCAATGGGCGGCATCACGATCCGACATCTTCCCGAACGAAATGTGCGAAATCATGTCCAAACTCCACTCCAACGCCCCGGCGCACTCCATCCGTCAGACCAAGCTCATTGTCTCTGCCGCCTTCGACGGCCGTGACTTTGCAGACATCTTCGAGGAATTCGACGAGGAGCCCCTCGGCGTCGGCGCCATCGCGCAGGTATACAAGGCCAAGCTCAAGGCTGACCTCGCCGCCCCCAACGCCGACCTCCCCAACGAGCCAAAACCCCTCCGTCAAAAGGTCGCCAAGAACGTCGACGCAGCCCTCAAGAGCACGCCCAAACGCGTTCCCTCGACCTACGTCGCCGTCAAGGTCCTCCACCCGCGCGTCGAGCGCATCGTTCGCCGCGACCTGCGCATCATGCACTTCTTCGCCTCCGCCCTCAACGCCATCCCCACCATCGAGTGGCTCTCCCTCCCCGACGAGGTCGCCCAGTTCGGCGAGATGATGAAGCTCCAGCTCGACCTGCGCATCGAGGCCGCCAACCTCGCAAAGTTCCGCAAGAACTTCACCGACCGCAGCACCGCCTGGTTCCCCTACCCCTACACCGAGTTTACCACCCGCAACGTCCTCGTCGAGGAGTTCGCCCAGGGCATCCCGCTCGCCGACTTCATGGAGAACGGCGGCGGCGTCTTCCAGCACGACATCGCCTCCGAGGGCCTCGACGCCTTCCTCCGCATGCTCCTCATCGACAACTTCGTCCACGCAGACCTGCACCCGGGCAACATCATGGTGCGCTTCTACCAATCCGACGAGCCCGACCTCAAATTCCGCCGGTCAACAACGCACCACCACCCGCAGGAGCAGAACGACGTCACCGAGCAGGTCCTCGCGCGCCTGCGTCCCTTCCGCCACCGCGCAGACCCCGCCGCCTGGGACGCCGAGCTCGCCAAGATCGACCGCGAGGGCTTCCGCCCGCAGCTTATCTTCATCGACACGGGCCTCGTCACCGAGCTCAACGAGACGAACCGCCGCAACTTCCTCGACCTCTTCCGCGCCGTCGCCGAGTTCGACGGCTACAAGGCCGGGAACCTCATGTGCGAGCGCTGCCGCCAGCCCGACGCCGTGCTCGACAAGGAGATCTTCGCGCTCAAGATGCAGCACCTCGTCCTCGGCGTCAAGAGCCGCACCCTCGCGCTGGGTAACATCAAGATCGGCGACATCCTGCAGGAGGTCCTCGGCATGGTCCGTGGGCACCATGTGCGGCTGGAAGGTGATTTCGTCAACGTTGTGATCAGCATTCTCCTCTTGGAAGGTATCGGGCGCAGCTTGAACCCCGATATGGACCTCCTCAGCAGCTCGCTTCCCATCCTCCGGCAGCTGAGCGCGCAGAGCGGTACGGAAATGGCGAAGCATGGCGACTTTAGCATGCTGGTGGTGTGGATGGGCCTGGAGACGCGACGGTTCTTGCAGGCTAGCATCGAGGATGTGAGTGAATCCCCCAATACTGACGAGCTACCCAAACTGACGAGAAACAGGTCGAGCGATGCGTCAAGTACGATCTCCTTTCACCAAATGTGTAATGTAAAGTGTACAGTACGGATAGACGGAATGCATAACGCGGCGCAAGGGACGTGGCGGGATAGATATACAGCTCATACAGCAGAGGTCTCGAATAAACGCCGATTTAATCTTGTTAGAAATACGTTTGGTGGTCAGCTTTGGTGATGACTCACCATGTTATTCACGTCTCTTTGAAGCAACTAGCTAATTATACTGACACGGTAGCAATGAGCAAGTAAACCATACAGCCCTCAGAATCTCGACACCTTCTGCTCAGCCAGAATGACTAATTTTCAACCCAGGTCTCTCATCCCGAAGTCTCTTGACCATCGCATCATATACCTTGGTATTTTTCAGCACGATCTTGTTCAGGTTGGTCGCGACCGGGGTCCCGACCAGCTGGTGCAACGCCGCCCCGTATACGTTGTTCGGCTCAAAGTCGGCACCACAGAGGGCGAGGTGGCGGATGTACTTGCACTTGGAGATCACTGCCGCGACGCTTCGGTCGGAGAGGTGGATGCCGCCGTGGATGCTGAGGTTCTCGAGGATGGGGCAGGCGCTGACGAGGCGCACAAGGCCGGTGTCGGTGAGTGGCAGGCGGATCTCGGGGGAGCCGGCGGTCATTTGGACGACGCTCTGGAAGAACGAGGGACGGCGGAGGAGGATCTCGTGGATGTGGAGACTAGTATGCCATTAGTTGAATACTTTATGGGAAGGTAGAGAGAGGGGAACGGGGGCAGAGGTAGTGTCGGGGGACGAGGACAGAGGTAGGGATGGAGGACGACGACAAAAGAAAGCAAGGAGGACGATAGCCAAAGATAGGGATGGGGAATGAGGGCAAAGGTAGGGAGAGACACGTACTCCGAAAGCTGGAAATCGGGCCCAAAGTCGAAGTAGCTGACCGGTGTATCGTCGCCATCATTCACCTTCTGCGTGAACTCGGCCTCTGAGTCGATGGTGACGACGCGTATGAAAGGCTGCTTGACGTTCGGGTTCGGAGTCACGAAGACGCGCGGCGGGAGGGACGCTTCGGCTAGCTCTAGGACCTCAAGGCTAGATGTGAGGGATTCCTCGGCCGCCACTCCTAACTCTGGGCCGTCGGCCGCGGTGGCCTCTCGACTGTCACGTCGCGGCGCAAGCTGTTCTTCGGTCGCCATCGTTGGCTCTGAGCCGTTGAACCGCACTCGTTTCCGGCTCAGGGGCATCGTGGCGGACTCCTTGTCGCTGATAAAATCTTCGGCATCGTAGTAGAAGGAGTCTGACGAGGCTTCAGAACCTTCAGGGGATCGAGCTCGCTTGTTCGACGTGCGGACGGAGTCGATGCCCTCCTGGGCTGCTGTAGTATTGGTGGCCTTCTGCTGCTCCCTTGCGATATCGTCCTCCCTGTTGTTGTTTTTGGGCGCGTCTTTTCTGGGAAAGTGACCGTTGGAAGTTTGCTGCTGCTTCATCTCACACTGCTCTCGTTCGCTCAGCGTCTCCCAGAGGGCATTATGTGCTTTGTGCCAAGCAGATCTTTCTTCGACATTCAGCCCTTCAGGTGGAAGTATGCCACCTTTGCCAAGCATCGAACGAGCGGAGGGGATTCGTTTGCCAGTGGATGCGTCAAACTCAGCTGGGCGGGCTTCGATCTGTTTGAGCACTTGTTCTTGTATGCGAACATGTTCCTTAGGTGTCATCCGTTTCCATCTCTCGTTATGACATCGGCGCCATCCCATAAGCTCTAGACCGAAAGTGAAAGCAGGAGCTGGGATACCTCCACTGCCTCGGAAGGAAGGGTGGAACTCCCTTGGAATTTGAGGATTGGTTAAAGACGCGTTCCGCCTGGCCTCCAGGGCAAGCCTGATTTTCTGCTGAAGATCCAGGCTCTTAAGCCTGTAGCGCTTGGTGGCGGGATCCTCCCTCTTAGTCCTCTTCGTCCTCCTCGTCTTCTTCGCCCTCCGCCTCTGCTTCGTCGCGCCATCGGTGTTATTGTTGGCGCCGTTGGTGGCGCCGGCCGTCATGGAAAGTGTATTCATCGTACGCCTAGGAATCCTCGTCTCGTCATAGTAGGTCGTGGTCGGGGTTGGGTTCGTGGTGAAGATTGATGGTGTTGATGGGGTGGGAGTGGGGACGTTGTTGTTGTTTTCTAGAACCTACCTACCTAGGAGCAAAGAGGAAAGAAGCTGAGGCGCTGAAATTTCGAGCCGTTCCTTCCTTTCAGATTCAAAGCAGGTGGTGTCCTAGGGTCGTTCCTTCCATAAGCGACCAAATTCGTATCACATAAGGGAGCCCGTTGCAAACCTATTAAAAAACACCGTCTCAATATAAAATTTGTATGATGCCAAAGATCTCGATTGATTGTAGTTTCATTTAGAGCTGAGATGTTTGTTGATTTTTCTCAGTCCCAGTTCGTGCCGTGCTCTTCTGGTGGTATCAATACACACTCACAGATACCTCTCCATTGCAAGCATCATAGGAAGTGAAACGTTCCAATCGAACCTGAGGCAATTTGCTGTTTGCAAATCATGTCGTTCGGATCTCCAAAACAGTCAAGAAGTCAGTTATAAATGGAGAGATCACCCAATCTGCTTGTGTTTGCGCGGCGTTTTTGTCCAAGATAGTGATGGCGACGACGCCAATGACAACAACGACCATGGATAGTAATCATGCCAACGACGACCGCAATGAAGATGTTAACGACGAAAACACCAGCAGAGCAGAACAAGGTGTACAACTACATTTAAAGGAGTCCCTCTAGCACAGGAACAAGAGGGCGTATTTAAAATGAAGGTCTGTAATGAGTGATCAGACATAGGTTAACGGACATACGAATCTTTCTTCCCTTCTAATTTTTCATCTTCGCAGTTTGCCGCCTGGAGGCGCACCTTGTTGACTGGCTGTTTCCGACAATGATACTGCGAACCACTATGAGCTCCTGACCACTTCAAGGAGAGGGAGAAAGCACTTGACATTATTATGGCTCTAGGTAACAAGAAGTCATTCCCTCTTCATGAGAATCGAGTTCTCTAATAAAGCTACTGAGAACATCGTCTGCGCCCGGGCAGTATGTCAACTGATGCACTTTCATTAATACATAGAATTCATAAATTTGTACTGTATTACAAGCAATCTATTAGACAGCAGACTCGCAACCTCGCCGTGGCATAGTATTTGGACTCCCAATTTCGGCCTAGAGCCCTTGGACGATGATCGGACCACTTCAGACGCCAAGTGACAGCGTGAAATCCTGCAATCCCCCGTTAAAGAAGATCTTGAATAGACGCGATACTTTTATGTCATCTTACATATACCATGCTTAACTTTCAAATGGCATCTAGTCTTCCTTTTCGACAGCATCCTGTCAAAGCGTGCACATTGCACTGTCGTGAGCTGGATGTCAGTGTGCTGTTATGCCTGTCAGACTCTTTGACATCAATGACACTCGCTTTGACACCGAATTGCGTCGGGGCCATATCCGCGCATGAAAACCACCGGTTGACACTTGGTTGCACAGCCTCAAAACCAAGTTGCTGCTGGAGAGATCACTTGTCAAAAACCCGGGCAGATGGAACGGCTGCAAGGACGGCACATCTGATGGGGTGGATGAAGTGGGATCATTTCACGTTGCATTAGCTTCAAGGTTTCTGAGTTTCTGTCAAATTTCTAGAACGGGTTAGGCGGGATCTCTAAAAGCCTGCCTGACAGGAGGATAGTTGCCTGAGAGCTATCCAATAGACAAACCATCTTTAATTCCCCGGCTGGCGCTTAGTCCAGCGGGGGATTTATGCTCGTAACGGCCAAGTGCGGCGAGGCTTGACGTCGGAATGGTTCCGACTTGAGAGTTCCGTAAGCCGTTGAAGGTTGAGCTTACGGCGAGGTAAAAAGGCTTTGGCATTAGTAGAGAACCACACCACATCAGTTACTACCGCATTCCGGACACACGTGTGTAAGTGCGGAGAGACAAAGAACCCCTCTTCTAGCCGCCAACTCTGTTTAGTGAGCAGAGCATTGTAGTGCTAGATTTTGACGGGTGTCATGACGAAAAAGCTTTCTGCCCCCGTCAAGCTCAGGCTGTGGGAAAACCGTTGCCAAGCAGCACGTCCCACACGGGGTCAAAGACATCGCCAAGACATCATCCGGCACTCAACAGGTGATAGGTCGAGTGAAGTCTCATAAGCCGCAACGCCAAGCCGACAATGACGGCAAGAATACCCTGACAGTGACCAGTATAGAAACCTTTACTCCATAAACATGCGACGTATCGCCGGGATCAGGAAGGTTGACCCCTGACAGCCCGACCCAAACAGGGCCGCACACCTGCAAAGGCAAAGATAACCGATGCTAAAATCTGCCCTACATCGGCCGTTGGGCTGACGTTGGTCAGGGACATGCCTGCCGTTTCGTAACGGCCCGGTCCCTAGAAACCAGGGCGATCTCGTTGGCTGGAGTCTCAGCATCGTTGCAGCTGGGCTTTACGCTTTTTACCTCTAAAGCAACTCTGGTTGGTAAGCTTTGCGCTTGGTTCATGGCTCGCGCCGGGGGTGCGCCCGGCGAGAAAGTCTGTGAGAGGCTTTCGGAAGGGCTGACTCGAACGGCTCGTTGCGAGGTTGTCGGGCTCACGATAGTTGGCAGAGGCTTCAGTGACGGTGAGAATGAGACGTCGTTAGAGTATCGTGAGTTACCGTTGGACGGGATGTGATGAGTAGGAGCTTCGACTGACTGCGGGGACTCTGTGACTCACTTCGACATGCCCATAACAAGTCGCGCGAAGGTATCAGACGTCAACCCTGAGGAATATGATGAAAATGGTACTGAAGATGCCATAAGTCCTCGAACAAAGCGCTGTCTTTTAAGTGTAGCCTGTAGGTCTCTGCGCGACATCTGGCTGCAATAGGAATTTCCATAGTAGAGACACAGACATCTTGTTCATATTATGATTTTACACTGAACTGCGAAGATTTGGTTGGTAGAAAATATAATTACCGTCTGTTTTCGGGGGCCGTAGTACTCATAAATGCTGTCTGCATGATGCTGTCTCGTTCACGAGGGACTCGAGGGCGAATGCGAATTAGTTCGATTCGATTACATGGCCTCCACAAATTTTCCATCCCCATCTCCCCTCGATTCACGACATCGATCTTCTTCTCCAGCGTCTCCTCCTTTCCCCCTCTTCCATTCCGCGCCTTCAGGCCCTTCCATCCCCTGCATCTCTTTTCTCATTCACTTCACCACTTTACTTCCACCTCCCTCACAAATACCCACTTCTTGACGTCTGCCAATCTGTAATCCCGCCGCGAAACCCAGCGCGGCCGTCGTACCTGACCATCAACTACGCAGAGAACGCAGCGATAGCGCCGTCAATGGCTTCAGTGAGTTGACCGGTGCTCTGCTGCGCAATCGGGCGCGCAATCGCAGGCACCTTGGCCAGGAGAGTGTCGCCAAGCTGTCCGCTGCTAGCCTTCTGCTGCGCAAGAGCATCCCTGACGACTGGTGTGACTCCGAGCTGGTCAAAAACGGGCTTCTTTTGAGCGAGGTCGCCAAGGGTGGTCTGGACCTGGTCCACGAGGCCAGTGGCAGTCTGCTGAAGGCCAAGAGCACCAAACAGACCCAGGTTGTTTGCGCCGTCAATCGTAGATGTGGCGGAACCGAGTGCGGTCTGCGCACCTTGAGCAGCGTTCAGAACGGCGACAGCGGAGTTGGGGTCGCTGGCGGAGAGGCCCTTGACGGCCGTATCGAGCTTGGACAGAGAGTCTGAGACCATGCCGAGAGCCCCGGTGATGACATCGCGTTGGCGAGGGAAAATTGGCGAAGCGGTGATGGCCCACGCCTGGAGGGCGACGATGAGGATCTGGAAAACGTACATATTCGGTTGAGGTTGAGAGTTGTTGATTAAGTTACTACGATCGAAGAGACAACAGATTCGAAGGGCCGCTAGCGGTAGAGTGGATTTGAATAGTGTGGAGAACGACGACGACTACAAAACTCGAACAGGAAATGGAGTGTGGCTTTTGCACGACTTTATGAGTATCTGGGTTCAACTGGGCAAGGCTATTCAGCGCCTGCTTTCTCCCTCTACTTTCCTTTTCGGGACAGTCTGGGGCGTTGAAGCTTGAGTGTGGGATGTGTGTGGCCGGTAGCTACTTTTCTCCTTAGAGTTTCCTTTTTTGGGTAGTGAGACGCAATGGAGGTTCTTGGTGCTGTCCCTGGCCGCATGGTGGTCCTGATTGGGACAGCTCGAGGAGACAGCTTGGCACGGGAGCGCCCAAGCAGGCTGCCAGTCCACATTCCGGCTCCGGACGTCTAACGGTCTGCTCCCAATGAGGCAGATGGCAGCAGGCAATAACTCGGATGAGTTATGGAATGCTGCCGTTGTGCGGGATGACATGTTTAGCTTGAGGGGTCACCCTTGACGTTCATCAGGAACTGTATAAGCCACTGGGTCGTCTTTGTGCCTGCATCTCTACGACGGGGACTAGTGCAATAAGCTCACGAACGAGATGCCTAGTACGTTGCGGGGGAGCCAATAAACTTCCTTCCTTCGGGGAATTCTCCCGCTGCACTGAGGCTCTGCAAGGGGCACAGGCTGATGATCAGCTAGAAATTGCTGCCCGCGACTGGTCGTAGTATCAAAGCTGAAACCAATTGTTGCGCGGACCGGCCGTTGTTCAGTCGAAACACAAACAGAGTTGTGCTCATGATTAGCCAATCGCAAGTGAGCATGTCGCGCCTCGCCCGCTTATCCTCAATAAAATGGCACAGAAAAATGCCAGCGACCTGCCAGAAGTGCCAACGGGACCAGACGGTGTCACCGCCTCGGCAAGACTATGACGCTCGTGATTTCGGCATGGCTGTCAAGTTTGTGATGATGGCCAAGCTGCCGGGTTCCGGTTTGCAACCTTCAGCCCTTTCCCTTCCCCTTCGCACTCGCTTGTATTTCTTTTGACAGGTTGGCAGCACACCGAGTATGTCGCAATGTCGGGTGGGCTCACCTGATATACGTCGAACACATGGCTGGCCTGATTCTTTTCTCCCAGCGGCTCCCACGGACATCCCATGTATTACCAGAAATGGAAGACAATGTATGCTTGAATCAGCCAGTCTCTCGTCTAAACTCGTGCAGGATCAGTGCCGGCAAACTTCATTAAGCGCCTTATAAGGACTTATCCGGCATGGAAGATCAACCGGGACGGGTATCGACGAAGCTTAATGGGCGCGAACGGTTTGTAGATCTGCGGGAGAAGCCCCTGAGACTAGCCCTAAAGTAGTAATTCTTTTCTTCGCACAGGCACTGTTGACAGGATCGCGATTTTGTTCCTCTATCAGCATTTCTTTTATGCATTAAGTTGTGCATGTATTGGGACTGCCCAACCATGGATATTTCTTGTTTCCGGATCACGGCTTGTGATTGGTGCGTGTCGGCAGCTTTTGACAAGCCAAGAATGCCCCTGGAAATGAT
Organism: Colletotrichum endophyticum; assembly: GCA_027406105.1. Taxonomy (NCBI): domain Eukaryota; kingdom Fungi; phylum Ascomycota; class Sordariomycetes; order Glomerellales; family Glomerellaceae; genus Colletotrichum; species Colletotrichum endophyticum. The sequence goes on along the minus strand of JANVYF010000010.1, from coordinate 1,273,094 downwards.
CGTGAACGATTGACGAACACTCCCATTGGTAGTCTGTCTTAAACACTAGTGCACTTATGGGGCCTCCTGGTCAATCGCGCAGCTGTCAAAGATTCCCAGGTCGGTTTCGGTTCCAATAAGTGATTCCTTAGATTGTGTCGGTTGCAGTGCGTGACCACATCAAGCCAAGATGTTCTCTGCCATCCTTCTGCTCATACAGATAACCTTGGGAAGACCTTTCATGAAATTTCCTGAATAGGTGTGTTGATGGGCACTCAGGTATTCAGGGCCTGGCCTTATGATGTTACCCTGGAAGAGTTCAATCTTCGCATACTAAGACAGCGGCTAATTAGAGCCGGAAATCAGACAAAGTCTAGATGGCTGTGGGGTTTTGGTAAACTTCACTCATCCCCGGATTTACGAATTTCTGCCCAGAGAACTTAACGGCGGACTTACTTTTGGTGTAATCTTCAACGTTCGTCCTGACTGTCGTTTCATTACTAGCGTCCCACATCGTTGGCTTTTATTCAGTGCCTTCTCATTTCCTTTGCAACCACTGGTGATACTACATTTCTATGGACGCCGATTCAGAAAGCCAACAGAAAGAGGAGGGGAAGCGCATGTGTACATGCACTGTTGTCCGGCATGTGAGCTGTTCACGGTAAGAAATCTCGTGGATGACTTCGAACTGAGACATGTCTCTGCTACTGAGGCTGACGACCTAGAAAGCTCGTTCACAGACCCTTAGTCTGAATGATGGATAACGGCCGCACGAGCCAAAGGCAAGTATCCACATCAATGGGTTGACATCGTCAGATCGGAATGCAAAGATCCACTACCAGACAAAGTGAGAAGTTCAGACAGGAGCTGTTCGATAGTGTCTCTGGGATCCAGTAGAATGGGCAGAGTGAGTGACTCGGGAGATTCTAATGAAGTAATTTTCGTCGTTGAACAAACACGAACCTTTACCTTGATTAATTCCGAAGCCGATCGGCTCTGAGGTGAGGTTGACTCGTACTGATTACAATCATTCCGACTTGCTGAAGTCCTCACGAGCCAATCGCAACTTGCCGGCCGGCGGGAGCCGGGCCTGTGCCGCCAACCATGAAACTGGAAGGCGCTGGGCAGTGGCCACAGAGATGAGACTCAGCCGCCACCAAAGTCTTACCCACCTGTTTGAAGGTGACGCTGAGACTGTGATGATTCTCGACCATCTTGAAGCAATTAGTTGCCCGGTGTCCTGTTGTTTCCACTGCTCGTTCCCGTCATCATGAAGTATCATACGCTTTAGTAGGGAACAAATGTTCCGACCTGTTTGGTAGTGGCGAATGACTCGTACCGGCGGTATCGCGGCCGAATGAGCCTCCAATTACGAGGGAGACTTACAATATCAGCAGCGAGGGAATGAGGAGGAAAGGAGCGGAATGGACACATGCAACTGAGTCCGACATACACTATCAAGCAGAAGGTCATAGTGTTCAACGAAGGAAACAGCATTGCATTTTCAACATCCTACACTGCTACCTCCGGGTCACCGTTATTGTCTAATTGTTCCACCTGTTGCGCAGTACGCAAAACAACAGATACCTTCTTCTCGAACAATCTCCCGACTAATATTCGCCTTCAAGATCTAGGTGGATTAACTGGCAACACGATGATTCAGTTTGGGAATCATCAATATTACAACAAATCTATCAGTATCTATCTCTTGTTGAATACCCATTGCACCTGCCTACCAAGCCAAACGATTCAAACAGAATGACCCTTTCGCTGACGCCTCCTTTGTCATTCCAGAATCGCCTTAGGTGACGGAATAGGATGCTTCCAACTCACGCGACCCTTGATCGGCTCCTCGCCCGGAACGTAGTCGAGTACAAGAGCTTGCCGAATACCATTTGCAGCCAAAGTGTTGATCATCAGATATTCTACCCAGCCGGTCGACATCACATACTTGGACATGACATAGTGGGGTGTACTAGCCCAAGACTGCATACGGGTGAGTTGGGCCGACTGCGACGCCTCGGGCTTTAGCATTCCCTTGCGAGTCTCTTGATAACCCTTGAAGATCTTGCTGAGAGCTGAGATACCCGGCTTTCCACTGGGATCCGAACACACTGCCTCTCGCAGACCGTTGCAAAGCATGACCACGTCTTGAATACCGTTATTGAGGCCCAAGCCTGCGTTAGGAGTGAACTTGTGGCAGGCATCTCCCACGAGAACGATGCGACCCCAACTCCAGTTGGTCAAGATGCCTTCCTCAAGATTCGCCATGCCGGTTGTCACTCTTCTCGCCCACAGATCTCTTGCGTAGAGAGTCTCGTTTGCCGGAAAGTCTTTGAACCCATCTGCGAATGCTTCGATGTCGGCCTGGTTGAAGGAAGTTCGCTGAGTCGTCGGCTCGGGAAGCTTTTGGTACAGAAACATCCAGCCGCGCTCCTTGCCGGTGATGTACATCAGGCTACGGTCCTTGTGTTGAGTGTCGTAGTTCTGGCCATGCTCTGCAGGATTCTTGAAGCTTGCCCAGAGGCATCGGTAGTGTGCTTGGAATGGAATCTCCGGATCCCAGTCCTGAGATGGGTTTGCGCGGAGGGCGAGCTGTCTCATGCATCGCCGTGTCTTGCTGTGGACACCATCTGCACCGATCACGATGGACCCTTCGTATGTGCTTCCGTCAACGCACGTGACAGTCACCCCGTTCGGTCCTGATTCAATACCATCCAACTTCTTGCCTAGAACGACTTTCTCTTTCGCCTCAGCTGGTAGACTGTCGTAAAGAGTCTCGACCAGTTGCGCTCGATGAAAGGCCACGGGAGCAAGACCATGACTTGAAAAGGACTATTGTCAGCCAAAAGCACGCGATTTAAAGGTGGACCAAACTTACTTCTTCCGCATGTTCTGAATATTTGTGCTATGCTTCATCTCGTGACGGTAGAAGTCGAAGGACTTGGTGACATTGATTTCGCAACCAATCTCCATCAATCTTTCAAAGATACCGAACTGATGCATGATTCGCATGCTTGGAGGACCAAGAACAAGGCTGGCGCCGAGATCTTCAACGATGTCGGTTCTCCCCTCGAGGACTATGAAGTCTATGCCTGCCAAATGGAGTGCATGGGCTGTAACGAGTCCTGAAGGGCCTCCTCCGATGACGATTACTTTGAAGTTGCTTGCCGTCATGCTTGTGTCTGTTCTCTGCTTGTTGATGTGAGGGTTGATGATTAAGGGTGGATTGTGATGGTATCAGTCCAACTATCCAGCGTCGAGGTCCATGATAAATACTATCCCTTTGAGCATCACTCTGTTCTCTGCGGACCAATTCATCTTCGCGGCTCCGACCTGTGATGCATTTGACTGAAAACCCGAGGTTCGGCATTGGTCGACGGTTTTGGATAGCTCGCAAAGCCATCTCCTTTGCACCGCCACATGGGAGGACCAGAGCCATAACGACACAACCCACTCTTGCCAATGAGATTGTGTACCATGATTCCTTATTTAGGAGAAATGCCGATGTAGAAAGCTCTTGCATGACTGCGCGGCACTATTTGATGGGTTGCTATCTCCCCGGGAAAATCATCGCGGGAAGTTATTGCCAGATTCGGCTAGGTTTTGCCGAGTGTACTACAAAGCTCGGGATTGACATCGTGCTCCACCAGTTCCAAAAAGGGTCCAGCTCTTAGGTAAATGTAGATCTTTGTCTGATTGGACTGACGATATTGCTTCTGGTTGTACAAGGTACCTATGGCGGTGGGTTTTGTCCGTACAAGGCCTTTACAGATTGACCCTGACATACCTAGTCCCCGGGACGAAGTCACCCACCTACACAATGAACCTCCTTAAGATCTGGGAGGATCGTGAAAAGCGCCTCGGGATGGAAAACGGAGAGCCAGCAAGTCCGTACGAAGCGGTCCAAACCTTACTAAATTGCGATGGCCAAAGCTGCACAGCCGATTACCACGATAGCGTCGTAGTTGATGCCACCGGTTACGGATGGCTCCGTCGATATAAACGCGTCGTTAACGGGCAATTCCCTTTCCAACCTCATTTCGACGACTATTTGTTTCGGTTAGTCGCTATTCTTAAATCGCCATTCCTCTCCCACGCGCTTCCAGTGCTACGATCCATCGGGAGAGAAGTCAAGCAGCAGCGACAAAGATGAAAATTCTTCTATCTAATGCGGTGATCGCCGCGATTTCTGTCGGAATAGCTGCAAGCCAACAAACTTTCTTCCCGAACGAACTTCAGTCTGGCGATGTTCGCGTGGACTTCGCGTCGACTAGTCCCGACGGCCCGCGACTCAACCCAGGCCCGAATGCAACGACATATGATTGGTATGGAAGAAACCCCTGGCCTCAAGATCCCATCCCCTTTCCCCCAGTCTTCAAATCATACTGACAAATTGGTTGAAAACAGGTGGTACTTTGACGCAGTCTCTACCTCATCGAACGAGTCGATATCGATCGTGTTCTTAATGGCCAGCTCGACGGCATTCCCTTCCTCCGACACGGGTGGGCCGATGTCTGTCATCGTATCTGGAAGTTTCGCCAATGGCAGCGCTTTCAGTCACACAATTCCTGCCTCCGATGGAGCGCTCATAATCGAGAGTGAAGACAAGGACGAGATCAACGGGGCATGGGGAGGCGCCAATGCCTCCTTTGGCGGCCGAGGCCTGGACTCGAACGAAACATCGTTCAAGGTCATTCTCAACTCTCCCGAATATGGAGTCTACGGAAATTTATCTTTGCGATCGGTTCGTCCAGGTTGTTGAACTTTCTCCCGAGTCTCCCATGGCTAATCTTTCTCTAGACTTTGCCGTCGAGATACCCTTGTGGATTGAATGCGCCCGGCGCCGAGCAACAGGTTCTTCCCGGTGTCGGCTGGTCGAATCCACAGCCGGACGCTTCCGCAATTGCTAACTTCAAGCTCGGAGATGCGACTCTGAAGTTCTCCGGATCTGGTTATCATGACAAGAACTGGGGTTCGGTGCCATTTACACAAGCAGTGGGATCTTGGCATTGGGGACACGCGCGCATCGGCCCGTACTCCATGGTTTGGATCGATGCGCGTTCCCCCACCGGCGATACCCACCGATCGGGGTTTATATCGAAGAATGGGACCGTCCTACTCTCCAGCTGTGCATCTGATTCTGTGGGGGTCACCACGTGGGGAGATGGACTAGCAAACTCGACATCTGGACTGTTTGTTGAATTTGGGTTGACTGACGGAGGTCACCTGACTATGAACATTACTACGACCGTGATGATTGTGAACAGTCCAGTTTATCTCAGATATCTCGGCGCTGCAAGCGGCCGTGTCGGCGACGAGTTTCAGTTTGATGGTGTTGCCTCACTGGACGCTTTTAACTTTTCTGTTTCATCATAACATGAGAGGCTAAGGAGATCCGACGACTTCGGCTTGCAACTAGATTGTTTCCTCATATGAACGCATTGGCAGAAACAAGAACAATAAAAGTCATGGGGTTGGCTGAAACCTCCAGCATCATCCCTGCCCTCAAAAGTCAGTGCTATCGAAGCCATGATGGACGATTGTGAGCCGCTGACCGTGCGGCCTTTGTCTTTGCTTACTCCATGCCCATTCACATCGAGTCGATCATACAAAGTTGAATCATTCTAAATATGCTGCAAACATCCCCGCATCGAATGTTGCCATCGCAGTAACATCACCACGTGGTAGTAACGAATAGAACTTCCACTACCCTCCTCTGTTCGATACTGCAAACTCAGCGCTCTTTGGCGCTCTTTTCTGTCGTTCTCGCTCTGCGGTCGTCGTGCCTGAGAGATGTCGAACCCAAAGGAACTGTCGCCGGGCGACAAAGTTATCGACGACTCGAACAAGCGCGCTCTCGAAACCGCCGTCACTGGAACGCCGTCTGAGGCTTCAACGAGCGATGATGAAAAGGCGAAGTCGGGAGACGCGCTGGTGAATGATGATGTTGAATATGTCAACGGTTATCCGGTCATTCGCACTGGTAAAATTTCCTCCAAGAGGTGTTCATGGTCGCTAGATCTAACATGATTAAACAGGAGCTGATGTGTCCAAGTTCGTGGTATCGGTTCGCGACGACGGCGACCCTGCCTTGACGTTTCGCTCCATCGTCCTCGGTACCGCACTTACCGCCCTCGCCAGCGTTATCACGATGCTCTATACGTTCAAGCCGACTCAAATGGCAGTTTCTGCAGTTTTCCTCCAACTCTTGGTGTTCATATTTGGCGAGGCTTGGGCCCTAGCAACGCCGCGGCCGGATCGTTTTAAATGGCCTCTGCTGCAGAAAGTCCTTCGATTTACCAACTCCGGTCAACCATTTGGCATTAAAGAACACGTTGTTGCATCTCTTATCGCGTCTTCCGGCAATAACGGATTGTCCGGAATCGAGATCTACGCTGTGGAGCGCCTCTTCTATGACCGCGAAGTCACGGCCACTACTGTGGTACTAGCCACCTTCTCAATCTCTCTCTGCGGCTTCGTTCTCGCCGGCCTTCTTCGTCCATTGGTCGTGTACCCGGGCGAGATGGTCTACTGGGGCACTCTTCCCCAGGTAGTCCTCTTCCAAAACCTGCATTTCGACCGCATCGCCAACCGCGACCGCCTAAGGAAGTTCGGCATTGCTATGGGAATCGCCGCTGTGTGGGAGCTTTTTCCAGCTTACATGGTGACCTGGTTTGGCGGCATTTCCATATTCTGCCTCGCGTCCATGGGCGCGCCGACCAATACTCGCACCGTCATCACAACCATCTTCGGCGGAGCATCTTCGAACGAAGGCATGGGCTTGCTCAATTTCTCGCTGGATTGGCAGTATATTCAAAGCACGTATCTTGCGCTCCCTTTTAAGCAACAGGTGAATTCATGGATCGGTTATGCCATATGGTACATCGTTATGCCAGCACTCTTCTACAGCAACACCTGGAGTGCCAAGTCATTCCCCTTTATGTCTACATCCCTCTTCGCCAATAACGGCACTAGATGGGCGACGACGTCGGTACTGAACGACCGTGGGATCATCGACTACGGCAAGGTCGACCAGGCTGGCCTGCCAAATCTGTCGTCTAGTACGGTCTGGGGCTATCTCACTGCCAGCATGGCGATTGGCGCGCTGATTACCCACGTCATCATCTTCTATGGAAAAGATATGAAGGAGGCGTGGAAGAGTGCCCGTACCCAAACCCAACCTGACATTCACTACCAGGCAATGCTGAAATATAAAGAGACTCCAATGTGGTGGTACCTCGCTCTCTTCGGCCTCACCTTCATTGCCGGTTTGGTTGTCAACATCATCGGCGAGACAACGTTGCCTTGGTGGGGCTACATAGTCGCACTGCTTCTTGGAACCATCATCGCACCATTTTCATGCATTCTCAACGGCCTCTTCGGAAGCGGAGTCAGCACCAACCAACTCTCCAAAATGTTTGCTGGCTTTCTCCACCCTGGTAGACCCCTCGCAAATCTCTTCTTCGCAAGTTGGTCCCATCAAGTTATCCTTCTTGCCGTAAGCCTCGCCAACTGGCTGAAGGTGGGTCAATACACCAAGGTCCCGCATCGCGTCATGTTCTGCACCCAGATCTACGGCACTTTGCTTGGTGCTGCGTTGAACTACGCTGTTATGACCACAATTGTGACGAACCAACGGGAGGTTCTCCTCGACCCCATTGGTACTATCGTCTGGAGCGGTTCTTCTATGCAGAGTCTGAACTCCCAAGCCATTACGTGGGCCCTCGCCAAAGAGATGTACGGCCCATCAGGTCGATATTTCGTCGTTCCCCTAGGGCTCCTCATCGGCGCAGCCCTCCCGATTCTGCACTGGGGTCTAATCAAACTGGTTCCTCGTATCAAGGATTGGCCAATTAACACAACCATTATCATTGCATCTGCTGGCGGTACATTCTTCGGTAATACGTCGTGGATCTGGTCTTCCATCGCAGTGGGCGTCTTCTCTCAGTTCTGGCTCCGTCGCAGAAGACCGCGAATCTACAACAAGTACAACTACCTCATTGGGGCTGCGCTGGACGGAGGATCCCAACTTATCATCTTCATCCTGTCGTTCGCAGTGTTTGGTGCAAGTGGCAACCCGCACCCGTTCCCAACGTGGTGGGGAAATCCGTCGGATACCAACCCGGATCACTGCTTGTAAGATGGCAACACCGGCATGGTATGTTTCAATAGGCATGACTTTCACATGCTATGTATAATTAGGCCTCTGTATAAAATGTTTCTAATAGATACTCTTAAGTTGCACGGTTTCATCCACGAGACAAGGGCGTGTGTACACAAAGTCAAGCATGATGATAGCAAGTGACGTTTGCCGACGCGGCTACAACGCGTTGCAGCATAGTAGCCGCAGCTAGAAAACGGGAAGGGGGTTGGATCCATTTACAAGGAGGACTTATCTTAGGGGCCCTGAGAAGAGAGAGAAATGTCTTCACAGCCAGCTGGGAGACATGCAGCTTCAAGGTAGACAAAACGTAGATCTTTCCAACAACGGGCGCTTGGTCTAGGGGTATGATTTTCGCTTCGCATCCTCGTCGATACCGGCGATGCGCCTTGTGAAAGGTCGTGGGTTCAATTCCCACAGTGTCCATTGTTTTTGCCGATCACGGCTAACGCTCACTCGTTGTTATACCACGCCGTCAATTCTGCATTAAATCCAGGGAATGTGAGTGCAAAGAAGGTCGTACCCACACACAGGCCGGCTGGTTCAGCAGGCGCACGGTGTTTGTGTTCATGTCCCACAGGGACGAGACCTTATTAGCCCTGTTAATTAGGGTCACGTTCCGCAGTGTAGGTTGACATTTTCCTCGGCTGTGGTATTATTAGATTAAACAATTTGAACGTGGGTTATTCATGTGCACCCGTAACTAATTCCACGTCGAATACAACCATACCCTCGCTTATTTCCCCTGTTCCAGCATAAAGGGACAACGCTTGCAAATTACAACACCCTTAAAAAGCCTCGCAGATTACTTATTACTTATGGAGTGATCGGTTCGCATAGTTGATATGTTCGATTGGAGTCCGAGTATCAAATAGGGTACCTGTTTTTCCCTTGTGCTCTGCTGGTGGCCAACGCCTCAGCCACAGAAAACCGGGTCTGCTGGAAACCCGCACGGTGGACTCCGTTGAGATTCTTCACCATCGTAATCTGGTAACGACCCATGGTTCCTTGCCGGAATATGATGGTCGCCATCGCAAGGAAGTATTCCCAGATCTAAGTTAATGAGCATACTTCGTTGTAGGCAACGTGGGGTGATTCTTGTGGGAGACTTACCCGGTATGACTTTTCACCGTACTTGGCTGTGATCTTGTCACGATTGCCCGTCCAATTCTTGTACCACCTCCATAAGGTGGCTGAATAATGCTGCCCGATGTTGTCGAGGCTGTTGTGTGTAAGCACACCTTTTGGCCAAATGAACAAGATGATATCAGAAAGTCGTACCTTTGAATCTCAAATCCGGCCTCCTCGAGAGAAGTCACGTACTTCCCCAAGTCCCATCCCATCGTCATCCAAGGAATGACATGCCTCTTCAAGAACAACCCCCAGACCAAATCCTCGTATTGCCACGCACGTCTCGACGCGGTGATCTCGACATGAAACACCCCATCATCCGCGAGCATCTCATAGCAGCGCTCAAAGAACCCGGCCACTTTCAAATCCTCCTGCCCAGATGACTGCAGACATACAATCTTGTCATACTTTTCGTCGGGACCCTCATACACCCGATTGCATATGCGGCTTTGGGTTTCGGATATCTCTGCTGATTGGAGGCGCCAGTTTCCCAAATCAGCTTGATACGGGTCAATTGTAAGCCCAGTCGCGAGGGCACCGTAATTGACGCTGGCGAAGGTTACGAGGGAACCCCATCCGCAACCGATGTCGAGAAGCCGGTCTCCTGGTTGTAGGTTGATCTTTTCACAGACCGCAGCAAGCTTGTTGTCTTGGAGCTCTTCAAGCGTTTCCTCAATATTCATGTCCGATATGATGCCTGAAGTGTAAGCCAATCGTGGACCAAGAAACCACGAGTAAAAGTCGCTACCGCGCTGATCTTCTACCAGTTGTCTTTCTCCTAAAGTTAGAGTTAGCCAATGCTCTGGTGTTGATTGCCTTCGCACGCTATGACGCAACTCACGTGGAAATAGGTAGGACGAGATCACTTCAGGAAGCCACGTCAACACCACGAACCTCGTCATCTCCCTCGTGAACCTCCAACTCGCCCAGTCATACCTCCACTCCAGGATTTCAAGTGCATCACCATTGAAATCCACCTCACCGTCAAAATACATCTTTGTGAAAGTGCCCATCGGTATCTTATGCCTGCCCCAGTATCTGTCTCGGTCGTGCTCATTCTTGAAGGTGATGTATTCTTCGACCGGCCGACCGGGGTTCTGAACTTTCTCGTTGATCGGAGGCGAGATGCACGATGCAACATACCAGAATGCAGCGACAACGGGCACTAAGAGGGTAAATAGAGCGACTGCCAAGGTGTTGTATCCTCCACATAGTTTCCATGTCGCGAAGGCGGGGACGAAAGCGAGGAGGAGCACGAGGTGCTTGATGGAAAAGGTATCGCGACCTGCGCCATCTGCTGGCAGTGCTGCGTGCTTGACCGCGGGATACTGGTGGGATCTCCGTGTTAGACTGGATTCAAAAGAAGCTCATAGATGCAAGACTCGCCAACGTCCTTGTAGTGCTGAAATCCAAATCCTTGGGGTGGCCGCTCGCCGACGCCGGCGGCGTCGGTACTAGTACATGGTCATCCATCTCTGGCGGATGCTATCACATCGAGCGATGAAGTTTATGTCTGGAGTCGGCTAAGGTGCTCGAAGGTTGTAGGTTTTAGAAGACGGAATTGCGTGTCTACCGGCATCCATGGCCATTTTGATGACGCCAGCGCGGAGTGAGCAGATCGGCAGCTTGGGCAGCTTGTGATGCGACCTGATAAGGCCTGGGTCACGACAAATCAGGTGAGCGGAATCGTCTATTGGTGCGAGTTGTCAGCTCGGGATTGGGGTAATGTCGAATGTACGTGGTCTGACCAGTCTCTGCCGCGTATGCTTGGTGTTTACTTGACTGCCGTTGCAGCTTTGGCCAACCGAGGTACTCCAACATGGAGGCCCAATATGCCTAACCTGTATTAATCCATGGACATCTTTATCGTTACCGAATATGGCGTTTTGGTCTACAGTTATTTCAATAGATGAATTTAGAAATTACAACAAAGATTTTATTGGCCAGCAGCAGGCTCCTCTGATTGTTCTGACAATTCCTGATCATTGCTACCGAACTCCGAACGCCATAAACCACGAATAATTATTCCACCACAATCTTTGAAACAATTTTCTCGCAGAACGACAACAAAGAGGACGCGTTCATGATGTCGACTGTGGTAACAAGGGCCCCTAACTCGTTGCGTACCCAGTTGCGGACCTCCACCGCGGCCAGTGAATCAATGCCGTACACCGAAAGGGGTCGGGCGGGGTCCATCGGCTCCGAGAGCCGGAGCATGCGAACGAAACACTTGTTCACGACATCCACTGAAGAGAAACATTGGATTAGTACACGTATTTAAAACCAAGGCAGAGAAAAAAAGGAGGACGGGGTTGCATACCTGTCGCTGCAATCTGTGCCGAAGTCTCAGCAGACTTCGATTTCAGTAGAAGCAGCAGCGCCTGCACATCCGCGTTGGCACTGTTACCACCCTCGCCAGCCGCCCTGCCTCCAGCCGACCCGGTTCGCAGCGCCGCAAACCGGGCGTCTTGCAAGAGCGCCGAGTCAGCGGGCTGCGGCGCAACGATGCCCGTAACCATTTGCGTGGCCGACGGCGAACCCGGAAACCTGCCAGCCTGCTGCAGGATCGAGAAGTAAAGAATCTGCCGAAGAAGGCCGTTGTTGATGCCCTTAAAGGTCCGGCTGTCAAAGTGCTTCTCCTGGAAGCCGTCGTTGTTGGCGATGAAACCGTCGTCCTCGATGACGCCCAGGTCAATGGAGCACGCGGCTTGCCCGCGCTGACGGCGGTAAGCGGCGAAGGAGTCCAGAAAGACGTTGGCGGCGGCATAGTTAGCCTGTCCACGCTGCCCGATGACGCCGGAGATGCTGGAGAGCATGGTGAAAAAGTCGAGTTTGAGGCCAAGCTTCTCTGCTGCGTCGTGTAGGTTCCATGTGCCTTGGATCTTGCAGCCGACGGCTTGGTGGTACTCTTCAAGTGTCATTGAGTCGAACGGTCGGTCCTAAGTGGAGGTAATGTCAGGAATTGATTCGTCTCTTATCGGCGAGGAAAACACTTACCCGGAGGACCATCGCGCCCTGGATGATGCCTCCCACTGGGAAGGACGTCTGGTTGAAGGCCCGCTGGACGTCGCCCTTACTGGTCACGTCGGCTGTCAGGAGATCGATGCTCGATCCAAGAGCTTTAACCTGCTTAACGATGGAGCGGGACTTTTCATCTGTGTGTCCGCTTCTGGAGATGACGGCGAGATGCTTCGCGCCGCTCTTGGCGAGGTAGATGGCGAGCGCACCGCAGAGACCGCGGAGGCCGCCTACGATGAGATAAGTGGCATCGTCGCGGAAGTGGAGAGTCTTCGGGGCGCGCCGGACCTGTTACAAATCAGTGTAAGCTTCTGTACAATTTTGTTTCTGTCTTCAGACGGATGGCAACCTACGGGAACAGAAATCTTCGGCTCGGGGCCGTCTGAAATGACGACCTTGCCGATGTGCTTGCCCGCGCGCAGATAGCGCACCGCGTTGGCAACATCAGTGAAGGAGAAGATATGGATGGGGTTGATTGGCTTGACGTGGCGTCCCTCGAGGAGTTCAAAGAGCTTGGTCATGAGACTTGACAGAAAGCAGTCAGTATATCGGGTGGAATGATGTTGCAGTAAGAGAAAGAGAAGCTTACCGGGCGATGAGATGATCAGGAGCTCTCTGGTGAGACATATCGACGGCTCTCAGGGAGATGTTGCGGTCGAATGGCTCCATGGCAAGGCTGTTGCGATCCAAGATATCTTTCTTACCAATCTCGACCATAATACCTCCGTCGGCGAGCACGCGGAACGACTCATCCAGCATGTCACCGGTGAGAGAGTTGAGAATGATATCGACTCCTCTGCCACCAGTCGCAGCCAAGATTTGGTCACCGAAAGATGTGTCGCGGGAGTTGAAGATGTGGTCGTCCTCTAGACCGAAAGTGGACTTGATGAATTCTCTCTTGTCAGGAGAACCAACAGTCGCAAAGACCTAGTGGAGGGCAAGTGTCAGTGAGTGCCCCCGGAGTAGAAAGCCGTATCACAAGAAGGAATTGCTGCAACTTACCTCCGCGCCAGCATACTGAGCCAGCTGCATAGATGAGATGCCGACACCACCCGCCGCGGAGTGAATCAGTACGGTCTTACCGGCCTTCACATCAGCCATATCGAACAATGAGTAGATGGAAGTCAAGTAAACACCACACAGAGTGGCAGCCTCCTCGAAAGACATCCAGTCAGGGAGGGCATGCACTCGCCCGGGCCGGGTGCGGACGCGGTTGGAAATGGTCGCCGGGGTGAAGACCACAACACGCTGTCCAACCGAGAGGGAGGTGACACTCGGCGAAACCTTCGTCACGATGCCAGCCGCCTCGCCACCCAGTTCGCGCTCGTCACCAGGAACGATGCCCATGGTTACAACGACGTCCTTATAATTCAAACCAGCGGCGTAAACCTCTACCTCGACGTAGCCGTCCTCAAGCGGCCGAGGCTCCGCCGTCACCTCGTGGTAATGGATGGAATCCATATCACCCAGACGCTCCGCACCCATGTTGATGATGGTCTCGCTGGCGTGAATGTCCAGCACCTCGGTTTTGCGGTCGCTGGGGTGATGACCCTGAAGCCTGGTGATCTTCCAGTCCGGCAGCAGACGGCTGACACGAACGACTCCGCCGCGCTCGACGAACTCGCTTTCGAGCTGGTCTTTGGGGTCAGGCTGGGAGAGAACGTCGAGGCAGGAGACGATGGCGGCGCCGGTGGCATCTCCGGCAGGACTCTCGACATCCAGGTTGACGAGGCGGGCGCCCTCTTCGGCGCGGACGGTACGGAAAAATCCGTTGATGGCCGCAGAGTTGGGGTTTGTGACGTCTAAATGAGCGCCAGAAGTAACCCAGAGAATTCTGCATTGCTTCTGGACGAGACTCTTCAGAGTGTCCCATTGCTTGGCATCTGGGTTGATCATGATGGGCGATACCAGCTCGTCAAGAACAAGAACGATCTGGTCTGCGGTGACGGCAGAAGGATCAGCGAGCTTCTGGACATTCCAACCACTTTGGATGATGTGTCCCAGAATCTTGCTGGACGCCTCATGGGCGGTGCCGGTGAGGCTGATGAAGCTGACGGTCGGCAAGGCCACCTCCTGTGCCTTCTCGGCGCTTTGCACATAGACAATGGAAGTATCATCATCGAGGGTTTGAGCACTGCCCAGGGAGCTGAGTGAGAAGACCTGGCCGACACTGATCACAATACTACCGGCCTCTACCGACTGGGAAATGCTCGCCAGAGCTCGGTCTCGCGTCGTTGCATCGATACGGTCCGAAGCCTTGACGATGGCGAGGTCAAACTTGACGTCTGGCACGATAGTAGCGGAGCTATTCACATCGAGCAAGCCAAACTGAGCGGACGGGGCGTGGGTCGAAAGCTGACCCTGGGCGCTGACCAGCGTCGCGGGATCGCTCACGGCAAAGTTGTACTGAGATGCGGCGGCGCGGATGGGGTTAGACTCTTCTTGAACCCACAGGCTTGACGCGTCCGTTGAGCTCAGATTAACCTCCAAAACCTTGAGCGTTGGCTTCTTGTGAGCGACAAGATCAATCAGGTCCTGCGTTGTCTTGCCACTGTCCCTCAAGAATTGCCGCAGCTTGAGCTCCGGTGCGGATAGAAGCAGGGGGAGGTCAGCTTCCCACGCCAGGTGCGTGAAGAGGTGCTTGGCGCCCTCCTCCTCGCTGGTCTCGATGTCGCGCGTGGTCAGGCCCTTCATCTCGAAGATGAGCGACCCGTCCTTGGGGTCGTATAGAGACAGGTCGGAGCCGTAGTTGCGGTGGAGATCCTCCCGTCCAATGCCCAGGAAGCGAGCCGAGGCCAGGGCGATCGCCTCCGCGGGTTGTTCTCGGCGCATGGGGATGACGAGGCTGCTCAGGATCTGTGGGACGTGTACGGCTCCCACCAGTGGGATGTCACCCTTGGAGATGGCCAGGATACCGATGTAGAAGCAGGCATCAATGCTGGCCGGATGGATGGGATAGAACGACTGTCCGTAGGTGGAGGGCGGGGGATCCATTGCCACAGTCGAGCGGCTTTCGGTCACGCCCATTGTGGCCTCGAAGAGGAGATGCTTCTGGAAGCAAGGCCCGTAGTTGTACCCAGACTCCCGAACCGCTTTGTAGATCATGCTGGCAGGCGTGGCGAGCTCCAAGGGCTTGAGAGAGCCGCTCGGGGCCGGCGTCTCCTTGTAGTCGGTCTCCACAGAGATCAAGCCGGCGCAGTGCTCAGTGTAGACCGTGTCCTTCGTCGAACAGACACGGAACTCAAACCAGTCACGGATCGATCCTCCTCGCGCCGGTGTCAGGCTCAGAGTGTACGTGGCAGGCTCATCTTCCTCAAGCACCAAAGCGCGCAGGAAGCGGATGTCACGGAAGCGGAACTGGTACCGGGATGGCTCCTTTCCATCCCACTTCGTCACCATTGACACCTGGTACATGGCTTCCACAGCCATGGCGCAGTAGCCCGCTCCCGGGAAGATGATCTGGTTACCCATCATGTGGTCCCGCAGCCAGGGCATGTCACCGAGGCGGAGAGTCTTTTGGAAGATGGGAGACTGCCACGCGGTGCCGTTCATCTTCGATCCAAGGAGGTCGTGGTTGATAAACTTCTTGAAGCGCCAGTCGCGGCTGGCCTGCGTCTCGTGCCAGTACCGCTGAGAATGATTCCACGAGTAGTTGGGCAGATCGACAATGACTGAGGGCGTCCTCGACTCGTGAGTCCGGTTGACCTTCCTCAGATCAACCGTCCCGCCGAGGAGGAAGAGTTGGCCTGCGACATTGTACAAGGACTGGATCGAGTCTGGTCCACGCTTCAAAGCCGAGGTGTACAGCGCGTCGGCTGCTGCACCCGAGAGGGTCTTCTTGATCTGCGCGATGGGACCTGAGAGAGCGTTGCTGGGCCCGATCTCGATCAGGAAATCGACCCCAGTTTGTGTGTCTTGGAGAAGCTCCTTGGCCGCCGTGGTGAAACGGACCGGGGAAACCATGTTGCTCTTCCAGTAAGCGGCATCTGGCGCCTCGGTGAGAACCTGGCCGGTCACGGAGCTGTACATCTTAGCCGTGGGCTTGCTGGATGATGTGTTGGTGCTATCCTTCAGCATCCTCTCGTACAACTCTCCAATCGGCGCCATGTAGTCCGAGTGATACGCAGCATCGACCAGAAGCAACCTCGCGAAGTGGCCATCCTGCTTCAGGCGTTCCTCGAGAGACTTTAGCGCTGCGGCAGCGCCAGAGAGAGTGAGACTGCTAGGACTGTTGTAGCAGGCAATCTGAACCTTGCTTTCTGGTTCAATGTACTTCTCGACCGTCTCGACATCGACACCAACAGCCAACATTCCCAGTGGCTCCTTGGGAGGGAACTTCTTGGTGGCTTGACCACGGTAATAGGCAATCTTGATGGCGTCGTCTGGTGTGATCAGGCCGGCAGCGGCGGCAGCAGCAATCTCTCCAGATGAGTGTCCAACCACAGCCTCGGGACTGATACCCCATTCCTTCACCACCTCGAGGATGGCCAATTGCAACGCTGTTATAAGAGGCTGGGAGTACTCTGGCTGTCGCAGGGCCTCAGAGCTTCTTTCCTCGGTCAGCTCGGCAAGCAAAGTCCAAGAAGGCGCATCAGGAAGTTTCTGGAGGACCTGATCCAACTCCTCAATCACCTGCCTCGCCTGTGGGAAAGCCTTGACGAGGCAGGATCCCATCTGCGGCCACTGCGCTCCCTGGCCGGTGAAGACAAACCCAACCCGCGGCGTCGAGGCAGCCTTCTGACCGAATTGAATCTTTCCTTGGTCAATGCTGCTGCTGGAGTTTGTGGTCAGGAAAGCGCGGTAATAGTGGTGGCTTCTGCGCTCTGAAAGGGTGTACGCCAGGTCGTCGAGGTCGACCGAGACTCCGGGGTTAATCAAATGCCCCGACAGTAGGCTGATGTAGCTCTTCAGCGATGATTGATCATTTGCGGACAAGACGAGGACTTTTGACGGGGCGTCCTCGGCGATGATCACGTCTTCATCGTCGTCGTCGTCGCCGAAGAAATCCGAGGTGATCTCCTTGTAGGACGATACGTGGGTGGCGAAGGGGGCATTTTCCAAAATGGCGTGCGCGTTCGAGCCGCCGAAACCGAATGAGTTTACACTTGCACGACGGACGTCTAGTGATGTCTCTGGCCACTTGATAGACATGCGCGTCGGACGAACCCGGGAGCCCGCGAAATCGATGTTGGGGTTAGGGGTGACGAAGGTCGGGTTCCCGGGGATGATGCCATGCTCGAGCGCGAGGACGACTTTCATCAAACCCGACAAGCCTGCCGCGGCCTCAGAGTGGCCGATGTTGCTCTTGATGGACCCGATCACAAGGTCCTGACCAGGCTCGCGGGTCCCTGCAAATACGGAGGCGGCACCCCTGACCTCGATCGGGTCTCCAGCGGGCGTGCCGGTACCGTGGCACTCCAGGTACTGCGTATCGTTGAAGTTCTTGATGCCAGCGTTGGCGTATGCCGCTCTGATGGCTGCCGACTGGGCTTCGGCGCTGGGACTGGCGATTCCAGGTGTTCGGCCGTCACTGTTGGTTGCGGTGCCGCGGATGACGGCGCGGATCGGGTCGCCGTCCCGCAGGGCATCATCAAGACGCTTCAGGTAAACAACGTTCATGCCTTCAGCCTTGGCATACCCATCAGCCTTGGCATCGAAGCTATGGCATCTGCCCGTGGCTGACTGTGTCATGCGCATCATGCCAATTTCTTCATTGTGCTCAGGAGTCAGCCATAGACTGGCACCGGATACCAGCATGCCGTCTGCCTGGTGGGTGTCCAAGTAACGGCAGGCAACCTCCACGCCGACAAGACTGGCTGAGCATGCTGAGTCTACTGTCATACTGTTGCGAGAATTAGTCCCCTGTATGCTTTACTCAGAGGCATTTAGGCTGGTTGCCATCTCCAACTTACCTAGGGCCGTGGATGTTGAGGAAGTGACTGATCCGATTGCTCAAAATGGACCAGGCCACACCTATCGTCGCAGACTCTGGACGGTTCTCGGGGTCGCGACTCTGCATAGAGGCATAGTCTATCAAGCATGCAGTGTCAGTAACATGTAACATCGGTTCGAACCGAGGCAAGGTATCATGAGGTAAGTCACGTACCCACGATGTTTGTGCCGACAAGGCATCCAACCCTTTTGCCGCTAATGGCCTCGAGCGGAATGCCCGCGTTCTCCAAGCACTCGTATGCAACCTCAAGGAGGATGCGTTGCTGAGGGTCCATGGCTATGCAGTCAACACGGCTGATGTTGAAGAATTGCCCGTCAAAGACCTCCGGGTCGACATCCTCCATGAACATGCCACCGGGGCTCTTCATCGTTCTTGGCCTGCGGTGCTCGTCATGATGCCCGGCCAAGCTGAAGCGTGTGGCTGGAGGCTCGTTCTTCGCGATGCCACCGCGTTGCAGAAAGTCCCAGAGCAGGGTGGGTGAGTTGCTGTGGCCGGGAAGACGACAGGCCATGCCCACGACGGCAACGGGTGTCTGTGTGTGGTTGCGCTGGGCGCCATCGTTGACCATGGCGTATGAGTTGCCGCTATCACTCGACCACGCAGGGGTCTGCTTGGTGTCTGATGAGATGCTCATGATGAAGTTGAGTGAGGAAAAAGTGGGATTGTGATTATTTGTTGAATGCAGAAGCGGCGGAGAACAAACTCAAGACTTGTCTGATAGATCTGGTTTAGATAGTTAATCGAAAAGATTTCGTGAAGAGCTGTTGAGACTACGAGTCTTATTCTGAGGCTCATGAATTCAACTTTGCACGACTAAGTGCTCTCGATGGTTCGAGAGATGCAAATCGATTATCCCAGTACGTCGCTCTTCAGTTCTGCCCGGGTATGCATGATTATTGGCAATCAATGATGCAATGTAAGCATGAGATGCAGTGTAAGCAATTATAAGATAGAGTGACAGCCAGGCTGGTCGAGATTACATGTGGAGCGGAGACGTTCAATGATTATGAGACCAAGGAGCGTCCATGGGATGAGACGTTACTCGATTGTGGCTATCCATGGAATCCAATTGGTGACGGTACGAATGACTTGCTCCTGCCTCTCACTCCAGGGCTCGCAGAAGCATCACTGCTTACCGATATGCCGATCACATATCATGCAGGCGTTGAACATCAGGGTTGTGTTGTTGTTGTTGAGATGGAGAGAATGAGACTGAAGAGACCTTGGCTTCCCTTCGTGTCAATACAGCCCTCGCGTGTGGTCATCTTAAAGGTTCCCTCAATCTACAGGAAGTAGACAACATTCAATAGAATCACCATCTGTTACATCCTTCTTTGGATACTACACTTCAATTCTTGTGAACATTCAACATTGCACCATGGCTGCTCGCGAAGACGTCGAGTTCAGAACCATTGATGGGCTCGTCCTCCGTGGCTGGCTTTACCCAGCAACAAAGCGAGGAGCAGCCATTATCGCGACTCCCGGAGTAAGTCCTCTCATCCCATGGACTCTCAAAACTTGAAGACATAGACCCCTAACCTCCCGCAGTTCAACTTCACCAAAGAGACCATGGTTGCGGAAGTCGCCGAGTACTTCCAGAAATTCAATTTTACCGTCCTCATCTACGATCCCCGCTCTATCGGGCTAAGCGATGGTACACCGCGCAATGAAATTCATCCCTCGCGAAACGTCGAGGACTACCACGATGCCTTGACATTCCTCAAAAGCCACCCGCTGGTTGACCCGGCGCGCATCGCCTACTGGGGCTTCTCGTACAGCGGCATGCTGGCCCTCATCGCGGCTTCGCTGGACAAACGCGCAAAAGCCGTGGTGGCCATGTGCCCGCTGACGATCTGGGACTTTCCCCCCGAGAAGTGGCCTCGCGTACTAGCAAAGGCGCTCCGTGATCGCGAGTCGCGCGCTGCAGGCAACAAACCGGTCTACATCCCAATGCTGACTGCTGAGGGGGAGAACCCGGCGGGTTTCGGCAAGGGCTTCGACGTGAACGGATTCAAGATGATGGCGGGGGCGAAAGAGCTGCAGCCAACCTTTGAGTTGGAGACGACGCTGGGCAGCTACTACCACATTGCTGCCTTCCAGCCGATGGGTCTAATTCCTTACGTCTCTCCAACCCCGGTGATGGTGGTCACACCGGAGCATGACGTGGTCTCGCCCGCAGAGCTTCAGCGGACGGAGATCTACGACCGATTGAAGGAGCCTAAACACCACCTGATTGTGCCGGACAGGGGTCACATGGATGTGCTGAGTGGCGATGACTTTGCTAGAGTGCTGGATGCGCAGGTTGCCTTCCTGCGCGAGGTTTTGGGAGTCTAAGCTGGTTTGTGTTTGTGTCTTCTGCCTGTTCTAGAATCCTCTTTGCTGTCTTGATATGCGGCACATGAATGCTTGAGTAACTTCGATATTATGGCACCCAATGCAATAACTGTGTTTGATCACTTCCACGTTCCTGAAATCGACTTGGCATGCGTCCGCGGACTAATTGACGCGTGCTTATCCTAGCTGCATGCTTACATGCAGGTCATCCGGCGCGGGGCGAAGCACCTTGTGTGTGGGAAGCTGGAGAAAGACATAATGGTCATCATTATCAATCGGCACGTTTATCAAAAGTCCTTCCGTGCCGTACACTAGTGAGTCTCGGCTAGAGAAATGACACCCTTCTTAGTTAAGGTAATCGTACCAAGGAGTGGCTCTTTGCGTGCCTCAACAAATGCTTATCTGCACATAAGCAGGCAATAGGTGTGCCTATGGACCCTGATAACGAACACACCGAGCATCCCTTCGGAATCAGGATCCGGATGGCTCGGCGCTGGGGGCTGCTCGCGTCCAACACCTCTGGTATCTGGACTCTCCCTTCTGAAGTCATGCCATGAATCCTACGAGAATATTGATTTCTCGCGTGGAGGCGAAGCGGCGCAAAGGACCCCATTCCATCTCAGCTTTCGTAAATAGAAAATCAGTGTGTAAGGGCGGTAGCAAGGCTCCTAGCTGTTAGCTTTCATATAAAGAGGTTGGTGCAAACAACATGCAATTGCCTCGTAGGGCTTCTTGAGGCTACCTGTAACCCGTCAACCAGTCGTCGAGTGAAACTCTCACTCGCTTTTCTTGGCTTGCAGAGACCCCGACATCATGAAGATCTTTCTCCTCTTTCTCCTCGCTTCGACCGCTCTTGCAGCGACCTACCCGCGACCGGCTGCATGTCGTTACATTTCCGGGGACCCTGGTTGGCCCAGCTCCTCAGTTTGGAACCGTCTCAATGCAACCGTGGGAGGACGTCTGCTGGCCACGAACCCTCTCGCCCACTCGTGTCATGATCCTACCTACTCCGATGACACCTGCACCTCGTTGCGACAGCAGTGGGGACAACCGAACTTGCAGATTCCTTACCCTGCCGAATTTCTGTCACCCTGGTTTCAGAACCAGTCCTGCGTCCCGTTTACACCTCGGTCATCCGCTTGTGAGCTCGGAAACTATGCCAGTTACTCCATCAATGTGACGGGCCCCAGCGATATCATTTCTGGGCTGAAGTTTGCGCAGCAGAACAACGTGCGTCTTGTAATCAAGAACACTGGTCATGAGTTTGTTCCCCTTCCTTTGATTGCTCTGATCGTCTCCATACGCGGTACGCAGAATATGCAGAGCTGACCATGCCTCGGTGAAACAACAGTCAGAATGGCAAAGGCACCGGCAAGGGAGCCCTTTCTCTATGGACACACAACCTAAAAGACAAGACGTTCATTCCCACCTACAAGAGTACCTACTACAAGGGTCCAGCTGTGAAGCTCGGCGCTGGCGTGCAGGGCGGGGAGGCTGCCACCTTCGCGCACCAGAACGGGGGCTACCGCGTGGTTGCTGGCTCCTGTCCGACGGTCGGCTTGGTGGGCGGATACACACAGGGCGGCGGGCACTCATCTCTGTCGGGGATCTACGGTCTCGGGGCTGACAATGTACTCGAATGGGAGGTCATCACAGCCACAGGCCAGCGCCTCACCGCGACTCCAGAGAAGAACACTGATCTGTACTGGGCTCTCAGCGGCGGCGGGCCCGGCACGTACGGGGTCGTCGTGTCGATGACGACGAGGGTCTTCCCCGATGCCCCGACCGGCGCGGCCTCCTACTCCTTCAGCATCGCGTCCACGGGCAACACAGAAGACGCGTACTGGAACGCGGTGACAACATTTCATGCGCAGCTACCTCCTCTCCTTGACCAGGGCGTCTACGTGACATACTCCGTCACGAACAACACCTTCTACATCATTGCCATGATTGCGCCCAGTCACAACCAGACGGAGCTGAACACTCTAATGCAGCCGATGCTGACGGCGTTGTCTCAGCAGAACGGCCTCAGCGCCCAGTCGCTTGGTCTGAACACCTTTGGCACCAGCAATGTCTACGACATCCTCGCCACCAACGTGTGGCCCGTCCTCCAGGACGCTTCTCTCGTCGCTGCGCAGGGCGGCCGGCTCATCACCCGCGCGAACCTCAACGCCAACCTCACCAGCGTGATGTCCGCCATGCGCAGCATTACGACTGGCGGCACGTTCTATCTGGCGTGCACCGCCATCAACACCACCACCGCCCAAGGTGTACCCCCTATCGCCAAGAACGCCGTCCTGCCCGCGTGGCGCGACACGTCGCTCAACTGCCTGGTCGGGACGGCCTGGGCCTGGGGTCAGTCGTGGGATCCTGTTCCTGGATGGCAGAAGGAGCTGCTCGATCGTGTGCTTCCGACCATTGAGGCCGTGACGCCGAACTCGGGGGCGTATCTCAACGAAGCCAACTTCGCTCAGCGAGATTGGCAAGGCCAGTTCTATGGGAAGAACTACGAGAAGCTGGTGGAGATTAAGAAGAAGTATGATCCCCAGGATTTGTTTTACGCAGTCTCCGCTGTGGGAAGCGAGGTGTGGGCTGCGGATGGAGAGGGAAGATTGTGTCGGACTTGATTAAGGGTGCTAGATTCTGATGGTAATACGTGAGGCCTGTATAATATGTAAACATCGTTATTGAAGCTGAACATCGTGCAATGGGGAGCAATTCGTAGCAATTTATGTCAGTTGAGTTTCTTACTAGAAATTTGTTTTGCCACGACCAACTTCGGTGAGGTGCTTAATTGACGATGAGCTGTCAAACCTTCAAGTATTAGCCATCATCTTCGCGTTCAATATACTAGTGTTAAGGAACTTCATTCAGTCTCTCACAGGACATTTTGACAGCTAGGGGTTCGAAGTTTGCATCAATTTATATTGAGTGAAATGTGTATTCAAAACTAACCATCGCTTTCGCTATCTATCGTATTTGTACACGCGCTGTCTATCATCTTTCTAGGCGTTCTTGGACTCTACGTCTTGTATATAAATCCATCATGTCTAACATCTTCTGGCCTCAACGTCTAGATCGGACCCGCTCCGAACCAACATGACAACCCCTGCCTCGAACCCCTCCGTCACGGCCAGATGCAACGGCGTGTTCCCGTCCGCGTCGTACGCATCCAAGAGACAGGCCAACCTGGCTTCCCCTGGCCCAATCGGATGTACGCCGTCGACAGCCCCCTGTTCGATCTCCGCCAGCAACAGCCGCAACACCTGCTCTCTCCGGTGGAGCACGGCTAGGTGCAACACGGATCGTTGCCTGTTATCGACGGCGTCGCAGCGGGCGCCGGCGGTCAGAAGCGCACGCACCACCGGCGCGTGGCCGGCAATCACGGCGTGCATCAAAGGCGTGCGGCCCTCGCTGTCCGGGGCGTTGCAGTCCATGCCATGATGGCTCAGCAGCATCTGGATTATGCGGTCATGGCCTTTTTGCGCTGCGATATGGAGAACGCCGAGGTACTCGTATGTAGAGGCGGGCTTCTGTGGAGTTGGTGTTATTGGCGTAGTTGCTGATGGAGAGAGATGACCTCTAGTTCTGGGAGGCTTAATACTGCGATTGGTGTTGTTCGTCGTGCCGGGTGTCAATGAAGATGACGGTGAGAATTGTTCGAATGGGCTTTGTCGCGGGGTTGAGGTGGAACCGTGAGACGGGGAACGAGAGGAGGGTGATGCTGAAGAATACTGGTATGATGGGGTTATAGTCTCGCTGGTATCAAGCCCTTGTGTTATGGATCTCGTTACTGTCGATGTATTTGTGCTATTTTGAAGAAGATGGTCGATATTCAAGTCGTAGCTGAAGCTGTTCTCTTGAGATTTGATGACATCGAAATAGGAAGGGGTCGTCTCGCTCGGATCATGATGTAGTTCGAAAGGTAATGAGGTGGGCTCGGAGTTCAAGAACCGGTCACCACTGGCTGCCATGGTGGCACTCTGCTGCTGCTGTTGTTGTTGCTGCTGCTCGCGTCGTTCTTCACAAAGGGGATGGCAAACCCCAAGTTAGTGATGCTGTGACGAATACTGCAAGTAGAGACACAGATAGACATACGGCGGAATCTGCGCTGCGCATTGCGGTTCTGCAGCCGACGGCGCTCGCTGATGGTCGTGGGAGATGGCAAATTGAGTTGCATTGTGTTCCGGACGGGAACGTCGTGGAACCGCATCATCCGAAGAGGCACCTGATTCCTGGCAGTGCGATCTTAAATTCAGTATACTTGGCCACCGAAAGGTCCGTCTTGGAATTCCACACAGTCTACGGGCAATTCAGTGGATGTACGACAATAAAAGACTTGGCAGGCTGACGTGAGAACGACTGTGGGGGTTTTGGCTCGGGAGCACGGCAGCCCGTAAGGCTGAGTCTTCCTATCTCTCCAGAGCACTAAAACATGCTGTCTTGAAGACAGCTTTAGTGAATGCTCTTGGCCGCCACGCCTTCGGAGATAGAAGATGAAGAATCCAACGGGCCGCCGCGTAGCTAACAGGGAAGCCTTCCTGCCGCTTCATGGCGGGCTGGTGGCTGGCTGGCTGTTGCCTGGCGGGCACTATCAAGATAGATGATGTCTTGGCTGTTGGCCAGATGCAATAGGTCCACTAACGGTGTGTTCCTTCTGCAGGGAATTGGCGTAGCTGGCTTTCCTGTTGGAGGTCTCGGCCCTCTCCGGGATCCCAGGAGGAATCCCGTTCCGTGTCATCCACACCAGATGGAGGAATTTCTCCGTTTGGTCAGAGCTGCGCCGCAAACTGATTGCATTGAATCCTACAAGATTGCGTGCGAATGCTAACCGAACCAATGCAGCACGTGTATCTATCTGTATCCGCTCCCTTGCATATCTGACATCGCCTTTCCTAAGCAAACGGTGCCCACTTCTCCTCGCTCCAAGCCCAGAGCCTCTCTCCATACCCCAGGCCCCCTTCTTCTTTAGTATCTCCTGCCTTTATTAAATCTTGTCGCGGCGTAGCTGCATTGGCGCGGATGCGACCCCAGGGAATGATATACGAGCCGCTGCTCTCGGGCGTCACCTCGGGCGACAGACCAGCAAATAGCTCAGTGTACGCGCCGTAGAGGGGCTCTGACAGCATCACCGCGTTCATGATCATCATTACCGGCGCCGGCGTGCCGTCAAAGGACGCCGTCTTCAGGTACCCGGGGTTCAGACACACGCTCACGATGCCGTCCTGCTTGGTGTGCCTGCGCGCGAACTCGCGGCTCAGGAACCACGTCCCCGCCTTGGACGCGCCGTAGTTCTGCATCGGCTTGCTCGTTCCCTTGTCGATTACGGCCCAGTCCAGGCCGTTCGGTGGCGAGCCAGCCTCCGCGAGACCGCTAGACGTCCAGACGACACGCGTCTGCCCGGCGGGGGACGAGCTCGCTGCGGCGCGCAATTGCGGCACGAGAAGATGCGTGAAGAACAAGGTCGCGACGCAGTGGAAACCGATCATCGGCTCAAGGTCTTGTTTGGTGCGCTGGCCCGGGGTGACGGCGTTGGCACCTGTGCCGGCGTTGTTCCAGAGCACATCTAGGCGAGATTCTTGCTCAGCAAATGTTTTGGCTGCAGCTTTGACGATAGTGAGGTCGTTCAAGTCCAGATGCAGGAACTTCAGTTGGCCACTCGTTGTGGAATTGCCGGATTTCGTCGTGATGTCTTTGATCGCAGCTTCTACCTTGTCCTACGTCATATTAGCGGATCGATTCCCTTGACTTGTTTTGCCTGTAACCATCCTACCTTAGAGCGCGATGCAATGTAGACAGTAGCACCCGCTGCATAGAGGATCTTGGTCAACTCTAAGCCGATACCCGCATTGCCGCCCGTCACGATGAATACTCGACCACGCTGCGAGTTGGCGGGCACATCAGCCTCGGTAAAGGTTGGCTTGGGCGGGTAGATTTGCGTGAGAGTGGCGCGGAGACTAGAAAAGGGTGCCATGGCGGCTTTCCGTTGGTGGCCTCGGAATGCTGCTGCTGAAGAGAAGCGAGGGGTGTTCCTGTTGGTGAGGTAATTATGAGAAAGCGAGTAGACCGAGTGAGTTACGATGAGAACTCCGGCGTCAGGGACGCGGAGGATTTAGGTACTTCGGTGAGATTCATTCTTGCATCCGCACCAGTTTTGTATCCGCCTCGGAATTTCTAAGCAAGCGCAAATAAAAGAGAGACATGGCGGGCGTTGATATGTAGGGATCAGATTCCCAACGGCTGTATCGTAAGGACCTTGCAGCTCGGTAAGCACGATGCAGCTAAGCCTGATTGCGTACATCGACAGAGAGTACAGCAGACGCTGTGTGACTGGAGGATTTACGGGATGGCTTCTTCGGGCCTTTCGCATTCAGCCGGGTAAACGGCTGTGGCGCCCGCTGCTCACATATGCAGGCTGGAGGCACGGGACGGGACGGTGGCTAGTTGCTCAATGCAGGTCGTAAGCATGGAATCCCTGTATTTACAAGGCATTCAAGGTCTGGCCTCTATTAAGTCAGCATTAGGCGGCGTGGGGGTGTGTCTTACAAGCGCGAACTTGTGCCTCAGCGCTGCACGATTACATGCCGTCATGCGTACTAGACCTTGATCGGCTGGAAAGAGAGGATCAATCGCCAGATGTATTATGTAGGCATGACCGGACATGCTAAAAGGCAAAGAACACATTAGTCCAGAGGGTGAATTGATGACTTGGGAATGATAGGGCTTAGTCTGACTTACTTGGGTGTATCTTTAATGGTTGATAGTAATGTTGAATCTGGTGATCAGGTACAATTATTGGGAAACGCCTAGGCCTGCGTGGCGCCTTGTCGTCATGCTAATATAGACTGTTATCCAGAGTATCATCATTGTGAAAACGGCTATCACGATTCACTGGTTGCTACCTCACAGCTTTTTACTACCTTGGCACCCCCATCAGAAGCATAAACAAAGATTTGATGGAGGCTTTCAACGACTCGGCTCGAAGGCCCTTGGCCAATGTGTTTGAGCCTGGGTTAGATCTCATCTCGACAGCTTCAGTGACGGTTCTCGTGCTAGGACTTAGCTACGTCACTTGGGTCAGCATCTACAGACTCTACTTCAGCCCCATCGCCAAGTTCCCCGGCCCGAAGCTGGCCGCCCTGACAGGTCTGTATGAAGCATACTTCGACCTGGTCCCCAAGGGTGGTGGACAGTTTCCGTTCGCTATAAAACGCATGCACGAGAAGTACGGACCTATTGTGCGCATCAACCCTGATGAACTGCACATCGACGATCCTGACTTCTTCGATACGTTGTATCCGACGAGCAAGCCATATGATAAGCTCAAGCGGCTCGAGAACCGCTTCGGGATCCCAGGCGCAACGTTCAGCACAGCCCGCCATGAGCTACACAAGATACGCCGCGCAGCCATCAGCCCCTTCTTCGCAAAGTCCAAGGTACGCGAGCAGACGGGTGACATCCAGGCGTTGATGAATACTATCTCACGCCGTCTAACTATTGAATATGCTGGCACTGGGCGTGTGCTGAATCTCCACGACGTCTGGCGTTGCTTCGCTGCCGATAACATCATGGACCTCGTCTTTGGTTCACCGTTGGACCTGCATTTGTCCCCGGAATTTCGCGCCCCTTTCACGGGAGCCATCACGCGGGTCACTAACTGGTCCCATGTCACTCGCTACCTGCCAATCCTGGGGGCGGCAACTGATAGTCTGCCATACTGGCTGGCAAAACGATTGTTTCCGCCGTTTGAGCCCATCATTGCGTACCGGGAGGTAAGCTTCACGACCTCTTTGCGTGAATTAACCCCACATTGTACTGAACTTGATACATCAGGAAATGTCCCGACAAACTGCCACCATCCGCGCTAGCCATCAAGCTACTGGTGGCGTCAATGAGAAGCCGCGACTAGGGCAGACCGGTCACGCAACTGTTTTCCATGAGATGCTAGCCTCCAGCCTCCCCAGTGAGGAACTTGAACACAAGCGCATGCAGCACGAGGCAGAATCACTCATTGGTGCCGGACTCGAAACCACCGCCTGGACACTGGCTCTCGGAAGCTTCTACATCTTGCACGATCCCGAGGTCTATGCCAGGCTGCAGTCTGAGCTGGCAAGTGCTATACCAGACGCGACCCAGATTCCCCCATGGGCGACCTTGGAAACACTACCCTACCTCACCGCGATTGTCAAAGAGAGTAGGTTCATTCATGCCCTCAGGGCCTGGTCTTCATACTCTCGTGGATTTCCAACATGCTAATCAATTTATAGCTCTAAGAATGGGCATGGGTGTCATTGAACGCTTAGTCCGTATCAATCGTAATCCAGCGAACCCTTGGGTCTACAAAGGCACCGTAATTCCGACCAATGTCGCCGTCAGCATGGACCAGTACCACATGCTGATGAACGAGAACGTGTTCCCAGACCCAGCAGCCTTTAGGCCGGAGCGCTGGCTTGATGACCCACGCGGACCGGACGGCATCCACCCGCTCACCCACTACATGACGGTCTTCGGACGGGGTACGCGCATGTGTCTCGGGTTGAATCTTGCGTACTCGGAGCTGTATATCGGGTTCGCGACCTTGATACGCAGACATAAGCTGCGGCTGGTCGATACCTCAGTGCGTGACGTGGCGTTCTATGCAGAGAATACGATCTTGTCTCCTTGGCCTGGGACTAAGGGTATTCGCGTATTAGTGGACAGTTAGAAGTTCAAATGAACCTACTAATACGGTTGGATATTGGGCTCATCGGCTGTCATAACCATGTCGAGCGAGAAGCTCATACCGACACAATGGACTGGCTTCATCGTCGTGGCCGTCACAATAGCTGCCCATTTAATTCTCCTCACGATCATAACCGTATTATTTCTGGGGTGGACGAAGGCTAGTTGGCTTGGCAACGTATGGGCTTCTCCAAGTCAGGTTGTTTCTCCTGAGACGGAGGACTTGATCGATAAGAGCACTGATAAAAATGACGAGGCTGTGGAGGAGATGATTATGGCAGGGACATCCGGGGCCGATGGCAAGCTGACATACAGGGTCAGGGTCAATAGAAACAAGGTGAATGGGAGAAATGAGCTGTCATTGATCTGAATTGGATTGTCAACAAAAAAACATCATTTCTTCTATGGTTTACGTCTTTCTTTCCTATTTCCTTTTTTCCGTTATCAAGTATGATCTTCCAGTTCGTTCGGGAAATTATCGCCACTTAGCACACATTGCAGTCTCATGTCCTTGTGGTAAGATTGTCAATGGGTCTGTTAATCTCGATTCGATTATGGGCCGCTGTTCTTCTTCCATTCCGAGCTATTCAAACTAGTCCACGGCTGCCTTTTGTTAATGTCCATCCAAATAAGGGTGTCCGAAGCAGCCTAGTACTGGTCCGACGGAGTGCTCCTTATGAGCTTTAGCATCTCTGTCGGAAATCTGTGACCCAGAGAACTTCAGAGGTGCTGGGTAGTTAGCGAGCATCCGCATTAGCTCAAGCAGTTTTCACACATATAAACCAAGAGACATGGCACATAGGTAACGAACTATTTGATAGTGTAGTAATAGCGACTAGGTTCATCCGACGACCAGTAGACTCATTCTCAGCCATGTTGCCAAGGTCCGTGTCTGTCATTCATCTTCCACCCGATCCCATCAAACCCTTCAGACTGGTGACAGCATCGATTCGCTGAGGCGCATTGTCCTCTGAGCAGATACTACGACGCTGCGCCTCGGCCTTTGCTGGCTTCGACACTGTCATTGCCTGATAAACGGAAGAGGGCTCGGGCTCAGATATGTATCCCGCCGTATCCGTCTCGCCCCCTTCACTCGAATTGCCTGGGAAGTGGCTCTCGGAAGCTTTCCTCGAAATTGCGGTACTTTCAAGGGACGGAGCCGGCGCCCGCATGACAGGTGCTTGGGGCGGAGTCTGGAAGACGGAGCTTAGCTTGCGAGTTAGCTTCTGTAGAAATCCAGGATCCGAATTGGAGACATCGGCAAAATGAGCAGAGCGAGACCTGTAGAGGACCTTGTCCGTCGAGCGGGGGGCAGTAGCTCCGACAGCCATTAAGGATGCTTCAGATACTCGACGATCAGGCTTCAATGTGGCGTCGTAGGTGCCTTCTCCAAATACATTCCGATTGAACAGACCAAAGTTGTACCTCGTTGTCGGATCTGGTCGTGAAACGTTACTGTTAGTCGCGGGCACCGCACCGCCCGGTCTGGCGTCGACGCCAAGGTGGTACATGTCATCCATTTCTTGCTCTTCGGGAATAGCGCCATACGGAGGGCTTTGCCATTCATGCGTGCCACGGCGTTTACCCAATGGATGAAATGAAGTAACACCCGGCTGATCATCGAGGCCATGATCAATGGATGATTTGCTATTCTCCTTCTGCAGGCTCGCCTCCCTAGGGATCTTCGAATCTCCGGAGGCGCCATCGGCGGCAGTGTCATCTGATGACTTCAGGAACGTCTCTAAAAACCTCGATGTCAAGGTCTTGGATTCTGCCGGCTTATCATCTGATGTCGAAACGTCCAATTGCTGTGGGTCCCCTTGATCAGCATCGGGAACCTTCATGCCGTCCGCTTTGGCGTCGAGTTTGTTAGGATCAGGACCGGAAGGGGCAGAATCAACTTCCTGGGGGCTTGGATCAACGGCCTCGGTAGATGTGACATCAACCTCCATGGAAGTGGGATGATCGGGGTTGGACGCCTGTTTCAGACGTCTACCTTCAGCATCGTCAAGACCGCTTTGTTTCAAGGGGGACTCCTCAGCTTGGTCTGCTCCAGGCGATGCTTCTTTGGAGTCCAGCTTGGGTTCCACAGCGTCTGGCGTTTTGGCCTCGGTACCGCTTTTGTTGAGCTCCTGATTGATGGCGTTTGAGCTCTTGGTGTCAACATCCTTTGTGGTCGAATTTTCTGCAGGAGGAGGATTAGTTGTTGGTTGATTGTCGATGGCGTAATCACTCAAGTCATCCATGTCGCAGTCAGAAATCTCGTGAAGTCGCGGTCCAGCTGCGGGAGTCTCGGGGGCACCTGGAACCTCTCCAGCCTCATCATTCTCGGTGTTCTCTATTTTCTGTGCTGCCGCTTTGTTATCGTTCGGCTGTTCTTGATCACCTTCGGTTTTGGCCTTTGCTGCACTGCCGGCCTCGGCGGATGACTCGCCGTCTGGCTTTTCTTTCGGTCCATCTTTGGGGTCTCCTTGAGACTCGTTCTCGGGCTTTGTATCATCGGCTGCCCATCGGATATCGGTGACGTTGTCTTTGGATAGGATGGTGGTCATGGATACTTTAGATGACCTGACCCTGGCGCGTATTCGACCGTCAGATTGACTGCGGGCGAAGAAGGCGGTTTCGGGTAGGCTAATGGTAGTCGCGGGTTCCGCCACGTCAGAGACTTGTGGTTCAAGGGCATTCATGAGGCAGCTGGGCTTTCGGACAACCTGTCTTGGAACTTCCTCGTCTGACTGCAAAGCAACACCCTGATCTTTGTCGACGGGACCAACACCGTGTTTGCACATCTCGTGGACAACGATTTCGACCACATCTTGGACTTCACCGTCGTTCAAGACGTACTGACAGGAGCCACGGCGGCATACAGAAGCTGTTTCAATGTCGTCGGCAGGTGTCTTTTGTGCAGTGGGTGCAGGTCGCGCGGAGGCTTCGGATGATCCCGTTTGGCGTCGGGAGTTGCTTGAGAGGTGGTTCCGCACTTTGCGCACAATGTCATGCATGGAAATATGCGATTTGCCACGCGCCTTCAACCCTGGCCGCTTGCAGCTGCTGATGGAGCCTCCACCGTTGGTTGTGAATGATGGCACCTTTGGGGCGGCTGACTTGCTGCGTGGCTGTTTGTTTGTCGAACTTGGCTGCGGAGTCTGACCGGGAGCCATGTTTGATGACGATTTGGATGCTGCTTGAGGCCGAAGCCCAGGGTCTCTCATTCCTGTGAGAGACCCATCAGCGACATGCGTGCCAAAAAGTACTCTGTGAAGCTTACCTTGTGCCGGATTATTCGCCAGGTTTCCGACGTCGAGAGTTTCCCCGATGGCCTTGAGGACGTACTCTGGGGGGATGGCATTGCCGTTGGCATCCACGCTCATGCATCGGGAGGGTCGACGGATGGGAGGGGCTGCAGGCGGTGCCCAAGCAACATGACCGACGCCGCCGTCGCTCAGCAAAGTGCAGTTGGTGATGGACGTTGGCGGAGGTGGAATGACGGTGCGTTTCTTCCCAGAAGGCTTTCGCCTGGTAGTCGGAAAGATGACAGTCCCATCCTGGCAGTTTGGGACAAAGACGCCAGGGAGATGATGGGTGACGGCACCATTTTGGTCGACCGACGTGCCTGGGGCTGCGGTCGGCTGGGCTGGCTGGGCCTTGCTTTGAGTCGAGTTTGACCAAAAAGACAGCATATTGTTCATGCAATAAGGAAATGCTGGACGAAAGTCGTTTGATAAAGAGGCTGTAAGACGAGGTCGGGAGGGTCGATCAAAGGAGGCGAGGATACTGCTTCAAGGACTGGGAGTCGGCTGACGCAAAGGAGGCTTGATATCTGGCAGACTTTGTCCATGCAGAAGAATAAATCCAAGGGAGAGTTTCACTTGCTGATTCAATCTGCCAAGACATGAAGAGGCAGCACTTGCTGCTCTTGATTGATGATGCAGGAAGTCGACTCCCATCGCAACTCCCGTTTGGTGACATCGCGGCTGAAAGGAAGCGGCAGCCGAGATTTGTCCCTGCAAATAAGGCACACAGCAGGTTTCGCTTGAAACTACCACGGCGAATCTGTTTTTTGGGTACAGCGCAAGCTGCGATTGAAGGCTCAGTACTCGCGTAGCATCGAGCTACTAACTCGACCCGGGGTGCTGTTGTGTCGTCGTGTTGTTTTCTCAGGGAAAGTCAATTGCTCGATCCGGTGGAGCTGATTTCCAGAATCATCGCTGACATAATCAGCACCTGGTGGCCAGTGCTGTGGCACAGTGCTGTCAGCTACGCACGGCCCAAGATAAAAGCGAGCCTCGACCAATGAAAATCCCTGCGCAACAAAGGGTTTTCCGTCTGGTCGAGCTCAGCTTATTCTTTTTTTGTTAGCTCCAAGACCATTCTCTTTGACGATCGACAGCCGACGACGCTCACCACAAAGCGTCTGGCGTCTGTTGCACACCTTCTCCCCGCCGACAAACCGTTAATACCTAATGTCGCCCCCCGCGAGTCCCTCCGATAACCCTGCTGGCCCTTCCGACACCAGCAGCGACTACACCCGATTGCACATCACCCCGTTCGACCAGGACCTCGTCAAGGTCATCATCCCCTCCTCCACCCTACCCAAGGCCCGCAACATCTCCTACCACACCATCGAGACCTTCCCCGAGAAGCGCTACGGTTACGTCGAGCTGCCCGAGGCCGAGGCCGAGAAGATCAAGAAGAGGCTGAACGGCGCCGTGCTGAAAGGTACCAAGATGAGGATAGAAAAGGCCCGCCCTGAGGAGAACTACCTCCCAGTGCCCGGCGAGGAGGACTCGGGCAAGAAGAAGAGGAAGAAGTCCAAGGAACAAGAGGAGGGTACCAAGAAGAAGCGGAAGCGCGACCACAACCTCGTCGAGGGCGTCGAGCTGCGTGACCGCAAGGTCAAGCGCGGATGGACCGTCCCGGAGGAGGCCAAAATCCGGGAGAAGAAGAGCAAGAAAGAGAAGGGTGAGAAGAAGGACAAGAAGGATAAGACCAAGAAGCGCGAGGAGCGCTCCAAGTACACCGACAGGGAGGAGTGTCTGCTGAAGACGAAGCTACCCGCGAAACTCCCGTCCACAAAACCGGCCGCCGACGGCGACGAGGAGGAGCCGGAGAAGAAGAAGCGCAAGAAGAAGTCCCGCGAGGTCGTCATCCACGAGTTCGAGAAAACGACCAAGTTTCCCACGTTCCTCAAGGCCACCAAGCCGGCACCCGCGGAGGCGCTCACGACAGAATTTGTCGAGGGCAAGGGCTGGGTCGACGCCGAGGGCAACGTGATTGAGCCGGAGAAGATTAGGAAAACCGCGGCTGCGCCTGTTCCCGAGTCTGAAGCCCCGAAGAAGAAGAAGAAGCCCGCCAAGGCCCCTACCCCTCCCCCACAGGACGACACGACGAGCAGCAGCGGAACGTCTTCTGACGAGGATACTTCATCAGACGAGAGTTCGGACGAGGAAGAGGAGGAAGCCAAGGCGAAACCGGTGACACCTGCAAAGAAGGCCCCCGAAGCGTCAAAGCCTCCGCCTCAACCTGTCGACGACGACACGACGAGCAGTAGCGGAAGTTCATCCGATGAGGATAGCTCGGACTCTGACGATGAGATGGAGGATGCAGACAAGATCACGGCACCAGCTGTAGTCGACAGCCCGCTGGCTGCCCTCAAGGCTGCCGACGCCTCTCGCCCCAGGTCATCCGGCTCCAACGTCAGCTTGACGATCAAGATACCCCCCACGACCCCTGCCAAGGTCCATCCTCTGGAAGCCCTCTACAAGCGTCCCAAGCCCGACAGTGATTCCACCCCTCAACCAGTCAAGGAAGCCCAGCCCTTCAGCTTCTTCGGTGGCGGCGACAACGACGATATTGAGGAAGACGACACCGTGCCCGCCATGCCGCAGATGCCCATGACCCCTTTCACCGAGGAAGAGTTCGCCTGGCGCAACGTCAGGAGCGCCGCGCCTACCCCAGACACCGCGTTCCCCGGCCGCACGAAGCCGTTCTGGGCCATCGGCAACGAGCCCGACGAGGAAGAGGAGGACGATGAGGCGACGCAGCAGGAGATCGAGGCCACGCTCAACGCCGAGCAGAACGCCGTGGAGGGCGAGGGCGCCGGCAGCGGTGTGCCTCCGGGCGAGTTCCAGAAGTGGTTCTGGGAGAACAGGCGGAACCTGAACCAGTCGTGGATGAAGCGCCGCAAGACGGCGGCCAAGGAGAAGAGGCATCGGGACAACAAGTCCCGCGCGTCGAAAGCTGTGTAGTAGACCATTGTAATGAGACTATATCCGGCGTATATAAAAGTTGTTCATTTCTGTTACCACATCATCATGGATACGCCTTTCGCATATCACCAGCAGCTGTTGAATCTTGTCAGCTGCTTTTTGATGCCTCCTCGACAGCGTGGTTCGGAGAGTGGTCTTTCCCTTTCGAATCGCAGGTCTGCTTCGTCACCGCCTCAACAACGCCGCAATACTGGCTGCCCGAAAACTTCGGTCACATATTCAGGCGCATGATCTCCCTGAAATCAACCCTAGGGTACAAGCATGGCTCATACGGCCCATACGGCTGAGAGTAGCGATCTTTCCCACCATTCACCGCTGCCGCCGCCCTCGCCTTACGAGTCCGCGCCCTCTCATCTACCATCTTTTCATTCACACTTTCAACTTCCCCAGCATCCGCCGCTGCCACCGCCCTCTCTCTACGAGCCCGCGCCCTGCGATCCACCACCAGCAAAGCCCACTCAAACACAACACACCCAGTCAGTATCGCGAGCAGGTAGCAGAACCACCGACTCGGCACCTCGTGCCTCACAGCCAGGTAGGTTGCCCGGGCGGAGAGGGCGAGGAGTGCTATTCCCTGCGGCAGCGCGGCGTCGGTGATGAAGCGGAGGGCCCTGTCCCCTATGCCGGGATTCGAGTCCGGGAAGACGCGCAGGCTTGCTAGGAGGCGGTGCAGGTTCTGGGCGCGCTGACGGCAGGGGATGGAGGGGCATGAGGTTTCGGTGAAGGTGTCGATGAGCTCGGCGCAGATGAGGAGGGTGGTGATGAAGAGTAACGCGCCTATTGTGAATATCCCTAGATACTCGAGGCTAGTGAGGTTCGACATTGTGGGTGGAATATGGATTGGGATAAAGTCGGTTTGCGGCTCGTTCAGATCGATGGAGCTTTGTGTTGATGAATAGTTTGGAGCAGAGATGGAGGATCCCAGAGCAACAAACTTGGGGACACCACAGTGTTTGTTCTGTGCCATGACGGGAATCATGCTAGTGCTATCAAGGTGGACAATAACGAGATGGTTAGAAACTCTTGCCCCGATGTACTGGAAGGTTTGAGCCATGTCCAATTTCGGATCAATATGATGGATTCCAACAATCTAGCTTCCACTGACTCTAACGGGGCGTAGGTACGTTGCAAAACTCTGGACTCGGTAGGCCATCGTGAGCCGAGCCTGCCCCTCCTTAACAGAGCCTCTAGCTGTCGAATCTCTTCTTCGCTTCGTCGTCACACCTTCCACAACACCATGCCCTCCGTGGTCATTCCCATCACCTCATACTTCCGATGGCTCCCAGCCTCCTAACGGTCATCCATCACCCGCGGCGCCGATGCATACCCCGCCTCGCCACCATCCTCCGCCGCCTCCCTGCCCATCCTCGCCTCTCGGCTACGCGCCGCTAACATCAGCGCCCAGGGGCAAACCAGACACCCCACGAACAACGCGACCAGATACCAGAACCATCTATCCGGCTCCTCGTGTCTCGCACCCAAGAAAATGCCCCATCCGATGATGGCAACGAGCATCAAGCCTACGGGTAGGGCGGCCGCGCCGATGAAGCGGACGGTGTCCTCTGACATACCCGGGTCTGAGTCGGCGAAAATGCATAGTCGCTGCGGTAGGTGCAGGCAATTCTGTAGCTGGCGGCCGCGGCGGATGAAGTTGTCGGAGTTGCTGACGAAGGCCTCGACGACCTCGGTCCAGATCACGCCGATGGTGACGATGAGGAATACGACTGCTATGGCGATGCCCGTAAACTCAATAATGGACTCGAGTGGGGGAAGAGCAATATCCATTGTTGCAGGTTGCGTGGTCTTCGTGGACTAGTTGCTTTTGATAGTTTGAAATTTGTTTTCTTTTGCTTTTTCCTTTTTTTTTTTTTTTTTTGTTCTCGATAGATGGTTGAATGAAAAGCGAAGAGCTGTGGGATATCAGAAGTCGAAATCTTCTTTTTGTGGAATCTCGATCACCGGAAGGTGTGTGATCAAGGTCCTTTTCCCCTTCTAAGCTTTCTTCGCAGTTTGCCGCCTGTGGGCACACCTTTTTGACTGCCTCTGACGGGGAAGTATGTATGGGCCAAGATGATGGGATCAAGGTGAGCCGAACGATAGCATTTCCCGAAAGAATGGAAACTTTCAGCCACGAAGCGGTCATGAATTATCGGAATGTATCTAACGTATTGAAAGATGTGGCGGCGGCCATGACAGGGCGGGAAATTTCCAGCTCAACCGGCTGAGCTTCTCTACCTCCCAACGAATGCGGATATTTAGCGCCCAATGGAAAAATCTCTCCTAAAAACGTTTCGGGCGAAGGTTCGCGCAAGGATGGTGTTTGAGTGTCGACGGTATCCGGTCCTACGGCTGTCAAACGGAAAGTTCTTAGACAACGTTGGATGTCTTTGTAATACGCTCGCAATTGCTTTCACTATAGGTCGACGACGAATACCAGGAATGATGAATACCAAGGCTGACATACCAATGAGACCAAGAGCAGCAGTAATTACAAAATCATCAAAACCCACCTCACGCAGTCTAAGTACTAGGTAGTGAGTTTCACCCAGAGTCCGGGGAAACCTTTCCTGGCAGAGGCGAAAAAGTCAAAAATAGCAAAACCTCAGTTTAGCTTAGTCCTTGTCCAACTAAGTGATCTATGCTATAGTCGATCTTAGCCCTCAGATCTTAGCATCTCTTCCGATACCAGTCTGTCCAATGACAAAGTCCTTCCTCTCATCCGCTGACAACCGAGTCTCAGCAAGCTCCGCCTGCGATCCCTCCTCGACGGTGGCAAGCTTGTCCGTCTCGATGGGCACGTGGTCGCGGACGACGAGCCACGTAGGATACACAGCAAGTCCCAGAAGAATCGTGTTGATGGCCAACGGCACCCGACCTCCATGCCACTTCCTCGTGTTCAACCCAAACGCCACAGCCTGCGCGAAACTCTCCTGTCCGCGCAGGACACCAGAGAAACGAGCAAGCTCAGAGATGTTGTCCGTCTTGGTTGCCAGAAGGTAGTACAGCCAGTTCTGCAAAGCCTGTCTCGCAAAGTCCCACAGCAGCAAAACGAAGAAGCCCTCTGTGAAACCCTTGTCCTCCCAGTCATATGCCGGCGGGTTGGCAGTGTACTTCTCCTGGATAACCCATCCGTACACCCATGCGATGATGTGCCAGACGACAACGTAGTAAAATCCGATGTTGATCCTCTTCTTGACGCTGAAGCCCTTGTAGTCCAACAGAGTGCTGATAAGCTGGCTGGACAAAAGCGTGCCGAAGTTGCTCACAAAGCCAATCAATGCCCTCGCCCTGACTCCAAAGTAGTAAGACTGGAAGTTGCCGCTGTACTGGTTGAAGTATGCCGCCCAGAAAATTGGTAGTAGCAAGAGCACATCCTTCCTCTTCGAGATGCGGAACAACTCCCTGAACTCGGCCGAGAACGACTTTTCCGCCTTGATGATGACCTTGCTCCCGTCGGTGCGTTGTACCTTTTCAGGTGGCGAGAGGGCCAGGGCCAGGGGCACACTGAGACACTGCAGCGCAATGAAGACGAGGTAAGTCTCGTACCCAACCTTGCCCTTCTTCTTCGCACCAGCGTCATTGTTGAGCGCCAACACGATGGCACCGCCTACGAGAGGCCCGCCTGTGCGGAACCACAGCCAGATATTCATGTATTTGCCCCTCTTTGCCGGTTCCGGGTAGCCCAATGCGACAGCGCCTTCACTCGCCCAAAACAAACCAGCGGACACGCCGCATGCCGCGGCACCGACGAGCACAAACCAGACGTTACCGAAACGGTTGTTGCAGTACAGACCGGCGGAGTAAAGAGGGTAGCCGACGGCGCCGAGAAGCAGAGTGCGGGCAAGGCCGATGCGGTTGGCGATGGGACCGCCGAAGAGGCAGAGGAAGCCCATAAGGCCGAAGACCAGGGCGTTTGCGGCATTGACGAGGAATGGTTCCTGAGCGCCGCCTGCGCCGAGAGCATTCATTGCGTTCCAGAGGCCGGGGGCCATGAAACCTATTCGGCACGGTTAAAATCATGTTGCGCGCGGTAGTGACAGGCAGACATACCGACACCACCAATAACGAAGGCATTGAACAGCGTTGAGTGGTACCAGACACGCTTTACCGGCTCAGACGCCGGAGCGTGGTCCCGGACCTCCGAGACCGGAGTCTTGGTCGGTTCCTCAGCCATCGTTGATTTTAGGCTTTAGTCGTGATGAAGTCGTTGCATCGTGAGCCGCAACGTCCAGTGGGATCAGCCAACCTTATATCGGATAAAGTCTGTCTCGGCTCACATCGTGATTATTCCCGTTGTAAACCGCTGCTGAAAAAAAAGCTCTTTCTCCAAATTTTCTCGCGTGGAATGACTCCTCATATTGGTGCAAAATGACGAATATGCTAGTGCAACGTTGGAAGTGCCGTTGAATCCACCCAACGGCGAGAATCTTAGCCCCCATTGGACCTCCGAGTGGAGGCCGTCGATCCATACCCCGGGAAGATGTCCGTATTCGGTAGGTCTTTTCTGGCAGAACCACATTCACGGGAACCATCTTCTTGGCGCGATGGAAGTTGACC
The DNA here is from genome assembly GCA_027406105.1 of Colletotrichum endophyticum. NCBI lineage: Eukaryota > Fungi > Ascomycota > Sordariomycetes > Glomerellales > Glomerellaceae > Colletotrichum > Colletotrichum endophyticum. Next base: position 1,232,968 of record JANVYF010000010.1, on the reverse strand, counting down.
GATGTTTGGTTTCGTGGGGTTGGTTGATGGTGCGGATGGGAAAGCTTCGCCTGGGAATGGCATCATGAAAGACCTAGCTCAGTAGCGTAAGATGGACGATTTTTTTTGTCTTGGCAATTCTAGAGACCAAAGTACTAGAGCTTTGCCTTAATCTGCTTCTTCTGCTCATCTCTCTCCTTCAACTCCCTCCACCACTTCTGCTTCAAGGCCAACACCCCGAATCCCAACAGCCCCCACTCATCCTCCCACGCAGGCAACTCATATCCATCGGTCCCCTCCGCAGGCGGCCCAGCCACGTCCTTCAAAAAGTCGAAATACTCCTTAAAGTCAGGTTTGATCTCGTGGAACTGCGACGTAGGCCCTTTATATTGCAGCCGTTTCACCTCCCACTCGTCCTGCTCCCGCGGCGACGGCAGACCCCCACCGCGGTTGGCAAAGTACCGCGCCACAGCGACGGCCTGGTACTCGTACACCCGGAACGAGATGGCGGCCTTGACCTGTCCGACTACCGTGAGCGAGGGGTCGGCGATGTTGAAGACATGCTGGTAGAAGCCCGACAGACGGCCACTGGGGGTGACAGGGTCCGGGACAAGGAAGGGGTATGAGAGGCGGTACCCCGTGCCGAAGTGGATCTTTTCGATGCCGTCTACTTCCGTGCCGTCTTTGAAGGTGACTTTAACGAGGTTATCTGCGCCGACGGACAGTTTCGTGATCTCGGGTTTGAGAACAACGTTGGGGAGTTCCCATGCGTCCTTGAGAATCTCGTTGTACCCGCGCTGAGCAACGTAGAGAGGACCTGAGACGATGTTGTGAATTTCCGAGACGGTGTCTGAGGCTGAGACGTTGCCACCGACGACCACGACTTTCTGTGGTGGTGATTAGATGATGACTACAATGTTTAAATTGACACGGTTGGACTCACCTTGTCGAAGTAGTCTTCCGGAGAGCGGTACGCCTTCGAGTGCTCAAATCTCTCAGGTAACGCAGCAAACGTCTCCTTGAGCCCTGCAATGTTGGGCACATATGGCACACCATAGTGCCCAGTCGCAACGATCACAGCGTCAAACTCGTCCTGCCACCAGTAGTCCCTGTTCTGGCCCCTAAGGTAGTACTGTGTTTTTCTGAGCGTCAACCTCCACTTCTTCCCGACTTTCTCGACCCGCTCAACATGAGTGTTGAGAGTAATGAGATGGTTGAATGGCTCCGCAATTTCTTCAAGGTACCCGGCGACTTTCTCCCAAGGATGCGTCGGATTCGCCTTTCCAAAGCGGTTGATGGACGTTGATGAATGGACGGAGGGGAAAGGCTTGTAAGTAAAAGCCATGACTTGTGAGCCGACGTTGCTGTCCAGGGAAGGGTAGATGCCCGTTTTGGCAGTGGCATTTTCAGACGCTGGCAGGACTGATTGTGGAAACTTTGAAGGAAGGTCCCTGGTTGGTTGACTTGAGTGCGGTGAGAAAGGCTCTGGCTTCTCGTCGTAGATCCTGAGCGGCATGTCAGTCATCTAAGCATGCGCATTCACCGAGAGTGACTTACCACGTCCCTCCGATCTTCTCTCTTCTATCGAATAATTGGATCCTGTCAAACGCCTTCTCTTCACTCAGCGCCTTCACAGCTGATATGCCGGATGGACCAGCCCCGATGATGGCTACGCTTGAGTATCTGGGCGCCATTTTCCACTGGATCAATTCCTATCAGAAATCTGAAGTTTTTATTCCAACATGAACTCAAATATGTCGCCCCTCGTTGGCTCCCCGAAGATGCTCGGCGTGTCTTATATCGTAAGCTTGTTGACGAATAGGTCCCGCATATGACGTGCTTCGCGAAACGCGAGACGCGGTAGCCCGCAGTTCCACCCCAAAAGCTTGGTTCTTCTCTGAGGTCAATTGCCCTGTAAATTGCGAATCAGAGAGATAAGCTAGGTTATGGCCAATTGTCTTCCTATTGAATTTAATATTATTCAGCAAGACAGCGGGACGGTCCGCTTCATGCGGACGGTGTAACTTGCGGCTTCCACTGACGGGGGTCAAAATGATCCAGAACGATAGTACGAATCCAGCGAGACATCATCCATCTCGGTCACAAAACAAATTTCCGACGCAGCTGCTAGCATGTCCATCAGGCTGACACGAAATCCATGATCTTGTACCACACCTCAACCCCATCGTCAGCCGTGTCACTGCTAAACAGCTTGCCGCAAGGACTGCGATTTATTGTCTCGGAAGGCTTGTACAACCCGTCGTCCGTGTCAATAAGAGTCCGAACGATTTCGCAACTGAGGTCGGGATGTCCTTGGAAAGTAATGATGCCCTTCTCCCTGCTACATGAGATCTCACATCGCTCTGCCAATGCTGTGAAATTTGGCGCAAGTCGTGATATGTAGCGCTTGTGGTACTTTTGCAACAACTGACAACCATCGTCAACTAAGGTTTGGTCCAAAGGTTCGGAGATCATGCTTACCAAAACTTCCTTTCCGAATAGCTTCTTGCCTTCCGGCGTCAGGTTAATCTCTTCAACTGCAATCTTCACAATTCGTTATCAGCTCCACATTCGGTGTTGTCTGTAGCAGCTAGACGTACCCTTGGCCCTTCTGCAAGAACATGCAAGACCCCGCCGAAAGAATAATGAACTGCTTGGTGTCCCCAGCAAAATGCAACAAGCTTGGTGTCAGGGAGTGCGGCTGCATCGCGGATCAGATCAAGCACACCCAACGCCCATTCCGGCTTCTCCTCCTCAAGCAGATTCACGGTTCCTCCCGTCAAAACAAACAGGTCGTAGTCTTTAGCTGGAGGTAGGGTCTCGCCATCAGCTGCGCGATAGTGATCAACTAGAGCGTGTGGAATGCCGCGACGGATGAAGTTCGCCGTAGCATCGATCGTCATCTGGCCCCAAGGCTTAGTAGTCGAGAAGTCTTGAATGATGGCAGCCTTGTAAGGCTTGGAGGCTCCGTTTTTCTGGGTCATGTTGTATGTATGCACAATTTAGGAGATGGCGATGTGTAGTCGTGAAAATGCCAAAGGTGCCCATCGAAGAGGCTTGGATGCCTTTCTTACACCAAAAATAGCACGAAGATAAATCCGCAGCCCTTTTATCATTCTTTTCTAGCATGTGTCCCACTGCAGGAATGGCTCGGGGTAAGTGGACTTCAGACGGCCGGGAATTGGGGCCGGTCGGCACATTGTCCGACATCCCGGATGTATATCCACAAAGGAGGTCTTGTCGGCCTCTAGTCCGACAACAAAACCAGCTGCCATCCTAAGTCCTCGATGTATTTTTTCGCATATGCTTTGTGACTACCACGGGACCGCGGTGCATCAACATGCAACGCAATGCATGGCAGAGAACTGCATGACCGCGCAAGTTGATGGAAGCCAATCACGGGTTAATAAGACCGCGAGCAGATACAAAGAGCGCGAGGTTGGACAACCAATGTTCCAACATGTCACTGTGAGAGCCAGGTTCCCCGCAAGGTGATATGATGCCACTAAAACCTGCAGAGTAGCTGTCCCTGCCCCCATGTATTCCACCATCCAATGAACAGATGGACCGAGCTTGTGCCGGGTATCTGGGATTCATGTCTATCACTCGGCCGACCATAGACGCAAGGCTCCATGTTGTCGTCCCTGCTGTTCCTGCTGTCCGGGCAGGCACCAACGGCGTATTCGCTGCCGATAGTGAGCGGGCGTTGTATTATCAACCAAGTATCTCTTGCTGCAGATCGATGGATAGACATAACTGAAACCCATGTCACTTAGAAGATAGGCGTAGAGCTCTCTGCATATATCAAATGGACCTCGGTATCTGTTTCGATGTTATCCGAGTTCCGTCACATTAACCTTTCCGACGGTATCATATCTTCTCACGCCTGTCCTTCGACCACGGTGAGCCCGCGGCAATATGTCTCCCACCGATCTCGAGGGCATGAAGCCCGAGGCAAACATGCCTGAAACGGATGTTCAGAGCATCTCCAAGGGTGCTGTCGAGGTCGGTCATACGGATATTGGCTACGACTACTATCTCGAATCCCAAGCCATGGATCCGGCACGTAGAGACGCCATCGCCAAGCAGGTTCTGAGAAAGATTGACTTCATTTTGTTGCCCTCGGTATGTACCTTCCTCCACCAGTAACACCATCGTAGAAGGCAGAAGCTGATCTGAATTCTTGCAGATGTGTCTCATCTACCTCATGTCTTTCCTCGACAAGCAGACACTCAACTATGCGAATGCCTATGGCCTCCAGGCCGACCTCGGTCTCGAAGGGCGGGACTATTCCTGGGTGGCCTCGATCACCAACATCGGCTATCTCTTATTCTCCTACCCATCGAGCTGGTGTCTCCAGCGCTTTCCGATCGGAAAGTTCGTCTCTATCATGCTTCTGTGTTGGGGCACATTGCTAGTCGCCACCGTTGGCGCCAAGAACTTTGCTGGTATCATGGCGCTTCGCTTCCTTCTTGGCGGGCTGGAGGCTTGCATTGGCCCGGCATGGATGCTTGTCACATCCATGTTCTGGACTCGGGACGAGCAGCCGTTGAGAATGTGTATCTGGCTAGGCTGCAACGGTATCTCGTTGATGCTTGGCTCGGGGATTTCCTGGGGACTTGGCACGACGACACATACCGCCTTGGCCCCTTGGCAGCTCATCTTTCTGGTACGGACCCTTTCATCGTTGACTTCAACCTCAAAGGTCCATACTAACAGGCTATGATCAGGTCATTGGAGTGATTACTCTGTTTATCGGAGGGATTGCACTTTTCCTATTCCCGTCAAGCCCGGTTGACTTCAAATTATTCACACACGAGGAGCGGGTGGTCTCCGTTTGGCGAGTAGCCGACAATCATACGGGCATCAAGCACAGCCAATTCCTACCTTACCAGATGAAGGAAGCTTTCTTGGAGCCTCGCGTATGGTGTGTTGCTTTACAGCAAATCTCCATTGGCATCATTAATGGCAGCCTCACGAACTTCACCAGCGCCCTTCTCAAAGGCTTTGGATACAACTCTATCGAGACATTGAAATGGCAACTGCCCAGCGGGGCATTCCAACTTGTCCCAACTGTCATCCTCGGCTATCTTGCTTCGCGTTACAGGAACATTACCGTTCTCATGAGCGTACTTGCGGGTGTTCCGTCCATCGCAGGAATCATTGGCATCGCGCTCATTCCCCTCGAGCATCCTCTGGCACTGACCGCATGCTGCTGGCTTCTTGGGGTAATTGGCGCTGCGATCATTCTGAGTTGGTCCATCGTCGCGGCTAACTTTGCCGGCCACACGAAGCGCATGACGGTCAATGGTGTAAACTTCATCTGTTATGCTGCAGGGAACATCATCGGCCCCTTCATGTTCGATCCCGACGAAGCCCCTCGATACATGTCCGCCATCAAAGCGCTCTGTGGTATGTATTCTAGTTGCATGTTTTTCACGGCCTGTATCGGCGGCTTGATGTGGTGGGAAAACAGAAAGCGCGACGCGCGGCTTGCTGAAATGACAGGGGGCGAGCACGTCAACGCGGGGCATGGCGATACCGAGGTGAACGAGGTTGGCTTCACGGACCGCACCGATAAGGAGAATCCTCATTTCAGATACAAGCTGTGAGATTTGAATTGGGCTTGAAAGCTCATTCAACCATTTCCAGCAGACTTGAGCTTTCATACGCCAGGATTACTTCAGGCAATGAATGCAAGGCCAACATATCAATCGCTCTAAATTCCATCTTCAACTTTGTACTCTGAGATGCTGTTTGAGATGAACACCCCAGTCAACGGACGAGGTTGGTCGGCTACAACGGCCTGAACCCCGCCTCCCCGGCTTATCCTCCGCTTATCATCCCGGATCCAACCCTATCACCCGACCTACCAAACAGGACATCATGCATGCAGCTCGACGGCGCACATCAATGGAACGTGACAATCAACTCCCCGCATAGTTCTGTCTACCCATCGTCTCATTATCTTTTCCGGGGCGGTAATCTTTGTCCCGATAGCTTGTGCCCTCCTTGCGGTCTCTCTGATCTTATCGCCTCGGCGTTGAAGATTAATGTCTGCCAAGACGGGCGAAGATAAGTTGATTGGAGCCGCAGCTGACGTCGTCCGATGAGGAGGCAAGATATATCTAGCACACTTACCATGTTGGTTCAGAGGTCCCACCAGCTCGGTCTCGTCCAGCCCTCTGGTCGGCTATTCTGATGTCGCCCCCCGATAGTTGGGGGTTGACTCCGCGGGAATCCTTATCTGGACCGTTGGATGCCGACCAGGGTATGTGTTGCCTCCGGCATTTGGGGTAGAGTTTGTAGTAGTGATATAAGCCGATCCCAACTATTCGCTCTCAGCCAGGTGACTTTTCGCCAGCACGTCGCTCAGAAGCTGCCATATTGTAAACCTTCCTGCCTTCGTCCCTTCTTGTGCGCATTTTCAGGTGTCTGCCTGACCCCGCAACAACCATGGGCTCTCAACCCGAACCTCACATCGTTGATGAGGAGAAGAAGGTCGCGATTGTGTCTGATGACAATGCGCAATCAGACACCAAGAGTGAAGTGATCGGCGATTCGCATCTGAGTATGATCTCCGGCCCTTTCAGCTTTTGACATCCAGTATTGATCAAAGTTCGCAGTCGAGGTCGAGGGCCGCTACACGAAGGAAGAATTCCACAAGTTGAAGAGGAAGATTGACCGCTACCTGCTTCCTCTTATGTGGCTTTGTTATGGTATCCAGCAAACAGACAAGACTGCGTTGGGAACACAAGCCATCTTCGGCTTGCGTGAGGACACCGGTCTGGTGGGCCAACAGTACTCGTGGTTGACGACCATCTTCTGTACGTGATCGTCCCCCACATTCCGAAACTGACCCGGGACAGTCCACTGACATAGTGGAACCTAGACATCACATACATGGTTTGCGAATTCCCAAGCAATGTCGTTGTCCAACGTTACAAGATGGGTCGAACCCTGTCAATCTACATGATTTGCTGTAAGCCTCATCTGCTCATGCGATATACACCGAGAACGGTTCACTGAAAACTATCAACAGGGGGCATCATTGTCTTGTGTATCGGATTTGCTAAGAACTTCACACACCTCATTGCGCTCCGCGCTCTTCAGGTAAGCCCAACGTCAAATGGAAGAAAATTGTCTATCAGCTCACCAAAAGATTAGGGAGCATTCGAGTGTTGTATTAGTCCGGGTTTCATGCTTCTTGTCGGAACGTGGTATAAGACCCGTGAACATGCATCTCGTTCTCTCGTCTTCCAGAGTGCCAACGCTGGCTTTGGTGTCATTGCCAGTCTGATCATGTACGCCATTGGTTCCGCAACCCAGGGCAGAGAAGGAGTGCAACCTTGGCGGTACATCTCCTACGTAAGTCGACAGTTACGATATGTTGCCCGAATAGCAGTACTAACTAGACAGTTCTTGGGAGGTCTTACTACCTTCGTCGGATGCCTTTGCTTGCTTCTTCTTGGCACACCATCGGAGGTTCTTTGGTTGAACAAGGAGGAGAAGGATATGGTGGGTGAACTTTTAAATCGTCACATGCTTTCTTGTCTAACCTCGTGCAGGCAAGCGCTCGTATCAGATCAAACAACACCGGAAACGACAAGACCGCTATTAAGGGCTGGAAGTGGAAGCAAGTCCGCGAGTGTCTCATTGACCCTTGCTTCTGGTTTGCTGGCATGAATGCTTTCCTCAGCTCTGTCCCGAACGGTGGCTTGACTACCTTCGGTAGCATCGTCATCAAATCCTTCGGCTTCAGTGAGTAGCACTTTTTCTAACCTGTTCGAGTTGAGATGTTGACTCCCATACAGCCAGCTTGCAGACTATCTTGATCGAAATTCCCCGATCAGTGATGTCAGTCGTCATCTTCATCTGCGTCGGCTTGACCTGCAGCAAGTGGTCCAATCTTCGAATGTTCTTCATGGCCGGCTCCGTTCTCCCGCCCTTTGCAGGATTCTTGGGCATGTCGCTCCTCCCCAACGACCCCGCCATCAAGTGGACCAAGTGGGGTTGCTACTTCATCACGGTGCCCTTCGTGCTGGGCCTGTTCCTTGCCTGGACACTCATTCCAAGCAACACCGCCGGTCGCACCAAGCGTACCATCACTAGCAGTTTCACCTTCGTTGGATACTGCGTTGGCAACATGGTGGGAAGTCAGATCTTCAAGGAGAAGGACGCGCCGAAGTACACCCCTGGAACTATCGGATGTGCCATTTGCTTCGGGCTCGAATTTGCGCTTATTCTGACCTGGCGCTTTGTTTTGGTCAGAAGGAACAAGAAGAGAGATGCGCAGCAGGCAAACGATGGCCTGACTGTCGAGGAGCGAGAGAAGAAGGGCAAAGAGTACGGTGAGGCAGACTACACTGACTTTGAGAATCCCTACGTAAGTACCGCCTTGTCTTCCACAATCTTCGCAACTAACAAAGTCCATAGTTCCGGTACACCCTGTAGACATGGATGGATTGTGTGACATTCATCAGTGGTCATAGCTGTCATGGAAGACCTCTCTGTGAGATCGACAAGACAGACTGGTTCCATTTAGATATCGCAGGCGGGCTGGCGGGGTTTAGATCTAATAAGATACTATCACAATGATTCCACTTAATACATCTATTCAATGAAGAGACAGCTTCCTCGTGATGGCCATGACGAGCGAAATGCAGATAGTACGCGATCAATGAGTTGGAAATATTCCCTGTAGATCAGCGCTCGTCTTTCAAGGCTTCCAACGTCTGACCAGGATGTGCATAATTATATAAACGACCGTACCAAAGCCCAACATGCCTGAAATGACGCCGAAACCCATGAGATATTTCGGAGCATCGTCAGTAGGGAAGAGATATGCGCCATAGATTTGCGCCAAGTTTCCGAGAGCATTCATTAGCGCCAGCGCAATTGCACGAACCTCGGCGTCCATGCTTCCGAAAGTTGAGCTGGCAAAGGACAGAGACATCGCGTTAGATGCCCACAATCCAGCGGCCATGAGAACAAGCAGAACGTATCGCGCTGTAAAGTTGTACACTACGCAGACGATGATTGAGGTGATCATGCTGAACGCGAGCCAGGCAGCGATGACTAGTCCGCGATGATCGGGTATTTTGTCGCCGAAGTAGCCGGTAATTGCGGTGCAGACGAAAGCGAATGCGTAGATGGGTACCTGGGTCCTGTTAGAAAACATCAACAACTGGCATCTAATGAGTTGGGTATACCGTCATGTACTGAGCCTGGACCGTTGACGTAAAGCCAAGTCCATGGACAAGAGTCGGATAGAAATAGGAGAGTGTAGAAGAGCCGACAATCACCTATGTCTTGGTTAGCATGAGGGATCCTAATGATGAACAACCAGGTTGTGAATCTTACCATGTAGCCAAAGATGAACCCCCATGTTCTCCAATCTCTCAGTGCCAACATGAAAGACTTCCCTTTACCGAGCTTCTCATCAGCGTTTCGAACAGTCACATTGTCTTCTTGCAACCTCGCGACCGCAATTTCTCTCTCTCTGGGTGTTAGTCTCGTTGAAGTTGCAGGAAAGTCTAGCAAGATGAAGGCCGAGATGCCGGCCCATCCAATGGTTGCAACACCTTCGACGATAAAGAGCCACCTCCACCCCCGGATCCCGTGTGCCCCTTCCAAGCCGCTGGTAATTGCACCAGCAAGCAACCCTCCAAATGCCCCGGAAAGAATTGCTGCGGACATGAACACGGCAAAACGCCTTGATTGCTCTCCGCGTCGATACCAGGAAGAGATGATGAGAAGAATGCCAGGAGCGAAACCACTCTCCATTATTCCAACGAAGACACGAAGCACGATGAGATGATGGTATTCCTTGACGACTGACATAATGCATGTGAGGACGCCCCAGAGAGCCATTATGAAGGGAAGATATAGTGACGGTCGGGTTCGGACGAGGATCATGTTGGAGGGAGGTTCGAAGAGGACGTAGCCAACTACACGTTGTCAGAAGACTCATAGCGCTGCGCGTCATAAGCAGGAGATAGAACGCACTGAAGAACACGACCAAGACGATGCTGTATTGAGACGACGAGAGGCCAATGTCGTCGGCCATACCTGCGATCTTGGCATTTCCAATACTGTATCACAGAATCATATGTTAGCTAAGCTGTCCAGTTAAATCATTGACTTTGGACGTCAAGGGTTTGTGCACTGACTTGGTTCGGTCCATGTATGACAAAAGATACATCAACCTGAAAGGTGATCGTCAGCATTCTCTCTAGAGTCGCCAGTCACAACCGTGCAGAGTATTACCAGATGGTAGGCATCAGGAAGAGGTCGATCTTTTTGACAAGAGCTTTCTCCTCCTCTTCAGTCCAAGTGATTGTCGGGCCGGACGTTTCGATGTGCTCGGGCTGATTCCCAAGTTCCTTCTGGTCGTTCGCCTCCATGCTTGGAGAAGACGACTGTCTTCGAGACACCATGGTGGATAGCGAGTTGGAGTCTTGGCTGCCTCTTATCGATCTTCAATAGAAAGAATGGTAACGTGAAGATATCGAGAAACAGGATGTATTAAGCTGACATTTCGCTTATGGGAGTGGTGCAAAGATGTACAACAGCTCAATCTTATAGAATGACTTGAAGTGTCGGTGTCCCTGCTTATCCACTGCCTCAGTTGCTGGTGCAGTCCAGAGGCTAGCCAGCCGGTCACTCCGCAAATTCCTTTGTCCTTCCCCGAACCCCTATCCCTTCTTCTCTCCAGCTCTCCACAAAGCGGCTAACCACCCCGTGGAGGAATCGTGGGGACCATCCCCAGAGTTGTACTCCCCGGAATTTGGGGTTACCAGGGATGCACCATGAACTTGGATGGTGTGGTTCCCGGATGAGGGGAACCCCATCGGCTGCCCGGGTGAGACACAAATAGCGGGTTGCCTCGACGCGAAGGCCATACTCAGCTATGCCTCGAAGCGAGTCCCCGTTGCTGTCCATGTCGCATCGAATGGAATTCGTGGCACAACCACGCCATGTGACTCCATCTCTTGAAATTGTTTTTCGGCAGTTCTGAGTGGGGAATATGGTCGGATAAGTCCAGCATTCGTGCCGATGTCTACTAGCAGACTTCCGCTGAAGTCTCGTTGTGTTAAGTCGGAGTGGGACCCAGATCTGCACATCGGCATCCGCTACGAGCCAGACAATAAGTTATCACAAGTCCTGCACACTGGTATATCATCGTGTTGAATTCTCCTACCAACGTAAACCACTCAGCCCTTCAACATCCTTTATCAGCCCATCAGAACCCCACAAATCTGCGAAGTCCTCTCTTCACGGTCACATCATCCTGGGTTCTGATAGCCAACATGTCTCCAAGCGCAACCTCAGACTCACAAGCCAACAATGGCGCTGCCTCAACAACACTCCCTGCGGCTGCCCCGCCCTCTTCAACAACCCCGGAGTTCCTCAACACCCAGCCCGGCCCAGACCATGACTGGAAGGTGTCGCTGAGAAACAAGGTTGTCGCCATCACGGGTGCCAACAGAGGAATTGGCCTCGGCATCGCTGAAGTCTGCTTAGCCAACGATGCCAAAGTAGTCTACTCTCTCGACCTTTTCGAGCCAGGCGAAGAGTTCCAGGCCGTTCAGAAGGCAAACCCCAAGCGCATCGAATACCTCCACTGCGACGTCACCTCAGAAGAGAGCGTCACATCCGCAATCGATGCCATCATCGCCAAAGAGGGCGCAATCCACGGCCTGGTCGCGAACGCTGGCATGACAAAACACCAACCGGCGCTCGACTTCAGCCGCGCGCAGCTCGAGCAGCTGTTCAATCTCAACGTCTTCGGGGCTTACTTCTGCGCGACCACTGTCGCCAAGCGCTTCATCGAGCTCGGGATCAAGGGTTCAATCGTCTTCACCGCGTCCATGACCTCGTATCGCCCCAACCGCGCGGCGCCGTCAGCGCCGTATGGTGCGACCAAGGGTGCTGTCAGGAACATGACCCACACACTCGCCATGGAGTGGGCGAAGCACGGTATCCGGGTCAACTCTATTTCTCCTGGTTTCGTTAAGACTGCAATGACCTATTTCGTCGACCAGGCCCCTGACTGGAATCTGAAGATGCAGTATTACGGGGGTATGCCCCGGCTAGCCGACCCGAAGGAGCTCGGTGGCGCTTATGTGTATCTGCTGTCGGATGGAGCCTCATACACAACAGGCATTGACATTCCTGTGGCTGGAATTGTTGGTGCCTGGTAGGGAACGGATAGGAAAAGGGGCAGGCGAGAGACATGATAAGGTCATCCACCATAGAATATAGAGGATCTATGACTACTGATATCATTGGGCACCAAGTTCAGTCATCCCCTCGCTGTGCCTCTCTATCGCGACATTCTTCTTGCTGTTCCTGCTCTCCAGGTATTTCTCGGAGTCTTCATTGTGTGCCTCGTGCGACTAGTTCTTGCTCCTCCAGGTTGTCCTTGCGATTCAATTCACGATGATTACCCGCTTCCTTTGTGAGTGAGAAGAGCAGCTCTAATGCCATTCTCTGAGCAGTAGGAAACCTACGACCGGCCAAATCAACACAGGCTATTAGGTTCGTGATTGGCAATGTTGTTCTATACAAGACATACAGCAAGAAAGAAGGTCGAGCTGCAACAAGTTGCAAATCCAAGTGCGCGAGGCGCAATCAAGGAGCCAGTTTCACGTGGGGTAGGGGTATCGATGCTAGATTCTTTAGCTTGACTAGAATCCTTCTTTCCATATCCTTTCGAGCTCATCGGTAAGCCCTTTTGATGGAAAGCTGCTGATAGCGACTGCTCGGTTTAATGTTTCGAGTAACTCCGTCTGTTTCTCGCCATTCTGGGCACATTGCCCGACTATATAACCCGTCAGCTCAATTCATCGTACCATAGCAGCACGCAAACTCACCAGCAAACATCACCTGCACATTCAAAAATGCCAGTGCAGGATCATTGTCGTTGCAAGCTTTGGCGACACCACAAACACTATGTAGGCTCTCATTGAGAAGCCTCTGTCGACGCCTGTAGGCGTTTAATCCGCCCGTGGACGGCTGGGCAAGGAGAACCACTGACCGTGCAAAATGATACATCTGCATCGCCCCAGCGTTCCTGGGCGGATGAATCCAGATTGGGTCGAAAACCCCCTTGCCCTGAGTTGCAGCGGGTCCCGGATCTTGACCGACATGATGTACAGACGGGGAAGCTGAGCTCGGGAGGCTCGCTCTAGACACCGAATCCGAGATTGCTCCTCCAGAGATAGGAGTAAAGGAAGCTGGTAGCGCCTCACGCCATTCTTCCAGAGACCGAAGGAGACGGTTCCCGAGGTTCATTCGTTGCTGTAGGTCTTGCATTGAAGAAGACGCATCATACGCGGCGTATGCGACGCACTTTGCAGCAATGAACAACACCCTACTGGCGAGGTCATCTGGGTTTAGCTCCTGGAGTGTCTTCTGGGGCTGGAAGATAGTCAGTGTTCGACGGCCAGATCTGAAGGCCGCCCAAATGTCCTGGCGGATCCACGCCCACCACACTGCTCTCCTGAAACTGTCTGCGGACTCGGCGTTGTTATCTTGTGATCTTTGAATCCAGAATGCTCCTCGGAGGTGGCGTTCCCAATCCCCGTTGTTGGAGGGCCCATTTGAGTCGAACATTTCGTAAGTGCTGATCATTATGGCAGTCGCCAGGATCTCATGTGAGTTGGCATAAGATGGGTATAGCAATGTGTGTGAGAGATACTGAAGCGTCTCATAGTAGTACTGGGTTGCCGAGCGAGCCGCTTCTTCTTGTGCTGGGCTGCCAGCAAGAGATGAATCTGCTAGAGGATGGCATGTACCGCCAGAGTTTGAGACTTTAGGATTGGGTCCCAAGGACATGTGTCTAGCAGCGACAGCCAGGATGGATTTGAGAAGTCCGGCGTTACGAACAGCGAGATGGGGGACCATATTGGAGAAATGCCGCTCAGGATCAAAGAGATCCAAGATCGGTCCCACAACATCGACGTAGTAACGGAAATGAACCAATTCATCATCGGACAGCTCAATATTGCTGGAGGTGTTCCAGGGGGAAGTAGTGTGGCCCTCGCTTCGACCAAAGATGGGCAGCTGGTCGTCATGCTCAGTCGGCGACTCTGGCAAGGGGGTCTGTCTCCGAGACAGGGTACTCTCATCAAAGACCCATCTAACCTCGCCATTCGGTAGGCTGTTGAGCCGTTGGATATTGTTGATAGCATCCTGAGCAAGCAAATCGTACCACTCGAAGGGGGATATGTTGAGCAGTGACGTCTGGCTCAGTGCTAGGGGTGAGAAGCCGAGATCCGCATCAGAGACTGCAGCGGGCTGTAAGGCGCTGTTGTCGACGCCAAGTGAGCCGGCCGGATTGAAGGAGGACACGAAAGGTGCAGTTAAGTCGACCGGACGAGCGGCCGGTGATGCTGTTGTGTCTGCTGCGGCTGGCGAAGTGGCTAGTGCACTCTCCGCAGGTTCCGTAGTTGGCACAGCATCCTCGACGCTGTCGGCCTCGGCACTTTGATCGGCGTTGGAAACCGTAGAGTCCGCGCGTCGATGAGTCTCTGAGTCGTTCTCGCCGGTGGGAGCTTGGGC